>JBBCAQ010000002.1:1232969-2465938 GCA_038050395.1 Parthenolecanium corni
ACTCAGTTGATTCAACATATATATGGAGAGCCCTTAGAAGACAAGGAATACCCCAAGATTACATTCATAATTTAGCAGAAATATACAGAGGTGCTACAGCCTCAATCAAATTAGACAAAAAGGGTCCATCATTTGAAATCAACAAGGGCGTCAGGCAAGGGGACCCACTCTCACCTAACCTTTTTAATAGTATAATAGAAGAAATATTTAGGGAAATTGGGTGGGAAAATTGTGCAATAAAAATATATGGAAAATGGCTAGACAACCTTTGCTTTGGGAACGATGTGACTCTTATCTCACAAAAATTTGAAGAACTAAAGAAATGATTCTGAATTTTGAAGAAACAAGCAAAAAAGCAGGGCTAAAAATTAACATAATAAAACCACCGTTCTCTCAAATAAATCCATTCTTTTCGATTTACTACTGAAGGGAGAAAAAATCCCTAAAAAGAAGGGATGATTTATTTAGGACAAACTGTCTCTTTCGAGGATAAATTCAACAAAGAAAGGGTCTGGCCGGGTAAGGAGGGTGTTAGCGGCCCCAAGCCGGATTTCAAATTTTTTTGGTTCCAGTTATTGGTCATGGTGAGTAACTATTTTGATCGAAGTTTCGAGTCTGTAGCTCCTTTGGTTGCGGAGATATAGCCTTTTAAAGGTGTTGTTTAGTCATTTTAGCTAAATTTTCATTTTAGGGTTTAAATGGATGGAAAATTTTCAAATTTTGGTTAGTGCTAGGTCTCAATGAGATAAATCTATGGTATTTTTTTGGTTCATCTATGTTCATTCATTTTTGTGTTTTTGACACATGCAATTTTCAACAGGCCATAACCCTATGAATCTGGGGGCGGCACAGAAAAAATTTTATATTAAGGAGATTTCTACCAAAATACACTTTCATTCCATAAAAATTTTTTTTTTAATTTCATGGCTGCACCATGCAGCGCACTCGTGAAAAATAGAGCATGTGTGATATTGAGACGGCACAAAAAATTTCTAGGGCATAAAAATATCATAAATCTATACACTTCCCACTTATGAAAAAAAAATTTTCAATTTTACTTGTGTACAGCTTTTACAGCTTATGTAAAAATTCAGTATAATGCTCCTTTATAGCCTACTTCCTCATATAAAGCAATATAATGATTAAAAGGGTCAAAGTATCACTTTCTAACATGAAAAAATACATACATTTTATTTTCATGGAATGGTACTGATCTGGGGGGGGGGGGGGTGCGTGACGTGAAAAATTCCAAACTTTGAAAATAAGGACCACCCTAGTGCATACAAATATTACATTTACTCCTACTATTATTTTTCCTTCTTTGATGTTTTTAACTAATAATAAGGAAGTTACTACACGGATTTTGTCAGTGCAATAACCTTAGACAGTCAAGATTGCAAGTATACAAGGACTTTCTGCAGTCTACATCAGATTAATTAAGATTATTTTCAATACACTTCCACAGGAAAGGGCTGAAAGTTGAGTATAAATAATGAGCACAAACTTGCATGGTCATTTTTTGAATATTTCTGAAACTTTCAAGCAATTCCTCTACATATATTTATGCAAAACGGAGTGTTATACTGTTGATACTTGCTAATATTCTTATTTATGCATAATGAACTAATTGGAGGTTAGATAGGGAGGGTGAATATTGGTATGTATTTTTTCATGTTAGAAAGTCATACTTTGACCCTTTTAATCATTATATTGCTTTATATGAGAAAGTAGGCTATAAAGGAGCATTATATTGAATTTTTACATAAGCTGTAAAAGCTGTACACAAGTAAAATTGAAAATTTTTTTCTTCATAAATGGGAAGTGTATAGATTTATGATATTTTTAAGCCCTAAAAATTTTTGTGCCGTCTCAATATCACACATGCTTTATTTTTCACGAGTGTGCTGCATGGTGCGGTCATAAAATTTAAAAAAAAATTTTTTATGGAATGAAAGTTTATTTTGGTAGGAATCTCTCTAATATAAAATTTTTTCTATGCTACCCCCAAATTCTTAGGGTTATGGCCTGTTGAAAATTGCATGTGTCAAAACACAAAAATGAATGAACATAGATGAACCAAAAAAATACCATAGATTTATCTCATTGAGACCTAGCACTAACCAAAATTTGAAAATTTTCTATCCATTCAAACCCTGAAATGAAAATTTAGCTAAAATGACTAAACAACACCTTTAAAAGGCTATATCTCCGCAACCAAAGGAGCTACAGACTCGAAACTTTGATCAAAATAGTTACTCACCATGACCAACAACTGGAACCAAAAAAATTTGAAATCCGGCTTGGGGCCGCTAACACCCTCCTTACCCAGCCAGACCCTTTATCGTAGAATATCACTAGCATGGAAAATTTTCTGGTCACTAAAATCAATATATAAAAACAAATTCCACTTGCAATTAAGGCCAAAACCTTGGAAACCTGCACATACTTAACACTGACGTATGGGGCCTATACGAGGGCAACTACAGTAAGAAAACTAAACAGAATCTACAGAACACAACTTGAAATGGAACAAAGTATCAATAACCTAAAATTAATAGACAAAATAAGGAACAACAAAAGAAGGGGGAAAAAGTGGAACAAAAAACGCGTTCCAAATTCGCACAACATACCTATTTTTACTTTGAACTGGGTTTCAGTAATCTCGAACGTCCATAAATTTGACCGTGACAGCGAAAAAGATCATTCGGGTGAAAGTTAATATCATTCTTTTGTACTTACAGCAAAATTCAGAAAAAATTCCAAAATAAATCCTAAAATTTTTTTAACAGGTTTAGCAGGTTTTTGATAGAAAATCTCCTATTAATTTTGGTCTGGCTCTCACAAATAGGCACCAGACCATCATAGTTTTTTGTTTCATGATCTCCAGATTCCAAAAATGCCGATCTCGTATTTTGGTGTTTCTTCATTTAGGAATTTTATTCTTTCTCCCTCGGTGCGCATATATTTTTTTGTAACGCGAGAACAGACGAACGACCGAACCAATAGGGCTGAAATTTGCACCAGAGGTCTATCTTGACGAGATCCAGGTCTGATAGAAATTTCAGGTCAGTCGGTTCAGCGGTTGAGGAGATATTAGCGAAAATGTAGTTGAAAATTGATGCTTTTCTTAGGGATCATGACACCCCTGTACTCATACTATCAATTGAAAACTTTATTTTCTAGCGGGGCTTGCTGCGCTATAATTTTTTTGCATTCTTTTCGTATGTAATTTTTCACATGATTCAGCGGATAATGCCATTCTTTTCTTTAAAAAATGATGACTTCTGTAATGTTAATTAGTATTATTTGGCATTAAAATCACCTTAATTTGAAAATTATTGTGGATTATGATAGAAAAACTTGGTACACATGTTATTTTGAAGTAACTGATAGCTGAATAAAAAATTTTGTAGCATAATTTTTCTTTTTGGAAGTTTGAATGAATCTGTATAAAGGTGATCAAGAATTGAACCTCATAAAAAGTATGAAAAAAAATTTTCTATATAATTGAAATATTCTTGTAAAATGGCTTAGTGAATATACATATATATATAAATAATTATAATCAGATTATACACAACAAATTTTGACCCATTCAAATCATGTGAAGTCATTCTAAAATACATATTTATCAAACTTTTTTAAATTGAAATACGAGTATAGCCAAAATTCTTGACTTTCTTAACTTTTTGTAATTACCACTCCCTCGGTTTTTTCTAACATCAATGGCATTCTAACGGGGAACGGATGGGGGTTGTAACGGTAAATCTGAGGCCATTACAATCGTGTGGTAGCCGTTCGTTTTTCGCCAAAATGATTTATCCCTCGTAATTCCTATTCTACCTGTTTTTCTAAAATATCACGTTTCTTCCGTGTTTGCTACCCATCCAAAAATTCTAACGTTTTCTTTTTCTAATACTAGACGTCATTCTACATTTTTTGTACATTCTCCTCGTACATTGCATGTTGTGAAATAAATTGTTTGCGAATTGTCGCAGTTTCTTGTTATATAATCAGACGAGAAGAAATTACACTACATATGTTCAAACCGCCTCCCCAAGTGCCAAAACAAATTGTATAAAACTCTCCAGTGCCCTTGGTTTTCAATCACCAGATTTGGTAATATTTTCTCTCTCATGATCAAGTTAGTGTGTTTTTTTGGCGTTTTTTCATACTTATGGTATTTTTTCATGAAAAAACAATTTTATTAAGATTCACAACAAAAACTGAAACGTATTTTGACGCGTGATTCATTCTCTATTTTTCTGTCTATAATTGGTCTTGGTATTTTATATGTATCCCATATTATGAGGAATTTTCTACCTACAATTCCACTCTCATGGTAAAAAAAAATTATAGTAATTTGGTTTTATAAATGCCCGCCCCTCCCACATAGTGTTGGTCTACGTATGCCACTGACTGATTCATAATTTTTGAGTACATCATTGAATTCAGTGATGAATTTTACATTAGTAGATATCCTTTTAATGTGGTTTGCAGAATTCTATGAAGAATTATATACGTATACTTACAATCTGAACTTCAAAAGGCTTTTTTCTATATTTCAAAAAAATTTATTTTCTACTTTTTTCAATTTCAAGTTGCAATAACTCTGTCAGTTTTAGAGCTAAGAAGATGGCGGACTTATCCACCGATTTCAGAAATAAATTCTTTGTCATACCACGTTTACCATCTGAAGATGGGACCCTAGAAATCCATTATTCAGAAGTCGGTTATTTGAATCCATAGGGGACCAAAATTTTTAAAAATTCAAATTCAATTTTTTTTTCAATCGTTTTACTCGTACATATTGTACTCGTAGTATGCGAATAGGCAAATCGAACCTGTAGCCATTTTCTACATAAATGACCGAGAAATTAAATAACCATAGTTACAACCTTGGCCAGACAATTATTTCAGAATTTAAAACAAGATAGCGCAAAATTGAAGTTTATGAAAATTTCGTCTATTAATTGCATAATGAAATTCATGTGAAATACAAATCAATTTAGCAAACCCTTTCAGGAACATTTAACAGCATCCTTGTATGAGCTCGAAAGATAAATTCGAGAAAAAAAATTCAAATACGAAAATTCAGTATTTACTTTTACAAGACTTTAGAACAAAAACATAAATTGTATTGCATCGTACAAGAATCATAAAGATAATGACCAAACAAAAAATTGTGAGAGGTACAAAAGAAATATCTTTTAGCGTGAGAATTTGCGCCAGAAGTTCCATAACCAATCAATTTCAACGTTTAAGGTCAATAAAATTTCTAGAAAATTCGATGTCAAATTGGAAAAATTTTCCGGAGAAGAAATTAAAGAAAAAAAAATGTCATTGAAGTCGCATTTTACAATATTTAAGGTACAATGTCACTGAGCCTGATAAAAATTATGTAACAAACTTGAGTGCGCAGGGGGAATGGGTTAGATTTTTCGACTTTGAAAACAGTAAATTGGAATGTGCATCAAGATGAAAGCATTTACCTAAACACTGTTAAAGATGAATTCTTTTTACTAGACCGTTCGTTAGGTACTCGTAGTCAAAAATTTTGTGTCCTGTGATTCCTCAATGTTATGATGACGTCATCATATGTATCTATGACAATGCGGTTGATGACGTCATAATATCTATATTGTCAAAATTCGAAAAAAATATAAGAAGTAGTATAGGGGCTACTACAGGACAAAACCAATGACGTCACGATCAGCTGATCATGGCGGGGGAGGGGGAGGGGGGTAAATGGCCGACACAAAATGGCGACTTTGGGTGGGGGGAGGGGAGGGGGGTAAAATGGCCGATATAAAATGGCGACTTTGGGTGGCGGGGGAGGGGAGAGGAGTAAAATGGACGATATAAAATGGCGACTTTGGGTGGAGGGGGGAGGGGGTGAAATGGCCGATACAAAATGGCGTTTTTGGGTGGAGGGGAGGGGGTAAAAATGGCGTCTTGGGTGGAGGGGAGGGGGAGGAGGTAAAATGGCCGACACAAAATGGCAAGTTAGGGTGGGGTGAGGGGGTAAGTGGGTGAGGGGGCTGGGGGGGTAACTGACCTAAACAATATCATGTGCCCTAGTAGTGAGGGGGCAGGAAGGGAAGTGTAGACAAAACATGTTCTGACATGAAGTGAAAGATCATGGCAGAAGGTGAATGACCGCCACGAAGTGAGAGATTGTGGCAGCAATAAACAGAGGTGTAGTCTGGGTATATGAAAAGTGCTGCCATGAAGTGAGAGATGGTGGCTGAAGGTGAATGACCGCCACAATGTCTTAGATTGTGTCAGCTCAGTATAGTAGGTATATGAAAAGTGCTGCCATGAAGTGAGAGATGGTGGCTGAAGGTGAATGACCGCCACAATGTCTTAGATTGTGTCAGCTCAGTATAGTAGGTATATGAAAAGTGCTGCCATGAAGTGAGAGATGGTGGCTAAAGGTAAATGACCGCCACAAACTCTTAGATTGTGTCAGCTCTTTATAATAGGTACATAAAATTTTCTCAGTGTTTAAGAAAAGATTATGGCTAAAGGTAAATGACCGCCACAAAGTCTTAGTTCATGTCAGCTCTGTTTAGGTACCCACAAGAGCAGAAATATTTTCTCAGTGTTTAAGATAAAGGTGAATGACCGCCACAAAGTCTTAGATCGTGTCAGCTCTGTTTAGGTACCCACAAGAGCAAATATAATTTCTTCAAAGTATTTAATAAAGTTTTCAAAAGTAAATTTTTATAAAGTGTTTGATAAATTTTCAAAGTAAATTTTTACAAAGTGTGATTAATTTTCAACGTCAGCTGTTGCAAGAAGAGCTACTCAACAATGTAAGTATATACTTTTATTTTAATTTTTAAATGTTTGTGTAAAACAGGAACTAATACTTGAACAATTACAGATTTACAATGGATGTTGCTCAAGAAACCCTGCCATCCTCTCCAATAGCCCTTACCCCTGTGGTAGCGATAGAACCAGCTGTTCCTGCTCTTCCACCAAAGAAACGCAGCCGCGCCACCAAACGCAAATTAGAGCCTCGCTGTTTGTTTGATGACACCGAGACCAGGGATGCAAAGGAGAATCAACCACTGGTGGTGGTGGTACCAGAAGCTGACGTCACTGTTGCCACTGAGGGTGCTGTTGAAGCAGAGGGCGCTGTTGAATCATTGGGAAAACACATGCAATCAGTGGTGGAAATGAATCCGTACTATTACAAGAGTAGCGATTACCGCAAACCAAAAGTGTACATGGATCATCTGAGAGGATATGGCGTCATGTACGTGTATAAGACAGTTTTCTGCATCGAAGAGCCCGCTGAGAGTCCATTCACTCTGATCCACAACATGGTATATCCAAATGGACTGTATTTTGCGCTGATAGTGTGCATCATGGATGATATCGTCAACGAGGTCAGAGATATCATTATTCCAGGCAGTCTAAAACCATATGGTAATAAGGACATGAACATAGATATTGTGTACAAGTGCATCTGCGACATGGAAGTTTGCAGTTTATTGGGCAGTGCCCTCTGCATGGAAAATGAGAACACCAATCGGCTGCCTTATCCGGGTCAACGTATATATTTAAAAGTTACCGTGCAAAATGTAAAATACGATCGGCTTACTGAAAAAATCATATTTGTCTGAATATTTGTAAATTTTATTAAAATAAAAGTATAAAACAAACAGATTTGATGTCAAGTGTTTCATAGTTGGAAAAATATATAAAAGGTTCCTGGGGAAAAGTATAAAAGGTTCCAGCGCCCAGATATTGCAAGCTTATTCAAGATGGAGAATGTAATTGATAGCTACAACCGGTATGTCTACTACCCCTCAAAATCAGAGGATGTAGACAAGGGTAGTGGCAAATTTAGTATTCAAATTTTCAACGAAGATATCGTGAGTCAACCGTCACAGAGCCTGTTACTGTTGAACGGGCGGGTGAATTTATTTAAAGAGGGTGACGTAGCTGGTGCCAGAGAACGAATTAATCTGGCTCAGTTATCTATTGTAACAAATGGTTTGTTACACTTATTCGACCGCATAGATTATTATATCGGCGATACGGAAATTGATTCTATCCGTAAGCCTGGTATTGCGTGCCTATTGAAAGGGTTGGCTACGCTGCAAGATGACCGAATGTACAGCGATGCTGGATGGCAGATCCAAGCACCCGAGACAACTTTACTCAACGAAGATGGCTACTTCCAAGCTGTTATACCCATGTCTTTGGTAATGGGATTCTTCCAAGACTTCACCAAATTTATTTACCAAATGCGGCAGAAGCTGGTATTTCACCGCAACAGCGTTGACTGCGTAAAACAAGTATTAGTCCAGGATGTGGCGTTGGATAAGAAATATATTTCTATTCAAGTATTGGAAGTGGCTTGGAGTATGCCACAAATTAAATTCTCACTAGCATACGAGACCCGGATACGAAATGAAATTCTGCAGAATACAACCTACGAGCTGTCCTTCAGAAACTGGTATTACGCGAGTAATAACACGGTATCTGGAGTAACCAAGTATACGTGGGACATTCCAGTAGCGCGCTCAAAAACCAAGTTCATCCTTATTGGCATGCAGACGGGCAGAGCAAACAGCAAGACAAAGAACAGTTCAAAATTTGATTTGTGCGACCTGGAAAATGTTCAAGTACAACTCAACGATGCCAAATATTACCCGCGCGAGCGATTGGGACTCAAGCAATCGGAACGGAGAACAGCCGCTCTCTATCACATGTTCAAAACCTTCAAGTCAGCCTATTACGAGGACAGCGAACATACTCAACCGCTGATTGAGTACGGTGCATTTCTAGCAAGCTACCCAATCATCGCTATAGATTGCTCATATCAGCCAGATGTCATCAAGGAATCTCTCATCAATCTGAAAATACATTTCTAGTGGCGCACCGCCTTACCACCTAATACCACCATTCATTGTGTAATGATAATGGACAATCGATCTCTGTACAACCCTATGCATAATCGCGTTATAAAGTAAGTATAAATAAGCTCCGAGAGCTCAATAAACAATCATTTCAACGGAACCCGAGTTTTTCATTTCAAGTAGAAAAAATGGCTTTCCATATTTCAGTGACGGATACGAGTTCTCACATCGTGCGCGAATACGATGATGGAATCAAGTTGTGCAGCGCCTACGAAGTAGGTCTGAAAAGTCTGGTCACCTATAATACTATTCCAAATATTTCACCAGAAAAGAAAAATGACATATTTTTGCTAAAGAAAGTTGACAGTGTCAGCGGATTGAAATTAACTATCCCAAAAGGTACCTACGAACTTGAAGATTTGATCAGCTTCATTTCCACTCATCCGGAAGTGAAGGCTATTGAGCCAAATTTGAAGCTGACCCTGAATAAAAATACATTGAGAGTGAGCCTGTACACTGAAAATTGTTTGGTGGATGTACCGCCGCCAACTGTGGGTAGCTGCGTGTTAACCATGTTGGGTTTTGGGTACGATACATACATGCCAAAAATAGTTCACACTGCTGCCGCTCCTGTAGACATAATGCCTATAAATACCGTGAAAGTTCGCTGTAATATGATCGGCAGTAATTACGATAATTTGAAACGCGGTGATAACACTATCTACGAATTTCCATTGAATTCCGAAGTTGGTGAGAAAATAATTGAAAGGCCAAATACGATCGCGTACTATACTGTGATTACGGATAACATATTCACGCTGGTATTATCTGTAGTTGATCAGGATAATAACCTAATTGATTTCTGCGGTGAAAAACTGAGTTTGTGCTTGGAATTCAGACCTATTGATCCGATCAGTTACCGCCGGCACAAGTAATTATGAGTTGGCGCAGAGAATTGCTCCAGCAAATGGACCAGATACGGGAATGGGAATGAGCTGGCACGGAGCTGAAAAACGCATTTGATGTAACAAATCGTGGAAAATATGCCAAACAAACAGCGCAGCGGGAAAAATACGAATCTTTACTGAAACCTCTCAACGAGCTGGTTGAGAAACGAAGAAACTCGGAACACATTGCTGCTTCAACGCCATATCGTTCTCAAGGAAAACAGATGCGCTTGATATCTCAAGATGACGAAGACGACGATATGTTCAAAAGCGTATATGCCACCCTCCCGCCTTCTGAGCAGCAGCAGATATCTCAAAATATGGAGGAATCTGAATTTTTCATGGATCCGGAAGACAAAGAGCTGCTAGAATCAACGTTGGGAACAAATATGGTAGACTATATGAAAGACTTAATGCTGAGAAGTAACGCTACTCCGCCAAAATTTGACGTTACATATGGTATCCGGTACATAGATAAGGTACCATATATTGGCGCTGTACCAATTACTGTGAATGATGATAAATTACGCTTACCCGATGGCTCCGAATATCAATTATCACGAGGACTTTGGAACTTGCTGGTGCTGGATGAGCCAACTTCGTAAAATAAAGATGAACTAAATGCGTACGGAGATATTTTAGAGAAAACCTGCGCATATAAGAGGGACGATGAACCAAACTCACCCTATATAAAAAGCAATAAAGGGTGTAAATATACGGCGGTTGTGCGATATATCCTGAAAGATCGAGGATTGCTGAAACAAATGCGGAGACGAAAACTTTATGAATTTCCGGAAGAACCTATACGTACGAGATCCAGAACAAAACTACTCCAAGGCGGAAGCCTATATAAAACAGTGACTGGAGCGCCCGTTGAATACGTTTACTGGGATACTTTGGACAAGCTACTGGAGCGTCTATATATTTTGTATGGCAAGCTGAAAGCTGGTAACACAAATCCGGGAATAGCGAATGAAATAATCAATATCGTGCAAGAATTCAAAGAGATACCCTGATCAAAATGGCCAATTACATGGAACGCAGACGCAGAGACATTATTACATCCTTGTTACCAGTTCCCATAGTACAGCAAAAAGGCAACCCAAAGCGAGGCGGTAGTCTATCTTTGGCCTTATTAGCTAATCGGGACAAACTGGGTGGCTTAGTGAACCGAGCTATTGATGCGTTACCCTTCCCACTGCACTTGCCCGGATATAATTATGCCGGACCTGGAACACACCTGGAAAGAAATCTGGAAATGGGAGTACAACCGGTGAATAAATTGGACAAAGCTGCCATGTATCACGATATAGCTTATTCCGATTCCAAAAATACGAGAATGCATAGAGAAGCGGACTTCAAACTTGAGAATGATGCCTGGAACTGAGTTAAATCTGACGATGCTACTTTTGGCGAAAAGACCAACGCTTGGCTGGTAACAAATGCTATGAAGCTGAAACGCAAAACTGGTCAAGGTTTGCGTAGACAAACTACGGAATATGTACAGTACCGCATCAACATGGACGATGAAGATAGAGAAAGGCTGAATTTGGCAATCAAGAATCATCAAGCTGTCACTATCACAGTTCGTCATCGCCAAACCAAAGATGATATAAGCAACGAAACCCTGCTGCCTCTCACCATATACCAGATGCGGAAAGTGAGAAAAGGAGCTGCATGCAACAACAATGTGAAAATAACTTTTTCCCAGAGTCAAATCAAACATATTGGCAAAGAAGGAGGTTTCCTACCGGCAGTTCCGGCAATGATTGCTGCTGCACCCGCTGTGACTGCAGTTGTTAGTTCGCTGTTCAACGCCTACAGCAACAAAAAGACCAATGACCGCCTTATAGAAGAAAAAATCCGGCATAACCGAGCTGTAGAAAATAAAGGTGGCAGCGGCGTATACCTGCATAAGAAACCTACTGGCAAAGGAGTTTACCTGCGGAAGAAGCTCGGAGGTGGCATCTATCTGAATAAGAAACCTGGAAAAGGTATAAATAAACAGAGACCAGTTGCTGGCAACGGACTTTTGCACGAGTTGATGAAAAAAAAAAGTCCGTCCTCTGAATAATTTTGATATCATAGGGTACGCTTCCCAGCTTAAAATACCAAACTTCCGCGGAGTATTTTGCAAAGACGAGTTACCCCCAAATGGTCCTTTGGAAAATGAAACGGCGGTCCTCAATTTAGATACTCTACAAGGACCGGGAACACATTGGGTGTGCTATTCCAAGCGTGGAAAAAGTGTGATATACTACGATTCATTCGTAGTCCAACCACCCGTAGAGTTGTTGAGCTATTTGGGACCAGATACAAACATTAAATATAACTATGAGCAACATCAGGGAGTTGTTCAGGTCATTTGTGGCCACCTTTGCCTGCTGTTTCTCGCCCAAAACTCGGGCAACAAGCCAAGAAGAGGACCCATATGAGAAATTCCAAGGTACCTGTTGCTGCTGTATTTGTAAATGCGAATCTAATTTAGAAATGAATTGCTGTAAACAATATATCGTGAAACTTTTGAAATAATAAATTGTATTTGGGAAACATTTCGTACTTATTTCCACCAAGTTGAACGCTACATAGGTACCTAGTTGAACGCTACATAGGTACCTAATTGAACGCTACCTAGGTACCTAAGTGAACGCTACATAGGTACCTAATTGAACGCTACATAGGTACCTAATGGTGATACCTTTTTCAGTATAAATATCCCAGACTACTGTATCAGAGAGTGAGTCATGGCTGTTATCACTACCAGCAGTAATGGCGGCGTGGATGCTGAAATGGATCAAAAGCTGACCGAAGCGCTGGAAATGCATAGCGATGTTAGAAGAAAATTCCGTAAAAGGCGTATTGTGAGTGCCGGTATAGATGACCTATGGGCCTCTGATCTGCTTGTAATGATCAAATTTGGACGCCAAAACCGAGGCTATAATTACATTCTCAATGTTATCGATACCTTCAGCAAATATTGTTTCCTGGAACCGTTGAAGACTAAAGGTGGTGCAGAAGTTGCAGCAGCCTTTGAAAAGATCATACTTGCTACAGGAAGAAGACCTCAACTGCTACACTGCGATCGTGGAAAAGAATACGTGAATAAAGATTCCAAGAAAATTTTAGATAAATATGGAATCCGCATGTATCACACATTCAACGAAGAGAAAAGTGCTATAGCCGAAAGACTCAACAGGACCCTCAATAAAAAAATCAAAGTCCTATTCAAAGTGCATGGAGACCAGAGATGGCTCAACTGGCTACCCGATATAATACGAGAATATAATGAACACAATATTCACAG
Organism: Parthenolecanium corni; assembly: GCA_038050395.1. Taxonomy (NCBI): domain Eukaryota; kingdom Metazoa; phylum Arthropoda; class Insecta; order Hemiptera; family Coccidae; genus Parthenolecanium; species Parthenolecanium corni. Next base: position 1,246,097 of record JBBCAQ010000002.1, read on the forward strand.
ATCCATAGGGATGCGCCCCGCAGAAGTATGCGCAGCAAACGAAGAAGAAGTCAGGCGTTGGCTATATCCTTGGAAGGATTTCATGCCCGATGCGCGAGATAGTTTTTCCATAGGAGATTGCGTTCGCATATCCAGAAAAAAATCAACCTTCGAACATAAATACGCTCCTAATTGGACTGAAGAAATATTCCAAATATCTGGCGTTCACGATACATCACCAGCAACTTACGTTATAAAATATGAACAAGGCGAAACTATTCTGGGCAAATTCTACGCTCTCGAATTACTGAAAACAGCGCTTTGAGCCATATATAAGAACCAACATTTACAGCTTCTCTGGGAAAAATGACGAGTATCCGAGTTATCAATTTTGATGCAGGACCAGCACCCAAAAGATCGCTAGATCTGTTTCCAAATACCATGAGATGCGGAATATTTGGCCCCAGCGGATGTGGAAAAACCAACGTTTTACTCACATTATTGGTATACAAGCGTCCGTTGAAAGCAGTCTACCTATGTTCCAGAACTGCCTCTCAATCAAAATATGAACTACTACGTCAGCTAATAACCAAGCATAATTCTGGCAAGACTGGACGCTCGAAGATTACTTACAAAGAGTTCACACCCAGCACCTTACTTACACCCGAACAGCTTCAACGAGATTCCATCATGATATTTGACGATATTCAAGCAGAAAATCAAGATAAATTTGCAACGTTCTTCATGAGAGGAAGACATCGGAATATATCATACTTCTATTTGGCCCAGTCATACACCAAGATACCAAAGAAATCCGGTATTCGCGAGAATTTCAACTATTTACTTATTTTCCCTCAAGACCGAATCAACCTACGCCAAATATATACCGAGCATATCATCAACGGAGTAACGTTCCAACAATTCACCGATATGTGCGCTCTCTGTTGGAAAGAAAAATACGGATTTCTCACTGTTGACCTAGATAATAATTGTAAATTTCGCGTTTGTTTCGGTCAACAGATACACCTAAGCTAAGATGTAACTAAAAACATAAATAAAACTCTTGTTTCTGTAAACAAATATTTTTATTACACGATAATATTACAAAGATCTATATCCATATGGTACAGTATCGTAGTTATCAATAATTACACGCTTATCAAAATTAAATCTCAATGTTTTAGGCTTATCCGTCCTACTAGTTAATTGCCTGGTAGTCTTATCGCAAATAATTTGAAAATCTTGGACCGCTACGCTGTGTATATCACCATCTATCAAACGTTCCATAGTCTCGGCATTTATTACCTGCAAGTTTTTGTGGTGCAACGTGAATCCTTTCACTTTGGTCACCTTTTTACCATCTCGGGTCTGGAAATGGTAGGATTTTGGACCAGTTGCTAGCCACTTGTTGATGTAGTCATCTCCGGATAACTCGTTGGTCCATTCACCAAGTAATTCGCCATACTCGATAGGATTCTCTTGGCCATTGGGTATCGAGTAAATAACCAAATCCGTATCGCAATATATCATGTTTCTTCCAATTTTCTCCATCGCCTCGTAGAGTGCGAGTCTGCCATGAGCGGTAGTGAAGATGGCTATCATGATATTTGTGTTGTAAATATTCTCAATGAAATGATCAATTTTCCTATAACTTACCTGCAGCATTTCTTCGCTAACGTACAGTACGTTAATATCGGTCAGCGTATCATCCCTCAGAATCTCGTAGAATCGCCACGGATCTTTCACAAACTCGTCTTGCGCCTGGTTAGTGCGCTGACCAAATTTTCCCCATAGTGAGTTCAGACATAACTTGGCCAGTGCTCGTTTACCCGGATTAGGCTTAATCTCATTTACATCCAACTCTATGCCTAATTTTGTCCGAATTTCCAGGGCATATGCTTCGTGAGTGGGGTAATTATGCGGAGTGCTTTCCAGTTTAAGTTTCAAGAAATCTCGCACATATCCGCGCCATAAATTGCCACTTTTTTTGAAATGCCATACTTCGTTTATACTCTGAATCTTATAACCTTGGCGCATAGCTGCCTCCACTTCAATAGTTGCCCACGTTCCTTCGATAGAACGGTCCTGGTCTTGATGCGCACATTCTTGGCTGCCGTGTTTAGCGCAAGCGTTGCATAAGGGAAACAATAATTTTTCAGCAATGCCCGTCTTTACTCGAGCTGGCAATACAGGCAGATATAGATCTGAAGGAGGTAACAAGCGGCAATGAATCACACCATACCACAAATAATCGTATCGAGTAGGGGAAAATATCGCTGTTGGGTGACCTATAGGATAATCGTTAAAATACATAGCACCCGGATACATACTGCATTGATTGGCAAACATAGTTTTTGCATTCTCTACCACCACCATTTCTTCTTCTTCTTCTTCTTCCACAGCCTGGACTAATGGTAAACTGGGAACCTTCAACTTGAATACTTCGGTTCTTCCTCCGTAGAAAGCGTCTCTGGGTTTCAATGGTGTTACGCATCTCTTCGAAGCGTATTCTTCCCATTGCGTCCTGTTTCGAGTCTTTTTCCAATCACATCCCCACATCTCAATGACCGTATAGCCAGCATTGCGAAGATCCAGTGTTTGGTGCTGAGTTCTGAGGCGTAGATTGAGCATAGTTTCTTTTTTCGGCTTATTGATGCGCGCATCTTCGAAGCATCGGGGACAGCCGTGCCAATAGCACCCGTGGAACTGATAAATAATGCGAGTTACCGGGTCATACCTGTCAACCGGAGCACCGCATATTACTTGCTCTCCGTCATTCAGGGCATGTTTGATACCGTCATTTTGTAGAGAATACAGCCACGCCATCGCCTGCTTAGAGTATGAGTCATGCTTGAGTGGTAGAACAGCTTTTGTATTCAATGGCAAATATTTGGCTCGGTAAATAGCCATGCACACGCTAGGAATGGTCAAATACTGGAAAGGATCGATATTTGCTACATCCAAGAACTGGCGTCTCAGCTCCAAGCAAGATTGGCGCAAGATATCCACGTCAGAATCACAATATTCTTCCAACTCTTGGTCCTTATCAAACATGTAATTCTCAGCCAGGCGGTCTTTGTACCATTTGAGAAAGGTTGCGCGCGCATCGCTCTTCATCCTGTCTGGACTGTAACACTCTGCGGGTGGCATTGGTCCTACATATCCCGCATTCTCGGCTGTATTGAACAAGTGTGGAAAATACCCTTTCTTCAGTTCGGTTAGGCCAAACATTTTTGGCAAGGCGCTGAGTGGTGACTGCATGAAACTATGACTGTCAATGATGCGTAACCGCAGATGCTGGACTTCCACTAAAAGCAGCTTTGTACCAATAGATACCGTTTTTGGAAGAATGCTGTTGGCATACATGTACTGCAGGATGAATTGAGAATCATATCCGCGGGCGTAATGAGCAATAGCTGTGTACCCTTTGTGCTCGCGTGATATCAGCCAACTGCAGAAACTGTCGTTATCTGGAAACCGCCACCTATTGCCTTCAAAATCTTGGGCTACGCAGAGGTTTGGAATGTGAACGCCGGTCTCCTGCTGAGCCTCGTAATCAAAAAATATGTACTTCTCTGTGTAAGTACATTTTGGGCATTCAAAATCTGTACCGGTGTTTTCTTTACACTTGGAACACTTGGGATGGTAACAAATACCACCTTTGGCTTGTTTGCGGTGCATATAGCACTCGTGTAAATTCGACTGTACCAACTTTTTGCAGTTACGGCACCATTCCCATCCACACTTGTGAAACTGAACTCTATCGCGCGATAATATTTTGCAACAGCCTTGACACTTGATCGCTGCAGGACATACTTTTGTATCGTGAGCAGTCTTGCACGCATTATTGTAACACCATCTGTTACAATTATCACAGTAAATGGGATTGGTTGTATCGGATGCGTGAGCATCACCCAAACACAATGGACATGGCTCATCTTGCAGTTTTTTGGACTTCTTTTTCCTCGCCTGATAGGTCATACAATTGTGTCTCTGTTTGGTATTGTACGCAGCATCACATTCTTGGCAGTAATAAGCTGCCCCAAAAAAAGTGTTCATCCGCGTTATCACGTCAAAGTGGTCACCATCCATGCACAGGAATACTTTGATTGGTTTCTCAGCCCAGCCCTTGTATACTACAGAGTTGAATGTGCGAGCATCGATAACTTTAACCTGAAAAAAATATTTTTCTCAAGTACCAGTCTCAATAAAGTGGAATATTTGGTGACAAATATGCATTACCTGTATATCCAAAGCCTCTTCAAATAAATGAATATCTTCTATAGTAAATCCAGCGCCTTGTCTGGCTGTTGGCGAAAGGCCAGCCATCTCGCAGATTTTTATGGCCATATCACGTTGCTTGTTTCTGCCTTTCTTTACATACTACACCTCAAGAGGCTCCAATTTTGTACCAGCGATGATATCTGTTTTCAGTACCATTCCTAGGAAATATAAACAATTGATGTTACGAGCAAACTATTTTCAGTTATTCGAGTGGATAATTATAGCAACATACCTGTTACAATGGCCCGTGGACAGCATAAATCATCCGTATTTTGTATCCCAATGATACAATGTTTGCTTCTTCTATCCTCCTTCAGATTGATTACTTTGGTACGCCCTCGTCCACGTGGAATCTTCACCACTGTTACATGAAACTGGCACTCTTTCAGCAATACCTTCGTGTCTGATGTTATGATGTCGCGTATCTTGTTGACCAAATTAGCTACAGTATCTTTGCTCCAGTTGTAGCCAGTAGATATGGGATGATTGAAATTTCTATTATCCACCACTATATTTATCTTGTCGCCGCTTTGAAACTGCATACGGCGTTCCGCGTACTTCCTCATCCCATTGATGGCTGATGTCATCCAATCCCAATCTCTTGGAGGATTCTCAGCTATCTCTTTTTTGAACGCCAATTTGTAGACTTTCTCGTACAGCCCAAACCTATGTGATGTGCATTGACCAACTTCTTGAACCTCGGTATATCTCAGCTCATCTTCTTCTTCCAAAGCTGACGATGGTACTTCCTCAAAGTTAAACCTTCTTCGCATCCTGACCCTCTTTGGCGCTGAACTGCTAGCCTCGGTAGGCCGTTTATCATTACTGGTTGAGGCTTCATTAGATATATCTGCTATGACAGGCCTGGTAGGCATTTCTGGATCAACTTCCATTGTAAATCTATAATGTATAAGTATTAGTTTGTGTTTTACATGAACATTTAAAAATGAAAATAAAGTATATACTTACATTGTTGAGTAGCTCTTCTTGCAACAGCTGACTTTGAATATTTATCACACTTTGAAAAAATTTACTTTTGAAAATTTATTAAACACTTTGAAAAAATTATTTCTGCTCTTGTGGGTACCTAAACAGAGCTGACATGAACTAAGACTTTGTGGCGGTCATTTACCTTTAGCCATAATCTTTTCTTAAACACTGAGAAAATTTTATGTACCTATTATAAAGAGCTGACACAATCTAAGAGTTTGTGGCGGTCATTTACCTTTAGCCACCATCTCTCACTTCATGGCAGCACTTTTCATATACCTACTATACTGAGCTGACACAATCTAAGACATTGTGGCGGTCATTCACCTTCAGCCACCATCTCTCACCTCATGGCAGCACTTTTCATATACCTACTATACTGAGCTGACACAATCTAAGACATTGTGGCGGTCATTCACCTTCAGCCACCATCTCTCACTTCATGGCAGCACTTTTCATATACCTACTATACTGAGCTGACACAATCTAAGACATTGTGGCAGTCATTCACCTTCAGCCACCATCTCTCACTTCATGGCAGCACTTTTCATATACCCAGACCACCTCTATGTTTACTGCTGCTGCCACAATCTCTCACTTTGTGGCGGTCATTCACCTTCTGCCATGATCTTTCACTTCATGTCAGAACATGTTTTGTCTACACTTCCCTTCCTGCCCCCTCACCACTAGGGCACATGATATTGTTTGGGTCAGTTACCCCCCAACCCCCTCACTCATTTGCCCCTCCCCCTCCCCCCCACCCCGGGTTGCCATTTTGTGTCGGCCATTTTAACCCCTCCCCCCCTCCCCCCAAGACGCCATTTACCCCCTCCCCCTCCACCCAAAGTCGTCATTTTGTATCGGCCATTTTACCCCCTCCCCTCCCCCTCCACCCAAAGTCGCCATTTTATATCGGCCATTTTACCCCCTCCCCTCCCCCTCCACCCAAAGTCGCCATTTTGTGTCGGCCATTTACCCCCCCTCCCACTCCGACGCAATGATCAGCTGATCGTGACGTCATTGGTTTGGTCCTGTAGTAGCCCCTATACTACTATAAGATGTTCAAAAATTTGGGTTAAAAAACGTGAAAATAAAATATAAAGTTAATGCGACGGATGATTTTGCGTTTTGCCAGCACAAAGAGTCCCTATATTTGGTTTCAAAGATGATAATTTCAATCATAGGTCTGGTCCGGCATCCAGACAGTTCCGATACTTTGTTTTCACTGCAACATATGCTGAGAAACCTGTTTCACAGGAATATTTATCGGAATTAGCAGAGTCCCTAGAAAGGTTCCGCGAAGCCCCAGGGCTCCTATGAGCACAGTTTGGGAAGCACTGATCTATTATATCGTCATTGACTTCGTACTAGTGACGATCGAGGTTTCGGGTCCCCATCCACCCTTAATAATACCTCTTTCACAGGCAATTTGGAAGATATCATTTTTAGCAGGTTTTCACTCAAAAAACCCGCTAATTAATATGGGGTAAATTTGTAAAATAATGATCAGGACTTTACACATTTTTCATTTTATAACATGTTATGAAGATAAGCATCAAAATCCTAAATCCTTCTCTTTCGTTAACGATTATGGACATAATACTGAACGGATTAAAATAAAATTTGGAAGATATGTTGAGAAAGTGACATCGCCTCTTTTAAATTAGGACTTGATCAGTTCAGTACTTTTGGAGTTATTGCGATTTGAAATGTGAGAAAATTTTTATGTCATGCTTTGAAGGAAACCCTACTTTTTTAGCGAAACTTGTGGCGCCGAGATTTTATTTTATATTTTCTTGTATAAGGTGAATAGGCTCACTTTTTGACTTTGAAAAGTTGTACCTCAGACGTTAGTAAAGAGTAGCTAAAGACCTTATTGAGACATCATGAATGCAAGAATGAATTCTTGTTAACACATCAAAATTTGCTTTACCAATACACGAAGAGAAAAAAAGAATTATTATTACTGACCTGAAATAATCATTTGGGCGCCAATAATAGTACCACCGCAAATCAACTTAGGTCTTTTTCCTAATATGTCATAGATAGCAACATGCCACGGTGAACTTCCTCGTTCTTCTGGCTTTGCCCCGAACATCAAATATTGTGGACTCACTCTGGGCTGTCCACATTCTATAAAAATAAAAATTGCATCATAAAAATAATATACTGGGTAGTGCATGAGAAGTTGCACTAATGAAAGAACCGTAATGGTGCGTCTTCAGGATGCACCATCGTATTAGCACTAAACTGAAGCTCTGATTGTGCATTCAACCATGTGAGTTTCATATTTTCTAAAAAATAAGCCTTTTTTATATTCGGAATAAAGGAAAAATATTTCTAGTTTCTCAGATATTCAAAGTTCACTGGTGTATCCAGTTTCTAAGTACATTGTTCCATCCTCGGATGCGCCTTACATAGTGGGCGCAATCCGGCGCTCTAACTCTTGCTGTTCAGCATATGGCAAATAATTTGTCGCCGCATATTTAATCAATCATTCAAAAGAATGGTATAAAATGAGGCCATTGAAATCAAGTAGAGCATTGAAATTGAGTCATGTGCTCGAGTGCAGGGTGTGGTTGTTTTTCCATCTTCTATAATCGCCCAGTTACTTATGCTTCCAATTTTTCTATCACTATTGTTCATCAGTTTGTAATTTGTTTGTAAAGCGCACAGTGGGCCAAATTTGCAAAGTAGGTGTATAAAAGTCGAAAATTGAAAGTAAACAAATGAATATACATCATACACTATTGGATTCAGTATTGTATGCGGTGCATAAAATCATGAAAAAAAGTTTGTCAACCTCCTCTGATTGGCTGATAATGTTGGTGAAAGTTGACAAATTTTGAAACCTAAGAAAATTTGTTCTTTAAATAAAAAGTTGTCTATGGTTATTGATAACTTTCCTCTTGTTGCTACGTTTGCAGTGATTTTTTTCTTTGTGGAAAAGAGGAGAAAATTCTGTGTATGTATGGAGTATTGACATAATTTATCCGGATACTTACAATTGAAATATACATTAATAATCGGAAATTTTCACACATGTTTAGGAAAAAGTTTTTTTGGACATTTTTGGACCTTCTACTTTTTCCATGATTGCCTACCCCAATACCTACTGAAAAAATTATTTTGGGTCCCGGCAGCTGCCCTTCCCAGGCCCCAAAGCCTCATTAGCCGTTTTATTTCAAATTTTTAATATTTTAACTGGAATTCTATTCAAAAACGAGTATATTTGGTTTGACAATGTAAAATAAATACAGACGAATGCTATGTACTAACAAGTATATTATGTGAATCCAAGTCCAAAAGCTTTCAACTCCTAACCAAAAGTATCTAAGATGATCATCCATTTTATGGTTAATTCAGCGTAGCCAGTTCCCATGTACTAAAAAATATTTTTTGCATTAATAACTTGCTAATTGTGTTTATGGGACTTGGTCAGTTTCAGACTTGAGCTGATGATTCGCTCCTACAATGTAGGTATCTGATTTAAGCTAGTGATGTAATCCTTCAAAACGGCCATATGAAGTGCGTAGATGTCATACAAACCTTGAAAACGAGCTTATTATTTCTTCAAAAACCATCATGAGTATTTTTCTCTTTGAGGACCCCCAGGATCTTAATAAGAGATTATATCAAAAAATTACCTCACAAATCGGATTTTTATCCCAAAATTACATAAGGGAAAGATACAATCAGTTGTAAAAATTGAGGAATGAATTTTGTACTTCTAATTTTGCAATTTGACACATTGTGCAGCGTATGAGTTCGGTTGTGGTTCTTCATCGACAAAAATAAATTATTTGAACAAATAAATACCTACTAAATTTCAAGTAATTATATCAATCATTTCCATGAGACATCATTATTTTCATATTTTCATATCCAAATATAAGGTACGAGTATGTAAATAGGTACTAACTGTAGCATTCGGAGATTGGTGGATACCATTTTCCATCTAAACAAACGGAATCAGAGGCATTTCCTGCAACTTGTTGGTATCCCTCATTACATTTGACAGTGACTTTTGTTGAATGATACACTTTTTTACCATCTCCATACAAGCATGTACGTTTATTTGTATCATTGGAACATGTAAAAGTATTTTCAATGGATGTAGATGGTAAAATACAATAAGATCCTATCGTTTCAATTCTGAAAACAATGAAAAAATTGAATATTCAGTGTAGCCACAGCCTCTGTATTTGGATTTATGAACACAATTTGCTTTGCCAAACCCAGCATATGAAAAACCAGTTTAATAGATCTGGAAAGCTATAGTCCGCAACAATTTTACTTATGGACGATTTAGTATGTCAAGGAGAAAGGTAAGGGGAGAATAGTCACACTAAAAACGTTTTGCGCTTGTTCTGCGTTATGAAATTCGAATATGCAGAACCAATCAAATTAGATAGTGATAAGAATATGAGCTTCGTTACCATGGAGGCATTTTTTTGCGCCGGGGAAATCATGTCTATTCTTATCGTGAACGGACTATACCATATTGTATTTGTTCATGCGCTTCACTTACGCTCATCTCAAGGCTGTACCTTCAGAGTTATCTGTTATCAATGTAAAGAGTAGTTAACCTTTCAACCTCGATACCTTGGTTTATGTTGACTTTTTTTTAAATGCTTTTAGACTGATAAGATATAAATGACGAAGACTAATGTTCATGATCATAAATTATGATTTAGTATTAAAAAATGAAGTCAAAACCATTTTTAGCAGGTTTTTGACTGGAAAACCTTCTATTAATTTTGGTCTGACTCTAACCAATAGGCACCAGACCATCGCAGTTATTTGTTTCACGATCTCCTGATTCCAAAAATACCTATCTCGCATTTTGGTGTTTCTTAATTTTTTTTTTATTTCTTTCGTAGTCTAGGACATATATTTCTCTGCTACGCAAAAACAGACGAACGGCTAAACCAATAGGGATGAAATCATCACCAAAGGTCAATCTTGACCTGGTCAGGGTCTGTATAGTTTTTGAGATCAATCTGATCAGCAGATCCGGAGATATTAGCAAAAATGTAGATCAAGATGATGATTTTTGGGTGCAATTAGGGGCTACATTGATTGTAACGCAAGCACAGACAAACGGCTGAACCAATAGGAATGAAATTTTCAGCAAAGGTCAATCTTGACCTGATCAAGGTCTGTATAAAATCTGAAGTCGATTGGTTCAGCGGTTCCTCAGATATTAGCAAAAATGTAGTTCAAGATTATGATTTTTGGGTGCAATAAGGAGCTACATTGTTTGTAATGCGATAACAGACAAACGGACGAAACAATAGGCATGAAATTTTCACCAAAGGTCAATCTTGATCAGGTCAAGGTCTGTATACATTTTGAGGTCAATCTGATCAGTTGGTTTAGAGATAGCAGCAAAAATGTAGTTCAAGATGATGATTTTTAGGTGCAATTAGGAGCTACATTGCTTTGTAACGCGATAACTGATGACCAGCTGGACCAATAGACATGAAATTTTCACCAAAGGTCAATCTTGCTCAGATCAAGAGCTGTATAAATTTTGAGGTCAATCTGATCAGTGGGTCTAGAGATATTAATGAAAATGTAGTTGAAGATGATGATTTTTAGGTGCAATCAGGAGCTACATTTTTCTGTAAAGCAATAACTGCTGAACGGTCAAACCAATAGGCATGAAATTTTAACCCGAAGGTCAATCTCAACCGGTTCAAGGTCTGTATAGAATCTGAAGTTGATTAGTTCAGCAGTTCCTGAGATAGTAGCAAAAATGTAGTTCAAAACAGTACGGCACCCTGGGTGGTTCCCAAATACCAAATAAAAAATTTAAAATAAAATTAAATCCAAACAAAATTCTAGCGCAGTCTGCCACACTAGAAAATCAGGTTTTCGATTTGTCGCACAGTGGTTTGAAGAATCCTATATACCTGCCACAACTTGATGCTGCAGAATTCTGTAAAAATGATGAGAAAATGAACTTCTGTCAAAAATCGCATCGCCAAATATTACTCCTCCATTTCAGTCATTTTTAGGTCTGCATTTTATTACACTCAGTATTAAAAAATTCAAAGTTTTTATGTAGCTAACTTTAACTATAAAATAAATAAGACATTATCCTAAGTTTATAATTTCTTGATTCAAAGGTTGTAATTTCAAGAAATAATGTCCAAACAGATGCAACCATACATCAAACTTTTCCCTCCATTTCAAAAACTCTTATTTCCATTGATGGTTACATTTGGTTATCAACAAATAATCAACCATGTTTGAGGTATCGTACAAATAATTTTTTCAATGTCTCATGAGGCTGAGTCATTTAATTCGTTAATCTGTTGCAATATTTAAAAAAAATCTCATCTCCAATGATGGTTACATTTGGCTATCAACAAATAATCAACCAGGTTTGAAATATCGTGCAAATAATTTTTTTAATCTCTCATGAGGCTGACGGATTTAATTAGTTAATTTGTTGCAATAATGATAAATTTGTACCTAGTGTATTTGAGGAGTATTTTTCGCAATTTGGCACGGCGGTTTTTGACAGAAGTTCATTTTTTGATCATTTTTACAGAATCTTCCATCATCAACTTGTGGCAGGTATTTAGGATTCTTCAGACCACTGAGCGACAAATTAAAAACCTGCTTTTCTAGTGTGGCAGACGGCGCTAGAATTTTGTTTAAAGTTTATTTTTGTTAATAAAACATTTTTGATATTCACCTCTCAATGCTGAAAGAATGGCTGAAGAAACATCGTCGAGCAGCGGCGTTTGATACTGGCAACGTCTCCCAGCAGTGCCGTCTGTTCAAACGTCAGAGTTTGGTTTATTTTGACGGTAAGTCTAGTACTGGTCAATTAACAGATCGTAACTAAGTGGGTGTCTTAATGACAGCACTTGCCCGTGAAGGAATCGAGATCCTAGATACGCTTTTTAAGCCTGATGAGCAGCCCTCATATAATGAAATCTTCGAGAAGTTTGATGAATACTGCAACCCGAAGAAAAATACGGTCTTTGAGCGAAGTGTATACTTTTGTCTGGCTCAAAAACCAGAACAGCCTGTTGATATGTTCATTCTCGAACTAAAGAAGCAAGCAACGCTGCTCTGTGAATTTCCTAAGGAGGAACATGATAAGTTACTCCTTGATATGCTTGTTATTGGTATTCGTGATGTTAAGCTTCGAGAGAAACTCCTGCGCAATTCTGAACTAGACTTGACCAAAGCAGTAGAAGTGTGTAAGTGCCATGAACGATCTCAAAACAAAGCATTGCAAATTGTGGCGTCGTCTTCCGCTACACCCTTATCAGTTGATCAATTAAATAATAAACGTCGACCATCAATTGGCAATTCTGTGCCACACTGTCAAAACTGTCAGGGTATTCACATGATGCTTTTCGTCCCTGCATCAAATTGATCTTCTAAAAGTATATGGATGTCGACGCGTAAATCAAGTTAAAGCTGATGACAATGAAGAAAAAGCATGGTATGTTGCCCTGCCTATTGGAAATACGTTTTGAAAATTCAAGCTTGATACAGCTGCTGAGTGTGATACTCTTTCTGAACAATCGTATCGAATGCTGTCACCTCATCCGCCACTTTTTCCTACTACAAACGTTTTTAAACCATATCTTGCACCGGTAATTCACCCGCTTGGTAAAATTACTGTCTGGTGTAAGTCCCATCGCCTCGATTTTTTCACTATGCCCGATGATGAAGAAAATCTCCTGGGTTTCAAGACGTGTCGTTGCCTTGATCTCATCAAACGAGTAAGCTTGATTAATAAATTTTTTACTCGGGACGTTTTTGTTGAAGCTAATAACGATCTGTTCAATGGCGTTGGTAAAATACCTGGGAAGAATAAAATTTACGTAAGTATATCCAAAATAGAGTCTAGTAGCTAAGCGGCCAAAACATTTTGCATATGCCTTGGTAGACAGGCTTGTAAAGACTTTGAAAGAAATGAATCGGCAGGATGTAATCAAGCAAGTCATGGAACCAACACCCTGGATATCAAATCTCACCGCAGTTGAAAAAAATGATAATTTGTTACGAGTCTGTCTTGATCCTCAGAGCTTGAACAAAGCAATTCAAATTCCTAAATATGCAATCCCAAAAACTGATGACATATTAGTAAAGTTAGCTAATAAAATGTTGTTCACAGTTCTTGAACTGAAGTCTGGCTTTTGGCTTATGGAACTCGATGATGGCCGTTTTTGTTTTTAAAGACTGGGCTTCGGAATAAACTGCACCCCAGAAATGTTCATGGCAGAAATGATGCAAATTTTTGGTGAGATCAAAAATGTTTCACCTTACTTTGATGACTTGATTATTGCAACTGAAACTGACAGAGAACATGATGTTGCACTCAGCCAAGTTTGTCAGCAGGCTCGTAAGTATAATGTCAAATTCAATCCTGACAAACTGCAATTTAAGAAACCAAGTGTGCAGTTTTTGGGGCCGGTTATTTCAGCACAGGGTATGAAGCCTGCGTACAAACATATCCGTGCCCTGGTAGAATTACCAATACCAACAGATAAATCTGCTGTCCTGCGATTTTTCGGATTTGTTAAATTTTTAGCCAGATTCCTGCCCAATGTTTCACAGCTTACAGCCAATTTGCGCCAGCTTACTCGAAAAGATGTGAAGTTTCAGTGGACTGCAGCACACCAAGACGAGTTCCATCACATTAAAAAACTCATTATATCTGAACCAACCTTGACATTTTTTGATTCTAAGAAACCGGTGGTCATTCAAACAGATAGCTCTAAAGATGGTCTTGGTTCAGTGCTATTGCAAGATGATAACCCCATCGCATTTGTTTCCAGGGCCTTGACTGCTGCAGAAGTTTGCTACTTGCAAATTTAAAAATAACTTTTGGCCATTGTTTTTGCAGTTGAAAGATTTCATGAATTTGTGTATGGTATCCCAGTCCTGGTGCACTCAGATCATCGCCCACTGGAATCAATTTTGAAGAAGGACTTGGACAAAGTTTCTGTTTGCCTGCAACGATTGAGACTACGCCTGCCGAAGTATAATGTGATGGTGCAGTATATGCCTGGAATGCAACTTTTGGTGGCGGATGCATTCTCTCGGGCATACTTGATAGATGAGATTCCAAATTTGGAATATCAGACAATTACAGTACATTTTTTCAAGTTGCTTGCAGTATCTGCACAAAAAGCTGAATGGATTGCAGCTGAAACAAAGGCTGATTCAGATTTGGCGCAGATTATGGCGTGGACTGAAAAAGACCAGTGGCCTTCTTTACCGTCATCTCAATCACCTGGGCTAGCTCGTTATTTATCGCTTTGTCCGTTTTTGTCTGCAGTAGATGGTATGTTATTTTTTGAATATTGTTTAGTAGTACCATCGAGTGTGCGTCTGTTTTTTCTAGCTAAGCTACATGAAGGCCACCTCGTCGTTGAAAAAACAAAACAACTCGCACGAGAAACAGTCTACTGGCCAGGTATGACTGTAGACATTTCCAACTTTGTCAAAGTTTGTTCCTTATGTCAGAAATTTGCCCGAAATAATGTTAAGCAGCCTTTACAGTCCTATCCAATTGCCTCATATCAGTGGCAGCATTTGGCTGCTGATATTGCAACAATTGATAAAGAAGACTTTCTGGTAGTTGTTGACAAATTCTCAAATTGGCCTGAAGTAATTCGACTTTCCTCAAAGACAGCAGCTGAAGTAGTCTCGTACCTAAAAAACTAGGTGCCTGTCATGGGATATCTGGAATGATCTTCAGCGATAATAACCCTTTCAATAGTGCGACTTATTTATCTTTTGCCGACAAGTGGGGCTTTCACCCCATTTTTACCAGCTCACATTATCTTCAGTCGAATGAGCATGCTGAACAAACTGTTCAAACTGTTAAGATGTTGCTGCGAAAATGTCTTGAAGATGGTATGAGCTTTTAATATGCCCTCCTGCAGGATCAAAATACTCCTGTTGCTGACACTGGTTTCTTCCCTGCTCAGATTCTCCTTGGTCGTTGCTTTCAGAAAAAACTACAAGTTGCCTCTCAGTTATTGAATCCACAATGTGTCCCTCATGTTGTCATTGTTGCCAATAAAGAAAAAAGCCAAGCCGTTCAGCAGTATTAATATAATGGTGGGAATTTATTGCACGACAAAATAGGTATTTCTAACAACAGAAAAATGCGTGAATCACGGTGAATTAATACTTTTTCACACTTGTAAATTATTTGAACGATTGAAAAAAATAATAAACAGAGAAAAAATATATAAAACTGTGAAAAATATTATGAACAAAATTTAAGAAAAATAAACAGTAAAAATTAGGTTTAAACGTCAAAATTATTTTTTGTCATAGGGTATCAATGCATTTGAAATAATGAGAGTAAACGACAGACTTTTAAATATACAAAATTTATTCTTGAACAAGTAGAGTTTTTTTTTACCTTGGAGGGCTGGCCTCTTTTTCTCTTTTGCCCTAATGGCACTGATTTCACTGCAGGTGGAACATCAACTAATTTTAGTCTTATCTGCATACCTAAAGAATGTTTTTTCCAAATCTTTTCATCAACTACTTCCTCAACTTCTTTGGTGCATTCAAAAACAGCTTGTTTCAGCCAAATACAATTAGTCCGGCACATTTTTTTTGTTTTGGAACATCCCACTCCAAATCGGTGTTGTCGAGTTGGTTCCCATCACCCCCTTTTTGTACCAAATTGGTTCCCATCAATTTTCGGAGGGAGTACCGAATTGGTTCCTGTCAGTTTGCAGAGGGAAAACCGAATTGGTTCCCGTCATTCTACTTCTTCATGTTCAGACGCATTAATTATAGACGTGAGTCTTATCTTAAAGGGTCTGGTAGGATAAGATACCCAAAATGGCCCTTGAATCGATTGGGCTCGTTTGTGTGCCAAAATGTCGATCTTGATGTAAAAACTTTCTGTCCCAAGTTTTGGATACCTACCTCCTCCCTATGTGAAGCTGGAGGCCATTTTATACAAAAACTTTAAAAAATTCCAACTTGATGTGAAGTGAACCAAATTTTTTCAAACTTAGGTCAATGATAGATACTTATATGTGTAAGGCCTATCTACAGAATTTTTTTTTTATTGAAGATGAATTCTTTTGTACTGGGCGTTCCTGTTTCAAACATAATGGCCTTAAATTTGTCCCACCATAACATAATGTCCCATTTTTTCGTATTTGATGACGTCATCATACCCAATTATTACATAGTAAACACTGATGATGACGTCATTATATCCAGATAGAACATAGGAACCGCAGATGGTGACG
This sequence comes from Parthenolecanium corni, assembly GCA_038050395.1. NCBI lineage: Eukaryota > Metazoa > Arthropoda > Insecta > Hemiptera > Coccidae > Parthenolecanium > Parthenolecanium corni. The sequence goes on from JBBCAQ010000002.1 coordinate 1,262,614, forward strand.
TCATCATACCTAGATACAACATCTTGTCCTTCCTTGATGACGTCACAGATGATGACGTCACACAGTTAAAAAGCGGTTGATGACGTCATCATACACTCTTTGAAGATGAATTGAAGAAGAATGATGACGTCATTATATCCAGATAGAACATAGGAACCACAGATGGTGACGTCATCATACCTAGATACAACATTTTGCCCTTTCTTGATGACGTCATCAAAAGATGACGTCATCAACCGCTTTTTAACTGTGTGACGTCATCATCTGTGACGTCATCAAGGAAGGGCAAAATGTTGTATCTAGGTATGATGACGTCACCATCTGCGGTTCCTATGTTAAAAAGTGGTTGATGACGTCATCATACACTCTTTGAAGGTGAATTGAAGAAGAATTTTTTCTACAATTTTTGTCCTTCCTTGATGACGTCATCATATATATTTATTACATAGTAAATACAGATGATGACGTCATTATATCCAGATAGAACATAGTAACCTCAGATGGTGACGTCATCATACCTATATATAACATTTTGTCATTCTTTGATGACGTCACAGATGATGACGTCATAGAGTTAAAACAGTTATTGAAGATGAATTGTTTTGTTTTTATAAGAAACATTTTTGGATACTTTTTATAATCTCATGTTGTAAAAGAGAATTCATCTTTCGCCTTCACGAAACTTCAGTGAAGGCTGCAGCTATTTTGCTCAATTTTTCAATAGGTAAATTCACTTTTGAAATTTTTAATGCCCAAAATGACCCCTTTGCTGAGGACCATCCACTTTTTAAATACCCTCAAAAAGTAAGTATTTTTGAGGATGAATTCTTTTGTACTGGGCGTTCCTGTTTCAAACATAATGTCCCCCCCTAACATTTGTCCCACCATAACATTTGTCCCACCATAACATAATATCCCATTTTGTTCGTACTTGATGACGTCATCATACCCAATTATTACATAGTACACACAGATGATGACGTCATTATATCCAGATAGAACATAGGAACCGCAGATGGTGACGTCATCATACCTAGATACAACATCTTGTCCTTCCTTGATGACGTCACAGATGATGACGTCACACAGTTAAAAAGCGGTTGATGACGTCATCATACACTCTTTGAAGATGAATTGAAGAAGAATGATGACGTCATTATATCCAGATAGAACATAGGAACCGCAGATGGTGACGTCATCATACCTAGATACAACATTTTGCCCTTCCTTGATGACGTCATCACCGCTTTTTAACTGTGTGACGTCATCATCTGTGACGTCATCAAGGAAGGGCAAAATGTTGTATCTAGGTATGATGACGTCACCATCTGCGGTTCCTATGTTAAAAACTGGTTGATGACGTCATCACTCTTTGAAGATGAATTGAAGAAGAATTTTTTATACAATTTTCGTCTTTCCTTGATGACGTCATTATATATATTTATTACATAGTAAATACAGATGATGACGTCATTATATCCAGATAGAACATAGTAACCTCAGATGGTGACGTCATCATACATATATATAACATTTTGTCATTCTTTGATGACGTCACAGATGATGACATCATAGAGTTGAAACAGTTATTGAAGATGAATTGTTTTGTTTTTATAAGAAACATTTTTGGATACTTTTTATAATCTCCTGTTGTAAAAGAGAATTCATCTTTCGCCTTCACAAAACTTCAGTGAAAGCTGCAGCTATTATTTAGTATTTTATGCCACCACCCGTGATTCTCAAATCGATGTCCCTTAGGCTCAGACATAGCCATAAATAGCTAAAAATAGCTTATTATTAGAGGAATTTTCAATTTAAATCAGTAGGCAAATGAACATTTTATGAAAAATAGCTTTTTCTTATTCAAACATTAATAGAGATTCCAACAGAAACTTATGTAAAAATCCGTTCATCCACTATTTCTCGAATTAATACTGCTAAATTTTCATTCATTAAAGCTTTCCAGTTGACAGTCCTCAGTCTGTCCAAAATGGGAAGGAAAATGATAAAATTTGTGAAGGAACCAATTCGGTACTCCTTCTGAAAACTGATGGGAACCAATTCGGTACTCATCTCTTATCAGTTTTTGGCTGATTGGAACCAATTCGATAACAGCCCACCAAATTATCACTTTCACTCTCTGAGAACTTTTCCAAAAACAAAATTTGAACCATATTTTGCAAAAGAAAAATATTTATAACCGTTCAGTTATCAATTATTCAACCATGTAAACACATGAAGAACTGTTTCATTACTGGCGTTTAGTGGTTTCTGTGATTTATCATTTTAAACTATTCATTATCTTATTTTGAAAAGTGAAAATTAGTTTTTAATCTGGGCAGAATGAAAGAATTATTCGGCATGATTTGTCGTGCATTTCTCATTTTTTCTGACGTTCTAAAACTTTATTTTGTCGTGTTAAATATCTGTCATTGGAAACACCAATTCTGGCGTGCAAAATATATCCTCCCTATTATAATCGCTCCGCTGATGAGTTACCACCCTTAGAGTCATCTCAAAAAGTGTGGGTAAAAGATGATTGTGCTAACCATCAATGGCAACCAGCTACAGTAGGTCAAGTTGGCCCTACGCCTCACTCATTCGTTGTTGAAAAAGAAAACAGTGGTGGTACAGTTGTTCTCAATTGTCACTTTCTATGTTTTTTTTTGAAGAAGCAGAGAGCATCTGATTATAATTTATTAAATTGCTCGTTCCCCTTACTCGAAAGAGGGGAGTATGTTTATTGTAAGTCGAAAAATTGAGTCATTTATTTTATCGATACGTTTTGTCTTTTGCTCCGCCACTTTTTGTGATGAGTAAACCTGAGTCATAATCCTTTACGTTATTCTTTTCTTTTGTTATACCTACTATATCTTATCTTGCCAACGGATGATCTGTGCATTTTCTTTTTCAGTTTAAATAAAGCTCTCGTCATGTACGGATTCTTCTCCTTTTTTTCTTAGTGTCAAAACTGAGTTGGTAGGTGTAATGGCATAAACTGAAGGCTTGGTACAAAGAAGAAAATCATTTGAATAGTCTAGTCACAAATAGGAAAAATTATTTCAAGCTTGTAAGTTTGAAATATGGGTCTTCTTGCAATTCTGAAGATATGAAAGGAAACATCCTCATATTTGGAGGTTGAACGCTTTATATCTGAGTGCCCTTCCAGTAATGAGTTCTCATTATTTTGTTTTCATTTTCTCTTGCTGGCCTTGGTCTTAGGTACATTATTATTAGTAGGTTGTATATAACTATTTAAACATTACCATCACTGATATGATGAATATTTCAAGAAACTCACTTACCGGGTATTATTTTGACATACTTCAGGTTTTTCATCATCCCAATCTAGACAGTTTCTATGTCCGTCACACAAAAGTTCCTTTGCTAAACACTGACCACTTCTGCAGTGAAATTTATCTGGTGAACAGCTATGAGAAAATGATTGGAATCAGTTTGTATCAGTCTTGGATATGCCCAATCAAGAAAATTAATTTCATTTGCTGACTGTGACAGAACTCAAATTCTCTCTAGTCCTGTCAGAGCCCTGAAATATGAAACGTGTATGATGGAATATGCATGGCCATGAGATGATTGTGAGCGCTGAGCATTATCATTGACACTCATATTAGGAATACAAAAATTTTGATATTGTGAGCGTCAGGAGGAGTGTTCGATCACTGTTTCCATCCGCTTCCTTTTTTTTTGTGAAATTTGCCCAAGTAAGCGCTCTGCAATCTGCTGAACTCTTAACTCTTAGACACCTTGTGTATGAGGAAGTCTCAACGCTTTGAGCTTATGCGCTTCTCTAACGCTCATCTCAAGGCTGTACCTTCTGGGTTATCTGTTGTCAATACATCAAGCAGCGATACACTTTTAATGCCTCTTCACAGTTAGCAGATTATACATCTTTGTACTATATAATATGTATTCTTTATTGTAATATAAGTATAAACTAGGTACCGATAATGCAGTTCTATATTTTTGTATTTATATATAGTCAATGAAAGGAAACATACCTGTTATTTTCACACAATGCTGGTGCTTCATCGCTACTATCATAACAATCTTGATAGCCATTACATAAATATTTCCGATTTATGCATGTGCCACTTGCACAACGAAATTGATCTGCCTTACATCTGAATGGAAACACACACTAATGATTCATTTTTTTACTCGAAATTGATTATATATTGTAAAATTTCAAATGATGAAAGCTGATGAATAATTCTCTGTAAAAAATTGATCAATTCACTTCACTAAAGTGAGATGATTGAGCAATGGAGGGGGGAATAAAACCCGCTTTTCAAAGGCTTGTAAGAATTTGAGAATGCGCAGGTGTTTATCAATTTACCTGAAATGTGGTGGGTTATGTGTATATCAGCATGAAATGAAGGAACATTTCAAATTTGGTGCAAAATGGTTGAATAATTTAGTCACAAATGGGAAAAAACCCTGTTCAGAATGGCAGATAAGCACTTTGGATGGTGCAGTTTTCAATCAATAGTGTCCAAACTGATTTGGTAGGCGCAATGGCATAAACTGAAGGCTTGGTACAAAGAAGAAAATCATTTGAATAGTCTAGTCAGAAATAGGCAACAATTATTTCAAGCGTGTAAGTTTGAAATATGGATCTTCTTGCAATTCTGAAGATATGAAAGGAAACATCCTCATATTTGGAGGTTGAACGCTTTATATCTGAGTGCCCTTCCAGTAATGAGTTCTCATTATTTTGTTTTCATTTTCTCTTGCTGGCCTTGGTCTTAGGTACATTATTATTAGTAGGTTGTATATAACTATTCAAACATTACCATCACTGATATGATGAATATTTCAAGAAACTCACTTACCGGGTATTATTTTGACATACTTCAGGTTTTTCATCATCCCAATCTAGACAGTTTCTATGTCCGTCACACAAAAGTTCCTTTGCTAAACACTGACCACTTTTGCAGTGAAATTTATCTGGTGAACAGCTATGAGAAAATGATTGGAATCAGTTTGAATCAGTCTTGGATATGCCCAATCAAAAAAATTAATTTCATTTGCTGACTGTTACAGAAATCAAATTCTCTCTAGTCTGTTCAGAGCCCTAAAATATTAAATGTGTATGATCAAATATGCATGGCCATGAGATGATCGTGAGCGCTGAGCACTATCACTGACACTTACATTAAGAATACAAAAATTTTGATATTGTGAGCGTCAGGAGGAGTGTTCGATCACTGTTTCCATCCGCTTCCTTTTTTTTGTGAAATTTGCTCAAGTAAGCGCTCTGCACTTGGCTGAACTCTCAACTCCTAGACACCTTGTATATGAGAAAGTCTCAACGCTTTGAACTTATGCGCTTCTCTAACGCTCATCTCAAGGCTGTACCTTCTGGGTTATCTGTTGTCAATACATCAAGCAGCGATACACTTTTAATGCCTCTTCACAGTTAGCAGATTATACCTCTTTGTACTATATAATAGGTATACTTTATTGTAATATAAGTATAAACTAGGTACTGATGATGCAATTCTATATTTTTGTATTTATATGTAGTCAATGAAAGGAAACATACCTGTTATTTTTACACAATGCTGGTGCTTCATCACTATTATCATAACAATCTTTAAAGCCATCACATAAATCATTCCAATTTATGCATGTGCCACTTGCACAACGAAATTGATCTGCCTTACATCTGAATGGAAACACACACTAATGATTCATTTTTTTACTCGAAATTGATTATATATTGTAAAATTTCAAATGATGAAAGCTGAAGAATAATTCTCTGTAGAAAATCAATCAATTTACTCGTACTTCACTAAAGTGAGGTGATTGGGTGATGGAGGGGGGAATAAAACCCGCTTCTCAAAGGCTTGTAAGAATTTGAGAATGCGCAGGTGTTTATCAATTTACCTGAAATGTGGTGGGTTATGTGTATATCAGCATGAAATGAAGGAACATTTCAAATTTGGTGCAAAATGGTTGAATAATTTAGTCACAAATGGGAAAAAACCCTGTTCAGAATGGCAGATAAGCACTTTGGATGGTGCAGTTTTCAATCAATAGTGTCCAAACTGATTTGGTAGGCGCAATGGCATAAACTGAAGGCTTGGTACAAAGAAGAAAATCATTTGAATAGTCTAGTCAGAAATAGGCAACAATTATTTCAAGCCTGTAAGTTTGAAATATGGGTCTTCTTGCAATTCTGTAGATATGAAAGGAAATATCCTCATATTTGGTGGTTGAATGCTTCATATCTGAGTGCTCTTCAAGTAATGAGCTCTCATTATTTTATTTTCATTTTCTCTGGAATCCTTGGTCTTAAATACATTATTATTAGTAGGTTGTATATAACTATTTAAACATCACTGTCACTGATATGATGATTATTTCAAGAAACTTACTTACCGGATATTATTTGGACATACTTCAGGATTTTCATCATCCCAATCTAGACAGTTTCTATGTCCGTCACATATAAGTTCCTTCGCCAAACAATGACCACTTTTGCAGTGAAGTTTATCTGGTGAACAGCTATGAGAAAATGATTGGAATCAGTTTGTATCAGTCTTTGATATGCCCAATCAAGAAAATTAATTTCATTTGCTGACTGTGACAGAACTCAAATTCTCTCTAGTCCTGTCAGAGCCCTGAAATATGAAACGTGTATGATGGAATATGCATGGCCATGAGATGATTGTGAGCGCTGAGCATTATCACTGACACTCACATTAGGAATACAAAAATTTTGATATTGTGAGCATCAGGAGGAGTGTTCGATCACTGTTGCCATCCGCTTCCTTTTTTTTTGTGAAATTTGCCCAAGTAAGCGCTCTGCAATCTGCTGAACTCTTAACTCATAGACACCTTGTGTATGAGAAAGTCTCAACGCTTTGAGCTTATGCGCTTCTCTAATGCTCATCTCAAGGCTGTACCTTCTGGGTTATTTGTTGTCAATACATCAAGCAGCGATACACTTCTAATGCCTCTTCACAGTTAGCAGATTATACCTCTTTGTACTATATAATAGGTATTCTTTATTGTAATATAAGTATAAACTAGGTACTGATAATGCAATTCTATATTTTTGTATTTACATGTAGTCAATGAAAGGAAACATACCTGTTATTTTTACACAATGCTGGTGCTTCATCACTACTATCATAACAATCTCTATAGCCATCACATAAATTATTCCGATTTATGCATGCGCCACTTGCACAACGAAATTGATCTGCCTTACATCTGAATGGAAACACACACTAATGATTCATTTTTTTACTCGAAATTGATTATATATTGTAAAATTTTAAATGATGAAAGCTGAAGAATAATTCTCTGTAAAAAATTGATCATTTCACTTCACTAAAGTGAGATGATTGGGCGATGAAGGGGGGAATAAAACCCACTTTTCAAAGGCTTGTAGGAATTTGAGAATGCGCAGGTGTTGATCAATCTACCTGAAATGTGGTGGGTTGTGTGTATATCAGCATAAAATGAAGGATCATTTCAAATTTGGTGCAAAATGGTTGAATAATTTAGTCACAAATAGGAAAAAATCCTGTTCAGAATGGCAGATAAGCACTTTGGAGGGGGCAGTTTTCAATCAATAATGTCCAAACTGAGTTGGTAGGCGCAATGGCATAAACCTGAAGGCTTGGTACAAAGAAGAAAATCATTTGAATAGTCTAGTCACAAAAAGGGAACAATTATTTCAAGCGTGTAAGTTTGAAATATGGGTCTTCTTGCAATTCTGGAGATATGAAAGAAAACATCCTCATATTTGGAGGTTGAACGCTTTATATCTGAGTGCCCTTCAAGTAATGAGCTCTCATTATTTTGTTTTCATTTTCTCTGGCATCCTTGGTCTTAAATACATTATTATTAGTAGGTTGTATATAACTATTTAAACATCACCGTCACTGATATGATGATTATTTCAAGAAACTCACTTACCGGTATGGAGCCCACATTCTGTTAGTCAGAATGTTTTTATTTTTTTCGCCTGAATAATATACCAGATAGTCTTCTGTTATTCTATTTTTCACCTGAATTCATTTCGAACTGTTTTCATCTGAAATATTTTGCACTTTATTCTTTTTCTTTTTGCATTTTCGTAATATTATTTCCAGATTGACACTTCTAATTTTTATTCTTTCGAAACATCTTGGTCTTCAACCATTTTCAAGCTTTTTCCTGTTTTTTCATGTACTGCACTTCTTTTCTTTTCTTTTTCTTTTTTGATTTTTCTAGATCATTCTTTTTTCATATCATATTATTTCAGTAAATTCTTTTCTTTCATTAAAGTAAAATCCAGAGAGATATGGAATGTTGTTTATTGTTTCAGTTAAATTGAAAAGAAGTTATATTTTATCAGTGGTTCTCTTACCTTTTGTGTTTAGTTCATTTAAAGTAAAACCTTTGTGTTATTTCTTTATCTTTCTTTTTTGTAATTTTGGATAAAGTTATCTCTTTTGTCTTCACATTCCTGTTTTTACTTTTTCCTTTTTATTTGATTTTTATCATTTTCAGATAGTTACTACTTTTTAATCAAGTTGGTGATCCTACCTTTCGTTTAATTTTTCTTTTGAAATTTGATTCCAACCTTTTCCTTTGTCTTTTTCGACCAATAGGATCACTTGGATGGCATCACCCCACTTCGATTTCGTGTATATAAGCAGCTTTTTGAGAAGGATAAAATCACTCTTTACCTGACTACTGGACTAACTACTTCTCTTGAGTTGAGAACCTACTGGCCTTCCTTGTTGGAAATTCTTGCTAAGTTTTCCTGTTCGCTCGTAGTGTATCGTCATGTCTCAGTGCAGTGTAATCCGTGTTATAGTAATAGTCAATTTTGTTGAGCAGTAACCGCTCATGCTAAATTCGCTTAGTCAGTATTGTGTGTCGTATTCTGCTATCCTTCTCGAGTTGCTGCAGCCAATGGTGATGCCGTCCAAGGAGTGTCAACTGTGATCGTCAATACTATCCAGGAGTCATCGTGTATTGCATCTGCTGTCATCTTCAGTAATGAAAGTCGTGAGTTGTATTAACCTGTTTTGATCATTTCAGTGTTAAGGTAACCGTAAAGCAGTTAGGACTTGTAAACTTTCAAATTTACTACACTATTCTATTTAGTCTCGTAACCTGTTTTACTTTCGAATATCTCATCTTTTTAGTTTCACCCCCTTCTTTATCGTTTAACCTAGTTCTTCTTTTTCGAATGAAGTACCCCTGTCGGTTATCGTAGTCTTTGAGTTAAGTTCGTTATCCTTATTCGTGGTATAACTTGTTCAGAAGTTGCTGTGTTTGCAATCAAGTGTTCAACCCTGTTTGAAGTAGTATTCCCTTTTACCGGCTATCTTCATATTTGTCTTCTAAAACCCCAGTTAATGCTCGCATACTAGTTAGGATTACCTCAATCTTAAACTTCACTACATTCGATCTGTGGATTTGTACGAACTTCGGTTTGGGGACCACACCGGATATTATTTGGACATACTTCAGGTTTTTCATCATCCCAATCTGGACAGTCTCTATATCCGTCACACAAAAGTTCCTTTGCTAAACACTGACCACTTTTGCAGTAAAATTTATCTTGTGAACAGCTATGAGAAAATTATTGAAATCAGTTTGTATCAGTCTTGGATATGCCCAATCAAAAAAATTAATTTCATTTGCTGACTGAAAGAACTCAAATTCTCTCTAGTCCGGTCAGAGCTCTAAAATATTAAATGTGTATGATCAAATATGCTTGGCCATGAGATGATTGTGAGCGCTGAGCATTATCACTGACACTTACATTGAGAAAACAAAAATTTTGATATTGTGAGCATCAGGAGGAGTGTTTGATCACTGTTTCCATCCGTTTCCATTTTTTTTGTGAAATTTGCGCAAGTAAGCGCTCTGCACTCTGCTGAACACTGAACTCATAGACACCTTGTGTATGAGAAAGTCTCAACGCTTTGAGCTTATGCGCTTCTCTAATGCTCATCTCAAGGCTGTACCTTCTGGGTTATCTGTTGTCAATACATCAAGCAGCGATACACTTTTAATGCCTCTTCAGAGTTAGCAGATTATACCTCTTTGTACTATAATAGGTATTATTTATTGTAATATAAGTATTAGGGTGGTCCTTATTTTACAAAGTATTTCGTTTCAAATGAGAGACCCCCTAATTTTGTTCTATGTTATGTGAATAAGTTCTGGTATAAATTTCATCCCCCTAGAGCAACCCCTTCACGTGCCGAATTGGGGGCAAAGTTCCACACTTTTTGGTTTTTTTTCGCATTTCTGCAGTTATCTTCTGTAATATGGGTTCTATTGAAAAAATTTACTGAACTTATTTTATTATACATTAAATTTCCTACAACAAATGTTCTATGCAATTTTTTTCTTGAGTGAAGTGTTGATGAGAAAAAGGGTTATTTAATTTACCCACTAATAATAGAATATAATTATTGTGATTTATTTTTTCCTCCTTTTTTAGTAATATGATGTTGGGATGGGTAAATATTTAAAAAAACATAGAATGTCAGATAGATTGGATATATTTGTAGCATTGCAAGTTAATTTTTTCACTTGAAATGGTAATTTATTTTTTTGGCATAATGTTTTATGAATGTTCTTAGAATTGTTGTCAGTAAACCTTTAACAGCTTGAAAATAATGTTGAATGCAAATGAAAAAATCAGGAAAAGAGCTAAAATAATTTAATGTTTGAATAAAAATTCTAATATTCTGCTTGAAGTGAAAATTACTTCCTTTGTACCATGTTTAATATTTAGTATTTGAGCAAGTCTTGTAGAAGTAACTCAATTTTGATACTGACATGATTAAATTGAGATTTATGCTACCTTATCACTTTATCTATGTTCTCTTCTTTCAAGACAATTTTTTTTCTACAATCTCTCAAGTATTTTGAGGGAATTTTTGAAAAAGGGAAAAATTTGATTTAAAAAAAAAGTTATATGCACCCTGAGAGATGCATAGTATTAATTATAAACATAATAGTAACTTTTCTCATCACAGTTATTAAAATTACAATTTATTATAAGATTCTAATATTTGTAGCACTTTTTTCTATCTTAGATATCATATTTTACTATTTTTTTTAGTAATTTCTGCTACAAATCTTGAATTGTCCCAGTTTTCCTATCCAAATTCTAAAGATTATCATTAAAGTTTTCCTCAGTGCACTTGAAACAATAATTTGGTACAGATGACTCTACTGGCTTGAATTGGGTCAGTAGAGAGCCTCTGCTATTTATTTGGCAAAGCTATGGGCTCTAGGACAGTAAATGCTATATTCTTTAGAATGGAAAATCCAGTTTTTTTTTTGTTTTGAGGTAGTACTGTCTATTTAAGAAATTCTTTATAATAATGCTGAATGTTTCTAAAATTGAGTTCCTTGTATTAGAAATTTATCACTATCTTTGCATTTCAATTTCCCAATTATTGTTTCAAGTGCACTGAGGAAAACTTTAATGATAATCTTTAGAATTTGGATAGGAAAACTGGGACAATTCAAGATTTGTAGCAGAAATTACTAAAAAAAATAGTGAAATATGATATCTAAGATAGAAAAAAGTGCTACAAATATTAGAATCTTATAATAAATTGTAATTTTAATAACTGTGATGAGAAAAGTTACTATTATGTTTATAATTAATACTATGCATCTCTCAGGGTGCATATAACTTTTTTTTAAATCAAATTTTTCCCTTTTTCATAAATTCCCTCAAATTACTTGAGAGATTGTAGAAAAAAAATTGTCTTGAAAGAAGAGAACATAGATAAAGTGATAAGGTAGCATAAATCTCAATTTAATCATGTCAGTATCAAAATTGAGTTACTTCTACAAGACTTGCTCAAATACTAAATATTAAACATGGTACAAAGGAAGTAATTTTCACTTCAAGCAGAATATTAGAATTTTTATTCAAACATTAAATTATTTTAGCTCTTTTCCTGATTTTTTCATTTGCATTCAACATTATTTTCAAGCTGTTAAAGGTTTACTGACAACAATTCTAAGAACATTCATAAAACATTATGCCAAAAAAATAAATTACCATTTCAAGTGAAAAAATTAACTTGCAATGCTACAAATATATCCAATCTATCTGACATTCTATGTCTTTTTAAATATTTACCCATCCCAACATTATATTACTAAAAAAGTAGGAAAAAATAAATCACAATAATTATATTCTATTATTAGTGGGTAAATTAAATAACCCTTTTTCTCATCAACACTTCACTCAAGGAAAAAATTGCATAGAACATTTGTTGTAGGAAATTTAATGTATAATAAAATAAGTTCAGTAAATTTTTTCAATAGAACCCATATTACAGAAGATAACTGCAGAAATGCGAAAAAATATCAAAAAGTGTGGAACTTTGCCCCCAATTCGGCACGTGAAGGGGTTGCTCTAGGGGAATGAAATTTATACCAGAACTTATTCACATGACATAGAACAAAATTAGGGGGTCTCTCATTTGAAAAGAAATACTTCGGAAAAAAAAGGACCACCCTAATAAGTATAAACTAGTCGAATAGTTTAGTCACATCTAGGAAAAAACCCTATTCAGAATGGTAGATAAGCACTTTAGAAGGTTCGGTTTTCAATTAATAGTGTGAAAACTTGTTTGGTATGCAAAATGGCATAAACTGAAGGATTGGTGCAGACTTGGAGCCACTCAGTTGAATAGTTTAGTCACAAATAGGCAATAATTGGTTTCTTGCCCTAAAAATGTAACAGGCAACGCTTGGAGCGCTTTGGTTTTGGATTCTTGTAACATATTAATTTTGTTAAGAATTGATTGAATCGAATAAAAGCGTACAAAAAAGAATACTGTTGAGTTAATTTTCTTCTATATGCAATAATTATAAATGCATAGTATTTCCAGCTCAATATTTATAGGTTCAGTCTCTGAGTTCCTTACAAGATTGCTAAATTTCCGCAATTTCAGATTTATAAAATCAAATCTGGTGAAAAGTGTGAGCCCAAAGTGTGTATGAAAACTGATTTTTTTGTTTGGAAAAGAATGAACTACTTTATCATAAGGCATATAACAAATTTTAGGTGACAGTAAATTACCTCGAATAAAAGTTATTACACAGATGTTCCTTCTCAATGCATTGACCGCTTTTGCATTTTCATTTATCTGGTAAACATGTATGAGAAAATTTTTGGAATCTGTTTGAATAAGTCTTGGATATTCTCGATTTATGAATCTTTTATCATTTGCTGCCTGAATTAACTCATATTCTCTCCAGTTCCTTGACTGGGCTATTTATATTATCATGGTTTAGGGTTATTGCATATTAGTATATCAAGTGATGATACCCTTTGAATGCATCTTTGGATTTAGCAGAATATGAAGCTTTCCACCTGTCAGTGTTTTTCTTAGTTTTTCAAGTCAAAAAATGATGAATGGGACAGTGATAGAAATAATCATTATTGCTTTCTCCTATCCTTCATAAATCAAGGGCGTATATTATGTCAATCTCTCCAGTGGTACAAGCAAACTTATACATGAGTGGCACAAGTTGGCCATTTTTGCATTGCCTCAATACCCATGTTGCACAATTGGGCCATTCTGGCCCACTCTCCATTATGTTGGCAGTGCCCTATCCACAAGTTGCACAAATGGTCCATTTTTACCCAACCCTAATTACATTACCCTGGTAGTCCTCGGCAATATGACACTAAGGTAACATTTTTCATTCGAGCATTTCTTCTAGATATATTAAATTCACTCACGTGTCTCTTTTGAAGATCAGGTGACTGGAGTTGCTGAAGGCATTTTCTATTCCTGCAGTGAAACAATGAACATCAGATTTTAAACGTATCAATGAGCAAAATACCTGTACTCATCTACTTTTATTCCAGATAGACTTTCTTAATTTTCCTTCTAGCTATGAAAAGAGCTAGTCAGTATTAGATATTCTTATTAGCTAACTGCTGAAATTGATTTGTCTTAATTTAATTCAACTCTGAATATTTATTGAAAGGTAGTGGGTGAAAATTGATTGAATTTTATTTCCAAACAAACGTACGAGTACCTACGTACGAGGGGCGGTCATAAAGTATGTTTCCCTATGCCTTCAAACCTCCCCAACGCAATCAAACTCATTCCCACCGCCAACATGGTGTAGAGGGGGTTTGAAGGAAAGCGTGTACCAAGTTTCAAGTCAATCGGTTTAATTTTCCCTGCATAGCAATTGAAAAATGATGAAATTACTGTCTCTAAGTGCCGCCAAATGGTAAGTGCGATAAGAGATATATTATTCACATGTAACGGGAGGAGGGGAGGGGCAGACGGATAGCCACCGTCAGTTGTGACATGGCCAAACGTTATGAGCGAAGTATGAACGTGTGGAAGTGTGTGTAAATGATTTGGGGGGAAGGGGAGACATCCAACAAATTCCGCTCCAATTGACATTGGATGGCGTAAATAAACGCACAATTTCAGCTACTTGAAAACTTTTTTTTTTGGTTTCGAAAGTAACTTATGATAAGAGGGGCAGTGGAAAAGTATTGTTCTTTATGCCTGCGCACGCAACGGACGCACCTAAACTGCCCTGCATCACTAATATATTGGAGGGAATTTTGTATTTGGCAGCCTTAACAAGCGGTAATTTCAAGGTTTTTCCAATGCCACGCAACTTGAAACTTGGTATGTGTTTTCCTTCACACCCCGTCTTTACCTACCATGTTGGCGATGAGTCAGTGTGATTGCGTTGGGGGGGTTTGAAGGTATAGGGAAACTTACTTTTTGACCGCCCCTCGTATAAATATATCACTTAACATTTCCTTTTGCCCAGACGCGACTCATCGAGCTTGTTTCATGTTCATTATGTATTTCATGTCGGCCTCATAGATAGTCGTTCAGGGCACGTCTATTTACGTAATATAGTGCTTTTTTTTGTACTTCAGTTTTGCACCTAGTCAAGATGCCAGAAATTGCTCGCGAAAAAAGTTGTACCAAAGGTCTGAACTCTGAACTCATATTCACTCCCAAAAATTTCCCAGCCCATTATCAAACAATCAGAAATATTTAAGTAAAGAGGAGATTAGAAAACAGATTTGAGAATCGACTTTCAGAATTACACTGAAACGTGACATAAAATGATAAAACAGGTTCATAGTTCTTTTCTGCAGGTTCAAGTCCAGGATTTGCTGAGTACCAAAGAATTTACACCCAATTTTTATATTTAAATTGATACGTTTTAGTGCTTAATAGTATAAATCAGCTATAAATTGGATGAGAATGTTATTGGAACTTGACAGGTTTTAGACTCAAATCGACGATATGTCCATTCAGAAATATTATTTGTAATCTTTCTAATAATATTATAATCTATCAAGATTTTCTGTTCGAAAAAATATCTGTTCATAACGATAGAGGTACTTACCTGCGATCGAACCGAATTCACCAACATAAAATGAAATTAAAAAAATGATTATTCGCCTCGAAATTTTTTTCAAATTCATTTTACAATTTGAAATTTTTTAATTTAACAAATAGAAAAATTGAACAATAAGTTTGGTTGCAAAATAAAGTGCCTAAAACATAGATACCTATGATTAAAATGAGAAATCTAATGACTTGGAGAACACATTTTGATAGAAACTTTAATGCTAAATCGCCAATAAGCAGATTAACTTTATTCCAATTTACAGTCGAATATTCTGCGAATGCAATAATTACACAAAAATCTGAAAAACATAATATTCAAAGTATCACGATTATAATTAGTTATATAATCGGATCTCGTCTCATTTAGTCTTATCTTATCATTTTATAATCGGCTGCATTAGAATTCGCCTCACTTGAATGGTTGGGAATCAGTGGTAAAAACTTGTTTCCACTTCACATTGGTCTTCCTATTTTCATTCTCAAATGGAAAATGTAAAAAACCAAAATGAACTTCAAAGCTGAATAACGGCTTAACTAATTAGGCTGAAATTTACAGAGTGTGTGTAGTAGACTACCAGCCTCATAAATGTACTCTGCAAGTTCCTAGTCAAAATATGTAGGGTTTCGTGTGTGACGTGTGAAGAAATGTAAAAAAATATTTTCGACATTGAAAATGTTCAACTTTCCGTTCGTCATCTGTGTAGAGGAGTACCAAACGCAAAATGCAACCAGTTCAAAAATTGAGAGATAGCAGGTTCAATTAACATTAACCCGAGATATTGATACTTATACAAAAATATTGAAAAATATCCATATTTGAATTCAGGAAATATGAAGTCCATGAAAACTTTATTAGCTTGCAATTTAACAGGAGCAGGTCTCTTTTCGCCACGGCGACATTTCGCCGCGAAAAAAACAAAATAAGCATGTTTTCAAGTGAAAACCTGCTAAAAAAGATCTCCCATCTTTCATCAAGCAGTCTTTATCTCGGGTACCGTGAGGGCCAAATCTTAAGGAGCAACTCCTCGTTGCCGATTTTGGAGGCAGGGGGCGATAGGTCTAAAAATTCGATTTTTTAAATCTCCGAAACACTTTTTTAAAAAAATTTTGTTTTGAAAAAAATGATTTCTGACTGAAAACTGTATGTAATTAAACTCGAATCAAATATTTCAATTACAAGGGAGCTGTGATCCCCCGAGGCTTACAAAAAGTGCCCCCCTGCAGGTCAACTAGGAATGATGACGACCCCCCCCCCCAGGTGTGCGCGAGAAAAAATTTTTGGTATTCGATCATGCTTAAAATTCTTTTCTCAATTGAAAAAAAAATCGCCCAAAATTGTCAACGAGGAGTTGCTCCTCAAGATTGTGCCCTCACGGCACCCGAGGTAAAGACTGCTTGATGAAAGATGGGAGATCTTTTTTAGCAGGTTTTCATTTGAAAACCTGCTTATAATGTTTTTATTTGCGGCGCAATGTGGCTGCGGCGAATTGTCATGTACCCCAATTTAACAACATGTGACAAATCAGGGAATATTGATAGTGAAAACATCAATTATTATACACTCAAATGGGGAAGTTGATGGTGTTTAAGCCTGAACGCTGCTGAAAATATTGATAATATCAGAAAAAGTTTGAAACAAAAGTTGTTCATCTTTGCATTTCCCACAAAAATGTTCATGGGCGCATGTCTCTATCTCCCGAGTTCATGACAATTCGCCGCGAGCACTTCGCCGTAACGACTTTTCGACGCAGATGCATTTCACCGCTAAAAATTTTCGCCACCAGCTCAATTCGCCACGGAAAAACAGAAAACAGCTCTTGTACGTGTACATTCGGCATGAAAATATTAGCATTACCTGTTTTACTTTATAATTAGCACTGCATAAAAATCTGCATTCTTCCCCTTCAAGAATGTAGTCTACCATTGTTTCTTTCAAGTGGTTCACAATTTACCATTTTTTCTGAGTTTGGCTCCAAATTGACTCAAATTTGGACATGTTACTCTTGATCATATTCTCCATGCCTTTCTTTTATTTTCAAAATCTTAGTGTTTTCTTGAGGGTCTAAAAAAATCCTGTTTTTGGACACCCTAAACTTACCACTATAACCCAGTGAGGCGATTAGGATATACGTCAAGGGGATATGAGAGGGTTTGTAGTTGGACCTCCTTTTAAGGTAAATAAAAAATCTCTTTTTTTCCTTCTTTTTTTTCTGTTAAATTAAAATTTTCTCGCAGAATAAATTTTTGCGGAGAAAGGTCAAAGACCATCTCTAAAATCACACCTTGAGTACCCTTAAATCCACCCGTCGCAACCCGCCACTCGTCAACAGGTGCAAAATGTATACAAATTTTTTGTTTTTTGGCTGTAGGTAACTGTTTTTTTTTTCCGCGGCGAAATGTTAGCGGCGTAATGACATGCTCCCCCATCTTCAATAGGGGTGGGGCTAGAGAGCTTCAAAGATTTGCCATGTTTTTAAATTTCCAATGTACAAATATGTTTAAATTGTTGGTTTGAATCGATCTTCAAAGCTCAACGCTATTCTTTCCAAATATAGGTAATAGCCCCAAGTATTCTAAACACATCCTAGGTAAAACTATACTGGTCTGGGAAACTTGATTTTTACTGAATATGAACGTGATTTCGGCATTTTGCCACACTGTGCACCGTGCACCACAAACAGACGCTTTTTAGCTTCATTATTTATAAATTCCTTAGCTCTGAAAATTATCAGTTTTTTTCCTTCGGGTAAATTTTTGTTTTCCCTAAGTCGTTTGCTTTTTGGCTGGTGAAGAGGAAATGAAAATATTATTTTTACTCGTAGATAATCTACGGAAATTTGTTATACTCGTAGTAGATAATTGGCTGCTTGAAAAACCAAATTAGTGAAGTTTGAAAATATGGGGTACAAATAATTATATTCAAAGAGGAAGGGTTTGTGAAAAAGTTGATAAAGGTCTAATCAAAATCGTTTGTGAAAACTTCGAGGAAAAGTCTAATCATGAAATTCGGTTTTGAAGAATTACTTCTTGGTGACACTGTAATTAGAGAGGTCATAGTCACAACATCTTTTCATCTGTATTGAAAAAGTTGAGAAAATCTAAATTCACAGATCGTTATCTGCGAACTTTAGAGATCGTCGTTTTTGAATACCAGAACCGGTTTATTAAAACTTTGCAATGCAGAAGCGTTAAGGCACTCTCGGGATGTGGCGGACACAAATAATCTCGTGTATTTTCTCTTTAGATTATATTGTCCTCACAAATTCAATTTCTTTTTCTTTTTTATCTCAAAATGTGTGTAAGTACTCGTAGGTGGGAATTTTTAGAACCTAACAATGAATTTTACATTTTGTATAGGTACATAATATTATTTATATTTCATGTTTGTTTTTCCTCTTTTCTTTTGATTTGAGTGAATTTAGCTGCAAATACGAGGCGCATTCCAAAAGTCCGTTCGCACATTTCATATCTCCGGCCCTGGTAACACTGATGCAACAAAATTTTAACCGGAGTATCAGCACCCTCATGACACATCACCATAAAAATTTCATGGCCCTATCATGTTTCAATCTTGAGTTATGATAATTTGAAAATGAAGAGTAGAATAAAAGCACCGTCCAAGAATGAGATGCAGGATTTCTAATATTTTCCCAAATTAAAAGGTCAAAAGTGATCCGCTACAGAGTTGTCAACATGCATCAGAATGTGTACAAATATGAGAAATTGTTGGCCAGGCGCGGTGCTCAAAAATCAAGGAAACAGTGTGAAGGAGGATGGGAGAATATTACCACAAAAAACCAAACCAATAGCCCAAGCGCTACGACGACGAAATAGAGGTGTATGTGTGCGTGTATGTGTGTGTGCGCACTTGGTGTTGACTGTAGGCAGACGTTACGTGCTTACTGCAGTACACCAGCACACAGTCACGTGAATTTTACTCAATATTAGCCATAAAAACTTTTGCATAGCAATATTTTTCTTATTCTGCCAGTCTGGATGGGCGCCTTGGGAAAAATTTGATGTGAGCGACCTTTTACCACCCCTCTTTATTCACTGGCCTTGCCCCATCTAATTACCATCAACTCTAGCCATTGGAAACTGAATTTTGAGGGGAAAATTTGCTTTTAGTAGTGCTATTTGGGAAAAAGAACAAAATTTTTTTTTAATTTGGATAGGACATTTCATCAAGATTACATTTAGAAACTTATACTGCCCCATAATAGCTGCTTTGATCACTTGTTGCATGGTGTGGAAAAGTAGCCTGAAGTCTCCTCTTTCCAATGAAACTAATTGCAGGTCTCTATCTCTATTAGCTTTCAAATGGTGAGGGGTGCGAACGGACTTTTGGAACGCGCCTCGTAGCATAGCTGAAATGATTAAGAAATATTAAAACGCAGGCCCGTAGCCAGAACGAAATCATAAGGGGGTAAATTGCGGACCAGGAAGGGCAAATTTTTTTTCATTCATCGAAAAATTTGCAGAAAAATTTTGAAAAATTTTAATTAAAAATTTAAAAACTTAATATTTACGCAATTAAAAATGCTTTTAATTTTGTTCAGAAAAAAAAATTGAAAATTTTGCCAGCGTGGCAGAGAGCATAACCAGGAAGGTGTTGCCCCTTTACCTCTGCTTTGGCATAAGCCTGCTAAAACGATTGCTTAAACTTGAAATGGCTCAAAAGTTGATGACTAAATCTGTGTTAGTGACTGAGGTAATACCTGCTTGTAATTTTTTGTAAATAGATACAGTTTATGCGTAATTTTATTATTCGATTTGACTAATATTTTCAGTGGTTTTCAAGGGTTTCACAAAAATAGTTTTACAAAACGACGTTAAACTGTCGCCCTCTAGAGCTCTGTACATGAATACGTAGGTGGTTCAAATATTAACTGGAAAAATTAAATACCATCAAGCAGAGGTTAGGCTCTGTGCAAATAGCAACTCTCTGTGTTGAAGACATTCTCCACCAACTACCCTGACAGCAAAGTCCGCTCCGTCTTGAAAAAAACGGATCCGAAAACTTGGAGTGAACCAGAAGAAAATTATTTCACTGCCTAACATTTTTTACTGCCTCACAACAACGCACGACCGTATATAACTCAATACACGCACACATGTCCTTCCTAACTGATCAGCGAGAAGTTGGAACGCCCTTCCTACTCACCCCAATATGTTGGGAAAGACATGTGTTTGTGTGTTGCGCTATACATGGTTGCGCGTTGTAGTAAGGCAGTAAAAATGTTGTGCAGAGGAAAACTTTACTTCCATTTCACTCCATATTCTCCTAGACATTTTTTTCAAGACGGAACGGATTTATGCTGTCAGAGTAGTGAGTGGAGAATGTATCTAACAGACTGTATTGCCATTCGCACCAAAATTCACTTCTGCTTGGCAATTTTCAATTTTTCCGGTTAATATTTGAACTACCCCAAAAAACTGATGAGAGTTCATCGTGTTCATAATAGATATCGCTACTTTCACGAACAGAATGTAATGTGGTATTATTTTTGTGAATAAATCGATCCAGAAACTTGAAATTTTTCTTCTAAAATTTTTTAGCAAAATACTTTGGCACCTATTCATCAAAGCACAAATTCAAATTAATTTTTTCATCGAATGTCCATGTGGGTATAATTTTTGGTAGGTCTCAAATTATAAAAATTTATACAGTTGCGCTTATAGTTGCAAGTAGATCTAGTTTGAAGAAAAAAAAAACACTTTTTTTTTTCAGTTAAAAATGAAATAGTGTTGGCCATCTTTTAAAGTCTCAATACCATAAATTTTATTTGAATCGTCGATTACTTTCAATATGCTCTAGTGTATGTGTATTATGGCCTACCATTCTAATGAATCAAAAGGTAGCAACCTGCATGAGAAAATGAAAGTGGTTTATTTTGATCATTTTACAGAACCTTATTCTTCTCAAAATGAGCTAAAAATCACTCTAAATATCTTTTTTCTAAAAAAAAAAAAATTTATAATTATGGTATCTGCAGTTTTTTTTCAATCTGATAGAACCCTTGATTTTTAATACTTTCAAAACCCATTTTTTCCCCCTAATTGAATTTGAAGATTTAGTTTGTACAAAAATTAGTGCAAAAATGTTTGGTTTTGCTATTTTCCCAGTATCGTAAAGAACACGCATGATCATTCCCGAAAAGCTTATCTCGATTTTCTCAAAATCACTGTTTTGAAAGTTGGCACCAAAAAGCTTATTCATTTTCATACTGTGTTTTCATGTTTTCATATAACATGAATAACAAAAAATAATATTATTCTTACAGTGGGAAAGTGTTTTTCCAAAATGATACCAATCAATATTTAAAAAATCAAGGGAAAAAAAAGATAGTTAACAGCTTTGAACGTTGCCAGTGTTGCCTACCTCATAACTGCTGCAATTTTACTTCTCTTAAATTTTCTTCTAGAATTGATTTAAAATCACACTCTTCGTTACACTAGTAGCTAAGTTTCTTTTCCCTGGTAAACAGTTCTTTTTTTCCCTAATAAATCTAACTAAAAAGCTCTCAATATTAAAAAATGTTCTTACAGAATTATGAAAATACTCTTTTAAAATATTAGGTACATTGCGATTAATAGTTCAAGACTAGTGGTACAGGCTGACAGTCGAGTATCTTCCTCACTCTGATTTTTTTGACATTTTTAGCAGGTTTTCCTAGAAAACCAGAGCTTTTTTGATTATTCAACGCGGCCCTGAAGAGTATCTTCGTATTCCTTCCTCAGAAACAATAAGGTACTAAGACAACCAATCCATTGGGAATACCTATGTTGGTTTTGGGCAAAATGGTATCAGCAAAATAGGGTTAGGAAGAAATAAATTAGGGAAAATTGATTTGAGAAAATGAGTGGGAACTAGGATAATGCATATCAGAATATTGAATAAATGAATCAACGAATCAGGCGTCCTCGCGTTTAACATGCGCTTTTGTTGTGTGCGTGTGTGTGTGTGTGTCGCTTCAGTCCTTAGATAAGCTTCAGT
Source organism: Parthenolecanium corni (assembly GCA_038050395.1). NCBI lineage: Eukaryota > Metazoa > Arthropoda > Insecta > Hemiptera > Coccidae > Parthenolecanium > Parthenolecanium corni. Next base: position 1,285,033 of record JBBCAQ010000002.1, read on the forward strand.
CACGTCTTCAGCGTCTTCAACATGCACAGCTTTGGTGGTGGAAAAGTGCAACATTCCAATTTCGTTAAGAATTAAGTGAATCGAATAAAAGCGTATAAAAAAAACGGTGTGCGCATCAGGCATCAAAGGAGTTTCAAAGTTCATTATAAGTACGTGATTATTATATTTTGTTAAACTTCTTCGGTTTTCCCCTTCCATTTGGAATTGGAATTTCTAAAATTCACTCTCATAACGAAGATAAAGATGTTATAAATGCATCGAAAAGATAAAAATTGGCGAATTATGATTCAACTTGACCAACAAGTTTTTAGCGTCGAATGAAATTATCTCTTCCTCTGCTTATTTAGTTGGTGTTGAGCTCAAAGATCTCTTATAAATAGCCCAACTCGTAATTTCAGTTGCTTCCAAACAGTTGAAGTTCAGTCATGTTTTTTCTGTCTTATTAACAAAATTTTGATTGACGTTCATTTGGCGAGTTTACATTGAAAATTTGACGTATTGGTAATGTAAATTGGATAAAATGTTCAGTTATTTGCTTATAATTGGTTTAATTTACACAAGAAGCACGGTCTCGTATCCCAATGCTGAACGTAAGTCGTATTTTAATTGCTAAATATTATTGAAAACATACAATACTATACAAATCTGAGGCTATACAATCATATAGATCCCATTTTTGAATTTATTGAGTTATATTCCGTCTCGTTGCCATTTTGAATGAAGAAGATCAAACTATTTCTTTTTATTTTTCTGTAAGTGAAAACCAAGAAAAGGATTTCAAATAAAGTTTATTTTTGAAAATTACGTCTGAAATTTGCATGTGAGAAAAATTAATGCATGAATCAAGTCAACATGATGAAATTTAGTATCTATATAATTATATGTCTTGAGGAAAACTTGAACCTTCAGTATGCCGAAAGAGATCTATTTGCAGTACCTACACAGAATAGGCTAACAGAGAGCACCGTATATAGCTATTTTAATCCCCTTCTCGACATTCTCGGATTTCTATACCAAATATCAGATCCTCTAGATTCCCTATTTGCCATCCGTCCTTCAAATTTGTAATTAATTTAATTAATCTAGAAAGTGATGAAAAACTTCTAAAATAGCTGTAGCCTTCACGAAGAGTTGTGAAGGTGAAGATGAATTCTCTCTTAGTTGTACATCACTTGTACGAGTATATAAAAAAGTTTCATTAACTTTTCTTGAGTGAAAACATTTTCATATCAAACTTGAAGCGTACAGTGTTTCATGATTTATGTACAAAAACTACTGAATTCAATTTTTAGCTCAATTTTTAAGCTATAAAAAAGTACTAAAAATATTAGAAAATATCTACAATAAATAATCTATTATATTGAACTTGTTTTCCTATTCAAAATAGTGAAAATGACTACTTCTCTCGGTGTGTACCTACTCGTATAAATCAATTTTTCATAAATATCTGCCTGTGGTTATTATAGATGTTTCAGATTTCGACTTTGCAGGGATAGACAATTAACGGGAACAATTTGTGATTTTAGGATTCTATGGTATCTAAATAAACGAAAATAAAAGAAATAAAAGCCGGGATTCATTAGACCTTTATGAGTGGGCTGTATTTTTTATTATACTGTAATATGAACGTACTTGTATTATCATCACAGATAATGCATGCGCTAAATCAATTAAAACGCCCGAGAAATTCGACTGCGTCGTCGCAACCAAATGTACCAGTTTGAATAAATTAATCCGCCAAGGTAGAGTTGTATATTGTGGTAGTGAAGTTGACACAAGTACTGCTAAAGTATGCTGTCCTAGAAGTTCTCGCCGATTTGTCAGACAAGCAAAAGCACCATCCGAAAAAGATCCGTACTCCATTGCCCGTCAAAGTAAGTACCTATATAGCGAGTGTCAACCATCATTACTATTTGTACCCATATTATAGGTGCTACTGCCAAAGGGGGTGAATTTGCAAAAATATCGAGGACAATCATCCCAAATCATCCTCCTATCGTAATTAGGTTGCATAATAGAAACCAGCATGCAAACTTTATTAAATCATCATTTCAACGGTTTCTTATTTATCCCTTTAGCTTTGTTTTTTCTCTTTTTTATAATAAGTCTTCTTGGCGCAGTGTTCAAAAACGCCTTGGAAGTTTGAACCAGAAAATTTTTCAAAAATATTTATTCTTAATCTCTTCCGCATTTTGCCCTCTTGGGTTTACAAGAAGGACTATACGAGTATAAAAATTTTTCTATTTATGAGAAAAAATAAAAATATATTGACCCACAGAAAATAAGTTTTTCATGAATAAAAATGTATTTACTTGAATAAATTGATACATTATAAATTACTAATATATGGATACGAAGATGGACTAGTCACCAAGTGAAGATATGCGATCGATTTCTGGAGAATAAAACCAGAAGGGGTAGCTTGTGCGGTATACTCGTGCATATGTTTTCAATATCCTATATTCTGGTTGTCTTTTTCTAACACCTATAAAAAATTTTTTTGATTTTCAATTACGCCAAGAATGCTATGAGTACTCGGACGCCAGATACGTGACAAAGATCACACCTTCGGATTTTCCAAACGAACCACCTATCGAAACCCGAAATCTCGACTGTGTCAAATCACAAGCTCTGATTTATGGAGGAGTTGAAGCCCAGCTGAAAGAATTTCCGCATATGGTAAGTATGGACCTATAACTTCAGTTGATACCGAACACTTGGTCATTCGTACTTTTGCAAAAGAGTTTTAAAAAGTTCTTTCATTCGATATTAGGTAAACCGAGGCACCAACACTTTGAAAATAAATAAATACAAATTTCAAATTGGTGCGGAGTGCGCCTTAATTTAAAAGGCGATTTATTGCAGGTAAAATATAATATTATGTGCATCAAATTTGAGGGCGCAGCATTCTAATTTCCAATACTTTACAGCCTGCTTTATATTTTAAACCAAATAACGTTTGTTCAAATAATTATATTGGTATGTATTCATTTTTCACATAACATAATTCAATCGTCCTTCAGAATTATTATCAGCCTGCAGTATAAGTTCAAATATAATATTATACCTGAAAGCGCAAAAGGTTGGCGAATTGACGCAAAAAGCAATACCTAATAGATGTCCTGCAAGTTCTCATTCTATTCGAGAATATCTATGAAAATAATATTTTCTCAAGTTCTCGAACTAATCAGTCAATTGTCAGCTTTCCGCTTCTGCAGCTTTGATTGGATTTGATTGAGTAAACTTTCTGGCGTTATTTGATAAAAATACTCACGATGACTCATTTTACAATTTATAGGCGCTGATTGGATATACTGGTCGACCAGATAGTCCAATTAATGAAACTGAGTGGGTTTGTGGCGGATCATTAATAAGCGACAGATATGTGTTGACGGCCGCCCATTGTATAAAATCTGGAAAGTGAGTATATTTATGAATAGAATCTATTTTTGGGGGGGGGGCAGACGACTAATAAACCTAGCATCATTAAACTACAGACTGTTACATTCCTTGTATCAAAAGTCGATCATTCAAAATTGAAAAATTGAAATTAATGTATAGTATATTTTTCTTAATCGTGTGAGAAAATTATAGGTAAATTTCCATGCTTTATAAAAAAAATCAAATTTTGAAATAAATCTCGAATAATTCAAAAATATTGATGTATATCAAAACCGCATTTTTTTACTTTTTTAGCTTCGAGGCTTGGTGGGTGCGATTGGGCGAACTTGTATTGAATAACGACACCGATTCCTCACAGCCAAGAGATTTTCGTATCATGGAACGAATTCCCCATCCTCAGTATACACCCTCGTCGATGTATTTTGACATAATGCTTCTGAAACTGCGAGAGAATGTTCAATTCACACCTCATATGCGACCAATTTGTTTATATACATCTTCGGTCTTGGCATCAGTTTTACATAACAATGCTTTGATTACCGGATGGGGTGTTACTGCTCTAGGTTCGTCCATATTTTTAACCATATGTTATGTGTATTTATGCTTTTTCATTTCTATACCCTTTCGATTCTTTCAAGAGCCGTCCGATTGGCTGAAATGCCTATAAAAGCACTTTATGCGTCATTACCGACGCTAAACCTATTATTTGTAAAATTCTTTTAACCTGTAGAAGAACAGAATATGTACTTGAATTATCCACCATGGCATAGTTTGCGTAAAATTAAAAGTTTTTGTCCAACAATTTTAGGCGAGGAGAGAAGCGATCCTCTTCTGAAAGCTAAAATTAGTTTTGCAGCCGACAGGGAGTGCACCGCAACTTACAAAGGCGACAAGAGATTGGCAAAGGGCTACGATCCGGCTACGATGATTTGCGCCGGTGACGAATTCGAAGGCAGGGATACTTGTACTGTAAGTGAATAGCTTTGGCATTGCCCCAACTGTATAATTTGTCACTTTGGTAATTTGCATTTTACCCATACGTATGTACAGCATAATGAAGTGAGTAGATGAGTCACTCTCCATTTACCCTGTATTAGGGGCAAAAAAAATCTAGTGTAGTAAACCTCGCTAAAAAAGCAGGTTTCAAATGGAACTGTAGGGACCTCATGAACTATTGAGAATTCATGTTTCAGGATTTTGCAATAATTTGTTAAGAACTGAATTTCTGTCGGAAATACACGTACATGTATGTCGGCAAGTTTCTAAAAAAAATTCACGTTCTCAACTTTCAAAACTACGTTTTGTAAACGCTAACCAAAGGATTGGCTCTCCACTTGAATGATACATTCTAGAAGCTTCTATTTGCACACTATATCAATTTCAGCTCGATCAGTTTTGTACTTTCCCTATTAGTAGCCATCATATCTGATAAATCTATTAGAATTCGAAGTAATCCATTCCTTCTAAAGCTCATCAAAAACAAAAATCATAGGTTCTGTTGATTAAATTTTTGCTAATTTTTAGACGCCAGGGAACCATAATTATATAAAAAATGATCGAATCCAAATTTTCCACTGAAATTCTTAGCATCAAATCTGACCTCTGATGCAAATTTGAGCCCTATTGGTTCAATAGTTTGTCGTACTCGCAGCTAAGAAAATTCCACTATTTGAAAGGTTCAAAATCACTTTTCACAAGAACCAACCAACTGGATTGACTCAAAATTTTAATTGTAGATTTCCGAAACTTCAATTAATGCTGCTCGATCCGATGAGTAGTTTTGCTGTAGGTACTTAGCTTTTGAAGTCGAAATTTTTGATTTTCATACACCCTCTCCGCACCCTTTCACCACCACATACATTAACAAAGAAATAAATAAACGATTAATAAAGAAACGACAAAATACCAGATAGGTATTTTTGGACTTCTGAGATCATGAAACGAATAATTATGAGGGTTTCATGCCTCTTTCTGAAAGTCAGAACAAAGTTAATAGAAGGTTTTTTGTTGAAATTCTGCTACAAGACAGCCTATTACAACTGAGATGAGGAATGGGATGCTTCAACCAAGGTAGAATAGGAAACCGCTCCCTATAGTAGATAGGTATCAAATACCTATACTTAGCTTCATTATTTTAACCAAGTTACTCATCTGGCTTTCTTCTACGAGTAGTACAAATGTGTGACCGTATATCAGTTCGCATCTAAATAATTGAGTCGAATGTTGAAAACAGGGCGATTCTGGTGGACCATTGCAAGTGCCGATTCCGGATTGGACGTGCATGTACTCGCAAGTTGGAATCACATCGTTTGGAAAATTCATTTGTGGCCAGAAAAATGTATCTTCCATCTATACCAAAGTATCTTCTTATATTCCGTGGATCCAGTCGATAGTATGGCCTTGAATCGAATTTTCGACTTCCTCTCGCCGCAATTTTACATTACTGACTGTTATAATTTCTTATATTTTACTCTCACTTGAGAATATAAATGTAAACTATAACTATTTGTTAGTTATACTAGCGATGAATATGTTTTGAATATAATTATTTTTTTTTTTTACTAAGAACTTCAGAGACGCGTGATCTCTATACGTATACCTACCTGTCGCGGTTGATTCTATAAATTGAGATTCCCTTACCTATTTTCCCGTTCATTATTACAGGTGAATTTAGGAAGAGAGTTATTTCCCCTTACTCCCCCTAAGAGACGAAATCACGCTGCAATGAGAAATTATTGTTTCATAGAAAAGTCCAAAGAGGACTTTTCAATGGGAGAAGAAATATTCCCCCGCTGTTTGGAAAATGAAAATTCGCTATATTTTTGCGCCAAATATAGTGAATTAGTCATGTTTGGCAAAAATTGCTCAAGTTTGGACAGCAGGTCAAACCGAATGTACCGCGTCGTTTTAAAATGTTCGGCCAAAATTTTCAAAAATTTGATTTCCTCAGTGGGTGAGAAGAGGAAAATTGAGGCCAACTTAGTGAATGCAACGAATTTACAAGTTTTACAAACATTTTCAGACATGTTCTCTTTACATGTGGGCAAAAATGTTCGTTAACCATGTTTGGCGAGAAAATATTGCACACCCTCTACAAAATTGATACAACTCAAAAAAAACGTTTTTTCAAGAGAGCTATTTGAAATTTTCAATTTGAAAACTGTCAATATTCAATCAATTTTTAACGCATTTTGTTCATTCAAAACCCAAATGACTCCATGTATAGTGTAGTTTTTGAATGTGCTGGTCTTTTCCCCATAAACAATCCACCAATAGCCCCCCGGCAAGTTGTATCACTTTTGTACAGGCAGCAATGACAGTTTTCAATGTTTTGTGTGTTAATTTTAAGTGAGATGTATCAGTTTTGTAGAGAAATATTGAGTTGTATCAGTTTTGTAGATTGCCAAACTTATTCATTTTATATGGAAAAGTTGAGTTGTATCAGTTTTGTCCATTGAATAGCTGAAATTGTAAACTGATACAACTCTCCTGGAGTGGTCTGGGGGTTGAATTTCACCAAGGTGAATATGGCGGATTAAAGTAGGACCCTTATAGCATTTGAAGGAAGCGATTGGTTGAAACACGGTTGAAATCAAAAATTCTGTCTTCTCATTCATTAAATCTTGAGACGTCATGGAACTCTTGACTGAAATGGAGTATACATACATAGTTGTTATTTTCTTATAAATGTTCATCGAAAATGCCAAGGTTACGCTCGCTTACTTTTTATAATTTTTTTTTTTAAATACCTAATCGTACCTTAATACCCGCTTCATGATCCGTTAACGTGATTAAAGATATTCGAAAGGAATTTTGAGCTGTGATTTTGATTTTTTTTTTTTTTTTTCGCAAGTCAGTATAAACATTTCAAACCCTGTGGTATACCTAATCGGAAGTTGAATTTCATTATTTTGGTAAGTAAGTTACCTCTTTTGGTCATTAATTTATTACAAAACTCATAGAAGATAACACATTAACGATGTCACAATGATGAACTGAAACTTGCGTTCAGTAGCGTAACCAGGAATAAATTTTTGGGTGGGCCAAGCGAGGGCCATCAATTTTCAGGGATAATCCCCTGGAAAAATTCCATTTTACTGAAATTTTTTGGGTGGGCCAGCCAATTTATTGGGAGGGCCCGGCTCACCCGGCCCACCCGGCCTTACCTGGTTACGCCTCTGCTTGCGTTTTATTTATTTCTCTAAATAATTTGATGTCTCAAAGAGGGATTTTTTAAACAAACTCAAGTTTAATAAAAACACATTTTTCAAAATAAAAAAAAAAATTCAAAAAAAGAGTGTGTCCAAGACAAAATATTTTAATTAAAAACATCTACATATAGGTATGTACTCGTATATAATAAAATCCAATATCCGCGGATGTCTGTCCCACACTCGAAATTTGTAAACAAATTGTTTTTATTTTTGCGATTACTTTCCTTTTACTGAACGTAGAAAGCTGAATTTGGTCTCATTAGAAAGAAAAAACTATTGGAAATCTTTTTCTTGCAGTCCTCTCCCTCATTGGAAATTTGTTGGCGAGTATTTCGTTGAATCAAAAATGCCTACGAAAAAAGATAAATTAAGAATACTGTCGAGGGAAAAACACCCTAAAAATGGTGAGAGGGATGTATAGAGTAAGCAATCAATCATGAAGTGAAAAAATAAAAATCTAAAGAAAAATAGTAAATACACGGGCAATGGAAGACGAATAGAATATTTATGATGTTTGAGTGACGATCGATGAATGATTGAAAGAAAAAAAGGAGGAAGAGACTAGGGGGGGGGGGTTGTTGCTGGTCACTAATAGCTAGATTTCTCATAATTTGGTAGTAAAATATTTACATTGAAATTTATTTATTGATGAGGCATGTTACCGAGGATTTCGAGAAGTAGCATTTTAAACCGATTGGCGATTATTGTGAGATAATTTTATATTCCGTTATGTAAATGATTGTAAATGATTTCAAAGGTCATCTACAGTTCTAATTGATCTCTTTTTGTCATATTTATTCTAATTCAGACTTTAACTATAATTAGAAAACTGGTAATTTATGTGCTAGGCTACCTGGTGTTTTATTTAGCCGCACGCGTCTTAGGCTCATTGACTGCTAGTAAATTTTATAATGTAATTTTATCTCAAATTGAACATTCTCTGAATCTGACTTGGGGGGTCATTCAAAAAATTTCGAACATCCCATTTTTTTTAAAACAAAAATCTAGGAGAAGATGAAAAATTGAACGTATCCGTGAATTTTGATTGAAATTTCAATTTTTACTAGGCAACATGGACTCGCCATGAAAACAAGATAGCAGACCCCACCCCCTCCACCGACTATGGTTGACGTTTGCACCGATAAAGTTGGGCTTGATGATTTGAAAATCTGATTAAAATTTTGTGAGAATTGATTTTTTTGGTTCTTCAGCAATTAGCACCTCCTTACAAAGGTTAACAATTAAAGGCACCTATGTAAAATGATGAGATATGAGTGTTCTTGAAATCTTGTGATCATAAAACTAAAAACTATGTACATACGTGCCCTACCTGTTTTCCTCAGTCAAATCAAAATGATGAGGTGTTTCATCTCAGAAAATTGCTGAAAATTAGTGACATTACTTTGTAAAAGCAGATTTCAAGGTATCTTTCTCGGTACTCCACACAGAAACTTCATTTCAGCGGTGTACTCGAGGGAAGAGTTGAAGGCTCCCCTTAGGTTTCAAGTCATAAGTCTCTAAAAAATTGATAGAACTGAAAAATTTTTTAGCATACATATTCTAAGGATTTCTTAAGTCGGCTTACACAAAATATATCTTGAAGCATAAAAATAATATACACATCGCATTAAAATTTCAAGGCTAATACCACTATCTTACTCGAACTCTGACCGTCCTTCACCCCACCTCAGTAACCCAAATACGTGATGAATCGGCCAACGAAATATCCCGTATTTCTTGTAATATGCCTTACCTAAATTAGGAAGTCTACCTTTGCTTTCTTTCGAGTGATACATGCTTCCTTTTTTTTCCTGAGTTTCGCACCGAGTTGGTTATACTTACCTGTTATGTTACTTTTGAAGGGCTTTGAAAAAAATTTTAGAAAAAAATTAAATTGAGAAGAACAATAACATACGCGCATGGAGAATTTATTTGAGAATAACATATTCAAATTTGATCAAATTCGGTACAAAACTCAGCGAAAAAATGGTGAATCTAAAGCGTGTATTTCTGAATGAAATACTCACGTAAATGTCATTTTTTCTGCCAAAACGCAAATCCGCAACACATATGTCACAAACATTGCCCATGTTTTGTCTATAACAGTTAACATTATCATGCAGTTTTTTGGATGTCGATGGTGACTTCCTAGCCAAGGTAGACTACACCCGTGAGAAATACCATGAAAACGCATATTTACGTAGGCCATCCCCAAAGTATCTTTGCACTTTTTTCTCATCTTTTGGTAAGGCTGGGAAGGTAATTTCTGCTGCACATGTTCATAACATCATTATCCAACTTTGTGGAGCCTCCACTGCTGTGACTATTTTCATTTTACGCGAGTTTGAATATTGGCAATTCGTGAATAACCAGTCCTCTGAATGCTAGGTTAGGAGAGTAGTCATTAGATTTTTATAAATTTGGAATTAAAGTAAGCAGAAGGCAAATGATGGAGGTGATGTGGGTAAGTCGGGAAGGGAGAAATGTATGAAATAAGGGATTTTTCTGTAACCATATAAAACTAACATGTTTACAAAAACTAAAAAAAATGGTAAGTTAGTGGTATTTTCATGACAATTACCTAGTTGAAGATTTAATTAGGCCCAACCATGAATTTTTACAGCTTATTACACATTTGCTCCTAGTGGAATATTAATTTTTATACTGACATGGACTATACCTCCTACAATTTAACTTTTTATGCAGCTCCCAGTTTGCATTAAAAAAAAAAAGAAGAGGGAAAAAAGAACAGTAATGCCTTACTTATAGAAGATCTGCATGTATAGTCAAACAATGACTGAATGGTTTATGAATGAAAAAATGTTTTCTTCCTCTTGTAGTCTGCCTTTCCACGGAAATAACCCCGGTCTACATGTTCTTCTTCAGCGCTCATTAAATGAATGTGTAAGGGCATGGGTTTGTGTTATATTTTAACAAAATGGGAGCATTGTATCATGTTGGTAAACTCGATAATGTGCCTCTTGCCGTATCTGTGATTCCAAAAGCTTTTACGGTTCCGTTCTTCCACGTATACATAATTGTATCGTCGTCGTACCGCACACCATGCACCGCAAACAGACACTTTTTAGCTTCATTATTTATAAATTCCTTTACTCTGAAAATTATCAATTTTTTTTCCTGTAGGTAAATTTTTGTTTTCCCGAAGTCTTTTGCTTTTTGACTTGGGAAGAGGAAATGAAAATATTGTTTTTACCCGTAAGCACTTCATGGAAATTCATTGTGACAGAGAATTGGATGCTTGAAAAACCAATGTGGAGTTTGAAAGTAGAGTACTCGTATATTCAAAGAGGAAGGGTTTGTGAAAAAGTTGATAAAAGGTCCAATCAAAATCGTTTGTGAAAACTTCGAGGAAAAGTCTAATCATAAAAGTTGCTTTAAGTTGAATGTCCTCTCCCGCTTTTGGGTTCGTTTTTGCCTTTACTCGTATTTCATATTCCAGCATCATTAATGAGAATAAAAAACAAGTTGAGAAATAAAATCATATTCATTAAAAAAATTAAATGAATAAAACGCTGCCATTTTTTATGTAAATCATGAGTCTTCAAATAGACTGGGTGACATGAGGCATATAGGTGATTTTTGGTGCTGAATCCAAATCTGCTAGCGGTTTTGCTCCACGCCGCTATTTAGACCTATTTTTTAGAGTTTTTCAAAATAATCTTCGATTAAAAAGCAGCATCAGGTAGCAGTCATCAAATGAACCCAACACTGTGTAATTTATTCAATTTTTCACGCTGAATCCGAATATGCAACCCGTTTTGCTCTACGTCGCGATTTAGACCCATTAGGGAGCATTTTACACTTTTTTTTCGGCCATATCTCGCTGAGCGAGAGCAGCGGCCAAAAGCGGCTTCCAGATTCGGGTTCAGCGTCCTCGAAAACCCTCATACCAGTGCTCAACTTTCAAATTTATTTCCTGAACAGAAAATCAGAAAATGCAAAGATTTTGAACATATTATATTCGGAGAAATTTTTGTTCGATTGAAGCTTCAAAATTTAATTTAAGTTAAATAAATTTACAATGAATGCAACTTATAAAGGTAATTACCCTATGGGCAAAATATTTTGAAAACGGATCCGTTTTATTCCGGGTTATAATCCGTTTCTGGATTATAACCCGGAATTTTCCTGTTTTCCGGCTTCTAAAACGGATTTTGAACGGATTGTAATCAGTCTTGCCGGAAATGAGTCCGGATTATTTTCCGTGAAGGCTGTTTTATGATATTTTTTGACCCGGGTTATAATCCGTGAAACCGTTTTGCAAGCAGATTTAGAAAAATTGCCCAAAAATTATCACTGATTATAATCAGTAAATCCGTTTTACAAACGGATTTGGAATATTAATCAAGATGACAAAAATAACTGCAAATTTTCAGATCCGATTATCGAAAATAAAAACGGACTGACAACGGATAAAATTCTCATTTTCTGGATCATTTTCTCATTTTTTGCCCATCGGGTAGTTTTAACCTTATTTGAAATTTGAAGTTGCCTTATACAAAAATACTATACACGACAGGAAGAACCCTGAATAATGTTGATCACTTGACTTCATTTAAGTGGAGATCAGAAATCGGGAGAAAAATGATTTTGGGAGAATGTAAAATCATGGCTGTATTTTATTGTACTAGTTGAATCCCGATGTTACAATTTTCTCTCGTACTTCATACATCCAATCAATATGTTGCGCTATATCTGTGAATACTGCAATATATGTTGTTCCGTCACTGCGTGGAGTTTTATCTCTGTTGCTAGTAATTCCACGTAAATAAAAACGAAGTGGTCCTTGTAAATCTCTTTTAGGAAACAGTAAACCACCTCCACTGTCACCCTGATTAACTCCAGTTTCTAAAATATCAACAACAAAAAATTTTTTAGTTTAAGACGACAGGAAAACAGCAGCATACCGCCCTATTTTTAAGTTAGAAAATAGTCATTTATTGTGATGATCTCTTTGGCTTCCATTTTTCTATAAAGATTGTATAAATTTTGATAATTTTTCGATTGTTTCACACCCCGAGAGAATATCAAAACTTGCCATCCCTGATTGTCAAGCTAATCCAACGAGTGAGATAGAAATTTTATGTGTGTAAAAAGGAAACTGCTAATACTGCAAGTATACTGCATATTATTTCAAATATCCTAATGAACCTAATTCCTAAGCTTGAAATTATGGTCATACTATTAGCTGTACTGAAGAAGTTTGTTTATCCACTCATTAGCCTTTACTTTTTCTAGGTCATCGTACGTATTAAACATTCATTTCACGCTGAAAGAAAGTCAAATTTAAAACTTCGCAGTTACGCGTATATTTTTTCCAAGAAGACCAATCTGACTTTTAGACTTTTTCTCAATTTTTTATGCATCAATCTAGCCATAGACCGAGTTGAAAATCATTTCAAAAAAATTATCAAGCTTCAAAGTCTGTGAGTGCGAGTGATCAGAACGAAAGAAAAAATTGAAACTTTATATCGCATCATCCCTATATTATCGAGAACCCTATGTAGAAATTTACTATATAGCAAAGTCCTATGTAGCCCAAAAAACTGATATCGAGAAGATACCAATATATATATCGACATTTTAGCCTTCTAACGATAATGGAGCGACGCAATGAATGTCAGTGGCTTAATTTCTTTATCGCATCGTGACGTACTATACCTACGTACAACTTAATGTCGAATGAATCCATACACAAACCCGGAATTTTTGATTTTGATTTTTTGATTATACTCGTATTCAATGACCCGAACAACTTTATAACGCTATAACGCGTTTTTAATTTTCCCAAATTTTCCCGAGTTTGTGTACGAGTATATGGTTTCTCAGATCACAATTATGGTCATGTTTAGGTAATTCTGTTCCTATTTTTTTTTTGTTTTTTTCTCATCATTCTGAGATGGTTGCAGCGCTGTATTCATTATTTTGGAAATGATTCTGGTAGTTATGAAATTTTCACTTTATGGTTGAAAAATATTTTATCTTACTAACTATTATTGATCCCTGCACAAAATGCATCTGCTGCAATTGAATCGATAAATTCTTCGTGTACCATCGTGATACAGGTTTTCAGGTTAATAAATGGTAAAAACGTTGTCAATAGGATAGGACTCTGCTTTTCACTTTCAGTAATACCCCAACCAGATACCTACGATTCAAAAAATTCAGACAGTGAATCAATACTTGAACATGGAAATTTTCTAAATTTCATTTTGGTTAACGAGAATGATGTTGAGTAAATACTAACTTTTCCTGTTGCATTTTCTGGAGCAATGTAATGACCTCTAAATGTCCAATCAACACATGCTGGCATAACATGTCTACTGAATGTAATTTTCTCACTTATCCAGAGGATTGCTATGTCTCCAGCATAATGTGTTGTTCTATCAGGGAGTGGCAACGTGTCTGGTACAAAAATTTCTCGAATCTTCATAATGGAATGAATAAAATTATTATACCTACATAAAAGTAGTGTATACCTACTCCTTTGAAAATAAAATGTTCCCGGGCGCAGTTGACCCTTTCACATTAGTGCAACTCGAAGTTTGTTCATATAGACAATCAAACAATTATATTCTTTATGTAAACAAAAGTTAATGCAATGCATTGTAACATCTAGATACACCTTCACTTTTTCGAAAACTATCCAAAAAACTGTGTGGCAGGTTGCGACGTGAGCATCTCATTTTGAACGGAGTAAAGTTAGTCTTCCGAAAACCAGAGTTCTAAAGCCGTAAGATATGACTTTAGCTTTCGGCTTTTAGCTTCTGACCTTGAAAATAAAACTTGGGCTTTCAAATTTCAACTTTTAAACAGAAATTTTGGCTTTTGGGTTTTGCTTGTTTCGATTAAAATTGAATGGCTTTTGGCTTTTAGCTTTTGGCTTTCAGCTTTTCACAAAAATATACTTTCTTACAGGAAATTTTATCCTGAATTTGAAATTTTAGGTGAAAATTTTTATTCTTAATTTTTATTAATTATTTGATTCATTTCTCTGTTTATGCACTTTACTTTTGTGATTGGTGATTTTTTTTTTGTTGTAAAAAGCTAAAAAGCCGTATAAAAGCCATAAAAATACGGCTTTTGCTTTCAGCTTTTGGCTTTTTCGATGAAGCTTTCGGCTGTCGGCATACTGGTTTTTTCTTCAAAAATCGATGGCTTTTGGCTTTTAGCTTTCGGCTTTTGGCTAGCTTCCAAACTCTGGTTTACGCACTTTACTTTTGTGATTTGTGATTTTTTTTTTGTTGTAAAAAGCTAAAAAGCAGTATGAAGAGGCAAGAATGAAAGATTTAAGTTAGTGTTCAACATGTATTGTTTCCACTATTGGTACCCCTGAAAAATATTTACTTTGAATATTTTAGTGTAGTCGTCATCCTTGGTCGTATAATTAAGAGTATATTTACCCACCACAACTTCATATTGTTTTGGATGGTTTAAACCACGGATTGTTGTGTTGATGAAACAATGTGCAGCTAGAAACAAAGTAAAACATAATTACAGAAGTGCTAAACGTTACTAGGTATTCCAATATTGAATATTAAAGATGAATTCTTTGTACTAGACATTAAGTCGAAATTTTGTCCGTCCGTGATTCCTCAATGTTATACGTAAGTATGATGACGTCATCAAGCCTGTATACACCCATGATAGTCAGACAGCATACCCTGTATGATGAGAACTGATGAAGATGAATCCTTCGTACGACCTTTAGTCGAGATTTTGTCTGTCTGTGATTCCTCAATGTTATACGTAGGTATAATGACGTCATCATTATTTAGTCAAAATTGTTTGTCCCTTGTCTCCAATGTTATGAAGTTTCACACCACCAAATGATACTATTGTCTTTATTGTGGGCAACTTTTACAGGAAGCTGCGCTTATTTTCTCCATCTTTCGTTTGCTCTTGATAACTTTCCAATCTATTATGACTAAAAAACTGACAGATTTATGATGCAAAAATTTTCCAGGATATATTTAGGGTCATATGTAAAATAAAATTTAAAAATTTCTATAAAATCAGTTCAGCTCTTTAAGAAAATAACATGTGATTTTGAAAATTTGTGGTTTTAGCTTCAAACTTAATTTTCTCAAAAGTAGAATTTCTGAATTGAATATTCAAATGGCCTTGCCTTAATTAGTATAGCTTTTGGTATTTCAGAAATATCTCTCATATTCTACTCATGAGATTCTGGAAATAACTTCACTGTAGGTATCAACAGTTATTCAAACATCCTTATTTTTTGAGAGCCTTGAACAAACTGTTTTGAAAATAATATATTTTGACTTATCAAAGCAACAAGATACTTTGATTTAGGAAATTGACAATAATCTTTTTCAACGCCCAATGTGATTTATTTTTAAAAAGTTTCATTTTCACCCTCCGTATCTTCATCTATACACATCCAATCATTAGAATAACTACTAGTTTGAATTCTGAGCATAAATTTAGTTGATTTCAATACCCAACAACTGTGCAAAAAAGGTAACCGTGCAAACATATCAAATTTCAAACCAATCAGCTCAACTTCATACGTGAGTAAAATTTTCTCCAAACTGATTAAAGACAGACTATATTACGTAATCGACGAGACACAATGTACAGAACAAGCAGGTTTCCGGAGGGGCCATTCAACAATAGATCATATCTTCATCATCAATCAATTAATTGAAAAATCTAGAGAACATATGATATGGACTTGTACCTGTTGTTCATTGATTTTGAAAAGGCACTCGATTCAGTTGATTTAACATATTTATGGAGAGCCCTCAGAAGAAAGGGAATACCCCAAGATTACATTCATAATTTAGCAGAAATGTACAGAGGTGCTACAGCCTCAATCAAATTAGACAAAAAGGGTCCATCATTTGAAATCAACAAGGGCGTCAGGCAAGGGGACCCACTCTCACCTAACCTTTTTAATAGTATAATAGAAGAAATATTTAGGGAAATAGGGTAGGAAAATTGTGCAATAAAAATATATGGAAAATGGCTAGACAACCTTTGCTTCGCGAACGGTGTGACCTGTCCTTAAAACCCCTGATAACCAGACGAGCTTTGTGTTTATCGATTCCATTTGTGTCCTTCTTTACTTTGAAAACCCAACAAGAATCAATGACATTCGCACGTTTGCCATTTTTGTCGAGTCGAGGTCTATCCACTATGTCCCAAACACAATTCTCCTTCATTGAGTCCAATTCCTCTTTTACAGCGGCTTCCCACTTCACCTTTTGAGGAGATGCCAATTGCCTCAGCAAATGACCTAGGATCCGATCTCACTTTGGCCAACATCAGATAGATTGCTTCGTCTTCATTTTGATCTGAGTCTTCCTCACACTGACTCACAAAAGCAGCACTATCAGATTTAGGTCCCAAGTCGTGACTTGATTTCTTGACACTTTTATTGGACTTTGTTTGAAACAACTCACTTAGTGGAATATTATCATCGCTCAAGACTCTTTTGCGCGGTCTTCCTCTCTTACCTGGAAGTTTATCCGCGTCTTCCTCACTTTGATTTTCCTCATCCTCATCCGGTTCTTCAAATAAATCAAATTTCTCACCTTCTGAATTATTTGAATCTATTTCGGGTGTCTTATAGACATCTCCGTATACCAGAGATTCATTGAATCGGACATGCCTTGATTCAATAAATGTATCTGATTCCGGATGGTATAATAAAGATCCAGAAAAGACATATCCCACAAAAATGGTTCTCAAGCCTCGTTGTGAGAATTTGTCTATTGATTTTTCATTCAAGTTTCGAACAACAGTAACTAACATCTGTTTTGGGAACTTCACGTATGCCAAACAACCAAATCGTCTCACTGAGTTTAGTTGAATTTTGACACTGGGTACGAATCTTTTGAAAGGTATTTCATAGTTAATCGAACGATGAGGCATTCGATTATAGACATGTACAGAAGCAGAAACCGCCAAGTCCCACAATGTTTTTGGTACTCTGCTATCTATCAACATAGATCTCACTTTATTCTGTAATGTCCTATTAAACCTTTCCGCGATTCCATTGTGTTCAGGTGTATCTGGTGGTGCAAATTGAAGACCAATTTTCTCACGATCTAAAATTTCTTTCACCCTTCCACCTGTGAACTCATTACCCTGATCCGTTCTTAGAAAACACACTTTTGCATCGGAACCTAACTCATTCCTTGCATTTTTCAAGAACAGTTCGAAACTTGAACCAACCTCACTTTTCTTTCTAATGGCATATGCCATTGCCACTCTGGAATAGTCGTCAATAAAGACAACTATGAATCTCTTCTTATTCGGATGGGTCATTGGTTTAATGGGTCCCATCACATCAGAGTGAATCACTTGTAAAGGTCTGTCTGAACGAGCTCTTATTTCCTTAAAAGGTAATTTTGACATTTTTGCCAAAATACAAGTTTCGCAGTTAACTATGTCTTTCTCAAATTTGACATTTTTAAGTTCTGCGTAAATTCGACTCATTTGTTTTAGGTAAGTTAAGGACACATGTCCTAACTAAACATGCCAATACATTCCTTCCAACGTAAAGGCTTCATGGTTACCGTCTAACTCATAGTTACCATTTTTATAGTTACCATTTTTCTTACTGTTATGGCTTTTCTCAACGTTATTGTCTGATTCCTCACTATCAGAACTTGAGTCTGAACTATATTTGTTGTCTGTAATTTTAATAGTATTCCCCATACTAATGCGGTCTAACGTGGATTCTGTAACCCTTGGGGCGTGGGAACATTTCTCAATTTCATAAGTGGAGCTTGTACTCGGTCTCACTTCCGGTTGAGCTACTGGAGGGTTTCTCACTGTTGTCGTACCATCACCTCCATTTTGACCACTGTCTCTTCCACAAAGTCCAGCACATTCTCCCTCCAAATTGGAAATATGGAGACCCCCAAAAGGTCTTATGATTGAAGTAGAAACCAACGCACTACTTGAATCAGTATACTTGGGTCGTGTCATAGAACCTGGTGGGATAAATCGGAGTGCGATTTCCCAAGTGAGAGTGCGATAATATCCTTCAAAACCCAATTTGTGCATGAAAGGCTCAAATATCTGGCACTTATCCTGATCGAATATAACTTTAAAACCATTGTCAGTAAACTTACGAATCGAGAACAAATTCTCGGACAAGGCTGGCGCATATAGGACGTTTTGCAAGCACATATGAACACCTTGACTATCCCTCACGTGGATGTCACCCACAGCTCTCACGCACAGAGAAGCAGATTTGTTTGCACTGTTGACTTGTTGGAAAAATTTCCGCACATTAGTCAAAATCGCACCTTCTTTAACTATGTGTTCAGTCGCCCCAGAGTCTATGATAAAGGATATCGCATAATAACCCTTACCATCAGATGTTCCTGTAGACGCCCCAGGATACATTTGATGGTTCATCATATACGCCGAAGGCGGACTCAAAACGGGGCTGACTGTCGGCGTAAGAAAGGAAGGAACACAGTAGCCAGTACTCCCGACTCAATAATTGTGATAATAATTGAATGGGACCATATGTCCCAGAACCGGAGTAGGGACCATATTATAAGGATATGGTGGTGAAGGTGGTTCCATATTATGTAGGGAAGTGTATGTAGGCTCATCGGATGGAGAGGATACATACGGAGCCGGTGTGTACATATTCTGCACTGGCGCATAGTAACCAGACGCATCTGGTACATTCGGAACGTACTCCAAATTTGGCCTTACCATCAGTGCCTGGCCACGTGTATCTATCAAGCCTGTTCTAGGCTGATTTTTATTCCCATTTTGGGCGCGAAGAAATAATTGTCTGTGCGGGGCCTGGAGCCTGCGCAGGCAAGGGGCACTCAGCTGCTCTATGCCCTTCTTGGTCACACCTGAAGCAGACATTGCTACGCGCTGGGTTTTGACAGTCCTTACCCATATGCCCTCGTCTTTGGCAGTTAAAGCACCTAACGCCTCTTCTTTGCTGCGAAAAAGAAGATGGAGAAGACTGTTTAAAGCCTTTTTGTAAAGACTTATTGTTTTTCAAAGTGTTAAGATTATTTTGTCTCGACAGTTTCTTTGGTGGCGAAGAAGATGTGGAGGACCTGTTCCAGGGTCTCGGATAAGAACGTTTACCTCTACCAGACCTGGACAGCGTTGTGAGGAGGGCTACTGGTCCAGACTCACCTCTGGGATTGTCTCGCTTGGGCTTAGCTGGTTGAGGGGCAGTTACAGTTACCTCTTTTTGTAACATATAACTTTTTATTTACTCATGGGTTAATGGCTTATCAGTCAACATGCGATAGTTGAACTGTTGTTTGGCTACAGAAGGTAGGCCCCATTTTACTGCATTGAAAAATGCATCAGTCTTTTCTGCCTCAGACAGATCATGTCGTTCATCTAGGTTCTCATAATTCCTTACTAAGTCCTCAAATTTCTCAATAAATTGAGCTGCAGTCGTCTTCTTAGGGTCGTACCTAAGATTATTTAACCTCTTCCTCACGTTACACGAGGTTACATTGATTTCCCGTTTCTTATAGACTTCTAGAATCTTGAGAATTTCTTTCGGTTCAGACAAAGTCACCACTTTTGAATGAAACCTATCATCTATTTCGTTGATGATAATATCCCGGACCGTTTGTTTCCTTTTATCCAACTCAAATGGAGGAATATTTGGTAGAGTGTCTTTTTTGACAATATACCTCAAGCCTTTCGCTTTTAACTCACTGATGAGGTAGTCATACCAAAAGTCCCATCGGGAATTTGCTGTGAGCTGATAGGTTCATCTGATATTGTCCTTACTTCCAATATCCATTTCTGACAGAGGTCTTACACCATCCAACGAACCAGTTTCCCTCACACTGGGAAATAATTGAGAGCGACTCCCTCCCAATTGCTCACTGACTGCATGGACTAATTCGGTAAACTCAACAGAATTAACGAAGGAATTAGACAATTCTGTACGACATGATTGAGACTGAGTGTTCTGCTCCCTCCCATTGGCAGAATCTGACACTTGGGGTACTTCTGGCGCATCAGGATTTCTCACATTATCCACAACAACTTCTTCATCCTCACTTCGAAGAAGTGCCTCCTCCTCTTCGAGGGCATCGTTGTTCTTTTTGCGGAGTATGTCCTCAATTTTCTTATAAAGAACGGACAGAGCCTCCCGGTCAACGCTATTTACCTCAGTTCCAGCATTGAGCATATTTGCCAACGTGTTGAAAGGAATTTGAACCAAGGTCGAGGGCACCTCACCCTGGCTTAACGGTTCCGACGCACTCATCTTTACCTTCGGACCATTCATTACCTCCATCTCTGGAAACAATTGAGGCGGTGCTTCACACTCAGCCATACTTGCGCCTGTTGAATCCAAAGGTCTCAAATTAGTAATTGGTCCACTTTTCCTTTTCGATCTCCTCACAGTTGGTAAATGCTCAGACTCACTAGCCCCATTAACTCCCTCCTCACCTCCTACTGCCTCCATTATATGTTTTCGTACTGTTTCCCAAATCAAGATCGCGTTCACAATTTCTGGAACAGTAGGCGATGATACTGTGAAACTAGAGTTAACTGACCGTGGAGATATTGAATAAGATTCAATGTAAATCAGTCGAGTAGCAGGGGTGTTGAGCCTGACAACTCTTCGCACCAAACTCTGTTTCCTCTTTTTTTTAAAACTGAAGCAATTCCTGGCATTTGGCACTATAATTGGTAATCCGTACATTAGATTACAACCTTCAATTATTTACCAAATTCCTACGTATGCTCACTACATAACCGAGTAAAGAGGAACTTTTACATTCCTAACCACAAATGAACCATTGTACCGTGAGGTGCCTAAACTGCACCCAGCTTGACAGTAATCAATTGAACACCCTGAAGTTCTCTGGTTTAAAAACAAGCTCACTCTCAATTTAAATTAAATGCCACATAAAACCAAAGTAACTCACTAATCTAAATTTGGTTTATTTTTACATAAACAATTTTCAAAGTTAAGGAATCATTTTCACCATTAACCTTTGAAAAATGAACATTGGAGTCTCTGACTGGTAAATATTTAAAAAGTGAACCTTATCACCCCAGTCGACTGTTTATCTATCTGCAGCGATATTTTACAGTCCAGCTACATTTATTATGTAGAACAGAGAGACACCATTTGAATCGATTCATTAAAATATTCTGAATAAAACCAGCACGCTTCCACTGGAAACAATGCTTGAGAAACAAACTGTCAACTCTTCTCAAAGAGGACGAACCAAATAATTTATTCGGTGTTGTTATAAAAATTGCTCCACTTAAAATTCGAAGGGAACTTCTTCCAGGTTCGAATTTTGAAAAATTTATTTGTGGCATCTCTAAATTTTATTCAGAATTTAGGCCTTTATATCTCACTGATTAAATATAGAACGTTCTATTATATAACCTAAAACAACCAACAACCAATTGCACCAATGACCTACTAAGTCATATGTAGTTCACTAGGTCAACCTTCCTCGTGACCTATATTTGGAACTTCAGAAAAATCACTTTTAAAGAAAACTTGAAAATAACCATCGCCAGTTATCCAACTATTTTCTTTTAGAATTTTATCAAAAATTACTCACACCAATTTTTCTGAAAAAGATTTCGCGAAATTTTTCAAGAAAAATCCACACTTGTAATTTTTCACACTGAGATAAAATTCTTTCACACTTTAACTAGACCACCAAAATTTTTCTTCGAAAAATTCATGCAAACCCCTGCAAGGGACGTCCTCGAGAACTACCCCAAGAGAGAATTCACACAAACCCCTCAAAGAAAATCCCTAAAATCATCGCACTTGATTTATCTCAATTATGTGTGTCTATAAATATTTTATATTGACGAAAACAGCCTTTATTCAGAAAAGGAATTTTCTATATATAGAAAATTTTTCTCGTCAGTCACTTTCGAAAATATTTTTCACTGAAAATTATTATTCAGGATTATATTACTCAAAATTAATTAATCGAGATTTTTCGATTTAAAATTGATTTTGAAAGAGACACACATTTTAATTGGTGACGTATTCACTAATGCTGAAGAGTCTTTTGATTTCTCAACAAGACTCAAAGTGTTTTTCTGATTCAATAATCCATCAACTTTTCTCAAATTTAAGTATTTGATGGTAATGTTTATTCTCAATAAAAACATTATTAATGGTGCATTTATTTATTTTTCGAACAATATTTTTCACACTAAAATATTTCTCACATAATTCGAAAAATATAAAATAAATATTTGGTTGTTTAGGATGATTACCGGTGATCTTTTACATCAACACAAAATAAATAATTGGTACCAATATCACTCACTCGTTGCAACGCGAACTTTCACTTCACTTCGATTTTAATTATGGAATTCCAAAATTCTCAGAATAAAATTCGAGAAATTAATTAATCACAGCATTTAAAAACAAAGGCACTATTGAGAAAGAGTTTGGAATAAACACGTACTCTTACTTCACAAGAGTATAAAATATTTCAAAGGTACAAGTTAAAAAAAAAAATTTCCAAGTTCAGAAAATTTTCTAAGTTCCAAATTAGAACTCAGTATTAACACGAAAATTTGATGTTAACTCTTCCAGCTAAAATCATAGAATGATCTGGCTGACTTTAACTTGACCCTTTGGTTCCTTTACAAAAGGAACCTGCGCAGATACTCTATTTCTCAAAAACCAATCAGAGAATAGGCACCTCCTTGCTTATCCAAAATACTCTATTCTCATTTGCTCACTGAAAGTGCTAAATAATGTCCAAAGACATTTTAATTACTCTGTTTTTCCAACTGTCAAAAGGCCTAACTGGTAAACAAGTCACTAAACCACAGCTTTTATTACTTTGTTGGCCTTTCTACTCTCCCTCCTAATAAAATTCCTTGAGAGTTGAAAGTCTCACCCTATTTTCGTCTTCTCGTACAGTCAAGGGTAAAAATAAAATTACCTGACTGCATGTGAACCTTTTTCCATTATTTATGGAAAAATAAATTACGCACATTTGCTTTACTTTACTCCAACCTCACGGAGCATTTTTAACCACACACTTGGTTACTCAACATGCATGCATATATGAATTGTTGTACAACAAAATTAAATAAAATTCGATTTGATCAGAATCGAATTTCCACCTTTCAAATGAAAGGCTGACGTCATTTAAGGTTAATAATTTACCTTCTATTTGAAGATAAATAACTCACAGTGATATCACATTTTATTTCTGGTCTCACTCCCAGTGAATAATTATTCTGTGTTACCTGTATTCCTGAGTTTAAAGATGACATATTGCATCACTTTTTCTCTTTAGAAAAATTAAAGCTCTCACTTAGCTTCACTCATAGGTACACTTTCACTTCGAAAAATGAAGCTCTCACCTTGCCTCCACAAATTTGCGAACTTTTTTATTTATTCGAATAAAATTTTCCCCCAAAAAATTTCTCACTAATTTTTGGCAAAATCGGGCAGTGTGCATAGCGTGCTCTGGGCCCATAACCTGTTGGAATTGGGCCATCACACTTGACTCCTATTCCAATGGTTGGTGGTTTTGTGTTTAATAATACAAATAATGACTACTGCATTTAAGACTGAAAACTGATTTATTAAATCCTCTATTCACACTGTTGAACCCATAACCCTGCTGTCACACCTTAGCAGTCAGTAGTCGACGAAAGTTAGAAACGGACTGAAGAACTGGACAGAGGTTACAGAAGGACGTTGTTGTTTGTATAAAGAAACTACGCACTTTCTTTATACAAAACACTCACGCAACGTTATTCTTCCACGCCTACGGCTCCACCCTCACTGCAGTGTTACCACACGTAGGTTACTGACCTCACGCACAGTGTGTCACCTCTTACACAGTACGTCAAATTCCAACATATAGTTACAAACTTGGCCAGACAATTATTTCAGAATTTAAAACAAGATAGCGCAAATTTGAAGTTTATGAAAATTTCGTCTATAAATTGCATAATGAAATTCATTGGAAATACAAATCAATTTAGCAAACCCTTTCAGGAACATTTAACAGCATCCTTGTATGAGCTCGAAAGATAAATTCGAGAAAAAAAATTCAAATACGAAAATTCAGTATTTACTACTTCAAGACTTTTGAACAAAAACAAAAATTTTATTGCATCGGACAAGAATCATAAAGATAATGACCAAACGAAAAATTGTGAGAGGTACAAAAGAAATATCTTTTAGCGTGAGAACTTGCGCCAGAAGTTCGATAACCAATCAATTTCAACGTTTAAGGTCAATAAAATTTCTAGAAAATTCGATGTCAAATTGGAAAAATTCTCCGGAGAAGAAATTAAAGAAAAAAAAAAATGTCATTGAAGTCGCATTTTACAATATTTAAGGTACAATGTCACTCAGCCTGATAAAAATTATGTAACAAACTGGAGTGCGCAGGGGAAAAGGGTTAGATTTTTCGACTTTGAAAACAGTAAATTTGAATGTGCATCAAGATGAAAGCATTTACCTAAACACTGTTTTTAATTCATATTAAAGATGAATTCTTTTTACTAGACCGTTCGTTAGGTACTCGTAGTCAAAAATTTTGTGTCCTGTGATTCCTCAATGTTATGATGACGTCATCATTTGTATCTATGACAATGCGGTTGATGACATCATAATATCTATATAGTCAAAATTCGAAAACAATATAAGATGTTCAAAAATTTGGGTTAAAAAAACGTGAAAATAAAATATAAAGTTAATGCGACGGATGATTTTGCATTTTGCCAGCACAAAGAGCCCCTATATTTGGTTTCAAAGATGATAATTTCAATCATAGGTCTGGTCCGGCATCTAGACAGTTCCGATACTTTGTTTTCACTGCAACATATGCTGAGAAACCTGTTTGACAGGAATATAAATCTGCATTTGCGGAGTCCCTAGAAAGGTTCCGCGAAGCCCCAGGGCTCCTATGAGCACAGTTTGGGAAGCACTGATCTATTATATCGTCATTGACTTCGTATTAGTGACGATCGAGGTTTCGGGTCCCCATCCACACTTGATAATACCTCTTTCACAGGCAATTTGGAAGATATCATTTTTAGCAGGTTTTCACTCAAAAAACCCGCTAATTAATATGGGGTCAATTTGTGAAATAATGATCAGGACTATACACATTTTTCATTTTATAACATGTTATGAAGATTAGCATCAAAATCCTAAATCCTTCTCTTTCGTTAACAATTATGGACATAATACTGAACGGATTAAAATAAAATTTGGAAGATATGTTGAGAAAGTGACATCGCCTCTTTTAAATTAGGACTTGATCAGTTCAGTCCTTTTGGAGTTATTGCGATTTGAAATGTGAGAAAATTTTTATGTCATGCTTTGAAGGAAACCCTACTTTTTTAGCGAGACTTGTGGCGCCGAGATTTTATTTTATATTCTCTTGTATAAGGTGAATAGGCTCACTTTTTGACTTTGTACCTCAGACGTTAGTAAAAAGTAGCTAAAGACCTTATTGAGACATCATGAATGCAACAATGAATTCTTGTTAACACATCAAAATTTACTTTCCCAATACACAAAGAGAAAAAAAGAATTATTATTACTGACCTGAAATAACCATTTGGGCGCCAATAATAGTACCACCGCAAATCAAATTAGGTCTTTTTCCTGATATGTCATAGATAGCAACATGCCACGGTGAACTTCCTCGTTCTTCTGGCTTTGCCCCTAACATTAAATATTGTGGACTCTCTCGGGGCTGTCCACATTCTATAAAAATAAAAATTGCATCATAAAAATAATATACTGGGTAGTGCATGAGAAGTTGCACTAATGAAAGAACCGTAATGGTGCGTCTTCAGGATGCACCATCGTATTAGCACTAACTTAAGCTCTGATTGTGCATTCAACCATGTGAGTTTCATATTTTCTAAAAAATAAGCTATTTTATATTCGGAATAAATGAAAAATATTTCTAGTTTCTCAGATATTCAAAGTTCACTGGTGTATCCAATTTCTAAGGACATTGTTCCATCCTCGGATGCGCCTTACATTGTGGGCGCAATCCGGCACTCTAACTCTTGCTGTTCAGCATAAGGCCAATAATTTTTCGCCTCATATTTAATCAATCATTCATAAGAATGGTATTAAATGAGGCCATTGAAATCAAGTAGAGCATTGAAATTGAGTCATGTGCTCGAGTGCGTGGTGTAGTTGTTTTTCCATCTTCTATAATCGCCTAGTTACTTATGCTTCCAATTTTTCTATCACTATTGTTCATCAGTTTGTAATTTGTTTGTAAAGCGCACAGTGGGCCAAATTGGCAAAGTAGGTGTATAAAAGTTGAAAATTGAAAGTAAACAAATGAATATACAACATACACTATTGGATTCTGTATTGTATGCGGTGCATAAAATCATGAAAAAAAGTTTGTCAACCTCCTGTGATTGGCTGATAATGTTGGTGAAAGTTGACAAATTTTGAAACCTAAGAAAATTTGTTCTTTAAATAAAAAGTTGTCTATGGTTATTGATAACTTTGATCTTGTTGCTACATTTGCAGTGATTTTTTTCTTTGTGGAAAAGAGGAGAAAATTCTGTTTATGTATGGAGTATTGACATAATTTATGCGGGTACTTACAATTGAAATATACATTAATAATCAGAAATTTTCACACATGTTTAGGAAAAAGTTTTTTTGGACATTTTTGGACCTTCTACTTTTTCCATGATTGCCTACCCCCATACCTACTGAAAAAATTATTTTGGGTCCCGGCAGCTGCCCTTTCCAGGCCCCAAAGCCTCATTAGCCGTTTTATGGCAAATTTTTGATATTTTAACTGGAATTTTATTCAAAAACGAGTATATTTGGTTTGACAATGTAAAATAAATACAGACGAATGCTATGTACTAACAAGTATATTATGTGAATCCAAGTCCAAAAGCTTTCAACTCCTAACCAAAAGTATCTAAGATGATCATCCATTTTATGGTTGATTCAGCGTAGCCAGTTCCCATGTACTAAAAAATATTTTTTCCATTAAAAACTTGCTAATAGTGTTTGTGGGACTTGGTCAGTTTCAGACTTGAGTTGATGATTCGCTCCTACAATGAAGGTATCTGATTTAAGCTAGTGATGTAATCCTTCAAAACGGCCATATGAAGTGCGTAGATGTCATACAAACCTTCAAAACGAGCTTATTATTTCTTCAAAAACCATCATGAGTATTTTTCTCTTTGAGGACCCCCAGGATCTTAATAAGAGATTAAATCAAAAAATTACCTCACAAATCGGATTTTTATCCCAAAATTACATAAGGGAAAGATACAATCAGTTGTAAAAATTGAGGAATGAATTTTGTACTTCTAATTTTGCAAATTGACACATTGTGCAGCGTATGAGTTCGGTTGTGGTTCTTCATCGACAAAAATAAATTATTTGAACAAATAAATACCTACTAAATTTCAAGTAATTATATCAATCATTTCCATGAGACATCATTATTTTCATATTTTCATATCCAAATATAAGGTACGAGTATGTAAATAGGTACTAACTGTTGCATTCGTAGATTGGTGGATACCATTTTCCATCTAAACAAACGTAATCAGAGGCATTTCCTGCAACTTGTTGGTATCCCTCATTACATTTGACAGTGACTTGTGTTGAATGATACACTTTTTTACCATCTCCATACAAGCATGTACGTTTATTTGTATCATTGGAACATGTAAAAGTATTTTCAATGAATGTAGATGGTAAAATACAATAAGATCCTATCGTTTCAATTCTGAAAACAATGAAAAAATTGAATATTCAGTGTAGATATAGCCTCTGTATTTGGATTTATGAACACAATTCGCTTTGCCAAACCCAGCATATGAAAAACAAGTTTAATAGATCTGGAAAGCTATAGTCCGTATGCAACCCGCAACAATTTTACTTATGGACGATTCGGTATGTCAAGGAGAAAGGTAAGGGGAGATTAGTGAAACTAAAAACGTTTTGCGCTTGTTCTGCGTTATGAAATTCGAATACGCAGAACCAATCAAATTAGATAGTGATAAGAATATGAGCTTCGTTACCATGGAGGCATTTTTTTGCGCCGGGGAAATCATGTCTATTCTTATCGTGAACGGACTATACCATATTGTATTTGGTCATGCGCTTCACTTACGCTCATCTCAAGGCTGTACCTTCAGAGTTATCTGTTATCAATGTAAAGAGTAGTTAACCTTTCAACCTCGATACCTTGGTTTATGTTGACTTTTTAGCAGGTTTTCGACTGGAAAACCTTCTATTAATTTTGGTCTGACTTCAACCAATAAGAACCAGACCATCACAGTTATTCGTTTCACGATCTCCTGATTCCAAAAATACCTATCTCGCATTTTGGTGTTTCTTTATTTTTTTTTTTTTTGTTCTTTCTTTCGTATAATCTAGGACATATATTTCATTGCTACGCGAAAACAGACGAACGGCTGAACCAATAGGGATAAAATTTTCAGCAAAGGTCAATCTTGACCTGGTCAAGGTCTGTATAGTTTTTGAGATCAATCTGATCAGCATATCCGGAGATATTAGCGAAAATGTAGATCAAGATCATGATTTTTTGGTGCAATTAGGAGCTACATTTTGTTGTAACGCGATAACTGATGAAAGGCCAAACCAATAGGCATGAAATTTTTACCAAAGGTCAATCTTGATCAGGTCAAGGTCTGTGTACATTTTGAGGTCAATCTGATCAGTGGGTCTAGAGATATTAGCAAAAATATAGTTCAAGATGACGATTTTTGGGTGTAATTAAGAGCTACATTGCTTTGAAACGCAATAACTGATGAATGGCCATAACAATAGTCATGAAATTTTCACCAAAGGTCAATCTTGATCAGGTCAAGGTCTGTATACATTTTGAGGTAAATCTGATCTGTGGGTCTAGAGATATTAGCAAAAATGTAGTTCAAGATCATGATTTTTAGGTGCAATTAGGAGCTACATTGCTTTGAAACGAAATAACTGATGAAAAGCCGAACCAATAGGCATGAAATTTTCACCAAAAGTCAATCTTGATCAGGTCAAGGTCTGTATACATTTTGAGGTCAATCTGATCAGCGGGTCTAGAGATATTAGCAAAAATGTAGTTCAAGATGATGATTTTCTAGTGCAATTAGGAGCTACATTGCTTTGAAACGCAATAACTGATGAAAGGCCGAACCAATAGGCATGAAATTTTCACCAGAGGTCAATTTAACTAGGTAAAGGTCTGTATACATTTTGAGGTCAATCTGATCAGCGGGTCTAGAGATATTAGCAAAAATGTAGTTCAAGATGATGATTTTTGGGTGTAATTAGGAGCCACATTGCTTTGAAACGCAATAACTGATGAATGGCTAAACCAGCTACTTGGGTGTAAAATTTCAATTGCTAACTTATTTTTATAAATACAGACATAATCTCCTGCTTTTTGACACCAATATTTTCAATCTTTGCTTTTGCTGGACTTATTTTAAAAATTGTTTCAAACCATAGTTTTTCAAGGAGATAGAAAATTTTTAAGGGAAGACTTATTTAAACAGTGTTTCAAATATTATTACTGATTTTATTAAACTGAAAAAAAAATTCAACAAAATTCTAGCACAGTACATGACACTAGAAAAGCAGGTTTTCGATTTGCCGCTCGGTGGTCTAAAAACTAACTAAAATTTGCCACAAGTTAGTGCTTCTGGATTCTGTAACAATAATTTAAAAAATTAACTTGTCATTTTGTCGCAGAGTGTTCTGAAGACTTCTAAAAATTTGTCACAAGTTGGTGCTTTGGGATTTTGAAAGAATAATTAAGAAATGAATTTGTCGTTTTATCGCACAGTGATCAGAATAATACGAAAAATTTCCCACATGTTGGTAATTTGGGATTCTGTAACAATGATAAAAAAATTAATCTCTGTCGAAAACCGCCGCGCCAATTTGCAAAAATTACCCATAAAATACTCTAAGAATCAAATTAGCTGCCACAAGTTGATGCTGCAGGATTCTGTAAAAATGATGAAAAAATGAACTTCTGTCAAAAACCGCCGCGCCGCCAAATTACAAAAAATACTCCTCAAATACACTAGGTACAAGGTTATCATTATTGCAACAAATTAACAAATTAAATCTGTCAGCCTCATGAGAGATTAAAAAAATTATTTGTACGATATTTCAAACCTGGTTGATTATTTGTTGATAGCCAAATGTAACCATCAATGGAAATAAGAGTTTTTGAAATGGAGGGAAAATTTTGATGTATGTTTGCATCTGTTTGGACATTATTTCTTGTAATTAAAACCTTTGAATCGAGAAATTATAAACTTAGGATAATGTCTTATTTATTTTATAGTTGAAGTTATAGCTACATAAAAACTTTGAATTTCATAATACTGAGTATAATAAAATGCAGACCTAAAAATGATAGAAATGGAGGAGTAATATTTGGCGTGGCGGTTTTCGACAGAAGTTCATTTTTTCATCATTTTTACAGAATCCTGCAGCATCAACTTGTGGCAGCTAATTTGATTCTTAGAGTATTTGATGGGTAATTTTTGCAAATTGGCGCGGCGGTTTTCGACAGAGATTAATTTTTTTATCATTGTTACAGAATCCCAAATCACCAACATGTGGGAAATTTTTCGTATTATTCTGATCATTGTGCGATAAAACAACAAATTCATTTCTTAATTATTCTTTCAAAATCCCAAAGCACCAAATTTTTAGAAGTCTTCAGAACACTCTGCGACAAAATGACAAGTTAATTTTTTAAATTATTGTTACAGAATCCAGAAGCACTAACTTGTGGCAAATTTTAATTAGTTTTTAGACCACCAAGCGGCAAATCAAAAACCCGCTTTTCTAGTGCGACGTACTGCGCTAGAATTTTGTTTTTAAATGCTTTTAGACTGATAAGATATACATGACGATGACTAATGTTCATGATCATATATTATGATTTAGTATTAAAAAATGAAGTCAAAACCATTTTTAGCAGGTTTTTGACTAGAAAACCTTCTATTAATTTTGGTCTGACTCTAACCAATAGGCACCAGACCATCACAGTTATTTCTTTCACGATCTCCAAATACTTATCTCGCATTTTGGTGTTTCTTAATTTTTTTTTTTATTTCTTTCGTAGTCTAGGACATATATTTCTCAGCTACGCAAAAACAGACGAACGGCCAAACCAATAGGGATGAAATAATCACCAAAGGTCAATCTTGACCTGGTCAGGGTCTGTATAGTTTTTGAGATCAATCTGATCAGCGGATCCGGAGATATTAGAAAAAATGTAGATCAAGATGATGATTTTTGGGTGCAATTAGGGGCTACATTGATTGTAACGCAAGCACAGACAAACGGCTGAACCAATAGGAATGAAATTTTCAGCAAAGGTCAATCTTGACCTGGTTAAGGTCTGTATAAAATCTGAAGTCGATTGGTTCAGCGGTTCCTCAGATGTTAGCAAAAATGTAGTTCAAGATGATGATTTTTGGGTGCAATAAGGAGCTACATTGTTTGTAATGCGATAACAGACAAACGGACAAAACAATAGGCATGAAATTTTCACCAAAGGTCAATCTTGATCAGGTCAAGGTCTGTATACATTTTGAGGTCAATCTGATCAGTTGGTTTAGAGATAGCAGCAGAAATGTAGTTCAAGATGATGATTTTTAGGTGCAATTAGGAGCTACATTGCTTTGTAACGCGATAACTGATGAACAGCTGGACCAATAGACATGAAATTGTCACCAAAGTTCAATCTTGCCCAGATCAAGAGCTGTATAAATTTTGAGGTCAATCTGATCAGAGGGTCTAGAGATATTAATGAAAATGTAGTTGAAGATGATGATTTTTAGGTGCAATCGGGAGCTACATTTTTCTGTAAAGCAATAACTGCTGAATGGTCAAACCAATAGGCATGAAATTTTCACCCGAAGGTCAATCTCAACCGGTTCAAGGTCTGTATAGAATCTGAAGTTGATTTGTTCAGCAGTTCCTGAGATAGTAGCAGAAATGTAGTTTAAAACAGTACGGCACCCTGGGTGGTTCCCAAATACCAAATAAAAAATTTAAAATAAAATTATAATCAAACAAATATCTAGCGCAGTCTGCCACACTAGAAAAGCAGGTTTTCGATTTGTCGCACAGTGGTCTGAAGAATCCTAAATACCTGCCACAAGTTGATGCTGCAGGATTCTGTAAAAATGATGAGAAAATGAACTTCTGTCAAAAATTGCCGCGCCAAATATTACTCCTCCATTTCAGTCATTTTTAGGTCTGCATTTTATTACACTCTGTATTACAAAATTCAAAGTTTTTATGTGGCTAAATTTAACTATAAAATAAATAAGACATTATCCTAAGTTTATAGTTTCTTGATTCAAAGGTTGTAATTACAAGAAATAATGTCCAAGTGGATGCAAACATACATCAAACTTTTCCCTCCATTTCAAAAACTCTTATTTCCATTGATGGTAACATTTGGCTATCAACAAATAATCAACCATGTTTGAGGTATCGTACAAATAATTTTTTCAATGTCTCATGAGGCTGAGTGATTTAATTCGTTAATCTGTTGCAATATTTAAAAAAAATCTCATCTCCATTGATGGTTACATTTGGCTATCAACAAATAATCAACCAGGTTTGAAATATCGAGCAAATAAATTTTTTAATCTCTCATGATGCTGACGCATTTAATTAGTTAATTCTTTGCAATAATGATAACTTCGTACCTAGTTTATTTGAGGAGTATTTTTTGCAATTTGGCACGGTGGTTTTAAACAGAAGTTCATTTTTTGATCATTTTTACAGAATCCTGCATCATCAACTTGTGGCAGATATTTAGGATTCTTCAGACCACTGTGCGACAAATTGAAAACCTGCTTTTCTAGTGTGGCAGACTGCGCTAGAATTTTGTTTGAAGTTTATTTTTGTTAATAAAACATTTTTGATATTCACCTCTCAATGCTGAATGAATGGCTAATCCTGACAAACTGCAATTTAAGAAACCAAATGTGCAGTTTTTGGGGCTGATTAATTGAGAACAGGGTATGAAGCCTGCGTACAAACATATCCGTGCCCTGGTAGAATTACCAATACCAACAGATAAATCTGCTGTCCTGTGATTTTTTGGATTTGTTAAATTTTTAGCCAGATTCCTGCTCAATGTATCACAGCTTAGAGCCAATTTGGGCCAGCTTACTCGAAAAGATATGGAGTTTCATTGGACTGCAGCACACCAAGACAATTTCCATCACATTAAAAAACTCATTGTATCTGAACCAACCTTGACATTTTTTGATTCTAAGAAACCTATGGTCATTCAAAAAGATAGCTCAAAAGATGGTCTTGGTTCAGTGCTATTGCAAGATGATAATCCCATCGCATTTGTTTCCAGGGCGTTGACTGCTGCAAAAGTTTGCTACTTGCAAATTGAAAAATAACTTTTGGCCATTGTTTTTGCAGGTGAAAGATTTCATGAATTTATATATGGTATCCCAGTCCTGGTGTACTCAGATCATCGCCCACTGGAATTAATTTTGAGGAAGGACTTGGACAAAGTTTCTGTCTGCCTGCAATAGGCAAAAATTTTTTCAAGCGTATAAGTTTGAAATATAGGTCTTCTTGTAATTCTGGAGATTTGAAAGGAAACATCCTCATATTTGGAGGTTGAACGCTTTATATCTAAGTGCCCTTCAAGTAATGAGCTCTCATTATTTTGTTTTCATTTTCTCTGGGAGCCTTGGCATAGGTACATTATTATTAGTAGGTTGTATATAACTATCTAAACATTACCGGTACTGATATGATGAATATTTCAAGAAACTCACTTACTTGGTATTACTGTGACATAATTCAGGTCTTTCATCTTCCCCATCACCACAGTTATTATATCCGTTACACAGCTGATTCTCTCCTATACAATGACCACTTTTGCAGTGATATTTATCTGGTGAACAGCTATGAGAAAATGATTGGAATCAGTTTGTATCAGTCTTGGATATGCCCTATCAAAAAAATTAATTTCATTTGCTGACTGTTAAAGAACTCAAATTTTCTCTAGTCCTGTCAGAGCCCTAAAATATGAAACGTGTATGATGAAATATGCATGGCCATGAGATGATTGTGAGCGCTGAGCATTATCACTGACACTTACATTGGGGATTCAAAAATTTTGATATTGTGACCGTCAGGAGGAGTTTTGGAGCACTGTTTTCATCCGATTCCTTTTTTTTTTTTGTGAAATTTTCGTAAGTAAGCGCTCTGCACTCTGCTGAACTCTCAACTCATTGACACCCTGTGTATGAGAAAGTCTCAATGCTTTGAGCTTATGCGCTTCTCTAACGCTCATCTCAAGGCTGTACCTTCTGGGTTATCTGTTATCAATACATCAAGCAGCGATACACTTTTAATGCCTCTTCAGAGTTAGCAGATTATACCTCTTTGTACTATAATAGGTGTTATTTATTGTGTTGTAAGTATAAACTAGGTACTGACAATAAAATTTCATATTTTTATATTTATATGTAGTCAATGCAAGTTAACATACCTGTTATTTTCACACAATGCAGGTTCTTCATCACCATTATCATAACAATCTTTTTGGCCATCACATAAGCTATTCCGGTTTATGCATGCGCCACTTGCACAACGAAATTCATCTGCCTTACATCTGAATGGAAACACATACTAATGATTCATTTTTTTACTCGAAATTGATTATGTATTGTAAAATTTTAAATGATGAAGGCTGAAGAATATTTCTCTGTAAAAGATTGATCGATTTACTTCACTAAAGTGAGGTGATTGGATGAAGGAGGGGGGAGTAAAACCTGCTTCTCGAAGGCTTGTAAGCATTTGAGAATGCGCAGGACTTGATCAATTTACCTAAAATGTAGTGGGTATGTGTGTGTATCAGCATAAAATGAAGGAATGTTTCAAATTTGGTGTAAAATGGTTTAATACTTCAGTCACAAATAGGAGAAAACCTTGTTCAGAATGACAGATAAGCACTTTAGAGGGTGCAGTTTTCAATCAATAGTGTCAAAACTGAGTTGGTAGACCCAATGGCATAAACTGAAGGCTTGGTACAAAGGAGCAAATCATTTGAATAGTCTAGTCACAAATAGGCAAAAATTTTTTCAAGCGTGTAAGTTTGAAATATGGGTCTTCTTTCAGTTCTGGAGATATGAAAGGAAACATCCTCATATTTTGAGGTTGAACGCTTTATATCTGAGTGCCCTTCAAGTAATGAGCTCTCATTATTTTGTTTTCATTTTCTCTGGCCGACCTTGGTCTCAGGTACATTATTATTAGTAGGTTGTATATAACTATTTAAACATTACCGGTACTGATATGATGAATATTTCAAGAAACTCATTTACCGGGTATTATTGTGACATACAGGGTCTTTCACAATAAACGCTCACGAGAAATATGTGGTTAGCAAGGGTTTACGAGTAAAACTATTATTTTCTTTCGTTATCGCGACCAATATATTCTCCAAACCATGACAATTACTCTGCCGATTTCATAATGGGGTATCCAAACGAAAAAGGGACCTTAGGGTGAAAAATAATTTT
Organism: Parthenolecanium corni; assembly: GCA_038050395.1. Classification (NCBI taxonomy): domain Eukaryota; kingdom Metazoa; phylum Arthropoda; class Insecta; order Hemiptera; family Coccidae; genus Parthenolecanium; species Parthenolecanium corni. Next base: position 1,321,233 of record JBBCAQ010000002.1, read on the forward strand.
TTCAATTTTTCAATGTTTGGAGCATAAAAAAAGAAGAAAAATTTTTTTTTTCACCCTAAGATCCCATTTCCGTAGTGGAACCCTCGTGTATTTATGATTGCATTGATTGGTATGTTTGTGCGGATACAGTGGTATCATTTTTTTAGTAAAAAATTCTTTCACGTAATCATAAAATTCGTTTTTCTGATGAGTCCTATTTAAAAAAATACTCCGAATTTTATATTATTATAAAATACTTTTTCGGAAGAATACATTTAACCTCGATAAATCAAACCGAATTAAGTCATTCCATAGCACGTGAGAATTGTCATGATTGGGAGAATGGAGTGGTGGCGATAACAAAAGAAAAAAATAGTTTTAAACCCTTGCTAACCACATATTTCTCGTGAGCGTTTATTGTGAAAGACCCTGTACTTCAGGTTTTTCATCATCCCAATCTAGACAGGTTTTATATCCGTCACACAAAAGTTTCTTTGCTAAACAGTGACCACTTTTGCAGTGAAATTTATCTGGTGAACAGCTATGAGAAAATGATTGAAATCAGTTTGTATCAGTCTTGGATATGCCCGATCAAAAAAATTAATTTCATTTGCTGACTCTGAATGAACTCAAATTCTCTCTAGTCCTGTCAGAGCCCTGTATGATGGAATATGCATGGCCATGAGATGGATTGTGAGTGCTGAGCATTATTGCTGACGCTTATATTAAGAATTCAAAAATTTTGATATTGTGAGTGTCAAGAGGAGTGTTTGATCACTGTTTTCATCAGTTTCCTTTTTTTTTTGAGAAATTTTTGCAAGTAAGCGCTCCGCACTCTGCTGAACGCTCAACTCATAGACACCTTGTGTATGAGAAAGTCTCAACGCTTTGAGCTTATGCGCTTCTCTAATGCTCATCCCAAGGCTGTACCTTCAGGGTTATCTGTTGTCAATACATCAAGCAGTGATACACTTTTAATGCCTCTTCAGAGTTAGCAGATTATACCTCTTTGTACTATAATAGGTATTATTTATTGTAATATAAGTATAAACTAGGTACTGACAATGCAATTACATATTTTTGTATTTATATGTAGTCAATGCAAGTTAACATACCTGTTATTTTTACACAATGCAGGTGCTTCATCATCCCTATCATAACAATCTATATAGCCATCACATAACCAATTCCGGTTTATGCATGCGCCACTGGCACAACGAAATTGATCTGCCTTACATCTGAATGGAAACACACGCTAATGATTCATTTTTTTACTCGAAATTGATTATGAATTGTAAAATTTTAAATGATGAAAGCTGAAGAATAATTCTCTGTAAAAAATTGATCAATTTACTTCACTAAATTGAGGTGACTGAGTGAAGGAGGGGGGAGTAAAACCCTCTTCTTGAAGGCTTGTAAGCATTTGAGAATGCGCAGGTTTATATCAGTTTACCTGAAATGTTGTGGGTATGTGTGTATATCAGCATAAAATGAAGGAACGTTTCAAAGGTACAAAATGGTTGAATACTTCCCGTATGTACAAAATCTCAATATAAAATAAATATAACAAATGTCCCCAACATACGTATGTATTTGATATAGCTTTTCACACAGCATACATACAAAATACGTACATATGGCATTTATATACTTGAAAATTTTCATATAACAAAAGCTATATGTATATTATATGGGTATAGCAAACTTATATGGATATTATGTAGCAAATGCTTTATAACATACATATAGCTTTTGTAATGTAAAAATTGTTATATTAATAACATATCTATTTTGTATGTAGGTATGCTATGTGAGAAGCTATATCAAATACATACGTATGTTGGGGACACTTGTTGTATTTATTTTGTATAGAAATTTTGTACATACATGTAACATACATTTTATATTGATTGTTTTGTGCAAGAGGGCAAAACCGAGTTTTTGAGAGGGAGTTCTAAAACTTGTAGGATTATTCCCCAGTATAGGTATATGAACCAACCAACAGATTATGGCTTCAAATTTGAATGGTAGGTTTTAGAAGCTTGTATGTGCTTGAAAACTTGTTGCACACTACATATCAATTTTGTTAGAATTTGAAGGAATCTGTTCCTTCAAAATCTCATCAAAAATCATCGTATTTTTTGGCTATATTTCTAATCTACTGCACCCTTGGCAGTCGTATTGCAACCTATGTATTATATAAACCAAATGATCCAGAAGAAGCCTTGAGAAGAAGCAATCGATAGAGAACTTCCTGATCGCTGATCAACAAAATATTTCATTGATCAGTCGATCGAGTTGAGTTTTTGATGAACTGCTTCTTCTCACAATCAACTAATCGTAAGTATAAAAGACTGATAATTCATGTCAACAGTTCCTAGTTAACGAAGTAGCACACAAATAAAACAAATCATTGATTCATCAGTGAGGTTTGGAAGAATTAATACCAAATTGGCTAAATGAAGCTGCAAGAAGAAGCAGTCGATAGAGAACTCAAACTGATCAACGAAATAACTATTTTGTTGCTGATCAAATGATAGAGTCGTGTTCACAATCGACTGTATTCTCTTCCAAAGAACAACTAATTGTAAATCGTAAATATAACTGTAATAAAATACCATTAGAACACCTACCCATAAACATACAGTAGCGATGAAAATATGAGTCTATAGTCAACAGATTTAAGATCAAAATTTATTCTCTCAGATGAAATTGTAAACTTACGGAGGTACATAGAATCACAGAATCATCAGCAACATGAATAAAATATCATTGAATTTATTTGATCAAATGAATACTAAATTGAAAGCACTCAAATTATTGTTACTTTAATAATTAAGTGAAATATTGCAGAATACACTATATCACACTACTCAGCTTTATGAAACTATGATAATAACTGCCACGTTTCATCATTTTTCTATCAACTTTCAAATAATATCATTTTGTGATATGTATTTTGTATAAATTGAAATAATATGTCATTTCAATTTATAAAATACATATCACACAGATGTAAACATTTTGATTTAGGAATTTCCATATTGAATAAACATGAAAAATGAGATATGATTTCTATATAGCACATGTTATCTGAAATACATGTTACTCACCCATCATGTTTTTCATATAACATTTGCTATACCCATATTGATGCAATATGAAATTCACATGAAATTAATTTATATTAGAACCCAATATGTATTTTATATTAAATAGGTATGGAGTTTTTCATAATATGAAGTGCAATATAGAATCAATCTCTATGCAATATAAATTATTTATATAACCAAATCAATATGGAATAAATATGTATTTGATTATATTTTGTACATACGGGTTTAGTCACAAATAGGAAAAAACCTTGTTCAGAATGGCAGATAGGCACTTTAGAGGGTGCAGTTTTCAATCAATAGTGTCAAAACTGAGTTGGTAGGCGCAATGGCATAAACTGAAGGCTTGGTACAAAGGAGCAAATCATTTGAATAGTCTAGTCACAAATAGGCAAAAATTATTTCAAGCGTGTAAGTTTGAAATATGGGTCTTCTTTCAGTTCTGGAGATATGAAAGGAAACATCCTCATATTTTTAGGTTGAACGCTTTATATCTGAGTGCCCTTCAAGTAATGAGCTCTTATTATTTTGTTTTCATTTTCTCTGGCCGACCTTGGTCTCAGGTACATTATTATTAGTAGGTTGTATATAACTATTTAAACATTACCGGTGCTGATATGATGAATATTTCAAGAAACTCACTTACTTGGTATTACTGTGACAGAATTCAGGTCTTTCATCTTCCATATTCTGACAGTCCGTCATTCCGTTACACAGCTGATCCTTTCCTATACACTGACCACTTTTGCAGTGATAATTATCTGGTGAACAGCTATGAGAAAATGATTGGAATCAGTTCGTGTTAGTCTTGGATACGCCCGATCGAAAAAATTAATTTCATTTGCTGACTCTGAATGAACTCAAATTCTCTCTAGTCCTGTCAGAGCCCTGTATGATGGAATATGCATGGCCATGAGATGGATTGTGAGTGCTGAGCATTATCGCTGACGCTTACATTAAGAATTCAAAAATTTTGATATTGTGAGCGTCAGGAGGAGTGTTTGATCACTGTTTTCATCCGTTTCCTTTTTCTTGGAGGGGGGAAATTTTCACAAGTAAGCGCTCTGCACTCTGCTGAACGCTCAACTCATAGACACCTTGTGTATGAGAAAGTTTTCTAACGCTCATCTCAAGGCTGTCCCTTCAGGGTTATCTGTTGTCAATACATCAAGCAGTGATACATTTTTAATGCCTCTTCAGAGTTAGCAGATTATACCTCTTTGTACTATAATAGGTATTATTTATTGTAATATAAGTATAAACTAGGTACTGACAATGCAATTACATATTTTTGTATTTATATGTAGTCAATGCAAGTTAACATACCTGTTATTTTTACACAATGCAGGTGCTTCATCATCCCCATCATAACAATCTGTATAGCCATCACATAATCTATTCTGGTTTATGCATGCGCCACTGGCACAACGAAATTGATCTGCCTTACATCTGAATGGAAACACACGCTAATGATTCATTTTTTTACTCGAAATTGATTATGAATTGTAAAATTTTAAATAATGAAAGCTGAAGAATATTTTTCTGTAAAATATTGATCAATTTACTTCACTAAAGTGAGGTGACTGAGTGAAGGAGGGGGGAGTAAAACCTGCTTCTCAAAGGCTTGCAAGCGTTTGAGAATGCGCAGGTGTTGATCAGTTTACCTGAAATGTTGTGGGTATGTGTGTATATCAGCATAAAATGAAGGAACGTTTCAAAGGTACAAAATGGTTGAATACTTCCCGTATGTACAAAATCTCAATATAAAATAAATATAACAAATGTCCCAAACATACGTATGTATTTGATATAGCTTTTCACACAGCATACATACAAAATACGTACATATGGCATTTTTATAACAATTTTCATATAACAAAAGCTATATGTATGTTATATGGGTATAGCAAACTTATATGGATATTATGTAGCAAATGCTTTATAACATACATATAGCTTTTGTAATGTAAAAATTGTTATATTAATAACATATCTATTTTGTATGTAGGTATGCTATGTGAGAAGCTATATCAAATACATACGTATGTTGGGGACACTTGTTGTATTTATTTTGTATAGAAATTTTGTACATACATGTAACATACATTTTATATTGATTGTTTTGTGCAAGAGGGCAAAACCGAGTTTTTGAGAGGGAGTTCTAAAACTTGTAGGATTATTCCCCAGTATAGGTATATGAACCAACCAACAGATTATGGCTTCAAATTTGAATGGTAGGTTTTAGAAGCTTGTATGTGCTTGAAAACTTGTTGCACACTACATATCAATTTTGTTAGAATTTGAAGGAATCTGTTCCTTCAAAATCTCATCAAAAATCATCGTATTTTTTGGCTATATTTCTAATCTACTGCACCCTTGGCAGTCGTATTGCAACCTATGTATTATATAAACCAAATGATCCAGAAGAAGCCTTGAGAAGAAGCAATCGATAGAGAACTTCCTGATCGCTGATCAACAAAATATTTCATTGATCAGTCGATCGAGTTGAGTTTTTGATGAACTGCTTCTTCTCACAATCAACTAATCGTAAGTATAAAAGACTGATAATTCATGTCAACAGTTCCTAGTTAACGAAGTAGCACACAAATAAAACAAATCATTGATTCATCAGTGAGGTTTGGAAGAATTAATACCAAATTGGCTAAATGAAGCTGCAAGAAGAAGCAGTCGATAGAGAACTCAAACTGATCAACGAAATAACTATTTTGTTGCTGATCAAATGATAGAGTCGTGTTCACAATCGACTGTATTCTCTTCCAAAGAACAACTAATTGTAAATCGTAAATATAACTGTAATAAAATACCATTAGAACACCTACCCATAAACATACAGTAGCGATGAAAATATGAGTCTATAGTCAACAGATTTAAGATCAAAATTTATTCTCTCAGATGAAATTGTAAACTTACGGAGGTACATAGAATCACAGAATCATCAGCAACATGAATAAAATATCATTGAATTTATTTGATCAAATGAATACTAAATTGAAAGCACTCAAATTATTGTTACTTTAATAATTAAGTGAAATATTGCAGAATACACTATATCACACTACTCAGCTTTATGAAACTATGATAATAACTGCCACGTTTCATCATTTTTCTATCAACTTTCAAATAATATCATTTTGTGATATGTATTTTGTATAAATTGAAATAATATGTCATTTCAATTTATAAAATACATATCACACAGATGTAAACATTTTGATTTAGGAATTTCCATATTGAATAAACATGAAAAATGAGATATGATTTCTATATAGCACATGTTATCTGAAATACATGTTACTCACCCATCATGTTTTTCATATAACATTTGCTATACCCATATTGATGCAATATGAAATTCACATGAAATTAATTTATATTAGAACCCAATATGTATTTTATATTAAATAGGTATGGAGTTTTTCATAATATGAAGTGCAATATAGAATCAATCTCTATGCAATATAAATTATTTATATAACCAAATCAATATGGAATAAATATGTATTTGATTATATTTTGTACATACGGGTTTAGTCACAAATAGGAAAAAACCTTGTTCAGAATGGCAGATAGGCACTTTAGAGGGTGCAGTTTTCAATCAATAGTGTCAAAACTGAGTTGGTAGGCGCAATGGCATAAACTGAAGGCTTGGTACAAAGGAGCAAATCATTTGAATAGTCTAGTCACAAATAGGCAAAAATTATTTCAAGCGTGTAAGTTTGAAATATGGGTCTTCTTTCAGTTCTGGAGATATGAAAGGAAACATCCTCATATTTTGAGGTTGAACGCTTTATATCTGAGTGCCCTTCAAGTAATGAGCTCTCATTATTTTGTTTTCATTTTCTCTGGCCGACCTTGGTCTCAGGTACATTATTATTAGTAGGTTGTATATAACTATTTAAACATTACCGGTACTGATATGATGAATATTTCAAGAAACTCACTTACTTGGTATTACTGTGACAGAATTCAGGTCTTTCATCTTCCATATCACCACAGTTAACATATCCGTTACACAGCTGATCCTTTCCTATACAATGACCACTTTTGCAGTGATATTTATCTGGTGAACAGCTATGAGAAAATGATTGGAATCAGTTCGTGTTAGTCTTGGATACGCCCGATCAAAAAAATTAATTTCATTTGCTGACTCTGAATGAACTCAAATTCTCTCCAGTCCTGTCAGAGCCCTGTATGATGGAATATGCATGGCCATGAGATGCATTGTGAGCACTGAGCATTATTGCTGACGCTTATATTGGGAATTCAAAAATTTTGATATTGTGAGTGTCAAGAGGAGTGTTTGATCACTGTTTTCATCCGTTTCCTTTTTTTTTTGTGAAATTTGCACAAGTAAGCGCTCTGCACTCTGCTTAACGCTCAACTCATAGACACCTTGTGTATGAGAAAGTCTCAATGCCTTGAGCTTATGCGCTTCTCTAATGCTCATCCCAAGGCTGTACCTTCAGGGTTATCTGTTGTCAATACATCAAGCAGTGATACACTTTTAATGCCTCTTCAGAGTTAGCAGATTATACCTCTTTCTACTATAATAGGTATTATTTATTGTAATATAAGTATAAACTAGGTACTGACAATGCAATTACATATTTTTGTATTCATATGTAGTCAATGCAAGTTAACATACCTGTTATTTTTACACAATGCAGGTGCTTCATCATCCTTATCATAACATTCTTTATAGCCATCACATAATCTATTCCGGTTTATGCATGCGCCACTGGCACAACGAAATTGATCTGCCTTACATCTGAATGGAAACACACGCTAATGATTCATTTTTTTACTCAAAATTGATTATGAATTGTAAATTTTTAAATGATGAAAGCTGAAGAATAATTCTCTGTAAAAAATTGATCAATTTACTTCACTAAATTGAGGTGACTGAGTGAAGGAGGAGGGAGTAAAACCCTCTTCTCGAAGGCTTGTAAGCATTTGAGAATGCGCAGGTGTTGATCAGTTTACCTGAAATGTTGTGGGTATGTGTGTATATCAGCATAAAATGAAGGAACGTTTCAAAGGTACAAAATGGTTGAATACTTCCCGTATGTACAAAATCTCAATATAAAATAAATATAACAAATGTCCCCAACATACGTATGTATTTGATGTTTAAACTCTTAACGAAGTGACACCCAGGTTATTCAGCGTCATTGTGGCACCCATGTATTGAAAATGTAAGTAAATGTCTTTGTGACCCACCGTAAGTAAATGCTATTGTGGAACCCATGTATGTAGGTTAGTGAGTGTCATTATAGCACCCAGAGGCGTTGCCAAATATCTACCTTTCAGGGTGTCACAATGACATTTATTAATGCATATACATGATGGCCACAACAGCATTTACTCAAATAAATTTGTAGCCTAGCTCAGTAAAGGTGACTCCAAACGAACCCATAATGTGACCAAGTCACACTTATAAGTACTTACATTGAATTTAATTTAAAAATTTTCAAAAAACATACAAGATAAGGTTCAGTTTTGATTCGCCTGATTTTATTTAAATTCCAATTTAGCTAGCCTGCGCAGTCACAAAAATTTAAATTCTCATTTAGCCACCCTATGGGCAAAATATTTTGAAAACGGATCCGTTTTATTCCGGGTTATAATCGGTTTCTGGATTATAACCCGGAATTTTCCTGTTTTCCGGCTTCTAAAACGGATTTCGAACGGATTGTAATCAGTCTTGCCGGAAATGAGTCCGGATTATTTTCCGTGAAGGCTGTTTTATGATATTTGTTGACCCGGGTTATAATCCGTGAAATCGTTTTACAAACGGATTTAGAAAAATTGCCCAAAAATTATCACTGATTATAAACAGGAAATCCGTTTTACAAACGGATTTGGAAAAATAATCAAGATGACAAAAATATCTGCAAATTTTCAGATCCGATGGTCGAAAATAAAAACGGACTGACAACGGATAAAATTCTCATTTTCAGGATCATTTTCTCATTTTTTGCCCGTCGGGCAGCCTCCACAGTTTCAAAAATTCAAGTTCCCATTTAGCCCGCTCCCAGTCTTTAAACTTTAAATTCCCATTTAGCCAGCCTCCGCAATCTCAAAAATTTTATTTTCCCATTTAGCCAGCCTCCTCGTCCTCAGTCTCGATAATGCAAATTCCATTTAGCCAGCCTCCACAGTCTTAGAAATTTAAATTGCCATTTAGCCAGCCTCCGCAGTTTCAAAAATGCAAATTGCCATTTAGCCCCTTCCACAGTATTTAAAATTAAAATTCCCATTTAGCCAGCCTCCGCAATCTCAAAAATTTTATTTTCCCATTTAGCCAGCCTCCTCGTCCTCAATCTCGATAATGCAAATTCCATTTAGCCAGCCTCCACTGTCTCAGAAATTTAAATTGCCATTTAGCCAGCCTCCGCAGTTTCAAAAATGCAAATTGCCATTTAGCCCCTTCCACAGTATTTAAAATTAAAATTCCCATTTAACCAGCCTCCGTGATCTTAAAAATTTTCTTTTTCCATTTAGCCAGCCTCCTCGTCCTCAGTCTCGATAGTGCGAATTCCATTTAGCCAGCCTCCACAGTCTCAGAAATTTAAATTGCCATTTAGCCAGCCTCCGCAGTTTCAAAAATGCAAATTGCCATTTAGCCCCTTCCACAGTATTTAAAATTAAAATTCCCATTTAGCCAGCCTCCGCAATCTCAAAAATTTTATTTTCCCATTTAGCCAGCCTCCTCGTCCTCAATCTCGATAATGCAAATTCCATTTAGCCAGCCTCCACAGTCTCAGAAATTTAAATTGCCATTTAGCCAGCCTCCGCAGTTTCAAAAATGCAAATTGCCATTTAGCCCCTTCCACAGTATTTAAAATTAAAATTCCCATTTAACCAGCCTCCGTAATCTCAAAAATTTTCTTTTCCCATTTAGCCAGCCTCCTCAATCTTGAAAAGCTAAAAAAATTACTGATTACAGAGTACAGACTAAAGACTCATTCAAAAACTATATACACAGTATGTCTTCAAAAACAAATGTGTGTTTTCTGCACTCAAAACTTTGTTAAAAGAGCCAATAGTTACCTAAAATTTTTTTTAATGAATTGTCACCATTCTTGAGCATTTACTAAATATCCCTGAATGATTTTTTCTGGATAAAAAAATTTTTAATATCTCTTTCTCATTTTATGTTGTTGCTCGGACAGGGTCACATAAGTATCATTCACACAAATGACTATAACTCTAGGGAGAATTGACAAAACAAGCTCAAATTTTTTCCACAAGCTTATCAGAGTTCTGACTATATGATGGCAGGGTTGAATCGGCGATGGCGCCACTTACATGGCTTAGGGGAATTGAGTTCTGGAACTTTTCAGACATACTGTGTAATTAATCTGACGAGTGAAAAAAAAGCCAATATTTAACTAACCCTATTTGCAAAATCTTATTTTGCATTGTTGTCATGTTTTGGGTGCCACATTGTATCTTATTATCAATGGGTCACAAAGACATTTACTTGCAGCTCATGTATGTTTGTATGTAACACTCCGCACTCTGGTGGAACATACAGGGAACCCCCCAGTATGTAGGATGAGTTTGGATGTCAATGTGACACCCGGGGTAAAATGTGGATTTGCATCCCCCATGCCCCCTAGACCCCAAAACCACCAATTTTAGCTAAAAACGTTGTGGCACCCAAATCCGGGTGCCACAAAGCAAAAATGGGTGCCACAAGAACATCCAATAAGGAAATTGGGGGTCACAATAACGCTTAACAAAAATAGCTTTTCACACAGCATACATACAAAATACGTACATATGGCATTTATATACTTAACAATTTTCATATAACAAAAGCTATATGTATGTTATATGGGTATAGCAAACTTATATGGATATTATGTAGCAAATGCTTTATAACATACATATAGCTTTTGTAATGTAAAAATTGTTATATTAATAACATATCTATTTTGTATGTAGGTATGCTATGTGAGAAGCTATATCAAATACATACGTATGTTGGGGACACTTGTTGTATTTATTTTATATAGAAATTTTGTACATACATGTAACATACATTTTATATTGATTGTTTTGTGCAAGAGGGCAAAACCGAGTTTTTGAGAGGGAGTTCTAAAACTTGTAGGATTATTCCCCAGTATAGGTATATGAACCAACCAACAGATTATGGCTTCAAATTTGAATGGTAGGTTTTAGAAGCTTGTATGTGCTTGAAAACTTGTTGCACACTACATATCAATTTTGTTAGAATTTGAAGGAATCTGTTCCTTCAAAAACTCATAAAAAATCATCGTATTTTTTGGCTATATTTCTAATCTACTGCACCCTTGGCAGTCGTATTGCAACTTATGTATTATATAAACCAAATGATCCGTTCAAAAGAAGCCTTGAGAAGAAGCAATCGATAGAGAACTTCCTGATCGCTGATCAACAAAATATTTCATTGATCAGTCGATCGAGTTGAGTTTTTGATGAACTGCTTCTTCTCACAATCAACTAATCGTAAGTATAAAAGACTGATAATTCATGTCAACAGTTCCTAGTTAACGAAGTAGCACACAAATAAAACAAATCATTGATTCATCAGTGAGGTTTGGAAGAATTAATACCAAATTGGCTAAATGAAGCTGCAAGAAGAAGCAGTCGATAGAGAACTCAAACTGATCAACGAAATAACTATTTTGTTGCTGATCAAATGATAGAGTCGTGTTCACAATCGACTGTATTCTCTTCCAAAGAACAACTAATTGTAAATCGTAAATATAACTGTAATAAAATACCATTAGAACACCTACCCATAAACATACAGTAGCGATGAAAATATGAGTCTATAGTCAACAGATTTAAGATCAAAATTTATTCTCTCAGATGAAATTGTAAACTTACGGAGGTACATAGAATCACAGAATCATCAGCAACATGAATAAAATATCATTGAATTTATTTGATCAAATGAATACTAAATTGAAAGCACTCAAATTATTGTTACTTTAATAATTAAGTGAAATATTGCAGAATACACTATATCACACTACTCAGCTTTATGAAACTATGATAATAACTGCCACGTTTCATCATTTTTTTATCAACTTTCAAATAATATCATTTTGTGATATGTATTTTGTATAAATTGAAATAATATGTCATTTCAATTTATAAAATACGTATCACACAGATGTAAACATTTTGATTTAGGAATTTCCATATTGAATAAACATGAAAAATGAGATATGATTTCTATATAGCACATGTTATCTGAAATACATGTTACTCACCCATCATGTTTTTCATATAACATTTGCTATACCCATATTGATGCAATATGAAATTCACATGAAATTAATTTATATTAGAACCCAATATGTATTTTATATTAAATAGGTATGGAGTTTTTCATAATATGAAGTGCAATATAGAATCAATCTCTATGCAATATAAATTATTTATATAACCAAATCAATATGGAATAAATATGTATTTGATTATATTTTGTACATACGGGTTTAGTCACAAATAGGAAAAAACCTTGTTCAGAATGGCAGATAGGCACTTTAGAGGGTGCAGTTTTCAATCAATAGTGTCAAAACTGAGTTGGTAGGCGCAATGGCATAAACTGAAGGCTTGGTACAAAGGAGCAAATCATTTGAATAGTCTAGTCACAAATAGGCAAAAATTATTTCAAGCGTGTAAGTTTGAAATATGGGTCTTCTTTCAGTTCTGGAGATATGAAAGGAAACATCCTCATATTTTGAGGTTGAACGCTTTATATCTGAGTGCCCTTCAAGTAATGAGCTCTCATTATTTTGTTTTCATTTTCTCTGGCCGACCTTGGTCTCAGGTACATTATTATTAGTAGGTTGTATATAACTATTTAAACATTACCGGTACTGATATGATGAATATTTCAAGAAACTCACTTACTTGGTATTACTGTGACAGAATTCAGGTCTTTCATCTTCCATATTCTGACAGTCCGTCAATCCGTTACACAGCTGATCCTTTCCTATACACTGACCACTTTTGCAGTGATATTTATCTGGTGAACAGCTATGAGAAAATGATTGGAATCAGTTTGTGTTAGTCTTGGATACGCCCGATCGAAAAAATTAATTTCATTTGCTGACTCTGAATGAACTCAAATTCTCTCTAGTCCTGTCAGAGCCCTGTATGATGGAATATGCATGGCCATGAGATGGATTGTGAGTGCTGAGCATTATCGCTGACGCTTACATTTAGAATTCAAAAATTTTGATATTGTGAGCGTCAGGAGGAGTGTTTGATCACTGTTTTCATCCGTTTCCTTTTTCTTGGAGGGGGGAAATTTTTGCAAGTAAGCGCTCTGCACTCTGCTGAACGCTCAACTCATTGACACCTTGTGTATGAGAAAGTTTTCTAACGCTCATCTCAAGGCTGTCCCTTCAGGGTTATCTGTTGTCAATACATCAAGCAGTGATACACTTTTAATGCCTCTTCAGAGTTAGCAGATTATACCTCTTTCTACTATAATAGGTATTATTTATTGTAATATAAGTATAAACTAGGTACTGACAATGCAATTACATATTTTTGTATTTATATGTAGTCAATGCAAGTTAACATACCTGTTATTTTTACACAATGCAGGTGCTTCTTCATCCCTATCATAACAATCTGTATAGCCATCACATAATTTATTCCGGTTTATGCATGCGCCACTGGCACAACGAAATTGATCTGCCTTACATCTGAATGGAAACACACGCTAATGATTCATTTTTTTACTCGAAATTGATTATGAATTGTAAAATTTTAAATGATGAAAGCTGAAGAATAATTCTCTGTAAAAAATTGATCAATTTACTTCACTAAATTGAGGTGACTGAGTGAAGGAGGGGGGAGTAAAACCCTCTTCTTGAAGGCTTGTAAGCATTTGAGAATGCGCAGGTTTATATCAGTTTACCTGAAATGTGGGTATGTGTGTATATCAGCATAAAATGAAGGAACGTTTCAAAGGTACAAAATGGTTGAATACTTCCCGTATGTACAAAATCTCAATATAAAATAAATATAACAAATGTCCCCAACATACGTATGTATTTGATATAGCTTTTCACACAGCATACATACAAAATACGTACATATGGCATTTATATACTTAACAATTTTCATATAACAAAAGCTATATGTATGTTATATGGGTATAGCAAACTTATATGGATATTATGTAGCAAATGCTTTATAACATACATATAGCTTTTGTAATGTAAAAATTGTTATATTAATAACATATCTATTTTGTATGTAGGTATGCTATGTGAGAAGCTATATCAAATACATACGTATGTTGGGGACACTTGTTGTATTTATTTTGTATAGAAATTTTGTACATACATGTAACATACATTTTATATTGATTGTTTTGTGCAAGAGGGCAAAACCGAGTTTTTGAGAGGGAGTTCTAAAACTTGTAGGATTATTCCCCAGTATAGGTATATGAACCAACCAACAGATTATGGCTTCAAATTTGAATGGTAGGTTTTAGAAGCTTGTATGTGCTTGAAAACTTGTTGCACACTACATATCAATTTTGTTAGAATTTGAAGGAATCTGTTCCTTCAAAATCTCATCAAAAATCATCGTATTTTTTGGCTATATTTCTAATCTACTGCACCCTTGGCAGTCGTATTGCAACCTATGTATTATATAAACCAAATGATCCAGAAGAAGCCTTGAGAAGAAGCAATCGATAGAGAACTTCCTGATCGCTGATCAACAAAATATTTCATTGATCAGTCGATCGAGTTGAGTTTTTGATGAACTGCTTCTTCTCACAATCAACTAATCGTAAGTATAAAAGACTGATAATTCATGTCAACAGTTCCTAGTTAACGAAGTAGCACACAAATAAAACAAATCATTGATTCATCAGTGAGGTTTGGAAGAATTAATACCAAATTGGCTAAATGAAGCTGCAAGAAGAAGCAGTCGATAGAGAACTCAAACTGATCAACGAAATAACTATTTTGTTGCTGATCAAATGATAGAGTCGTGTTCACAATCGACTGTATTCTCTTCCAAAGAACAACTAATTGTAAATCGTAAATATAACTGTAATAAAATACCATTAGAACACCTACCCATAAACATACAGTAGCGATGAAAATATGAGTCTATAGTCAACAGATTTAAGATCAAAATTTATTCTCTCAGATGAAATTGTAAACTTACGGAGGTACATAGAATCACAGAATCATCAGCAACATGAATAAAATATCATTGAATTTATTTGATCAAATGAATACTAAATTGAAAGCACTCAAATTATTGTTACTTTAATAATTAAGTGAAATATTGCAGAATACACTATATCACACTACTCAGCTTTATGAAACTATGATAATAACTGCCACGTTTCATCATTTTTTTATCAACTTTCAAATAATATCATTTTGTGATATGTATTTTGTATAAATTGAAATAATATGTCATTTCAATTTATAAAATACGTATCACACAGATGTAAACATTTTGATTTAGGAATTTCCATATTGAATAAACATGAAAAATGAGATATGATTTCTATATAGCACATGTTATCTGAAATACATGTTACTCACCCATCATGTTTTTCATATAACATTTGCTATACCCATATTGATGCAATATGAAATTCACATGAAATTAATTTATATTAGAACCCAATATGTATTTTATATTAAATAGGTATGGAGTTTTTCATAATATGAAGTGCAATATAGAATCAATCTCTATGCAATATAAATTATTTATATAACCAAATCAATATGGAATAAATATGTATTTGATTATATTTTGTACATACGGGTTTAGTCACAAATAGGAAAAAACCTTGTTCAGAATGGCAGATAGGCACTTTAGAGGGTGCAGTTTTCAATCAATAGTGTCAAAACTGAGTTGGTAGGCGCAATGGCATAAACTGAAGGCTTGGTACAAAGGAGCAAATCATTTGAATAGTCTAGTCACAAATAGGCAAAAATTATTTCAAGCGTGTAAGTTTGAAATATGGGTCTTCTTTCAGTTCTAGAGATATGAAAGGAAACATCCTCATATTTTGAGGTTGAACGCTTTATATCTGAGTGCCCTTCAAGTAATGAGCTCTCATTATTTTGTTTTCATTTTCTCTGGCCGACCTTGGTCTCAGGTACATTATTATTAGTAGGTTGTATATAACTATTTAAACATTACCGGTACTGATATGATGAATATTTCAAGAAACTCACTTACTTGGTATTACTGTGACAGAATTCAGGTCTTTCATCTTCCATATTCTGACAGTCCGTCATTCCGTTACACAGCTGATCCTTTCCTATACACTGACCACTTTTGCAGTGATATTTATCTGGTGAACAGCTATGAGAAAATGATTGGAATCAGTTTGTGTTAGTCTTGGATACGCCCGATCGAAAAAATTAATTTCATTTGCTGACTCTGAATGAACTCAAATTCTCTCTAGTCCTGTCAGAGCCCTGTATGATGGAATATGCATGGCCATGAGATGGATTGTGAGTGCTGAGCATTATCGCTGACGCTTACATTAAGAATTCAAAAATTTTGATATTGTGAGTGTCAGGAGGAGTGTTTGATCACTGTTTTCATCCGTTTCCTTTTTCTTGGAGGCGGGAAATTTTCGCAAGTAAGCGCTCTGCACTCTGCTGAACGCTCAACTCATAGACACCTTGTGTATGAGAAAGTTTTCTAACGCTCATCTCAAGGCTGTCCCTTCAGGGTTATCTGTTGTCAATACATCAAGCAGTGATACATTTTTAATGCCTCTTCAGAGTTAGCAGATTATACCTCTTTGTACTATAATAGGTATTATTTATTGTAATATAAGTATACACTAGGTACTGACAATGCAATTACATATTTTTGTATTTATATGTAGTCAATGAAAGGAAACATACCTGTTATTTTTACACAATGCAGGTGCTTCATCACCACTATCATAACAATTTTTATAGCCATCACATAATCTATTCCGGTTTATGCATGCGCCACTTGCACAACGAAATTCATCTGCCTTACATCTGAATGGAAACACACAGTAATGATTCATTTTTTTACGCAAAATTGATTATGTATTGTAAAATTTTAAATGACGAAAGCTGAAGAATAATTCTCTGTAAAAAATTGATCAATTTACTTCACTAAAGTGTGGTGACTGTGTGAAGGAGGGGGGAGTAAAACCGGCTTCTCGAAGGCTTGTAAGCATTTGAGAATGCGCAGGTGTTGATCAGTTTACCTGAAATGTTGTGGGTATGTGTGTACATGGTCTGTCAAATAAGTTCCCGGACATAGAAACGAAATAGTGATTTAGCAACACTGAGGCAACACAGACGGTTCAGGTGTTTGTGGGCGTATCTTAGCTTGGTACATGCCAAGTTTCATGTTGAACTGTTGCGCCATTGGGTTGTGAATGCATGAACAGTTTTTGCATGTGAATTATAATGCTGATTTTTGGAAATTTGGAATTCAACAACTAATGATGATCGAATTAATGACGCCGGCGGTTGTGGTATGCTTTTTCATCTTTCACCTGGTAGCGTGTAAAGTTTCACATACTTTATTCTAGCTACAAGGGTTTAAGCGCGTCGTTCTTTGTATTTCTTCCCATTTCTTTCGATTTATCAATTTTTGACAGTTTTCACTGATTTCCACTGATTTCTATCCCATTACTAAACCCTCCTACCTGCTCCCCCAAGGTTGACCCTGATAGTGTAGCTCCACCATACCTCTGACCTGACATCACTTCAATTTCAGCCTTTGTCATCCACAATTTGGTCCAGAATTTTATCATCATTTATTGTTGAATTTCCGTGAATTTTCAATTTTGGCACACCGTTCATTCACGATAAACTGTTCACGCATTCACAATGTAACAGCTCAACTGTTCAGCATGAAACTTCATATGTTTTGAGCTAAGGTATGCACACACACGACGGAACTGTTGGTATCACCTGAGCGTTCCTACATCGCCATTTATTTAATCTGTCCAGGAACTTTTTTGACAGACCATGTATATCAGCATAAAATGAAGGAACGTTTCAAATTTGGTACAAAATGGTTGATTTCTTTAGTCACAAATTGGAAAAACTACTGTTCAGAATGACGGATAAGCACTTTAGAGGGTGCAGTTTTCAATCAATAGTGTCAAAACTGAGTTGGTAGGCGCAATGGCATAAACCGAAGGCTTGGTACAAAGGAGCAAATCATTTGAATAGTCTAGTCACAAATAGGCAAAAATTGTTTCAAGCGTATAAGTTTGAAATATAATTCTTCTTGCAATTCTGGAGATATGAAAGGAAACATCCTCATATTTGGAGGTTGAACGCTTTATATCTGAGTGCCCTTCAAGTAATGAGCTCTCATTATTTTGTTTTCATTTTCTCTGGCCGACCTTGGTCTCAGGTACATTATTATTAGTAGGTTGTATATAACTATTTAAACATTACCGGTACTGATATGATGAATATTTCAAGAAACTCACTTACTTGGTATTATTTTGACATACTTCAGGTTTTTCATCTTCCATATACTGACAGTCTGTCAATCCGTTACACAGCTGATCCTTTCCTATACACTGACCACTTTTGCAGTGATATTTATCTGGTGAACAGCTTTGAGAAAATGGTATAAATCAGTTTGTATCTGTCTTGGATATGCCTGATGAAAAAAATTTATTTCATTTGCTGACTCTGAATGAACTCAAATTCTCTCTAGTCCTGTCAGAACCCTGTATGATGGAATATGCATGGCCATGAGATGGATTGTGAGTGCTGAGCATTATCGCTGACGCTTACATTAAGAATTCAAAAATTTTGATATTGTGAGCGTCAGGAGGAGTGTTTGATCACTGTTTTCATCCGTTTCCTTTTTCTTGGAGGGGGGAAATTTGCGCAAGTAAGCGCTCTGCACTCTGCTGAACGCTCAACTCATTGACACCTTGTGTATGAGAAAGTTTTCTAACACTCATCTCAAGGCTGTCCCTTCAGGGTTATCTGTTGTCAATACATCAAGCAGTGATACATTTTTAATGCCTCTTCAGAGTTAGCAGATTATACCTCTTTGTACTATAATAGGTATTATTTATTGTAATATAAGTATAAACTAGGTACTGACAATGCAATTACATATTTTTGTATTTATATGTAGTCAATGAAAGGAAACATACCTGTTATTTTCACACAATGCAGGTGCTTCATCACCACTATCATCACAATTTTTATAGCCATCACATAATCTATTCCGGTTTATGCATGCGCCACTTGCACAACGAAATTCATCTGCCTTACATCTGAATGGAAACACACAGTAATGATTCATTTTTTTACGCAAAATGGATTATGTATTGTAAAATTTTAAATGACGAAAGCTGAAGAATAATTCTCTGTAAAAAATTGATCAATTTACTTCACTAAAGTGTGGTGACTGTGTGAAGGAGGGGGGAGTAAAACCGGCTTCTCGAAGGCTTGTAAGCATTTGAGAATGCGCAGGTGTTGATCAGTTTACCTGAAATGTTGTGGGTATGTGTGTACATGGTCTGTCAAATAAGTTCCCGGACATAGAAACGAAATAGTGATTTAGCAACACTGAGGCAACACAGACGGTTCAGGTGTTTGTGGGCGTATCTTAGCTTGGTACATGCCAAGTTTCATGTTGAACTGTTGCGCCATTGGGTTGTGAATGCATGAACAGTTTTTGCATGTGAATTATAATGCTGATTTTTGGAAATTTGGAATTTAACAACTAATGATGATCGAATTAATGACGCCGGCGGTTGTGGTATGCTTTTTCATCTTTCACCTGGTAGCGTGTAAAGTTTCACATACTTTATTCTAGCTACAAGGGTTTAAGCGCGTCGTTCTTTGTATTTCTTCCCATTTCTTTCGATTTATCAATTTTTGACAGTTTTCACTGATTTCCACTGATTTCTATCCCATTACTAAACCCTCCTACCTGCTCCCCCAAGGTTGACCCTGATAGTGTAGCTCCACCATACCTCTGACCTGACATCACTTCAATTTCAGCCTTTGTCATCCACAATTTGGTCCAGAATTTTATCATCATTTATTGTTGAATTTCCGTGAATTTTCAATTTTGGCACACCGTTCATTCACGATAAACTGTTCACGCATTCACAATGTAACAGCTCAACTGTTCAGCATGAAACTAAATATGTTTTGAGCTAAGGTAAAGAATACTGTTGAGTTTATTTTCTTCTATATGCAATAATTATAAATGCATAGTATTTCCAGCTAAATATTTATAGGTTCAATCTCTGAGTGCCTCACAAGATTGCTAAATATCCAATCAAATCAGTTGATAAGTGTGAGCCCAAAGTGTGTATGGAAACTGATTTTTTTGTTTGGAAAAGAATGAACTACTTTATCATAAATCATATACCAAATTTTAGGCGACAGTGAATTACCTCGAACAAAAGTTATTACACAGATGTTCCTTCCCAATGCATTGGCCGCTTTTGCATTGTAATTTATCTGGTGAACATGTATGAGAAAATTTGTGGTATCTGTTTGAATAAGTCTTGGAGATTCTCGATTTAAGAATGTTTTATCATTTACTGCCTGAAGGAACTCATTTTCTTTCCAGTTCCTTGACTAGGCTATTTATATTATCATGGTTTAGGGTTATTGCATATTAGTATATCAAGTGGTGATACCCTTTGAATGCGTCTTCGGACTTAGCAGAATATGAAGCATTCCACCTGTCAGTGTTTTCCTTACTTTTTCACGTCAAAAAATGATGAATGGGACAGTGATAGAAATAATCATTATTGCTGTCTCCTATCCTTCATAAATCAAGGGCGTATATTATGTTAATCTCTCCAGTGGTACAAGCAAACTTATACATGAGTTGCACAAGTTGGCCATTTTTGCATCGCCCCATACCCAAGTTGCACAATTGGGCCATTCTAGCCCACTCTCCATTATGTTGGCAGTGCCCTATCCACAAGTGACACAAATGGTCCATTTTGACCCAACCCTAATTACATTACCCTGGTAGTCCTCGGCAATATGACACTAAGGTAACATTTTTCATTCGAGCATTTCTTCTAGATATACTAAATTCACTCACGTGTCTCTTTTGAAGATCAGGTGACTGGAGTTGCTAAAGGCATTTTCTATTCCTGCAATGAAACAATGAACATCAGATTTTAAACGTATCAATAAGCAAAATACCTGTACTCATCTACTTTTATTCCAGATAGACTTTCTTAATTTTCCTTCTAGCTATGAAAAGAGCTAGTCAGTATTAGATATTCTTATTAGCTAACTGCTGAAATTGATTTGTCTTAATTTAATTCAACTTTGAATATTTATTGAAAGGTAGTGGGTGAAAATTGATTGAATTGTTTTTCCAAACAAACGTACGAGTGCCTACGTACAAGGGGCGGTCATAAAGTATGTTTCCCTATTCCTTCAAACCTCCCCAACGCAATCAAACTCATTTCCACCGCCAACATGGTGTAGAGGGGGTTTGAAGGAAAGCGTGTACCAAGTTTCAAGTCAATCGGTTTAATTTTCCCTGCATAGCAATTGAAAAATGATGAAATTACTGTCTCTAAGTGCCGCCAAATGGTGAGTGCGATAAGAGATATATTATTCACATGTAACGGGAGGAGGGGAGGGGCAGACGGATAGCCACCGTCAGTTGTGACATGGCCAAACGTTATGAGCGATGTATGAACGTGTGGAAGTGTGTGTAAATGATTTGGGGGGAAGGGGAGACATCCAACAAATTCCGCTCCAATTGACATTGGATGGCGTAAACATACGCACAATTTCAGCTACTTGAAAACTTTTTTTTTTGGTTTCGAAAGTAACTTATGATAAGAGGGGCAGTGGAAAAGTATTGTTCTTTATGCCTGCGCACGCAACGGACGCACCTAAACTGCCCTGCATCACTAATATATTGGAGGGAATTTTGTATTTGGCAGCCTTAACAAGCGGTAATTTCAAGGTTTTTCCAATGCCACGCAATGAAAACGAGACCAATCGACTTGAAACTTGGTATGTGTTTTCCTTCACACCCCGTCTTTACCTACCATGTTGACGATGCGAGTCAGTGTGATTGCGTTGGGGGGGTTTGAAGGTATAGGGAAACTTACTTTTTGACCGCCCCTCGTATAAATATATCACTTAACATTTCCTTTTGCCCAGACGCGACTCATCGAGCTTGTTTCATCTTCATTATGTATTTCATGTCGGCCTCATAGATAGTCGTTCAGGGCACGTCTATTTACGTAATATAGTGCTTTTTTTTGTACTTCAGTTTTGCGCCTAGTCAAGATGCCAGAAATTGCTCGCGAAAAAAGTTGTACCAAAGGTCTGAACTCTGAACTCATATTCACTCCCAAAAATTTCCCAACCCATTATCAAACAATCAGAAATATTTAAGTAAAGAGGAGATTAGAAAACAGATTTGAGAATCAACTTTCAGAATTACACTCAAACGTGACATAAAATGATAAAACAGGTTCATAATTCTTTTCTGAAGGTTCAAGTCCAGGATTTGCTGAGTACCAAAGAATTTACACCCAATTTTTATATTTAAATTGATACGTTTTAGTGCTTAATAGTATAAATCAGCTATAAATTGGATGAGAATGTTATTGGAACTTGACAGGTTTTAGACTTAAATCGACGATATGTCCATTCAGAAATATTATTTGTAATCTTTCTAATAATATTATAATCTATCAAGATTTTCTGTTCGAAAAAATATCTGTTCATAACGATAGAGGTACTTACCTGCGATCGAACCGAATTCACCAACATAAAATGAAATTAAAAAAATGATTATTCGCCTCGAAATTTTTTTCAAATTCATTTTACAATTTGAAATTTTTTAATTTAACAAATAGAAAAATTGAACAATAAGTTTGGTTGCAAAATAAAGTGCCTAAAACATAGATACCTATGATTAAAATGAGAAATCTAATGACTTGGAGAACACATTTTGATAGAAACTTTAATGCTAAATCGCCAATAAGCAGATTAACTTTATTCCAATTTACAGTCGAATATTCTGCGAATGCAATAATTACACAAAAATCTGAAAAACATAATATTCAAAGTATCACGATTATAATTAGTTATATAATCGGATCTCGTCTCATTTAGTCTTATCTTATCATTTTATAATCGGCTGCATTAGAATTCGCCTCACTTGAATGGTTGGGAATCAGTGGTAAAAACTTGTTTCCACTTCACATTGGTCTTCCTATTTTCATTCTCAAATGGAAAATGTAAAAAACCAAAATGAACTTCAAAGCTGAATAACGGCTTAACTAATTAGGCTGAAATTTACAGAGTGTGTGTAGTAGACTACCAGCCTCATAAATGTACTCTGCAAGTTCCTAGTCAAAATATGTAGGGTTTCGTGTGTGACGTGTGAAGAAATGTAAAAAAATATTTTCGAAATTGAAAATGTTCAACTTTCCGTTCGTCATCTGTGTAGAGGAGTACCAAACGCGAAATGCAACCAGTTCAAAGATTGAGAGATAGCAGGTTCAATTAACATTAACCCGAGATATTGATACTTATACAAAAATATTGAAAAATATCCATATTTGAATTCAGGAAATATGAAGTCCATGAAAACTTTATTAGCTTGCAATTTAACAGGAGCAGGTCTCTTTTCGCCACGGCGACATTTCGCCGCGAAAAAAACAAAATAAGCATGTTTTCAAGTGAAAACCTGCTAAAAAAGATCTCCCATCTTTCATCAAGCAGTCTTTATCTCGGGTACCGTGAGGGCCAAATCTTAAGGAGCAACTCCTCGTTGCCGATTTTGGAGGCAGGGGGCGATAGGTCTAAAAATTCGATTTTTTAAATCTCCGAAACACTTTTTAAAAAAAATTTTGTTTTGAAAAAAATGATTTCTGACTGAAAACTGTATGTAATTAAACTCGAATCAAATATTTCAATTACAAGGGAGCTGTGATCCCCCGAGGCTTACAAAAAGTGCCCCCCTGCAGGTCAACTAGGAATGATGACGACCCCCCCCCAGGTGTGCGCGAGAAAAAATTTTTGGTATTCGATCATGCTTAAAATTCTTTTCTCAATTGAAAAAAAAATCGCCCAAAATTGTCAACGAGGAGTTGCTCCTCAAGATTGTGCCCTCACGGCACCCGAGGTAAAGACTGCTTGATGAAAGATGGGAGATCTTTTTTAGCAGGTTTTCATTTGAAAACCTGCTTATAATTTTTTTATTTGCGGCGCAATGTGGCTGCGGCGAATTGTCATGTACCCCAATTTAACAACATGTGACAAATCAGGGAATATTGATAGTGAAAACATCAATTATTATACACTCAAATGGGGAAGTTGATGGTGTTTAAGCCTGAACGCTGCTGAAAATATTGATAATATCAGAAAAAGTTTGAAACAAAAGTTGTTCATCTTTGCATTTCCCACAAAAATGTTCATGGGCGCATGTCTCTATCTCCCGAGTTCATGACAATTCGCCGCGAGCACTTCGCCGTAACGACTTTTCGACGCAGATGCATTTCACCGCTAAAAATTTTCGCCACCAGCTCAATTCGCCACGGAAAAACAGAAAACAGCTCTTGTACGTGTACATTCGGCATGAAAATATTAGCATTACCTGTTTTACTTTATAATTAGCACTGCATAAAAATCTGCATTCTTCCCCTTCAAGAATGTAGTCTACCATTGTTTCTTTCAAGTGGTTCACAATTTACCATTTTTTCTGAGTTTGGCTCCAAATTGACTCAAATTTGGACATGTTACTCTTGATCATATTCTCCATGCCTTTCTTTTATTTTCAAAATCTTAGTGTTTTCTTGAGGGTCTAAAAAAATCCTGTTTTTGGACACCCTAAACTTACCACTATAACCCAGTGAGGCGATTAGGATATACGTCAAGGGGATATGAGAGGGTTTGTAGTTGGACCTCCTTTTAAGGTAAATAAAAAATCTCTTTTTTTCCTTCTTTTTTTTCTGTTAAATTAAAATTTTCTCGCAGAATAAATTTTTGCGGAGAAAGGTCAAAGACCATCTCTAAAATCACACCTTGAGTACCCTTAAATCCACCCGTCGCAACCCGCCACTCGTCAACAGGTGCAAAATGTATACAAATTTTTTGTTTTTTGGCTGTAGGTAACTGTTTTTTTTTTCCGCGGCGAAATGTTAGCGGCGTAATGACATGCTCCCCCATCTTCAATAGGGGTGGGGCTAGAGAGCTTCAAAGATTTGCCATGTTTTTAAATTTCCAATGTACAAATATGTTTAAATTGTTGGTTTGAATCGATCTTCAAAGCTCAACGCTATTCTTTCCAAATATAGGTAATAGCCCCAAGTATTCTAAACACATCCTAGGTAAAACTATACTGGTCTGGGAAACTTGATTTTTACTGAATATGAACGTGATTTCGGCATTTTGCCACACTGTGCACCGTGCACCACAAACAGACGCTTTTTAGCTTCATTATTTATAAATTCCTTAGCTCTGAAAATTATCAGTTTTTTTTCCTTCGGGTAAATTTTTGTTTTCCCTAAGTCGTTTGCTTTTTGGCTGGTGAAGAGGAAATGAAAATATTATTTTTACTCGTAGATAATCTACGGAAATTTGTTATACTCGTAGTAGATAATTGGCTGCTTGAAAAACCAAATTAGTGAAGTTTGAAAATATGGGGTACAAATAATTATATTCAAAGAGGAAGGGTTTGTGAAAAAGTTGATAAAGGTCTAATCAAAATCGTTTGTGAAAACTTCGAGGAAAAGTCTAATCATGAAATTCGGTTTTGAAGAATTACTTCTTGGTGACACTGTAATTAGAGAGGTCATAGTCACAACATCTTTTCATCTGTATTGAAAAAGTTGAGAAAATCTAAATTCACAGATCGTTATCTGCGAACTTTAGAGATCGTCGTTTTTGAATACCAGAACCGGTTTATTAAAACTTTGCAATGCAGAAGCGTTAAGGCACTCTCGGGATGTGGCGGACACAAATAATCTCGTGTATTTTCTCTTTAGATTATATTGTCCTCACAAATTCAATTTCTTTTTCTTTTTTATCTCAAAATGTGTGTAAGTACTCGTAGGTGGGAATTTTTAGAACCTAACAATGAATTTTACATTTTGTATAGGTACATAATATTATTTATATTTCATGTTTGTTTTTCCTCTTTTCTTTTGATTTGAGTGAATTTAGCTGCAAATACTCGTAGCATAGCTGAAATGATTAAGAAATATTAAAACGCAGGCCCGTAGCCAGAACAAAATCATAAGGGGGTAAATTGCGGACCAGGAAGGGCAAATTTTTTTTCATTCATCGAAAAATTTGCAGAAAAATTTTGAAAAATTTTAATTAAAAATTTAAAAACTTAATATTTACGCAATTAAAAATGCTTTTAATTTTGTTCAGAAAAAAAAATTGAAAATTTTGCCAGCGTGGCAGAGAGCATAACCAGGAAGGTGTTGCCCCTTCACCTCTGCTTTGGCATAAGCCTGCTAAAACGATTGCTTAAACTTGAAATGGCTCAAAAGTTGATGACTAAATCTGTGTTAGTGACTGAGGTAATACCTGCTTGTAATTTTTTGTAAATAGATACAGTTTATGCGTAATTTTATTATTCGATTTGACTAATATTTTCAGTGGTTTTCAAGGGTTTTACAAAAATCGTTTTACAAAACGACGTTAAACTGTCGCCCTCTAGAGCTCTGTACATGAATACGTAGGTGGTTCAAATATTAACTGGAAAAATTAAATACCATCAAGCAGAGGTTAGGCTCTGTGCAAATAGCAACTCTCTGTGTTGAAGACATTCTCCACCAACTACCCTGACAGCAAAGTCCGCTCCGTCTTGAAAAAAACGGATCCGAAAACTTGGAGTGAACCAGAAGAAAATTATTTCACTGCCTACCATTTTTTACTGCCTCACAACAACGCACGACCGTATATAACTCAATACACGCACACATGTCCTTCCTAACTGATCAGCGAGAAGTTGGAACGCCCTTCCTACTCACCCCAATATGTTGGGAAAGACATGTGTTTGTGTGTTGCGCTATACATGGTTGCGCGTTGTAGTAAGGCAGTAAAAATGTTGTGCAGAGGAAAACTTTACTTCCATTTCACTCCATATTCTCCTAGACGTTTTTTTCAAGACGGAACGATTTATGCTGTCAGAGTAGTGAGTGGAGAATGTATCTAACAGACTGTATTGCCATTCGCACCAAAATTCACTTCTGCTTGGCAATTTTCAATTTTTCCGGTTAATATTTGAACTACCCCAAAAAACTGATGAGAGTTCATCGTGTTCATAATAGATATCGCTACTTTCACGAACAGAATGTAATGTGGTATTATTTTTGTGAATAAATCGATCCAGAAACTTGAAATTTTTCTTCTAAAATTTTTTAGCAAAATACTTTGGCACCTATTCATCAAAGCACAAATTCAAATTAATTTTTTCATCGAATGTCCATGTGGGTATAATTTTTGGTAGGTCTCAAATTATAAAAATTTATACAGTTGCGCTTATAGTTGCAAGTAGATCTAGTTTGAAGAAAAAAAAAACACTTTTTTTTTTCAGTTAAAAATGAAATAGTGTTGGCCATCTTTTAAAGTCTCAATACCATAAATTTTATTTGAATCGTCGATTACTTTCAATATGCTCTAGTGTATGTGTATTATGGCCTACCATTCTAATGAATCAAAAGGTAGCAACCTGCATGAGAAAATGAAAGTGGTTTATTTTGATCATTTTACAGAACCTTATTCTTCTCAAAATGAGCTAAAAATCACTCTAAATATCTTTTTTCTAAAAAAAAAAAATTTATAATTATGGTATCTGCAGTTTTTTTTCAATCTGATAGAACCCTTGATTTTTAATACTTTCAAAACCCATTTTTTCCCCCTAATTGAATTTGAAGATTTAGTTTGTACAAAAATTAGTGCAAAAATGTTTGGTTTTGCTATTTTCCTAGTATCGTAAAGAACACGCATGATCATTCCCGAAAAGCTTATCTCGATTTTCTCAAAATCACTGTTTTGAAAGTTGGCACCAAAAAGCTTATTCATTTTCATACTGTGTTTTCATGTTTTCATATAACATGAATAACAAAAAATAATATTATTCTTACAGTGGGAAAGTGTTTTTCCAAAATGATACCAATCAATATTTAAAAAATCAAGGGAAAAAAAAGATAGTTAACAGCTTTGAACGTTGCCAGTGTTGCCTACCTCATAACTGCTGCAATTTTACTTCTCTTAAATTTTCTTCTAGAATTGATTTAAAATCACACTCTTCGTTACACTAGTAGCTAAGTTTCTTTTCCCTGGTAAACAGTTCTTTTTTTCCCTAATAAATCTAACTAAAAAGCTCTCAATATTAAAAAATGTTCTTACAGAATTATGAAAATACTCTTTTAAAATATTAGGTACATTGCGATTAATAGTTCAAGACTAGTGGTACAGGCTGACAGTCGAGTATCTTCCTCACTCTGATTTTTTTGACATTTTTAGCAGGTTTTCCTAGAAAACCAGAGCTTTTTTGATTATTCAACGCGGCCCTGAAGAGTATCTTCGTATTCCTTCCTCAGAAACAATAAGGTACTAAGACAACCAATCCATTGGGAATACCTATGTTGGTTTTGGGCAAAATGGTATCAGCAAAATAGGGTTAGGAAGAAATAAATTAGGGAAAATTGATTTGAGAAAATGAGTGGGAACTAGGATAATGCATATCAGAATATTGAATAAATGAATCAACGAATCAGGCGTCCTCGCGTTTAACATGCGCTTTTGTTGTGTGCGTGTGTGTGTGTGTGTCGCTTCAGTCCTTAGATAAGCTTCAGTCACGTCTTCAGCGTCTTCAACATGCACAGCTTTGGTGGTGGAAAAGTGCAACATTCCAATTTCGTTAAGAATTAAGTGAATCGAATAAAAGCGTATAAAAAAAACGGTGTGCGCATCAGGCATCAAAGGAGTTTCAAAGTTCATTATAAGTACGTGATTATTATATTTTGTTAAACTTCTTCGGTTTTCCCCTTCCATTTGGAATTGGAATTTCTAAAATTCACTCTCATAACGAAGATAAAGATGTTATAAATGCATCGAAAAGATAAAAATTGGCGAATTATGATTCAACTTGACCAACAAGTTTTTAGCGTCGAATGAAATTATCTCTTCCTCTGCTTATTTAGTTGG
The DNA here is from genome assembly GCA_038050395.1 of Parthenolecanium corni. Classification (NCBI taxonomy): domain Eukaryota; kingdom Metazoa; phylum Arthropoda; class Insecta; order Hemiptera; family Coccidae; genus Parthenolecanium; species Parthenolecanium corni. The sequence continues at coordinate 1,350,553 of JBBCAQ010000002.1, forward strand.
TGTTGAGCTCAAAGATCTCTTATAAATAGCCCAACTCGTAATTTCAGTTGCTTCCAAACAGTTGAAGTTCAGTCATGTTTTTTCTGTCTTATTAACAAAATTTTGATTGACGTTCATTTGGCGAGTTTACATTGAAAATTTGACGTATTGGTAATGTAAATTGGATAAAATGTTCAGTTATTTGCTTATAATTGGTTTAATTTACACAAGAAGCACGGTCTCGTATCCCAATGCTGAACGTAAGTCGTATTTTAATTGCTAAACATTATTGAAAACATACAATACTATACAAATCTGAGGCTATACAATCATATAGATCCCATTTTTGAATTTATTGAGTTATATTCCGTCTCGTTGCCATTTTGAATGAAGAAGATCAAACTATTTCTTTTTATTTTTCTGTAAGTGAAAACCAAGAAAAGGATTTCAAATAAAGTTTATTTTTGAAAATTACGTCTGAAATTTGCATGTGAGAAAAATTAATGCATGAATCAAGTCAACATGATGAAATTTAGTATCTATATAATTATATGTCTTGAGGAAAACTTGAACCTTCAGTATGCCGAAAGAGATCTATTTGCAGTACCTACACAGAATAGGCTAACAGAGAGCACCGTATATAGCTATTTTAATCCCCTTCTCGACATTCTCGGATTTCTATACCAAATATCAGATCCTCTAGATTCCCTATTTGCCATCCGTCCTTCAAATTTGTAATTAATTTAATTAATCTAGAAAGTGATGAAAAACTTCTAAAATAGCTGTAGCCTTCACGAAGAGTTGTGAAGGTGAAGATGAATTCTCTCTTAGTTGTACATCACTTGTACGAGTATATAAAAAAGTTTCATTAACTTTTCTTGAGTGAAAACATTTTCATATCAAACTTGAAGCGTACAGTGTTTCATGATTCATGTACAAAAACTACTGAATTCAATTTTTAGCTCAATTTTTAAGCTATAAAAAAGTACTAAAAATATTAGAAAATATCTACAATAAATAATCTATAATATTGAACTTGTTTTCCTATTCAAAATAGTGAAAATGACTACTTCTCTCGGTTTGTACCTACTCTTATAAATCAATTTTTCATAAATATCTGCCTGTGGTTATTATAGATCTTTCAGATTTCGACTTTGCAGGGATAGACAATTAACGGGAACAATTTGTGATTTTAGGATTCTATGGTATCTAAATAAACGAAAATAAAAGAAATAAAAGCCGGGATTCATTAGACCTTTATGAGTGGGCTGTATTTTTTATTATACTGTAATATGAACGTACTTGTATTATCATCACAGATAATGCATGCGCTAAATCAATTAAAACGCCCGAGAAATTCGACTGCGTCGTCGCAACCAAATGTACCAGTTTGAATAAATTAATCCGCTAAGGTAGAGTTGTATATTGTGGTAGTGAAGTTGACACAAGTACTGCTAAAGTATGCTGTCCTAGAAGTTCTCGCCGATTTGTCAGACAAGCAAAAGCACCATCCGAAAAAGATCCGTACTCCATTGCCCGTCAAAGTAAGTACCTATATAGCGAGTGTCAACCATCATTACTATTTGTACCCATATTATAGGTGCTACTGCCAAAGGGGGTGAATTTGCAAAAATATCGAGGACAATCATCCCAAATCATCCTCCTATCGTAATTAGGTTGCATAATAGAAACCAGCATGCAAACTTTATTAAATCATCATTTCAACGGTTTCTTATTTATCCCTTTAGCTTTGTTTTTTCTCTTTTTTATAATAAGTCTTCTTGGCGCAGTGTTCAAAAACGCCTTGGAAGTTTGAACCAGAAAATTTTTCAAAAATATTTATTCTTAATCTCTTCCGCATTTTGCCCTCTTGGGTTTACAAGAAGGACTATACGAGTATAAAAATTTTTCTATTTATGAGAAAAAATAAAAATATATTGACCCACAGAAAATAAGTTTTTCATGAATAAAAATGTATTTACTTGAATAAATTGATACATTATAAATTACTAATATATGGATACGAAGATGGACTAGTCACCAAGTGAAGATATGCGATCGATTTCTGGAGAATAAAACCAGAAGGGGTAGCTTGTGCGGTATACTCGTGCATATGTTTTCAATATCCTATATTCTGGTTGTCTTTTTCTAACACCTATAAAAAATTTTTTTGATTTTCAATTACGCCAAGAATGCTATGAGTACTCGGACGCCAGATACGTGACAAAGATCACACCTTCGGATTTTCCAAACGAACCACCTATCGAAACCCGAAATCTCGACTGTGTCAAATCACAAGCTCTGATTTATGGAGGAGTTGAAGCCCAGCTGAAAGAATTTCCGCATATGGTAAGTATGGACCTATAACTTCAGTTGATACCGAACACTTGGTCATTCGTACTTTTGCAAAAGAGTTTTAAAAAGTTCTTTCATTCGATATTAGGCAAACCGAGGCACCAACACTTTGAAAATAAATACATAAATACAAATTTCAAATTGGTGCGGAGTGCGCCTTAATTTAAAAGGCGATTTATTGCAGGTAAAATATAATATTATGTGCATCAAATTTGAGGGCGCAGCATTCTAATTTCCAATACTTTACAGCCTGCTTTATATTTTAAACCAAATAACGTTTGTTCAAATAATTATATTGGTATGTATTCATTTTTCACATAACATAATTCAATCGTCCTTCAGAATTATTATCAGCCTGCAGTATAAGTTCAAATATAATATTATACCTGAAAGCGCAAAAGGTTGGCGAATTGACGCAAAAAGCAATACCTAATAGATGTCCTGCAAGTTCTCATTCTATTCGAGAATATCTATGAAAATAATATTTTCTCAAGTTCTCGAACTAATCAGTCAATTGTCAGCTTTCCGCTTCTGCAGCTTTGATTGGATTTGATTGAGTAAACTTTCTGGCGTTATTTGATAAAAATACTCACGATGACTCATTTTACAATTTATAGGCGCTGATTGGATATACTGGTCGACCAGATAGTCCAATTAATGAAACTGAGTGGGTTTGTGGCGGATCATTAATAAGCGACAGATATGTGTTGACGGCCGCCCATTGTATAAAATCTGGAAAGTGAGTATATTTATGAATAGAATCTATTTTTGGGGGGGGGGGCAGACGACTAATAAACCTAGCATCATTAAACTACAGACTGTTACATTCCTTGTATCAAAAGTCGATCATTCAAAATTGAAAAATTGAAATTAATGTATAGTATATTTTTCTTAATCGTGTGAGAAAATTATAGGTAAATTTCCATGCTTTATAAAAAAAATCAAATTTTGAAATAAATCTCGACTAATTCAAAAATATTGATGTATATCAAAACCGCATTTTTTTACTTTTTTAGCTTCGAGGCTTGGTGGGTGCGATTGGGCGAACTTGTGTTGAATAACGACACCGATTCCTCACAGCCAAGAGATTTTCGTATCATGGAACGAATTCCCCATCCTCAGTATACACCCTCGTCGATGTATTTTGACATAATGCTTCTGAAACTGCGAGAGAATGTTCAATTCACACCTCATATGCGACCAATTTGTTTATATACATCTTCGGTCTTGGCATCAGTTTTACATAACAATGCTTTGATTACCGGATGGGGTGTTACTGCTCTAGGTTCGTCCATATTTTTAACCATATGTTATGTGTATTTATGCTTTTTCATTTCTATACCCTTTCGATTCTTTCAAGAGCCGTCCGATTGGCTGAAATGCCTATAAAAGCACTTTATGCGCCATTACCGACGCTAAACCTATTATTTGTAAAATTCTTTTAACCTGTTGAAGAACAGAATATGTACTTGAATTATCCACCATGGCATAGTTTGCGTAAAATTAAAAGTTTTTGTCCAACAATTTTAGGCGAGGAGAGAAGCGATCCTCTTCTGAAAGCTAAAATTAGTTTTGCAGCCGACAGGGAGTGCACCGCAACTTACAAAGGCGACAAGAGATTGGCAAAGGGCTACGATCCGGCTACGATGATTTGCGCCGGTGACGAATTCGAAGGCAGGGATACTTGTACTGTAAGTGAATAGCTTTGGCATTGCCCCAACTGTATAATTTGTCACTTTGGTAATTTGCATTGTACCCATACGTATGTGCAGCATAATGAAGTGAGTAGATGAGTCACTCTCCATTTACCCTGTATTAGGGGCAAAAAAAATCTAGTGTAGTAAACCCCGCTAAAAAAGCAGGTTTCAAATGGAACTGTAGGGACCTCATGAACCATTGAGAATTCATGTTTCAGGATTTTGCAAAAATTTGTTAAGAACTGAATTTCTGTCGGAAATACACGTACATGTATGTCGGCAAGTTTCTAAAAAAAATTCACGTTCTCAATTTTCAAAACTACTTTTTGTAAACGCTAACCAAAGGATTGGCTTGCCACTTGAATGATACATTCTAGAAGCTTCTATTTGCACACTATATCAATTTCAGCTCGATCAGTTTTGTACTTTCCCTATTAGTAGCCATCATATCTGATAAATCTATTAGAATTCGAAGTAATCCATTCCTTCTAAACCTCATCAAAAACAAAATTCATAGGTTCTGTTAATTGAATTTTTGCTAATTTTTAGACGCTAGGGAACCATAATTATATAACAAATGATCGAATCCAAATTTTCCACTGAAATTCTTAGTATCAAATCTGACCTCTGATGCAAATTTGAGCCCTATTGGTTCAATAGTTTGTCGTACTCGCAGCTAAGAAAATTCCACAATTTGAAAGGTTCAAAATCACTTTTCACAAGAACCAACCAACTGGATTGACTCAAAATTTTAATTGTAGATTTCCGAAACTTCAATTAATGCTGCTCGATCCGATGAGTAGTTTTGCTGTAGGTACTTAGCTTTTGAAGTCGAAATTTTTGATTTTCATACACCCTCTCCGCACCCTTTCACCACCACATACATTAACAAAGAAATAAATAAACGATTAATAAAGAAACGACAAAATACCAGATAGGTATTTTTGGACTTCTGAGATCATGAAACGAATAATTATGAGGGTTTCATGCCTCTTTCTGAAAGTCAGAACAAAATTAATAGAAGGTTTTTTGTTGAAATTCTGCTACAAGACAGCCTATTACAACTGAGATGAGGAATGGGATGCTTCAACCAAGGTAGAATAGGAAACCGCTCCCTATAGTAGATAGGTATCAAATACCTATACTTAGCTTCATTATTTTAACCAAGTTACTCATCTGGCTTTCTTCTACGAGTAGTACAAATGTGTGACCGTATATCAGTTCGCATCTAAATAATTGAGTCGAATGTTGAAAATAGGGCGATTCTGGTGGACCATTGCAAGTGCCGATTCCGGATTGGACGTGCATGTACTCGCAAGTTGGAATCACATCGTTTGGAAAATTCATTTGTGGCCAGAAAAATGTATCTTCCATCTATACCAAAGTATCTTCCTATATTCCGTGGATCCAGTCGATAGTATGGCCTTGAATCGAATTTTCGACTTCCTCTTGCCGCAATTTTACATTACTTACTGTTATAATTTCTTATATTTTACTCTCACTTGAGAATATAAATGTAAACTATAACTATTTGTTAGTTATACTAGCGATGAATATGTTTTGAATATAATTATTTTTTTTTTTACTAAGAACTTCAGAGACGCGTGATCTCTATACGTATACCTACCTGTCGCGGTTGATTCTATAAATTGAGATTCCCTTACCTATTTTCCCGTTCATTATTACAGGTGAATTTAGGAAGAGAGTTATTTCCCCTTACTCCCCCTAAGAGATGAAATCACGCTGCAATGAGAAATTATTGTTTCATAGAAAAGTCCAAAGAGGACTTTTCAATGGGAGAAGAAATATTCCCCCGCTGTTTGGAAAATGAAAATTCGCTATATTTTTGCGCCAAATATAGTGAATTAGTCATGTTTGGCAAAAATTGCCCAAGTTTGGACAGCAGGTCAAACCGAATGTACCGCGTCGTTTTAAAATGTTCGGCCAAAATTTTCAAAAATTTGATTTCCTCAGTGGGTGAGAAGAGGAAAATTGAGGCCAACTTAGTGAATGCAACGAATTTACAAGTTTTGCAAACATTTTCAGACATGTTCTCTTTACATGTGGGCAAAAATGTTCGTTAACCATGTTTGGCGAGAAAATATTGCACACCCTCTACAAAACTGATACAACTCAAAAAAACCGTTTTTTCAGGAGAGCTATTTGAAATTTTCAATTTGAAAACTGTCAATATTCAATCAATTTTTAACGCATTTTGTTCATTCAAAACCCAAATGACTCCATGTATAGTGTAGTTTTTGAATGTGCTGGTCTTTTCCCCATAAACAATCCACCAATAGCCCCCCGGCAAGTTGTATCACTTTTGTACAGGCAGCAATGACACTTTTCAATGTTTTGTGTGTTAATTTTAAGTGAGATGTATCAGTTTTGTAGAGAAATATTGAGTTGTATCAGTTTTATAGATTGCCAAACTTAGTCATTTTATATGGAAAAGTTGAGTTGTATCAGTTTTGTCCATTGAATAGCTGAAATTGTAAACTGATACAACTCTCCTGGAGTGGTCTGGGGGTGGAATTTCACCAAGGTGAATATGGCGGATTAAAGTAGGACCCTTATAGCATTTGAAGAAAGCGATTGGTTGAAACACGGTTGAAATCAAAAATTCTGTCTTCTCATTCATTAAATCTTGAGACGTCATGGAACTCTTGACTGAAATGGAGTATACATACATAGTTGTTATTTTCTTATAAATGTTCATCGAAAATGCCAAGGTTACGCTCGCTTACTTTTTATAATTTTTTTTTTTAAATACCTAATCGTACCTTAATACCCGCTTCATGATCCGTTAACGTGATTAAAGATATTCGAAAGGAATTTTGAGCTGTGATTGTGATATTTTTTTTTTTTTCGCAAGTCAGTATAAACATTTCAAACCCTGTGGTATACCTAATCGGAAGTTGAATTTCATTATTTTGGTAAGTGAGTTACCTCTTTTGGTCATTAATTTATTACAGAACTCATAGAAGATAACACATTAACGATGTCACAGTGATGAACTGAAACTTGCGTTCAGTAGCGTAACCAGGAATAAATTTTTGGGTGGACCAAGCGAGGGCCATCAATTTTCAGGGATAATCCCCTGGAAAAATTCCATTTTACTGAAATTTTTTGGGTGGGCCAGCCAATTTATTGGGAGGGCCCGGCCCACCCGGCCTTACCTGGTTACGCCACTGCTTGCGTTTTATTTATTTCTCTAAATAATTTGATGTCTCAAAGAGGGATTTTTTAAACAAAATCAAGTTTAAAAACACATTTTTCAAAATTAAAAAAAAATTTAAAAAATGAGTGTGTCCAAGACAAAATATTTTAGTTAAAAACATCTACATATAAATGTACTCGTATAAAATAAAATCCAATATCCGCGGAGGTCTGTCCCACACTCGAAATTTGTAAACAAATTGTTTATACTTTTGCGATTACTTTCCTTTTACTGAACGTAGAAAGCTGAATTTGGTCTCATTAGAAAGAAAAAACTATTGGAAATCTTTTTCTTGCAGTCCTCTCCCTCATTGGAAATTTGTTGGCGAGTATTTTGTTGAATCAAAAATACCTACGAAGAAAGATAAAATAAGAATACTGTCAGGGAAAAACACCCTAAAAATGGTGGGAGGAATGTATAGAGAAAGCAATCAATCATGAAGTGATAAAATAAAAATCAAAAGATAAATAGTAAATACACGGGCAATGGAAGACGAATAGAATATTTATGATGTTTGAGTGACGATCGATGAATCAATAGCTAGATTTCTCATAATTTGGTAGGAAAATATTTACATTTAAATTTATTTATTGATGAGGCATGTTACCGAGGATATCGAGAAGTAGCATTTTGAACCGATTGACGATTATTGTGAGATAATGTTATATTCGGTCATGTAAATGATTGTAAATGATTTCAAAGGTCATCTACAGAACTAATTGATCCCTTTTTGTCATATTTATTCTTATTCAGACTATAACTATAATTAGAAAACTGATAATTTATAATATCCGTAGGCTACCTAGTGTTTTATTTAGCCGCACGCGTCTTAGGCTCATTGGCTGCTAGTAATTTTTGTAATGTAATCTTATCTCAAAATGAACATTCTCTGAATCTGACTTGGGGAGTCATTAAAAAAAGTTCAAACTTCCCATTTTTTTAAACAAAAATCGAAAAGTTGAAAAATTGAACGTATCCATGAATTTTAATTCAAATTTTAATTTTTACTAGGAAACACGGACTCGCCATGAAAACAACATAACAGACCCCCCACCGACTATGGTTGACGTTTGCACCGATAAAGGTGGGCTTGATGATTGGAAAATCTGATTAAAATTTTGTGAGAATTGATTTTATTTTTGGTTCGCCAGCAATTAGCACCTCCTTACAAAGGTAAACAATTAAAGGTACCTATGTAAAATGGTGAGATATGAGTGTTCTTGAAATCTTGAGATCATAAAACAAAAAACTATGTACATACGTGCCCTGCCTACGTTCCTCAGTCAAATCAAAATTATGAGGGGTTTCGTCTCAAAAAATTGCTGAAAATTAGTGAAATTACTTTGTAAAAGCAGATTTAAAGGTAACTTTTGTTACAATCCCTCTTCCCACGGTGCTAAGACCCCTCCTTCCACAACCTTCTTTTTCTTGTACAACCAATGTTACAGTTCCCCCTTTTTTAACTATTCTCTTAAAACCTTTTTCTTTCTATCCTTTTTATCTTAATCTCCCTTCCTCTTCTTTCTAAATGAGGGTTGCGGAAGGTCAAAAGCCATCAAGACCATAAGAGGATCGATAAGATCTATATGAAATCGTCCTACTGTGAATTTAAAGTGATTTTTGCTTTTAAGAGGATTTGTTAATGAATTGACTTCCTTCTAAAAAGATCTGAGTAATTTAAATGATATATTTATTGCTAATAATTTACAAAAGGAATAGGATTCCTGGGGTTAACTTCTAAGACATACGACTTTAACCACTTTTATTAAAAATTAGTTGACTTTGTTCTGGAAAGATGTGAGTAATTTAAATGGTAGTTTATTGCCAATAATTTACAGAAAGAATAGGATTTCTGGGGTTGACTTCTAAGACATACAATTTAAACCATCTTATAAAAAAGGGTATAATGAAACAAAATTGAGAACATTACTTAATGGATCAACCCTTTCCCTTCTTTTCCCACAAAAAGGTTGGCTCTTTGGTCTTCCAAGAGAGCTCAAGCAGTTAGTAGCAGAGTAGCAAGAAAAGAGTAAAGTTTAAAATCTAAAACCTCTTCTTAATATTTTTTTTTTATCATCTTTTTAATACAAATTTCTCTAAATATTGTGTTTTTTTTAATTTTTCGTTTTTGGGTTCCTAACACCCAAAAAACTGGCGCAGTCGTTCCGGACTTGGCCCCCTATCGTTTTGCCTATTGTTCGGAGTTTTTTTATTATTATTTGCAATTTTCCAATTTTTCGAATTTTTCCAATTTCATAATTTTCAACTTATACTTGTGAATTGCGCGGTGGTGCAGACTCTAGCCCTAGAGTCTCATCTGATTTTTTTTTCTTTCTTTCGCAAATTTCTATTGATACTCCTTTTGTCTGTTGGCGGAGTTTTTTTTCTTTTTACAAGATAAAATAAAATAACACCAGTTTGTCCGTCTACAACATTGGCCTGTTACTGGGAAAATTCACGAGTGCTGCCAACTGCAACATCAATCCTTGCTTTAGCGGTTCCTGATATCATTCAGTCATTTTTGGTTTAATTTATCGTCAGCCCTTAGTGCCATCCAATCAACTTCTGGTGCCATTCAACTTTCAACTTTAGCTCCGAATTTTTTCAAGTGAACCATCACAACTTCACTTTTAACACAGTTCAACGTCAGTCATTGGTACCACCCTGCTCCACCACCAGTTTTGTTCGAGCAGACCAACATAGGTGTCAGCGGATCTAAGTTTCTTTTTGCTGTTTGAAAACTCAATTTAAGGTATTTGCTGAATAGATTTTTTTTTTGTTTTGCTTGTAATTATTAAACAATGAATTTTGCTGATCGTATTTTAAGAAGTGTTATAGTGCAATTTATATTTTTTCCAATATTCATATTTTTAACCCTCTCAAAATTCGAAAGCATTTTAAAATATTCTCATTCAATTTCTAATCTGGACTTTATTTTTCTCGCCTCTCAGCATTTTTACTCACGATAACATTTTTTTATCATCCATTTTTTTTTCTCTTCAAACTTATGTCATAATTTCGTCCAAATTGCCACAAAATTTGATTTTTTAATTATCTCGCATTATTTTAATTCGTAAAATGAACAACTTCATCCTTGAATTTCACAAAATTTTATTGGAAGGCAATCATACTATTATTTCATTTTTGTTTCTTTTTGCAGTTCTAAATCTCGTCTGATTTTTTTTTTATACTTCACTTCTAAATATTACTTCTTAAACATTCATCTAAATTTTCTTGTTTTCATTTTTGTGTTTAAAATCTCGTTTTTCAGTATTTTTAACTTTTTCTTTCCCAATAAAATCACACATTTTATTCATCAAATTCATCTAAATATTGCATTTTATTATTACTATCATTATTGTTATTTTTTGACTCAGTTGATTGCATACATTTTCATTTCCAAAATTATTCTCAAAAATCATTTACTTTTATTTCAATACTAAAATTTCACAATTCATTTTTTTGTCATTCAACTTGGCCACTATAATCAATTTATCGTTATTGGTATTTCATTTAGATCTTCCAAAATTTTATTCATTTGTCCCTCTGTACTCATTATTTTCACAATTTTCCACTTTTCAGCCAAAATTTATCTGATTAATTTTCCTCTTTTTGTCATTTTTCACCTTTTTGTCATAAATTTCATCTACTCATTTTACTGTTCAAACATTTTTATTATTTCTCGTAATTTTAACCCTCTAACATTTTTTCTCCTTTTTTGATCTCCATTTTATATTTCTTCAATCAAAACTGTCCCATACATTTTTCAAAATTTTTTACAAATAATAGTTTATATTGTTTTAATTTTTCACCTTTTGTCCGCCTCATTGATTTACCTAATTCTAAATTTTGTTCTTCATTCTCAACTATCTTTCACGCTCTTTTTCAAATACTTTTCACAAAATTTTCTTCCATTTTTTATTTATAATTTCTACTGATTTTATATTCTTCATTTTTATTTTTCATAATTCTTTTTCCCAAAAGTTATCGCAATAGTTTTACTTTTTAGTCTTTTCCATTCGCACTGAGTTTCTTATTTTACATGACAATACATGTTTCACTATTTCGTCCATTATTAATTTTCATATTTTAAATTTTGTTTTTTCCCTCTTTCCTCACTTTTCAGAAAAAAACTATTCTCTATGCATTCGGTGTGTCATTAGTTAATTCAGATTCACAAAAATACTTAGTGCTCTTCATTTTTATTTTCTTTTTGTTTGATTTATCTTCCAACCTTCCATAGTTGAAAAGTTAATCATCTCAAAATTTTCTAATAGTCATTACTTTCAACTTACTCGTCCAATATTACTATCTTATCTCCTGTATTTTCCAAATTCAGCATATTTCTGACAAAAATTTCTAATTCAGTTTCCTTCTGCTCAAAATTTGACAATCTCGTCATTAAATTTTACAAAATTTATTTTTAAAGATATTCTCTCTTTTTGTTTTTGTTTAGAGTCTTATACCATTTTTTTTTTACCCTCATTCACGTATAAATTTCATTTCTCAAGTTTCATCCAATTTTTTTTTATCTACATTTGTTCGATTCAAAAAAAAAATATATATATTTTAAATTTCGCCTTAGCTGTTCTGACTTCTGAAATATTTTATTCTTATACACATACGTCCTTCATCACTCTCCATTTGAAACTTCAACTAATTATAAAAAAAGTTCTATTGTTCATGCCTTCTGATTTTTATTATACCTACATGTATTCATTCCCCAAATTATTTCCCCTATTTTTGATTTGTTTCATTTTTCTTATCCCAACTCTTTTTATCGTTGAAATATACTGACCATCTAAAAACTCACACACAATTCTATTTTCTCATTTTTCATCATTCTAAAATCTATAACATATTTTTTCAAAACCTCTTATTATCCCGTACATTTTTAATAATTTATAAGTAATGGTTCACATTCTTTATTTCCTCACCTTTAATTTACTCTACTGGCTTCCCTAGTTCAAAATTTTTTGTCAACATTCAAAATTTTACTACCCCTCATTCAGAATTCCCTATCTCATCATTCTCGCCATCTACGTAATTCATTTTAATTCCACTTTTTCACTTTCAACATTTTTATCAACCCCATTCAAAATTTTAAATTTTTGCTTATATTAATTTTTGGACTAAGTAACTGACAAAATTTGATTTCTATCTGTTTACTACAAAATTGTACACTTCTTGAATTTGATTCTAATCCATCTTTGCTATAAACCTTTTTTTCATTTCAGTTGTTTTTTTTTTTTTGACGCACATCTCTTTCTAAGTCTCTTGATTTACAATTGCCCCAATTTCAAGCCACGTAATTCTGCTAGACTTCCCTTCAAAAAAAAAATAAAATAAAAAATAATAATAATAATAATAATAATAATACATATTTCTAGAATTCAGCCAAGTGTCTGCACCGAATCAAAACTAATTCTCTTTATAAAATATTTTATTTATTGAACCACCCTCCAGAATCCAAAGAATTACCATGACTGAAATTTAGTTACAAACAAACCTTATTGTATGTGTTTATTTTTTTTTCTCTCCTTTTGAGACTGTTATTTGTTACTTCATAGTCTCCATTTTATGTCTTTTATAACAAGTTTTATCCTTACGTGAACTACTGAAAATTTTTGGAGCATCCGTCTTTACCCAAATTGATAAACACTGTTAGTACGTACTTTGACGAACTTAAAATTGTGCCTCCTTATCTGACGTAAGAGCCACGTTTTTGTTTAGGATTTCTTTTTTATTTTTGAATTTCCTCTTACTTGTTTATAAATAATAGTTCACATTATTTTATTTCTATTCAACATTTTTTTTACCACCCCTCAACCAAAATCCGCTATCTTACTTTCTCCACCATCAAAATATTTTCATACTTTATTTTCATTTTTATATCTTCGAAATTTTCACTTAACCCAATTTGAGATTTTACAGTTAAAAAATTACATTTTATTGTATTTAATTCTTATAAAATCTTATATTTCACGCCACATATGTCCATTACACTTCATTTCGTTTAAATAATTTTTGAATTCGTGGCCCTACATTATTTTCTCTCTCCCTCCTCTACACATTCGAATTTTGGTTACTTCTCTCGGTCACTCGCCTTCGATACACCCTCTGCTGAACCTGTTTACCTATATGTACCTTTTTCCTTTCTTTCTCTCGTCGATCTACACATATATCCACCCTTCGCCGGTTTGTTCACCTGTAGATTTGACCTATTCTTCTTTTTCTTCTTAAATCTGGTTATTCCATTCATTCACCCCATCGAATAACCTTTTTCATCTCGTTTTTATTTTTGTCCTATTTTTACGTTAACCGTCTTCTCATTTTTTTCTCTCTCTCGGTTACTTTTACCTTCTCTTGTTTTATTTTTTTTGTTATTTTTCTAAATTACTTTCTATATTACCAACGATCTGATAATCTGATCCAATTCGGACATCTATACTCACATTTTTGTCAAAATAATTATATAAACAAATAGGTATTTTTAGATTTTACTACTTGAAATTTGCCTTATCGATACCGGAACCTTTTATGTGATATACTCTAAATTTCTACCCCAATTTAAACAATTTTTAATACCCAATTACCATCCTAATTTTCATTTAATTTTATCCTTCTGACGTTTTCAAAAATTTGATTTATTTCAACAACATTTTGCATGCTAATTTGTGGCAAGTGGATTAAAATTTTCGCATACACCTTTAGTTATATTTTCGTGCATACATATTTTTTGTCTTCCTGCTCACTACAAAAGCCTTCATATTTAGACTTTTTGACTACATTTCTTGGATTCTCGTTGCTTTTGCCAGGTTGACCTATCACATACTTTTTCATTCAACAATTTCAAACAGAATTTATTTTATATTTTTTGATCAATTTAACTTCACCCACTTTCGAATCACTTTTCATCATCTCTTTCTATTTGTACAAAAAAAAAACCAAACATGGGATTACCACATTTCCTCACTCCATCAAGTAACCTTTTTATCATGTTTTACAATGTTTTTTTTTGAAAATAGGTAACTGAATATTCCATTTTTACAACTTTTGGTTTGTTTATTGCTCTCTATGGTCTCAAATCTTATCATTTTATAATCCTTCAAAAACTTATTTACTAATAAATTCTATTTTCTCAGCTTTCTCTCATTTATGTTTCCTCTTTTTATTTCTGTTTCTTCCAAATTTTATTATTTCACTTATTTTAGTTCCATTCAAAATTTTCAAAAATTCCTATCAAAAGTTTTAACTGATTTGTTTTTTTTATTTTATTCTTATTTCACTTCGACTGTCTTTTCATTTTTGTTCATTTTTACTTTTTCTTGTTTTTACTTAGCTATTTTTGTTTCTAGTCTCAGCATATAATTCGTTTTTGTCCCTCTTATATTCCCCTTTCTGAATTGCACTAGGAATCTTACTTTAAAAATTTAGTACCGTTCCTTTCTCACAAAATTTATTTTTTCCTTTTTACATTCAAAATTTAATATTTTTCTTACATTTTACTCTCGGTTGATTTTATTGAACACGCATTTTAAGATCTCATCTTTTGGTTTCATTGGAAAGCCTATCAAAGATTCTTATCATTTCATTTTATTGATTTACATTTGTAAAATTTCATCAATTCACACTTTTCTCATTACAGTTACTCATTCTCAAGTTTTATTATTGTGTAATAATTCTCATTATTAGATTTTTACTCCTTTGGATTGATCTGATTCATTTTTGTTTTTTCTAAGTATCAACGTATCTTCTTGCCTTCTAAATTTTGCCTTACATTTTTAATTGGGTTATTTGTCTCTTTTATTTTACATTCGTAGGTCTTACATTTATTTTTATTTTTCAGTCTAATTCATTGTTTTTTTTTTTTGCTTGCTTTCAGTTAGTTTAACCATCATCTTAAAACCTCTCTTGTGTTTTTATCTCTGTCCCTTGTTTCTTTTCCCTTCATGAAACCAGTTCATTCATTATACATCTACATTGACTTTCCATTTTGTTTAGGTACTCTCTAAGCCTTATTCAACCCTCAATATTTTATGTTTATATTTCACTCTATTTTTATGTGATTCTCTACATTCTATTAATTTACAGGTATTGCAATTCTGTTTCTTTCAAAAATTTCTCATCCAGTTCTATAAAAGTCTCAACTCATTTCAATAATTTTATATTTTGTCTCTTGAAAAGCTTATCCATACAACTTATTCCTCCTCCTTCGATATTATTCAAATTCATTTTTCTTCATTTTTATTTTTATTCACCTCATTTTCTATACATACTCGCAGTTCCATTTTTGGCACTATTAATTTTTATTTTTGGTATGTAATATATTATATGACTTCATCAACCTGATCGCCTATCTTCCTCCTGTGCTACTTATATTCAAATCTCATCATTATTTTACCAAAAGAACTTCTTTTTAGCCCATTCTATCAACTTTTAAAAGTCAAGAATTATACTTCAAAACTTTCTTTTTCAATAAATAAGGTCTTTCATTTTCATTTTAAATCTCATTTTTTTGGTGAAATCTGTTTCTTTCCTGCCTCCTTTTCATTACACAAACTTCCCCTTTATAAAATTCTGTGCTTATTTCTTAACACTCAAGTTACATCATCCTATAAATTGCTTAGAATACTCCTAGCTTCCTTCCACAGAAATGAATAATTACTTCTCATCAACTATAATTTACAATTCTGTTCATAATAAATAAGTTTCTGTTCATTTTATCAAAAAATTCAAGATTCTATTGCATTTCTATTCCTTCACTCTTCTCATATTTTTGTAGTATCATATAGACTTTCGTGTTTCTTACTATTTGGGCCATTTATTAGTTGCTTTATTCTCTTTTGCTCCACATTTATTTATCTCATTCACTTCTAATTGTTCCTCTCAATTTGTCATTATTCCTTTCAAAGATTTACACAACTATCTTTATGAATTTTCATCCTTCACTTTTTGTTTCAATTCATTAATTTTGTTTTAATATTGTTACTCCAGAAACTTTCATGAAATCTAATAACCTTTTCTTTCAGATCATTTGCATCTCTAATGAAAAATCCTCAACATTTCAAACCTCTTAGCCAACCAAGTTTTTGCAAATTCTTCCAGCCTTTTTAATTTAGTAGTTTTATTAGGCAGTAATCTTTAAAATAATTGAACTTTTCATGAGGACCTTTATAATTTCATTTCTTCCTATTTTTGATTTCTTTTCACTTCTTTCATATTTAGAACCCTCTAGTAGTTCTTTTCTTAAAACATTTCTTCATTTATGCCAAATTATTAGTATTTCATTTTAGAATCTTATACTTCAAAGATGTTGTTCAAACTATTACTTTTTACTCACACTTCTCTATTGCATTTTTTATTTCTACATTCTTCAATTCATTATTTGTATTAAAATTTTCATCAGTTTGGTTCGCAGGAAACTTTCAGTCTTTTTAATATGATAATACTTGCCTGGTTGGGCGTATTAACATTGGCATTAACCCTGGTAATATGCGTAGTCGTACGAAACTACTTCAAAAAAAAAAAAAATCGTCGACAAGGTCCACTCCAAACTATTAGGCTCAACTTCATCTATGTTCACAGCCAGTATTAAAACTCTCGAAAAAACCATTTCTGACCAAATATTCACACAAATACAAAAACACATCAATAAAAAATTCTGACATGGAAATTCCCCAACCCCAAAAGTCAATAATACATGAAAGAAAACAAAAATAATACAAATCATTTAATCATTTTTATAGACCTGTTATAATGAAAGATCACCCAATCGAAGCGGTATAAAAAATGTGCTGGAACGTTGGTCAATGGTCATTCAAATCATCAGACACAAATTCAATTCGACAAAGCTGCAAACACTGCCCAGCTCAACGATTTATAACTAAGACTGGAAAAATATACTATTTCAATAAATTAATTCCAGTCCCATTAAGAGGATCATACTTAGTATTTCATATACAAAATCCAAATAAAATCCTAAATCTCAAAACAAATAAAACCACCAGTGAGTACATTGCCTGGGTAGAGAATAATTTCCAGCGTATAAAAAACGACGAAGCTTTCAGACTGAGCGGCTAAAATAACTTAAATATTTCGACCATCTAAATTTGATCAAAAAAAAAAAAAAAAAAAAAAAACTTTCCTTTCCCTTTAAATACAAAAAAATGTGTATCGAAAACGATGATGGATACGAACTAACTAAATATAATGAAGAATACTTATACTATGTTTGCAGAAAATGTGGGTGGCATAAGTACCACTTTTCTGACAACTACATAGTAATAGCGACTTTGATCCATTTGGAAAATGGAAGGCAATTCACAATGGTATATAAGGCAAACCAAAACGACATAAAAAAGAAGAAAATCTTACAATAAGGCATTAGCTTAACCCCAAACTTTAATTAAATAATACTAAATTTTCGGCCCTATCCAAATTGATAAATTTCTGGTTTTGCTTAATTAATATTTTAACTCTACTACTTGAGTACCTCAGATATTTATAGTAAAATAATGATAACTCTTTGATTCTGTTCAAAATGATAATATTTTAATAATATAAGTTTAATATCTTATAAATTTATTTTATAAGTTACAAAAATTTTTTGTGAATTGTTAATTTAAAAAAAAAAAAAAAAAAAAATATTAGTTTACTCGACAATTTGTTATCATGAATAAGATATTATTATAATTTCTGGTAATCTTTATGTATATGTAAAATTCTAGCCCCATTTATTAAGTAGTGATTTTTCTATCATTGGAGTAGCATCACAGTTATACATCATTCTATTTCTCAAATTTACTCATTGGTTATTTCACACATTTCATACATGCATATAGTTATTTCAATTATTGTTTCAAATCTTTTTATATTTAATTTTATCTCATTCTTATTTCAAAGTAATTCCATTTCTACCTCTCAAACTTACTCAAACTCCTACTTGAAAGCTGAATTTATCAAGTCTCTTCAATCTCATTGAAAATAGGTTTAATTTCCTATTTACTGTTACTCAAGTTGATTTTAACTCTTCTTATAATTCTCAACGCCATTTTCAATCAATTATTCATGTCTCTTCTTGGGTTAAATTCCTTCTAACTCTTATTCAGAGTAAATAAGGTTTCATTCCTTTCAATTTTTGTTCATTATTTTCAATTTCCATTTGAATCAAAGAAGGTGAAATTCCTTCCAATTCTATTAAGAGTAAATAAGGTTAAATTCCTTTCCACTTTTATTCAAATAAAATAAGGTTAAATTCCTTCCAAGTGTTATTCAAGTTAGATAAGGTTCAATTCCTTTCAGTATGTATTCAAATCAAATAAGGTTTCATTCCTTTCAATTTTTGTTCATTATTTTCAATTTCCATTTGAATCAAATAAGGTGAAATTCCTTCCAATTCTATTCAAAGTGAATAAGGTTAAAATTCCTTCCATGTGTTATTCAAATTAGATAAGGTTCAATCCCTTTCAGTATTTATTCAAATCAAATAAGGTTTCATCCTTTTCAATTTTTCTTCATTATTTTCCAATTTTATTCAGAGTAAATAAGGTTCAATGCCTTTCAATTTTATTTATTCCATTCATTCCTTTCAATTCTTATCTAATTCTTCTTAATTTCTATCCAAATCAAATAAAGGTTTAATTCCTTTCAATTTTATTTATTCCTTTCAATTTCCATTTCAATCAAATAAGGTGGAATTCCTTTCAATTTTATTCAAAATACATAAGGTTTAATCCCTTTCGATTATTATTGAAATAAAATAAGGTTAAATTCCTTTCAATTCTTACTTAAATGTAATTAGGTTAAACTACCTTCAAATTTTATTTTCAAACTTCTCTCAAGTTTTGTAATTTGTATAATTTGAATTCAATTCAGGTTTCTTACATGCAATGTTCGCACAAGCCTGTATCATATTACCCCCTCTATTGAAATTTGCACTTATGTATTTATAAAATTCTTTCTTGCATACAAAACTCAAACCTTTCTAATGTTTATTTCATTCTTAAGTCTTTACAATTTGTAGTCTAACTAAAAATGAAGTAGAATCCCTTCTATTCTTATCCAAACATAGAATTATTCGCTAGTTTCCTCTAAATTGTGTTAATTTTTACAAGTCAAATATATTCCCTTTGTTTTCATCAAAATTTTCGATTATACTCGTATAACTTGATGAGTAACTTTTTCTTCCACCAACCATAGACAATAAGTTTGTTTGTTGTCATTGAGCTGAAGTCTTCTAAGGTAAATGGTTTCTCAATTACTTTGTAAATGAACAATTTCAGTCAAGTTTCAGGTCAAGTGATAAGGGATTAAAGTCCACAATACACTTTCTGAAATGGGCATATCCACTGAAATTTAGCTTACAAGATTAGGGACCAAAACTAGAAAGAATGATAAAGCAAAAGACACTTCAAATCTAAGTAAATAGAAGTTAAACGTCAAAAGTCTCAATTTAGACATTAGGGTTTGTCCCCGTACTAATGAGATGACTAATTCCACTGTTGATTTGAGTGATCATACTAAGTCAAGTTAAGTCACATCAGACAATAAGCCAAGTGATAGATAATTGCAGTGGCAAAAAGCTTAGTTTCAAACTTATCAACCTTATGTGAAAGTCACTCTTACTTTCAACTTTCTTTTTAATGAATTTAGTTTTCTTCTAAAATTTGAAATACTTCAGACTTACTAATATTTCAAGTTGACAAATAATTTCATTATTCAAATTCAAAGCTTCATTAACTTAATGCCAATTGAAAATATTTCTGATAGTTTGTTATTTTCCTTTCACTCATTTAGCTAGTTACCTACGTTCAGTAGACATACTATGTATATATGATTATCATAAGACTCTTGGACACGTTTTTCATTTCATATCAGTACTCTTTTTCTATTATTTTTATTTGCTTAATTTCATCCATAATCACTTTCAACAGTTCTATATTATAATTACTTAATTTTTAGTGTCTCATATTCTTATCTCCCCTTACGTTCATGTCCACTTTTTGATGTACTCAACGCATTCTAATTATCTTTTTTAAATTTTCTAATTTTTATATGTCGCTTCTGTATTTTTACCCTTTCACTCTTTGGTGTATTTTCAATGTTTATTTGTCTCAAGACTTACATCTTTCAATTATTTCTTTTCAGATATCTATTTCTGCCTTATTCTAGAAATTTTAAGTGACGTCACTCTTTATTTAACCTGTGTTTATTGTACCTCAAATATTTCCTAAGACTATTATTTTACTTGTATGTTTTATTTTACCTCACTTATTTGTATCATTTTCTTTGTGTTTTTTGCATACTACTGCTACTGCTCTGGTGCGATGTTAGAAAATTTGTCCTGGGTTTTCCCTGTCCAAATTTTCTTTCCCTAGGGGGGAGGGGTGTTACAATCCCTCTTCCCACGGTGCTAAGACCCCTCCTTCCACAACCTTCTTTTTCTTGTACAACCAATGTTACAGTTCCCCCTTTTTTAACTATTCTCTTAAAACCTTTTTCTTTCTATCCTTTTTATCTTAATCTCCCTTCCTCTTCTTTCTAAATGAGGGTTGCGGAAGGTCAAAAGCCATCAAGACCATAAGAGGATCGATAAGATCTATATGAAATCGTCCTACTGTGAATTTAAAGTGATTTTTGCTTTTAAGAGGATTTGTTAATGAATTGACTTCCTTCTAAAAAGATCTGAGTAATTTAAATGATATATTTATTGCTAATAATTTACAAAAGGAATAGGATTCCTGGGGTTAACTTCTAAGACATACGACTTTAACCACTTTTATTAAAAATTAGTTGACTTTGTTCTGGAAAGATGTGAGTAATTTAAATGGTAGTTTATTGCCAATAATTTACAGAAAGAATAGGATTTCTGGGGTTGACTTCTAAGACATACAATTTAAACCATCTTATAAAAAAGGGTATAATGAAACAAAATTGAGAACATTACTTAATGGATCAACCCTTTCCCTTCTTTTCCCACAAAAAGGTTGGCTCTTTGGTCTTCCAAGAGAGCTCAAGCAGTTAGTAGCAGAGTAGCAAGAAAAGAGTAAAGTTTAAAATCTAAAACCTCTTCTTAATATTTTTTTTTTATCATCTTTTTAATACAAATTTCTCTAAATATTGTGTTTTTTTTAATTTTTCGTTTTTGGGTTCCTAACACTTTCTCGGTACTCCTCACAGAAACTTTATTTCACCGGTGTACTCGAGGGAAGAGTTGTAGGCCGCACTTAGGTTTCAAGTCCAAAGTCTCTTCAAAATAGACAGAACTGAAAAATTTTTAGCATACATATTCTTAGGATTTTTTTAATTCGGCTTACACAAAATATATCTTTAAGCATAAAAATAATATACACATCGCATTAAAATTTCAAGGCTATTACCACTATCTTATTCGAACTCTGACCGTCCTTCACCCCACCTCAGTAACCCAAATACGTGATGAATCGGCCAACGAAACATCCCGTATTTCTTGTAATATGCCTTACCTAAATTAGGAAGTCTACCTTTGCTTTTTTTCGAGTGATACATGCTTCCTTTTTTTTTTCCTGAGTTTCGCACCGAGTTGGTTATACCTGTTATGTTACTTTTGAAGGGCTTTGAAAAATATTTTAGAAAAAAATTAAATTGAGAAGAACAATATCATACGCGCATGGAGAATTTATTTGAGAATAACATATTCAAATTTGATCAAATTCGGTACAAAACTCAGCGAAAAAATGGTGAATCTAAAGCGTGTATTTCTGAATGAAATACTCACGTAAATGTCATTTTTTCTGCCAAAACGCAAATCCGCAACACGTATGTCACACACATTGCCCATGTTTTGTCTATAATAGTTAACATTATCATGCAGTTTTTTGGACGTCGATGGTGACTTCCTAGCCAAGGTAGACTACACCCGTGAGAAATACCATGAAAACGCATATTTACGTAGGCCATCCCCAAAGTATCTTTGCACTTTTTCCTCACCGTTTAGTAAGGCTGGGAAGATAATTTCTGTTGCACATGTTCATAACTTCATTATCCAACTTTGTGGCGCCTCCATTGCTGTGACTATTTTCATTTTACGCGAGTATGAATATTGGAAATTCGTAAATAATCAGTCCTCTGAATGCTAGGTTAGGAGAGTGGTCATTGGATTTTTATAAATTTGGAATTAAAGTAAGCAGAAGGCAAATGATGGAGGTGATGTGGATACCCTATGGGCAAAATATTTTGAAAACGGATCCGTTTTATTCCGGGTTATAATCCGTTTCTGGATTATAACCCGGAATTTTCCTGTTTTCCGGCTTCTAAAACGGATTTCGAACGGATTGTAATCAGTTTTGCCGGAAATGAGTCCGGATTATTTTCCGTGAAGGCTGTTTTATCATATTTGTTGGCCCGGGTTATAATCCATGAAACCGTTTTACAAACGGATTTAGAAAAATTGCCCAAAAATTATCACTGATTATAATCAGGAAATCCGTTTTACAAACGGATTTGGAAAAATAATTAAGATGACAAAAATAACTGCAAATTTTCAGATCCGATGGTCGAAAATAAAAACGGACTGACAACGGATAAAATTCTCATTTTCCGGATCATTTTCTCATTTTTTGCCCATCGGGTAAGTCGTGAAGGGAAAAATGTATGAAATAAGGGATTTTCCTGTAACCATATAAAACTAACATGTTTACAAAAACTAAAAAAAATGGTAAGTTAGTGGTATTTTCATGACAATTACCTAGTTGAAGATTTAATTAGGCCCAACCATGTATTTTTACAGCTTATTACACATTTGCTCCTAGTGGAATATTAATTTTTATACAGACATGGACTATACCTCCTACAATTTAACTTTTTATACAGCTCCCAGTTTGCATTTAAAAAAAAAAGAAGAGGGAAAAAAGAACAGTAATGCCTTACTTATAGAAGATCTGCATGTATAGTCAAACAATGACTGAATGGTTTATAAATGAAAAAAGGTTTTCTTCCTCTTGTAGTCTGCCTTTCCACGGAAATAACCCCCGTCTACATGTTCTTCTTCAGCGCTCATTAAAGGAATGTGTAAGGGCATGGGTTTGTGTTATATTTTAACAAAACGGGAGCATTGTATCATGTTGGTAAACTCGATATAATGTGCCTCTTGCCGTATCTGTGATTCCAAAAGCTTTTACGGTTCCGTTCTTCCACGTATGCATAATTGTATCGTCGTCGTACCGCACACCATGCACCGCAAACAGACGCTTTTTAGCTTCATTATTTATAAATTCCTTTACTCGGAAAATTATCAATTTTTTTTCCTTTAGGTAAATTTTTGTTTTCCCGAAGTCTTTTGCTTTTTGGCTTGGGAAGAGGAAATGAAAATATTGTTTTTACCCGTAGGCACTTCATGGAAATTCATTGTGACAGAGAATTGGATGCTTGAAAAACCAAAGTGGAGTTTGAAAGTAGAGTACTCGTATATTCAAAGAGGAAGGGTTTGTGAAAAAGTTGATAAAAGGTCCAATCAAAATCGTTTGTGAAAACTTCGAGGAAAAGTCTAATCATAAAAGTTGCTTCAAGCTGAATGTCCTCTCCCGCTTTTGGGTTCGTTTTTGCCTTTACTCGTATTTCATATTCCAGCATCATTAATGAAAATAAAAAACAAGTTGAAAAATAAAATCATATTAATTAAAAAAATTAAATGAATAAAACGCTGCCATTTTTTATGTAAATCATGAGTCTTCAAATAGACTGGGTGACATGAGGCATATAGGTGATTTTTGGTGCTGAATCCAAATCTGCTAGCGGTTTTGCTCCACGCCGCTATTTAGACCTATTTTTTAGAGTTTTTCAAAATAATCTTCGATTAAAAAGCAGCATCAGGTAGCAGTCATCAAATTAACCCAACACTGTAATTTATTCAATTTTTCACGCTGAATCCGAATATGCAACCCGTTTTGCTCTACGTCGCGATTTAGACCCATTAGGGAGCATTTTACACTTTTTTTTCGGCCATATCTCGCTGAGCGAGAGCAGCGGCCAAAAGCGGCTTCCAGATTCGGGTTCAGCGTCCTCGAAAACCCTCATACCAGTGCTCAACTTTCAAATTTATTTCCTGAACAGAAAATCAGAAAATGCAAAGATTTTGAACATATTATATTCGGAGAAATTTTTGTTCGATTGAAGCTTCAAAATTTAATTTAAGTTAAATAAATTTACAATGAATGCAACTTATAAAGGTAATTACCCTATGGGCAAAATATTTTGAAAACGGATCCGTTTTATTCCGGGTTATAATCCGTTTCTGGATTATAACCCGGAATTTTCCTGTTTTCCGGCTTCTAAAACGGATTTTGAACGGATTGTAATCAGTCTTGCCGGAAATGAGTCCGGATTATTTTCCGTGAAGGCTGTTTTATGATATTTTTTGACCCGGGTTATAATCCGTGAAACCGTTTTGCAAGCAGATTTAGAAAAATTGCCCAAAAATTATCACTGATTATAATCAGTAAATCCGTTTTACAAACGGATTTGGAATATTAATCAAGATGACAAAAATAACTGCAAATTTTCAGATCCGATTATCGAAAATAAAAACGGACTGACAACGGATAAAATTCTCATTTTCTGGATCATTTTCTCATTTTTTGCCCATCGGGTAGTTTTAACCTTATTTGAAATTTGAAGTTGCCTTATACAAAAATACTATACACGACAGGAAGAACCCTGAATAATGTTGATCACTTGACTTCATTTAAGTGGAGATCAGAAATCGGGAGAAAAATGATTTTGGGAGAATGTAAAATCATGGCTGTATTTTATTGTACTAGTTGAATCCCGATGTTACAATTTTCTCTCGTACTTCATACATCCAATCAATATGTTGCGCTATATCTGTGAATACTGCAATATATGTTGTTCCGTCACTGCGTGGAGTTTTATCTCTGTTGCTAGTAATTCCACGTAAATAAAAACGAAGTGGTCCTTGTAAATCTCTTTTAGGAAACAGTAAACCACCTCCACTGTCACCCTGATTAACTCCAGTTTCTAAAATATCAACAACAAAAAATTTTTTAGTTTAAGACGACAGGAAAACAGCAGCATACCGCCCTATTTTTAAGTTAGAAAATAGTCATTTATTGTGATGATATCTTTGGCTTCCATTTTTCTATAAAGATTGTATAAATTTTGATAATTTTTCGATTGTTTCACACCCCGAGAGAATATCAAAACTTGCCATCCCTGATTGTCAAGCTAATCCAACGAGTGAGATAGAAATTTTATGTGTGTAAAAAGGAAACTGCTAATACTGCAAGTATACTGCATATTATTTCAAATATCCTAATGAACCTAATTCCTAAGCTTGAAATTATGGTCATACTATTAGCTGTACTGAAGAAGTTTGTTTATCCACTCATTAGCCTTTACTTTTTCTAGGTCATCGTACGTATTAAACATTCATTTCACGCTGAAAGAAAGTCAAATTTAAAACTTCGCAGTTACGCGTATATTTTTTCCAAGAAGACCAATCTGACTTTTAGACTTTTTCTCAATTTTTTATGCATCAATCTAGCCATAGACCGAGTCGAAAATCATTTCAAAAAAATTATCAAGCTTCAAAGTCTGTGAGTGCGAGTGATCAGAACGAAAGAAAAAATTGAAACTTTATATCGCATCATCCCTATATTATCGAGAACCCTATGTAGAAATTTACTATATAGCAAAGTCCTATGTAGCCCAAAAAACTGATATCGAGAAGATACCAATATATATATCGACATTTTAGCCTTCTAACGATAATGGAGCGACGCAATGAATGTCAGTGGCTTAATTTCTTTATCGCATCGTGACGTACTATACCTACGTACAACTTAATGTCGAATGAATCCATACACAAACCCGGAATTTTTGATTTTGATTTTTTGATTATACTCGTATTCAATGACCCAAGCAACTTTATAACGCTATAACGCGTTTTTAATTTTCCCGAATTTTCCCAAGTTTGTGTACGAGTATATGGTTTCTCAGATCACAATTATGGTCGTGTTTAGGTAATTCTGTTCCTATTTTTTTTTGTTTTTTTCTCATCATTCTGAGATGGTTGCAGCGCTGTATTCATTATTTTGGAAATGATTCTGGTAGTTATGAAATTTTCACTTTATGATTGAAAAATATTTTATTTTACTAACTATTCTTGATCCCCGCACAAAATGCATCTGCTGCAATTGAATCGATATATTCTTCGTGCACCATCGTGATACAGGTTTTCAGGTTAATAAATGGTAAAAACGTTGTCAATAGGGTAGGACTCTGCTTTTCACTTTCAGTAATACCCCAACCAGATACCTACGATTCAAAAAATTCAGACAGTGAATCAATACTTGAACATGGAAATTTTCTAAATTTCATTTTGGTTAACGAGAATGATGTTGAGTAAATACAAACTTTTCCTGTTGCATTTTCTGGAGCAATGTAATGACCTCTAAATGTCCAATCAACACATGCTGGCATAACATGTCTACTGAATGTAATTTTCTCACTTATCCAGAGGATTGCTATGTCTCCAGCATAATGTGTTGTTCTATCAGGGAGTGGCAACGTGTCTGGTACCAAAATTTCTCGAATCTTCATAATGGAATGAATAAAATTATTATACCTACATAAAAGTAGTGTATACCTACTCCTTTGAAAATAAAATGTTCCCGGGCGCAGTTGACCCTTTCACATTAGTGCAACTCGAAGTTTGTTCGTATAGACAATCAAACGATTATATTCTTTATGTAAACAAAAGTTAATGCAATGCATTGTAACATCTAGATACACCTTCACTTTTTCGAAAACTATCCAAAAAACTGTGTGGCAGGTTGCGACGTGAGCATCTCATTTTGAACGGAGTAAAGTTAGTCTTCCGAAAACCAGAGTTCTAAAGCCGTAAGATATGACTTTAGCTTTCGGCTTTTAGCTTCTGACCTTGAAAATAAAACTTGGGCTTTCAAATTTCAACTTTTAAACAGAAATTTTGGCTTTTGGGTTTCGCTTGTTTCGATTAAAATTGAATGGCTTTTGGCTTTTAGCTTTTGGCTTTCAGCTTTTCACAAAAATATACTTTCTTACAGGAAATTTTATCCTGAATTTGAAATTTTAGGTGAAAATTTTTATTTTTAATTTTTATTAATTATTTGATTCATTTCTCTGTTTATGCACTTTACTTTTGTGATTGGTGATTTTTTTGTTGTTGTAAAAAGCTAAAAAGCCGTATAAAAGCCATAAAAATACGGCTTTTGCTTTCAGCTTTTGGCTTTTTTGATGAAGCTTTCGGCTGTCAGGCATACTGGTTTTTTCTTCATAAATCGATGGCTTTCGGCTTTTAGCTTTCGGCTTTTGGCTAGCTTCCAAACTCTGGTTTACGCACTTTACTTTTGTGATTTGTGATTTTTTTTGTTGTTGTAAAAAGCTAAAAAGCCGTGTAAAGAGGCAAGAATGAAAGATTCAAGTTAGTGAAAACAAGACATGTTTCAACATGTATTGTTTCCACTATTGGTACCCCTGAAAAATATTTACTTTGAATATTTTAGTGTAGTCGTCATCCTTGGTCGTATAATTAAGAGTATATTTACCCACCACAACTTCATATTGTTTTGGATAGTTTAAACCACGGATTGTTGTGTTGATGAAACAATGTGCAGCTAGAAACAAAGTAAAACATAATTACAGAAGTGCTAAACGTTACTAGGTATTCCAATATTGAATATTAAAGATGAATTCTTTGTACTAGACATTAAGTCGACATCTTGTCCGTCCGTGATTCCTCAATGTTATACGTAGGTATGATGACGTCATCAAGCCTGTATACACCCATGATAGTTAGACAGCATACCCTGTATGATGAGAACTGATAAAGATGAATCCTTCGTACTACCTTTAGTCGAGATTTTGTCTGTCTGTAATTCCTCAATGTTATACGTAGGTATAATGACGTCATCATTATTTAGTCAAAATTGTTTGTCCCTTGTCTCCAATGTTATGAAATTTCACACCACCAAATGATACTATAGTCTTTATTGTGGGCAACTTTTACAGGAAGCTGCGCTTATTTTCTCCATCTTTCTTTTGATCTTGACAACTTTCCAATCTATTATGACTAAAAAACTGACAGATTTGTGGTGCAAAAATTTTCCAGGATATATTTAGGGTCATATGTAAAATAAAATTTAAAAATTTCTATAAAATTAGTTCAGCTCTTTAAGAAAATAACATGTGATTTTGAAAATTTTTGGTTTTTGCTTCAAACTTAATTTTCTCAAAAGTAGAATTTCATAATTCTAATTTTTAAATGGCCTTGCCTTAATTAGTATAGCTTTTGGTATTTCAGAAATATCACTCATATTCTACTTATGAGATTCTGGAAATAACTTCACTGTAGGTATCAACAGTTATTCAAACATCCTTATTTTTTGAGAGCCTTGAACAAACTGTTTTGAAAAAAATATATTTTGACTTATCAAAGCAACAAGATACTTTGATTTAGGAAATTGACAATAATCATTTTCAACGCCCAATGTGATTTATTTTTAAAAAGTTTAATTTTCACCCTCTGTATCTTCATCTATACACATCCAATCATTAGAATAACTACTAGTTTGAATTCAGAGCATAAATTTAGTTGATTTCAATACCCAACAACTGTGCAAAAAAGGTAACCGTGCAAACATATCAAATTTCAAACCAATCAGCTCAACTTCATACATGAGTAAAATTTTCTCCAAACTGATTAAAAACAGACTATATTACGTAATCGACGAGGCACAAAGTACAGAACAAGCAGGTTTCCGGAGCGGTCATTCAACAATAGATCATATCTTCATCATCAATCAATTAATTGAAAAATCTAGAGAACATATGATATGGACTTGTACCTGTTCTTCATTGATTTTGAAAAGGCATTCGACTCAGTTGATTTAACATATTTATGGAGAGCCCTTAGAAGAAAGGGAATACCCCAAGATTACATTCATAATTTAGCAGAAATGTACAGAGGTGCTACAACCTCAATCAAATTAGACAAAAAGGGTCCATCATTTGAAATCAACAAGGGCGTCAGGCAAGGGGACCCACTCTCACCTAACCTTTTTAATAGTATAATAGAAGAAATATTTAGGGAAATAGGGTAGGAAAATTGTGCAATAAAAATATATGGAAAATGGCTAGACAACCTTTGCTTCGCGAACGGTGTGACTCTTATCTCACAAACATTTGAAGAACTAAAGAAATGATTCTGAAATTTGAAGTAACAAGCAAAAAAGCAGGGCTAAAAATTAACATAAAAAAACCACCCTCCTCTCAAATAAATCCATTCCTTTCAATTTACTACTGAAGGGAGAAAAAATCCCTCAAATAGAAGGGATGATTTATTTAGGACAAACTGTCTCTTTCGAGGATAAACTCAACAAAGAAAGGGTCAGGCCGGGTAAGGAGGGTGTTAGCGGCCCCAAGCCGGATTTCAAATTTTTTTTGTTCCAGTTGTTGGTCATGGTGAGTAACTATTTTGACCAAAGTTTCGAGTCTGTAGCTCCTTTGGTTGCGGAGATATAGCCTTTTAAAGGTGTTGTTTAGTCATTTTAGCTAAATTTTCATTTTAGGGTTTAAATGGATAGAAAATTTTCAAATTTTGGTTAGTGCTAGGTATCAATGAGATAAATCTATGGTATTTTTGTGGTTCATCTATGTTCATTCATTTTGGTGTTTTTGTCACATGCAATTTTCAACAGGCCATAACCTTAAGAATCTGGGGGTGGCACAGAAAATTTTTATATTAGGTAGATTCCTACCAAAATACACTTTTATTCCATAAAAATTTTTTTTTTATTTCATGGCCACACCATGCAGCGCACTCGTGAAAAATAGAGCATGTGTGATATTGAGACAACACAAAAAATTTTTAGGGTATGAAAATATCATAAATCTATACACTATCCATTTATGAAAAAAAAATTTCAATTTTACTTGTATACAGCTTCTACAGCTTATGTAAAATTTCAGTATACAGTCGAATGGGGCGACTTTACACACTTTTTTTATGTTTTTCAACTTTTTCCTTTAATAACTCGTCCAATTTTGAAGCTATTGAAGTGAATTTGGTTTTAAAATTTAGGTCTAACGTTTTTCAACACAATTGTAAAAAAAAATTTGAGTTTGCAGCCTTCCTTCTATTTTTTATGATTTTTCAAAAAATTTGTGTAAAGTCACCCCTCAATGGGGCGACTTTACCCATCAATTTTTATTGACGTGTGAAACCGAACTGAATATTTTGAGTGTCTGTGATTAAAAAAAAAAGACGAATAATGTTGGAATTGGACGCTCTGTGTAAGAGGTGACACACTGTGCGTGAGGTCAATAACCTACGTGTGGTAACACTGCAGTGAGGGTGGAGCCGTAGGCGTGGAAGAATAACGTTGCGTGAGTGTTTTGTATATAGAAAGTGCGTAGTTTCTTTATACAAACAACAACGTCCTTCTGTAACCTCTGTCCAGTTCTTCAGTCCGTTTCTAACTTTCGTCGACTACTGACTGCTAAGGTTCGACAGCAGGGTTATGGGTTCAACAGTGTGCATAGAGGATTTAATAAATCAGTTTTCAGTCTTAAATGCAGTAGTCATTATTTGATTTATTAAACACAAAACCACCAACCATTGGAATAGGAGTCTAGTGTGATGGCCCAATTCCAACAAGTTATGGGCCCAGAGCACGCTATGCACACTGCGCCATTTTGCCAAAAATTAGTGAGAAATTTTTTTGGGGAAAATTTTATTCGAATAAATAAAAAAGTTCGCAAATTTGTGGAGGCAAGGTGAGAGCTTCATTTTTCGAAGTGAAAGTGTACCTATGAGTGAAGCTAAGTGAGAGCTTTAATTTTTCTAAAGAGAAAAAGTGATGCAATACGTCATCTTTAAACTCAGGAATACAGGTAACACAGAATAATTATTCACTGGGAGTGAGACCAGAAATAAAATGTGATATCACTGTGAGTTATTTATCTTCAAATAGAAGGTAAATTATTAACCTTAAATGACGTCAGCCTTTCATTTGAAAGGTGGAAATTCGATTCTGATCAAATCGAATTTTATTTAATTTTGTTGTACAACAATTCATATATGCATGCATGTTGAGTAACCAAGTGTGTGGTTAAAAATGCTCCGTGAGGTTGGAGTAAAGTAAAGCAAATGTGCGTAATTTATTTTTCCATGAATAATGGAAAAAGGTTCACATGCGTCAGTCAGGTAATTTTATTTTTACCCTTGACTGTACTAGGGTGAGACTTTCAACTCTCAAGGAATTTTATTAGGAGGGAGAGTAGAAAGGCCAACAAAGTAATAAAAGCTGTGGTTTATTGACTTGTTTACCAGTTAGACCTTTTGACAGTTGGAAAAACAAAGTAATTGAAATGTCTTTGGACATTATTTAGCACTTTCAGTGTTCAAATGAGAATAGAGTATTTTGGATAAGCAAGGAGGTGCCTATTCTCTGATTGGTTTTTGAGAAATAGAGAATCTGCGCAGGTTCCTTTTGTAAAGGAACCAAAGGGTCAAGTTAAAGTCAGCCAGATCATTCAATGATTTTTGCTGGAAGAGTTAACATCGAATTTTCGTGTTAATACTGAGTTCTAATTTGGAACTTGGAAAATTTTCTGAACTTGGAAATTTTTTTTTTTAACTTGTACCTTTGAAATATTTTATACTCTTGTGAAGTAAGAGTACGTGTTTATTCCAAACTCTTTCTCAATAGTGCCTTTGTTTTTAAATACTGTGCCTAACTAATTTCTCGAATTTTATTCTGAGAATTTTGGAATTCCATAATTAAATCGAAGTGAAGTGAAAGTTCGCGTTGCAACGAGTGAGTGATATTGGTACCAATTATTTATTTTGTGTTGATGTAAAAGATCACCGGTAATCATCCTAAACAACCAAATATTTATTTTATATTTTTCGAATTATGTGAGAAATATTTTAGTGTGAAAAATATTGTTCGAAAAATAAATAAATGCACCATTAATAATGTTTTTATTGAGAATAAACATTACCATCAAATACTTGAATTTGAGAAAAGTTGATGGATTATTGAATCAGAAAAACACTTTGAGTCTTGTTGAGAAATCAAAAGACTCTTCAGCATTAGTGAATACGTCACTAATTAAAATGTGTGTCTCTTTCAAAATCAATTTTAAATCGAAAAATCTCGATTAATTAATTTTGAGTAATATAATCCTGAATAATAATTTTCAGTGAAAAATATTTTCGAAAGTGACTGACGAGAAAAATTTTCTATATATAGAAAATTCCTTTTCTGAATAAAGGCTGTTTTCGTCAATATAAAATATTTATAGACACACATAATTGAGATAAATCAAGTGCGATGATTTTAGGGATTTTCTTTGAGGGGTTTGTGTGAATTCTCTCTTGGGGTAGTTCGCGAGGACGTCCCTTGCAGGGGTTTGCATGAATTTTTTGAAGAAAAATTTTGGTGGTCTAATTAAAGTGCGAAAGAATTTTATCTCAGTGTGAAAAATTACAAGTGTGGATTTTTCTTGAAAAATTTCGCGAGATCTTTTTCAGAAAAATTGGTGAGAGTAATTTTTGATAAAATTCTAAAAGAAAATAGTTGGATAACTGGCGATTGTTATTTTCAAGTTTTCTTTAAAAGTGATTTTTCTGAAGTTCCAAATATAGGTCACGAGGAAGGTTGACCTAGTGAACTACATATGACCTAGTAGGTCATTGGTGCAATTGGTTGTTGGTAGTTTTAGGTTATATAATAGAACGTTCTATATTTAATCAGTGAGATATAAAGGCCTAAATTCTGAATAAAATTTAGAGATGCCACAAATAAATTTTTCAAAATTCGAACCTGGAAGAAGTTCCCTTCGAATTTTAAGTGGAGAAATTTTTATAACAACGCCGAATAAATTATTTGGTTCGTCCTCTTTGAGAACAGTTGACAGTTTGTTTCTCAAGCATTGTTTTCAGTGGAAGCGTGCTGGTTTTATTCAGAATATTTTAATGAATCGATTCAAATGGTGTCTCTCTGTTCTACATAATAAATGTAGCTGGACTGTAAAATATCGCTGCAGATAGATAAACAGTCGACTGGGGTGATAAGGTTCACTTTTTAAATATTTACCAGTCAGAGACTCCAACGTTCATTTTTCAAAGGTTAATGGTGAAAATGATTCCTTAACTTTGAAAATTGTTTACGTAAAAATAAACCAAATTTAGATTAGTGAGTTACTTTGGTTTTATGTGGCATTTAATTTAAATTGAGAGTGAGCTTGTTTTTAAACCAGAGAACTTCAGGGTGTTCAATTGATTACTGTCAAGCTGGGTGCAGTTTAGGCACCTCACGGTACAATGGTTCATTTGTGGTTAGGAATGTAAAAGTTCCTCTTTACTCGGTTATGTAGTGAGCATACGTAAGAATTTGGTAAATAATTGAAGGTTGTAATCTAATGTACGGATTACCAATTATAGTGCCAAATGCCAGGAATTGTTTTGGTTTTAAAAACAAGAGGAAACAGAGTTTAGTGCGAAGAGTTGTCAGGCTTAACACCCCTGCTACTCGACTGATTTACATTGAATCTTATTCAATATCTCCACGGTCAGTTAACTCTAGTTTCACAGTATCATCGCCTACTGAATATCTCCACGGTCAGTTAACTCTAGTTTCACAGTATCATCGCCTACTGTTGCAGAAATTGTGAAGGCAATCTTGATTTGGGAAGCAGTACGAAAACATATAATGGAGGCAGTAGGAGGTGAGGAGGAAGTTAATGGGGCTAGTGAGTCTGAGCATTTACCAACTGTGAGGAGATCGAAAAGGAAAAGTGGACCAATTACTAATTTGAGACCTTTGGATTCAACAGGCGCAAGTATGACTGAGTGTGAAGCACCGCCTCAATTGTTTCCAGAGATGGAGGTAATGAATAGTCTGAAGGTAAAGATGAGTGCGTCGGAACCGTTAAGCCAGGGTTAGGTGCCCTCGACCTTGGTTCAAATTCCTTTCAACACGTTGGCGAATATGCTCAATGCTGGAACTGAGGTAAATAGCGTTGACCGGGAGGCTCTGTCCGTTCTTTATAAGAAAATTGAGGACATACTCGGCAAAAAGAACAACGATGCCCTCGAAGAGGAGGAGGCACTTCTTCGAAGTGAGGATGAAGAAGTCGTTGTGGATAATGTGAGAAATCCTGATGCGCCAGAAGTACCCCAAGTGTCAGATTCTGTCAATGGGAGGGAGCAGAACACTCAGTCTCAATCATGTCGTACAGAATTGTCTAATTCCTTCGTTAATTCTGTTGAGTTTACCGAATTAGTCCATGCAGTCAGTGAGCAATTGGGAGGGAGTCGCTCTCAATTATTTCCCAGTGTGAGGGAAACTGGTTCGTTGGATGGTGTAAGACCTCTGTCAGAAATGGATATTGGAAGTAAGGACAATATCAGACGAACCTATCGGCTCACAGCAAATTCCCAATGGGACCTTTGGTATGACTACCTCATCAGTGAGTTACAAGCGAAAGGCTTGAGGTATATTGTCAAAAACGACACTCTACCAAATATTCCTCCATTTGAGTTGGATAGAAGGAAACAAACGGTCCGGGATATTATCATCAACGAAATAGATGATAGGTTTCATTCAAAAGTGGTGACTTTGTCTGAACCGAAAGAAATTCTCAAGATTCTAGAAGTCTATGAGAAACGGGAAATCAATATAACCTCGTTTAAGGTGAGGAAGAGGTTAAATAATCTTAGGTATGACCCTAAGAAGACGACTGCAGCTCAATTTATTGAGAAATTTGAGGACTTAGTAAGGAATTATGAGAACCTAGACAAACGACATGATCTGTCTGAGGCAGAAAAGACTGATGCATTTTTCAATGCAGTAAAATGGGGCCTACCTTCTGTAGCCGAGCAACAGTTCAACTATCGCATGTTGACTGATAAGCCATTAACCTGTGAGCAAATAAAAAGTTATATGTTACAAAAAGAGGTAACTGTAACTGCTCCTCAACCAGCTTAGCCCAAGCGAGACAATCCCAGAGGTGAGTCTGGACCAGTAGCCCTCCTCACAACGCTGTCCAGGTCTGGTAGAGGTAAACGTTCTTATCTGAGACCCTGGAACAGGTCCTCCACATCTTCTTCGCCACCAAAGAAACTGTCGAGACAAAATAATCGTAACACTTCGAAAAACAATATGTCTTTACAAAAAGGCTTTAAACAGTCGTCTCCATCTTCTTTTTCGCAGCATAGAAGAGGCGTTAGGTGCTTTAACTGCCAAAGACGAGGGCATATGGGTAAGGACTGTCAAAACCCAGCGCGTAGCAATGTCTGCTTCAGGTGTGACCAAGAAGGGCATAGAGCGGCTGAGTGCCCCTTGCCTGCGCAGGCTCCAGGCCCCGCACAGACAATTATTTCTTCGCGCCCAAAGCGCAAGAAGTACAGGAATAAAAATCAGCCTAGAACAGACTTGATAGATACACGTGGCCAGGCACTGATGGTAAGGCCAAATTTGGAGTACGTTCCGAATGTACCAGATGCATCTGGTTACTATGCGCCAGTGCAGAATATGTACACACTGGCTCCGTATGTATCCTCTCCATCCGATGAGCCTACATACACTTCCCTACATAATATGGAACCACCTTCACCACCATATCCTTATAATATGGTCCCTACTCCGGTTCCGGGACATATGGTCCCATTCAATTATTATCACAATTATTGAGTTGGGAGTACTGGCTACTGTGTTCCTTCCTGTGTTACGCTGACAGTCAGCCCCGTTTTGAGTCCGCCTTTGGCGTATATGATGAACCATCAAATGTATCCTGGGGCGTCTACAGGAACATCTGACGGTAAGGGTTATTATGCGATATCCTTTATCATAGACTCTGGAGCGACTGAACACATAGTTAAAGAAGGTGCGATTTTGACTAATGTGCGGAAATTTTTCCAACAAGTCAACAGTGCAAACAAATCTGCTTCTCTGTGCGTGAGAGCTGTGGGTGACATCCACGTGAGGGATAGTCAAGGTGTTCATATGTGCTTGCAAAACGTCCTATATGCGCCAGCCTTGTCCGAGAATTTGTTCTCGATTCGTAAGTTTACTGACAATGGTTTTAAAGTTATATTCGATCAGGATAAGTGCCAGATATTTGAGCTTTTCATGCACAAATTGTGTTTTGAAGGATATTATCGCACTCTCACTTGGGAAATCGCACTCCGATTTGTCCCACCAGGTTCTATGACACGACCCAAGTATACTGATTCAAGTAGTGCGTTGGTTTCTACTTCAATCATAAAACCTTTTGGGGGTCTCCACATTTCCAATTTGGAGGGAGAATGTGCTGGACTTTGTGGAAGAGGCAGTGGTCAAAATGGAGGTGATGGTACGACAACAGTGAGAAACCCTCCAGTAGCTCAACCGGAAGTGAGACCGAGTACAAGCTCCACTTATGAAATTGAGAAATGTTCCCACGCCCCAAGGGTTACAGAATCCACGTTAGACCGCATTAGTATGGGGAATACTATTAAAAACACAGACAACAAATATAGTTCAGACTCAAGTTCTGATAGTGAGAAATCAGACAATAACGTTGAGAAAAGCCATAACAGTAAGAAAAATGGTAACTATAAAAATGGTAACTATGAGTTAGATGGTAACCATGAAGCCTTTACGTTGGAAGGAATGTATTGGCATGTTAAGTTAGGACATGTGTCCTTAACTTACCTAAAACAAATGAGTCGAATTTATGCAGATCTTAAAAATGTCAAATTTGAGATAGACATAGTTAACTGCGAAACTTGTATTTTGGCAAAAATGTCAAAATTACCTTTTAAGGAAATAAGAGCTCGTTCAGACAGACCTTTACAAGTGATTCACTCTGATGTGATGGGACCCATTAAACCAATGACCCATCCGAATAAGAAGAGATTCATAGTTGTCTTTATTGACGACTATTCCAGAGTGGCAATGGCATATGCCATTAGAAAGAAAAGTGAGGTTGGTTCAAGTTTCGAACTGTTCTTGAAAAATGCAAGGAATGAGTTAGGTTCCGATGCAAAAGTGTGTTTTCTAAGAACTGATCAGGGTACTGAGTTCACAGGTGGAAAGGTGAAAGAAATTTTAGATCAAGAGAAAATTGGTCTTCAATTTGCACCACCAGATACACCTGAACACAATGGAATCGCGGAAAGGTTTAATAGGACATTACAGAATAAAGTGAGATCTATGTTGATAGATAGCAGAGTACCAAAAACATTGTGGGACTTGGCAGTTTCTGCTTCTGTACATGTCTATAATCGAATGCCTCATCGTTCGATTAACTATGAAATACCTTTCAAAAGATTCGTACCCAGTGTCAAAATTCAACTAAACTCAGTGAGACGATTTGGTTGTTTGGCATACGTGAAGATCCCAAAACAGATGTTAGTTACTGTTGTTCGAAACTTGAATGAAAAATCAACAGACAAATTCTCACAACGAGGCTTGAGAACCGTTTTCGTGGGATATGTCTTTTCTGGATCTTTATTATACCATCCGGAATCAGATACATTTATTGAATCAAGGCATGTCCGATTCAATGAATCTCTGGTATACGGAGATGTCTATAAGACACCCGAAATAGATTCAAATAATTCAGAAAGTGAGAAATTTGATTTATTTGAAGAACCGGATGAGGATGAGGAAAATCAAAGTGAGGAAGACGCGGATAAACTTCCAGGTAAGAGAGGAAGACTGCGCAAAAGAGTCTTGAGCGATGATAATATTCCACTAAGTGAGTTGTTTCAAACAAAGTCCAATAAAAGTGTCAAGAAATCAAGTCACGACTTGGGACCTAAATCTGATAGTGCTGCTTTTGTGAGTCAGTGTGAGGAAGACTCAGATCAAAATGAAGACGAAGCAATCTATCTGATGTTGGCCGAAGTGAGATCGGATCCTAGGTCATTTGCTGAGGCAATTGGCATCTCCTCAAAAGGTGAAGTGGGAAGCCGCTGTAAAAGAGGAATTGGACTCAATGAAGGAGAATTGTGTTTGGGACATAGTGGATAGACCTCAACTCGACAAAAATGGCAAACGTGCGAATGTCATTGATTCTCGTTGGTTGTTCAAAGTAAAGAAGGACACAAACAGAATCGATAAACACAAAGCTCGTCTGGTTATCAGGGGTTTTAAGGACAGAAATGAGTATGAGCTCGAAGAAACTTATATACTGAGAGAACATTATTGGCCATAGCAAATAAGTATGATCTGAACATTGTTCAGATGGATGTCAAAACAGCCTTTCTTAACGGTACACTGGAAAGGGACATCTATATGGAGATACCAGACGGAGTTGAGATTGATCTGCCTAATCGTAAATCCAAGGTGAGTAAGTTGCTAAAAGCTATTTACGGATTACGTATAAGTCCAAAGTGTTGGAATAGAAAGTTCACAGGTGTGGCTGAATCAGTTGGACTTAGGGCAGATGATAAAGATCTATGCTTATTTACTTGGCGTGAGGAAAGTAGATTCATCACATTATTATTATATGTTGATGACATGCTTTTAACTGGAAATGATAATTGGAAGATTGACGATATCATAAAACAGTTAGGCCAAGTATTTAAAATCACTATACTCGGTGAACCAAAAGAATTTTTGGGAGTTGAGATAATCCGAGATAGAGAAAAGAAAGAAATGTTTTTACATCAGAAAGCATATGCTGGAAAAATCTTGAGTAGATTTGGCATGTCTGACTCTAAAACAACCGATACTCCGATGGTGACGAGACAAGTGAGAAATTGGAAAATTAAAGACTTGATTGAGAAGTCTAAAGAGTCTGTGTCTGAACAAGTTCTATCGAAGCAAGTTGACAAACCAAAAATGTTTCCTTATCGGGAAGCTTTGGGTAGTCTCCTGTATTTGACTGGAGCTACAAGACCTGACATTTGGTATGCTGTTAATATGATCAGCCGAAATCAAGAGAATCCTACAGCTGATGATTGGGCTGAAGTTAAGAGGATTTTGAGATACCTAAAAGGTACTCTTGATAAAGGTCTACTCTTTAAAGGGGCGACTGAAGAGTTAATTGCCTATTCGGATGCAAGTTTTAGGACTACATTGCAACAGGCAGATCCACAGCGAGATTTGTTATTCGCATGTTCGGCGATACAATCCATTGGCGTTGTATGAAGCAAAAGGTAGTTGCTACATCAACGTGTGACGCGGAATATATTGCAATGGGCGATGCTGCAAAAGCAGTATTAGCCATTCAATATATTATTGAGCGCGTGTTGCAAAAAGATATTTGTTGTACTTTAAACTGTGATAATCGATCAGCGTTAGATTGTATCGATACAAGCGGTGGACCAAAACTTATGTATTTGTCTTTAAAACAGCATTTCATAAGGTCTATAAGAGAGACGGGTCAAATAGAAACCTCCTGGGTTCCTTCGAACGAACAGTGGGCTGATATATTAACTAAACCATTGGCTGGAAGCGCATTTGACAAGTTACATACCTTGATACTAAATGATAACTAATGGGAACCTTAAGACTATGCTTTACCAGACAACGAACTCCACATTTTCGATACGAGAAAAGGGCAAAGAAGAATTGGTAAAAAAAAAATAGTTCCAAAACATTTTCGTTAGATGGCGTATTTTTTAGCAGGTTTTAGACTAGAAAACCTTCTATTAATTTTGGTCTGACTTTAACCAATAGGCACCAGACCATCACAGTTATTCGTTTCACGATCTCCTGATTCCAAAAATACCTATCTCGCATTTTGGTGTTTTTTTATTTATTTTTTCTTTCTTTCGTATAATCTAGGACATAT
The DNA here is from genome assembly GCA_038050395.1 of Parthenolecanium corni. Taxonomy (NCBI): domain Eukaryota; kingdom Metazoa; phylum Arthropoda; class Insecta; order Hemiptera; family Coccidae; genus Parthenolecanium; species Parthenolecanium corni. The sequence continues at coordinate 1,390,636 of JBBCAQ010000002.1, forward strand.
ATTTCTTTGCTACGCGAAAACAGACGAACGGCTGAACCAATAGGGATGAAATTTTCAGCAAAGGTCAATCTTGACCTGGTCAAGGTCTGTATAGTTTTTGGCATCAATCTGATCAGCAGATTCGGAGATTAGCAAAAATGTAGATCAAGATGATGATTTTTGAGTGCAATTAGGGGCTACATTGATTGTAACGCGAAAACAGAAAAATGGCTGAACAAATAGGGATGAAATTTTCAGCAAAGGTCAATCTTGACCTGGTCAAGGTCTGAATGAAATCTGAAGTTGATTGGTTCAGCGGTTCCTCAGATATTAGCAAAAATGTAGTTCAAGATGATGATTTTTGGGTGCAATAAGGAGCTACATTGTTTGTAACGCGATAACTGATGAAGGGCCAAACCAATAGGCATGAAATTGTCACCAAAGGTCAATCTTGATCAAGTCAAGGTCTGTATAGATTTGGAGGTCAATCTGATCAGTGGGTCTTGAGATATTAGCAAAAATGTAGTTCAAGATGAGGATTTTTGGCTGCAATAAGGAGCTACATTGCTTTGAAACGCAATAACTGATGAAAGGCCAAACCAATAGGCATGAAATTTTCACCAAAGGTCAATCTTGACTAGGTCAAGGTCTGTATACATTTTGAGGTCAATCTGATCAGCGGGTCTAGAGATATTAGCAAAAATGTAGTTCAAGATGATGATTTTTGTGTGTAATTAGGAGCTACATTGCTTTGAAATGCAATAACTGATGAATGGCTGTACCAATAGGTATGAAATTTTCACCAAAAGTCAATCTTGATCAGGTCCAGGTCTGTATACATTTTCAGGTCAATCTGATCAGCGGGTCTAGAGATATTAGCAAAAATGTAGTTCAAGATCATGATTTTTGGGTGCAATTAGGAGCTACATTGCTTTGAAACGCAATAACTGATGAATAGCCCTACCAATAGGCATGAAATTTTCACCAATGGTCAATATGGATCAGGTCAAGGTCTGTACACATTTTGAGGCCAATCTGATCAGCGGGTCCCGAGATATTAGCAAAAATGTAGTTCAAGATGATGATTTTTGGGTGCAATTAGGAGCTACATTGCTTTGAAACGTGATAACTGATGAATGGTTAAACCAAGAGGCATGAAATTTTCACCAAAGGTTAATCTTGACCAGGTCAAGATCTGTATACATTTTGAGGTCAATCTGATCAGCGGGTCTAGAGATATTAGCAAAAATGTAGTTCAAGATGAGGATTTTCGGGTGTAATTAGGAGCTACATTGCTTTGAAACGCAATAACTGATGAATGGCCAAACCAGCTACTTGGGTGTAAAATTTCAATTGCTAACTTATTTTTATAAATACAGACATAATCTCCTGCTTTTTGACACCAATATTTTCAATCTTTGCTTTTGCTGGACTTATTTTAAAAATTGTTTCAAACCATAGTTTTTCAAGGAGATAGAAAATTTTTAAGGGAAGACTTATTTAAACAGTGTTTCAAATATTATTACTGATTTTATTAAACTGAAAAAAAATTCAACAAAATTCTAGCGCAGTATGTCGCACTAGAAAAGCAGGTTTTCGATTTGCTGCTGGGTGGTCTAAAAACTAATTAAAATTTGCCACAAGTTAGTGCTTCTGGATTCTGTAACAATAATTTAAAAAATTAACTTGTCATTTTGTCGCACAGTGTTCTGAAGACTTATAAAAATTTGTCACAAGTTGGTGCTTTGGGATTTTGAAAGAATAATTAAGAAATGAATTTGTCGTTTTATCGCACAGTGATCAGAATAATATGAAAAATTTCCCACATGTTGGTGATTTGGGATTCTGTAACAATGATAAAAAAATTAATCTCTGTCGAAAACCGCCGCACCAATTTGCAAAAATTACCCATCAAATACTCTAAGAATCAAATTAGCTGCCACAAGTTGATGCTGCAGGATTCTGTAAAAATTATGAAAAAATGAACTTCTGTCGAAAACCGTCGCGCCAAATATTACTCCTCCATTTCAATCATTTTTAGGTCTGCATTTTATTATACTCAGTATTATGAAATTCAAAGTTTTTATGTAGCTATAACTTCAACTATAAAATAAATAAGACATTATCCTAAGTTTATAATTTCTTGATTCAAAGGTTTTGATTACAAGAATTAATGTCCAAACAGATGCAAACATACATCAAACTTTTCCCTCCATTTCAAAAACTCTTATTTCCATTGATAGTTACATTTGGCTATCAACAAATAATCAACCAGCTTTGAAATATCGTACAAATAATTTTTTTAATCTCTCATGAGGCTGACAGATTTAATTTGTTAATTTGTTGCAATAATGATAACTTTGTACCTAGTGTATTTGAGGAGTATTTTTTGCAATTTGGCGCGGCGGTTTTCGACAGAAGTTCATTTTTTCATCATTTTTACAGAATCCTGCAGCATCAACTTGTGGCAGCTAATTTGATTCTTAGTGTGAGTTTATAGTGGAGCGAAGAGAGCATAGCATAGCGTAGTAGAGCAGCGCGTAAAATTCGATGATCAAAATGAATGTTTATAGTGGAGGAGCTAGGAGTAGCGATCCACGCTGAAAAAATGAAAGAAAATATATATATCAATCACTGATAAGAACTAAATATTTATAAACATTCGGTAACTTCATCAGAGCGAAGAAGCGCAGCGCGCTAAATAAATAGGCAATGACATTCTCTTCGCTCTACTCTACTCGAGTCCTCCCCACTGACCCTCCTGCCTATGTTTTGTTGCGCTGCTATGCTATGCTATGCTTTCTTCGCTCCACTATAAACTCCCACTTAGAGTATTTGATGGGTAATTTTTGCAAATTGGCGCGGCGGTTTTCGACAGAGATTAATTTTTTTATCATTGTTACAGAATCCCAAATCACCAACATGTGGGAAATTTTTCATATTATTCTGATCACTGTGCGATAAAACGACAAATTCATTTCTTAATTATTCTTTCAAAATCCCAAAGCACCAACTTGTGACAAATTTTTATAAGTCTTCAGAACACTGTGCGACAAAATGACAAGTTAATTTTTTAAATTATTGTTACAGAATCCAGAAGCACTAACTTGTGGCAAATTTTAATTAGTTTTTAGACCACCCAGCGGCAAATCGAAAACCTGCTTTTCTAGTGCGACGTACTGCGCTGGAATTTTGTTTATTTTGATGTGGGATTTGGACGGAGTGAAGGAAGGAATAGAATTTCAAAAAATCGAAAGACACATCCAGAGAGTGAGGGAGGAAATAGGCGAAAAACGAAACTGACAAACCGGATTGTGAGTGAAGATAGGAAAAGAAAAAAAGCCGCAGCGATTACAGTTGCATCAAAACACTTGCAATCTGATTTTTTTTTATTTGTCAACAGCTGAAAACGTGTCAAGCACTTGTATTTTTCTCTTTCTTTTTCCTACGTAAAAATTTTATTGTTTTATTAATTTTCATTTTTTCGGAACTCTGATGATTTTTGTTCTCGTTGCGACGCAACTACATAAAAAACTGAATTTGATCTCATTAGAAAGAGGAAAATCTCAAAAATACGATCATGTAGTGTAAATCTTTCTAATTAGAGTTTTAATTTCACTGCTAATGATAAAAACATTTTTGAAAACTGAATTTCATTCTACACTTCCTCACAAATTTTAAAGCTGAGCGATTTTCTTTCATTCATTTTATGAAAAAACATAATTTGAGTAAAACTAGAGCGGCATTGAGCAAAATTGAAGGAAAATTTGAGCAAGATTGGAATGTATTTTGATCAATTTTTCACGCTGAATCCGAATCTGCGACCCGTTTTGCTCGACGTCGCAATTTAGATCCATTTAGGAACATTTTTCCTTTTTTTTTTGGCTATATCTTGCTGGACAAGAGTTGCCGCCAAAACGGCTATCGGGTTCGTGTTCACAATACCAGTGCTCAACTTACAAAGTTATCTTGAGCAGAAACCTTGAAATGCAAAGTTTTTGAACATGTGTATTATATTAGGAGAAATTTCTGTAGAATTTAAATATATCATCAAATTATCGAATTATCTCTCTCTAAGCTACCAAATGATGAGAAGAATTTGGCTATAAAAAGCAGTGTTCATTAGGACATAGCATATTTCAAAATAATCGGATAAAAATCAGCATCAGCCCACCAGTCATCACATTGAAATATATAAGCAAATTATCCAATTTTCTCTCTCTCTCTAAGCTACCGCATGATGATAAAAATTTGACTACATAAAGCAGTGTTCATTAGTACATAGCATATTTCAAAATAATCTACGGATAAAAATCAGCATACCAGTCATCAAACTGACCCAACACATGTTTCATTTATTCAATTTTTCACACTGAATCCGAATCTGCAGCCTGTTCATCTCTATGTCGTCATTTAGACTCATTTTGGAGCATTTTTCACATTTCTTATTTCCTGAGCACAAAATCAGGAAGTGCAAAGTTTTTGACCATATTATATTAGGAGAAGTTTTTGTTCAATTGAAATATATTAGCAAATTATCGAATTATCTCTCTCTAAGCTAACGAATGATGAAACAAAGTTGACTGAAAAAAGGCAGTGTTCATTAGGACATTGCATATTTCAAAAACTTTTCCTTCACGCCGATTGGTTGAATAATTTATTGTATTGTGAAAATATTAAAGAAGAGGCTAACAGATAATTTTAATGATTTTTTGGTGGTAAATAGCAAAACCTGCTGTAGAATCGGATTCAACGTGAAAAATACCATAAATTACATTTGTTCGGGGTCAATTTGATGACAAGTATACCTGATGATGTTTTTTGTCCATAGAATTTTTTGAAATATGCAATATCTGATTAAACACTGCTGTCTTCAGCCAAATTATTTTCACTCTGCAGTAGCTCAGAGACCGATAATTCGATTATTTGCAAGTTTATTTCAATGGAACCAAAGCCTAATATTGTAATATGGGTAAAATGTTTAAGAACTTTGGATTTCTTTAATTAAGCTTAGGAAATAAATTTTCAAGTTGAGCACTGGTATGGGGTTTTTAGAGGTTGTTGGACACGAATCTTGTAGCAGTTATTGGCATAGAATTAAAAGTTATCAAGATATTTCTAATCAGCAGCAGTGATATTAAATTCACAATCAAGGATTTATACATCATTATATTTCTGAGATTTTCCTCTTTCTAATGAGACCCACCTTCATCTATATTTTTTGGCCATTATTTTAGCCGCTATTTCAGCCCGAGGTAACATCCTAGCTTCATTTGAACCTCAGATTTGAATTCAGCACCCTCAAAAATATATGCAATGATGTATCACACATAATTTTCACCCACTTTGTTTTTTGGCCATTATTTTAGCCGCTATTTCAGCCTGAGAAAACATCCTAGCTTCATTTGAACCTCAGATTTGGATTCAGCACCCTCAAAAATATATGCAATGATGTATCACACATAATTTTCACCCACTTTGTTTTTTGGCCATTATTTTAGCGGCTATTTCAGCCTGAGGAAACATCTTAGCTTCATTTGAACCTCAGATTTGGATTCAACACCCTCAAAAATATATGCAATGATATATCACACATAATTTTCACCCACTTTATTTTCTGGCTAATATTTTAGCCACGATTTCCACACAGGGTGACTTCCTAACTTCAGTTTGACCTCAAATTTGCATTCAGCACCTTTGAAAATATATGTGCCAATGTATCACACATAGGTACTAATAGCACACATCATTTTTTATAGCCATTATTGTAGCCGCTATTGTCATCTCAGAAAACTTGCTAAAATAACCTTTGTTGACAAAGCTGAAAACCTGCCTTTTTTAATTGGCGCTATCTATTCATTTTACTCTGAACTGCTTCACCAAAAAATGACAAGAATTAGAGAAAAATACATGAAAACATACTCCTATTCAGTAGGCCGTTCCTCACTCGATTTTCAGCCAAATTGAATGATTTTTTTTTCAATTGCACATAAAGGATGACCTGCCAACGCTATGGAATTAGAATTCTAGATTTCATTCATTAGTCATAATTATCTTGTCTTCTAAATGGACAAATTTGGGCCAAAATTTCAGCCAAACAAAACTGAAATTAAAAATTCTAATTCCATAGCGTTGGCAGGTCATCCTTTATGTGCAGTTTAAAAAAAAAAATCATTCAATTTGGCTGAAAATCGAGTGAGGAACGGCCTACTGTATAGGAGTACCTTTTTGACAAAAAAATCGGCCGGTAAAGCATAGCCTTAATGTTTATTTCAGGAAAATAGTGAGATTCCTAAAGGAGTGATTGAAGGAGAGAATCTTGCTCAAACCGAAATCCTCCTCCGAATTTCAAAAATTGAGCCTACCGCAAGTACGGCGGAGACAAACCAATATCGTAAGAATGGTTGGTTGAAATTCAAAATGTTCGTTTAATAACAATTGAGGTTAAAAATTGTAAATGAGTTTGAAACAATTTTTACAAACATTGTTTACGTGTGTAACTAATAAAACATTAAGTTGTTGGATTAGTTATCTATTCAAGGGCACGTAGAATATGAACACGGTTAGGTTTTTATGCCGCGTAAGAAAAGGCTTTTCCTAACACAGATTTTGGTTTAGTGTGATAACCAAAATAAGGAGGTTTTTCATGGAAGGTTTCCTCCTAACAAAGTGAGTAGTCAGAGTTTTGTCCTTAAGGTAATATGCAAGGATTTTCTCTGAAATAGAGTTTTCTCTCGGAGTAAGGAGAGTTTCTCTAAAATAGAGTTTTTCTTCCAATTAAGAGGAAGTTTCTCTAATATACGGATAATCAGAGTTTTCCTGAAGGGGTTTCTCTGACAACAAAGTTTTATCTCTAGTGTGGAGATTTTTTCTTTGACAGAGTTTTTATTCACTGAGAGAGTCAGTTTTCAGTCTTAAATGCAGTTGTTATTATTTGATTTATTAAACACAAAACCACAACCATTGGAATAGGAGTCTAGTGTGATGGCCCTATTCCAACACTATGGTTATTTACTTTCTCGGTCATTTATGTAGAAAGAGTACAATATGTACGAGTAAAACGATTGAAAAAAAAATTGAATTTGAATTTTTAAAAATTTTGGTCCCCTATGGATTCAAATAACCGACTTCTGAATAATGGATTTCTAGGATCCCATCTTCAGATGGTAAACGTGGTATGACAGAGAATAAGTATACGTATATACGAGTAATTCTTCATAGAATTCTGCTAACCACATTAAAAGGATATCTACTAATGTAAAATTCATCACTGAATTCAATGATGTACTCAAAAATTATGTATCAGTCAGTGGTGTACGTAGACCAACACTATATGGGAGGGGCAGGGATTTATAAAACCAAATTACTCTAATTTTTTTTTACCATGAGAGTGGAATTGTAGGTAGAAAATTCCTCATAATATGGGATACATATAAAATACCAAGACCAATTATAGACAGAAAAATAGAGAATGAATCACGCGTCAAAAAACGTTTCAGTTTGTGTTGTGAATCTTAATAAAATTTTTTTTTTCATGAAAAAACACAATAAGTATGAAAAAACGCCAAAAAAACACACTAACTTGATCATGAGAGAGAAAATATTACCAAATCTGGTGATTGAAAACCAAGGGCACTGGATAGTTTTATACAATTTGTTTTGGCACTTGGGGAGGCGGTTTGAACATATGTAGTGTAATTTCTTCTCGTCTGATTATATAACAAGAAACTGCGACAATTCGCAAACAATTTATTTCACAACATGCAATGTACGAGGAGAATGTACAAAAAATGTAGAATGACGTCTAGTATTAGAAAAAGAAAACGTTAGAAGTTTTGGATGGGTAGCAAACACGGAAGAAACGTGATATTTTAGAAAAATAAGAATTACGAGGGATAAATCATTTTGACGAAAAACGAACGGCGACTACACGATTGTAATGGCCTCAGATTTGCCGTTACAACCCCCATCCGTTCCCCGCTAGAATGCCATTGATATCAGAAAAACCGAGGAAGTGGTAATTACAAAAAGTTCAGAAAGTAAAGAATTTTGGCTATACTCGTATTTCAATTTAAAAAAGTTTGAGAAATATGTATTTTAGAATGACTTCATATGATTTGAATGGGTCAAAATTTGTTGTGTATAACCTGATTATAATTATTTATATATATATGTATATTCACTAAGCCATTTTACGAGCATATTTCAATTATATTAAAAAATTTTTTTTCATATTTTTTATGAGGTTCAATTCTTGATCACCTTTATACAGATTCATTCAAACTTCCAAAAAGAAAAATTATGCTACAAAATTTTTTATTCAGCTATCAGTTACTTCAAAATAACATGTGTACCAAGTTTTCTATCATAATCCACAATCATTTTCAAATTAAGGTGATTTTAATGTCAAATAATACTAATTAACATTACAGAAGTCATTATTTTTTAAAGAAAAGAATGGCATTATCCGCTGAATCATGTGAAAAATAAAAATAATTGTCTTCTATTACCTACGAAAAGAATGCAAAAAAATTATAGCGCAGCAAGCCCCGCTAGAAAATAAAGTTTTCGATTGATAGTATGGGTACAGGGGTGTCATGATCCCTACCAAAAGCATCGATTTTTAACTACATTTCCGCTAATATCTCCTCAACCGCTGAACCGACTGACTTGAAATTTCTATCAGACCTGGATCTCGTCGAGATAGACCTCTGGTGCAAATTTCAGCCCTATTGGTTTGGTCGTTTGTCTGTTCTCGCGTTGCAAAAAAATATATGCGTACTGAGGGAGAAAGAATAAAATTCCTAAATAAAGAAACACCAAAATACGAGATTGGCATTTTTGGAATCTGGAGATCATGAAACAAAAAACTATGATGGTCTGGTGCCTATTTGTGAAAGTCGGACCAAAATTAATAGGAGATTTTCTATCAAAAACCTGCTAAACCTGTTAAAAAAATTTTAGGATTTATTTTGGAATTTTTTCTGAATTTTGCTGTAAGTACAAAAGAATGATATTAACTTTCACCCGAATGATCTTTTTCGCTGTCACGGTCACATTTATGGACGTTCGAGATTACTGAAACCCAGTTCAAAGTAAAAATATGTTGTGCGAATTTGGAACAAGTTCACTTTTTTGTGAAAAAACATGGAGAAATTTACTTCAAATCGCAATATTTCCCAAAGTAAAAAACCGATTGAGCCCTTTTAAAGGGGTCATCAGTGTAACGAATTGCCAAAAAAAAGGCTCATAATTAATTTTGAAGGAGGCAGTGGCCATAGGTTAAATACAAAAGTATTATTCCTGTGTAATTTTTTGGGTAAATTTCAGCTTTGGAGTTACTTTTTTCATTAAGGTAATTAAAAGAGAGATAAGAGGGCGGAAAATAAAAAATTTCATCAAATTATAATGTTGGGTATTGGAAGTGACTAAATGTGATACACTGAATCCAAATCTGAAGTTGTTTTGACGATTTAAAGCATGTTAGAGAAGATGAATGAGGAGGAAGGGCAGAATTTTACAAAACTATTATGTTGCATATTATAATAATAATAAGGGTTTATTTTTCCATTTCCTTACACTTTTTTCTAAATGCTACGACAATCATGTGGAAAAATTCGCCCAGCGTTGGGCATACACCTTCCCAACCCTAGCCCATCTGTCTCTGACCATTGCATTCTTCCCCCCAGCGATTCCGCTGTGTCCTTCTATCTCATCTCTCCACCTCCTTTTTTGTGTTCCTTTTTTCTTGTAAACCCATAGGGGATCCACGCTGCCAGTCGGCTCTCCCACCTCTCCTCAGTGTCACGTATAATGTGTCCTGCGTATTTCATTTTTAGTTTCTTTGTTACATATCTCAGACCTCTTGTTCCACTTTTTTCCCCTTCTTTTGTTGTTCCTTATTTTGTCTATTAATTTTAGGTTATTGATACTTTGTTCCATTGCAAGTTGTGTTCTGTAGATTCTGTTTAGTTTTGTTACTGTAGTTGCCCTCGTCTGGGCCCCATACGTCAGTGTTAAGTATGTGCAGGTTTCCAAGGTTTTGGCCTTAATTCCAAGTGGAATTTTGTTTTTGTATATCGATTTTAGTGACCAGAAAATTTTCCATGCTTGTGATATTCAACGATAAAGGGTCTGGCCGGGTAAGGAGGGTGTTAGCGGCCCAAAGCCGGATTTCAAATTTTTTTGGTTCCAGTTGTTGGTCATGGTGAGTAACTATTTTGACCGAAGTTTCAAGTCTGTAGCTCCTTTGGTTGCGGAGATATAGCCTTTTAAAGGTGTTGTTCAGTCATTTTAGCTAAATTTTCATTTTAGGGTTTAAATGGATAGAAAATTTTCAAATTTTGGTTAGTGCTAGGTATCAATGAGATAAATCTATGGGATTTTTTTGGTTCATCTATGTTCATTCATTTTGGTATTTTTGACACATGCAATTTTCAACAGGCCATAACCCTAAAAATTTGGAGGTGGCATAGAAAAAATTTTATATTAGGAAGATTCCTACCAAAATAGACTTTCATTCCATAAAAAATTTTAATTTTGAAAAACAAAGCATGTGTGATATTGAGACAGCACAAAAATTTTTAGGGCTTAAAAATATCATGAATCTATACACTTTCCATTTATGAAAAAAAAATTTCAATTTTACTTGTGTACAGCTTCTACAGCTTATGTAAAAATTCAGTATAATGCTCCTTTATAGCCTACTTTCTCATATAAGGAAATATAATGATTAAAAGGGTCAAAGTATCACTTTCTAACATGAAAAAATACATACCAGTATTTACCCTCCCTATCTAACCCCCAATCAGTTCATTATGCATAAATAAGAATATTAGCAAGTATTAACAGTATAACACTCCGTTTTGCATAAATATATGTAGAGGAAGTGCTTGAAAGTTTCAGAAATATTCAAAAAATGACCATGAAATTTTGTTCTCATTATTTATACTCAATTTTTAGCCCTTTCCTGTGGAAGAGTATTAAAAATAATCTTAAATAGTCTAATGTAGACTGCAGAAAGTCCTTGCAATCTTGACTATCTAAGGTTATTGCACTTACAAAGTCCGTGTAGTAACTTCCTTATTATTAGTTAAAAACATCAAAGAAGGGAAAAAAATAGAAGGAGTAAATGTAATATCTGTATGCACTAGGGTGGTCCTTATTTTCAAAGTTTGGAATTTTTCATGTCATGCACCCCCCCCCCCCCCCGTTCAGTACCATTCCATGAAAATAAAATGTACTTATGTATTTTTTCATGTTAGAAAGTGATATTTTGACCCTTTTAATCATTATATTGCTTTATATGAGAAAGTAGGCTATATGTGTAAAGGAGCATTACCGTCAAATGGGGTGACTTTACATTCAAGGGGCGACTTTACCCACTTTGTTTTAGCCCAATAAATAAATTGCCTGGCAATAATTAAAACAAAAATACAATTTGGATCGAAGCAGGTAGAAGGAGGAAAATAAAAAAAAGATCGCCGCCCCCACCTCACTTCACCCAGTAACAGAACAAGAAAATAAGGCGGCAATATGGTTTTTTCCTTTTTACTTATTTGTTGGAATAGGGCCATCACACTAGACTCCTATTCCAATGGTTGTGGTTTTGTGTTTAATAAATCAATTAATGACAACTGCATTTAAGACTGAAAACTGATTTATTAAATCCTCTATGCACACTGTTGAACCCATAACCCTGCTGTCACACCTTAGCAGTCAGTAGTCGACGAAAGTTAGAAACGGACTGAAGAACTGGACAGAGGTTACAGAAGGACGTTGTTGTTTGTATAAAGAAACTACGCACTTTCTTTATACAAAACACTCACGCAACGTTATTCTTCCACGCCTACGGCTCCACCCTCACTGCAGTGTTACCACACGTAGGTTATTGACCTCACGCACAGTGTGTCACCTCTTACACAGTGCGTCCAATTCCAACACTCCCTCCTCAATAACTGGAGTGTGTAAGACACCTACAAGCGTATAAAATTTAGTCTATATGTGGAGAAAAGTATATAAAAATTCCACCTTACCAAAAAAAAGTATTCTGGAGAAAAACTCAATTTAAAAACTCCAGTCTCAACTTATATCTTGGAGAAAAGTCACACTGTAAAAACTCCAAGCGCAAAAGGTTATTGGAGAAAAATCTCAATTGAAAAACTCCAATCGCACTGGTAGTACGGAGAAAAATTCTGATAAAAACTCCGTCGCACTGTTGTATTCTGGAGAAAAGCACTTCTGTAAAAACTCCAGTTTGAATTCGCTCAATTCAATTGTATTGGAGAAAAACTCATTATAAAAACTCCACCCAAACTCAAAAGAAACAAATTAGTAACTTTTGTTATTTCAGAGAAAAATTTCACTCTCTCAGTGAATAAAAACTCTGTCAAAGAAAAATCTTCACACTTGAGACAAAACTTTGTTGTCAGAGAAACCCCTTCAGAAAAACTCTGATTATCCGTATATTAGAGAAACTTCCTCTTACTTGGAAGAAAAACTCCAATTTAGAGAAACTCTCCTTACTCCGAGAGAAAACTCTATTTCAGAGAAAATCCTTGCATTTTACCTTAAGGACAAAACTCTGACTACTCACTTTGTTAGGAGGAAACCTTCCATGAAAAACCTCCTTATTTTGGTTATCACACTAAACCAAAATCTGTGTTAGGAAAAGCCTTTTCTTACGCGCCATAAAAACCTAACTGTGTTCATATTCTACGTGCCCTTGAATAGATAACTAATCCAACAACTTAATGTTTTATTAGTTACACACGTAAAAAATGTTCGTAAAAATTGTTTCAAACTCATTTACAATTTTTAACCTCAATCGTTATTAAACGAACATTTCGAAATTCAACCAACCATTCTTATGATATTGGTTTGTCTCCGCCGTACTTGCGGTAGGCTCAATTTTTGAAATTCGGAGGAGGATTTTGGTTTGAGCAAGATTCTCTCCTCCAATCACTCCTTTAGGAATCTCACTATTTTCCTGAAATAAACATTAAGGTTCCCATTAGTTATCATTTAGTATCAAGGTACGTAACTTGTCAAATGCGCTTCCAGCCAATGGTTTAGTTAATATATCAGCCCACTGTTCGTTCGAAGGAACCCAGGAGGTTTCTATTTGACCCGTCTCTCTTATAGACCTTATGAAATGCTGTTTTAAAGACAAATACATAAGTTTTGGTCCACCGCTTGTATCGATACAATCTAACGCTGATCGAATATCACAGTTTAGACCTTTGAAAAATGAACGTTGGAGTCTCTGACTGGTAAATATTTAAAAAGTGAACCTTATCACCCCAGTCGACTGTTTATCTATCTGCAGCGATATTTTACAGTCCAGCTACATTTATTATGTAGAACAGAGAGACACCATTTGAATCGATTCATTAAAATATTCTGAATAAAACCAGCACGCTTCCACTGGAAACAATGCTTGAGAAACAAACTGTCAACTCTTCTCAAAGAGGACAAACCAAATAATTTATTCGGCGTTGTTATAAAAATTTCTCCACTTAAAATTCGAAGGGAACTTCTTCCAGGTTCGAATTTTGAAAAATTTATTTGTGGCATCTCTAAATTTTATTCAGAATTTTGGCCTTTATATCTCACTGATTAAATATAGAACGTTCTATTATATAACCTAAAACTACCAACAACCAATTGCACCAATGACCTACTAGGTCATATGTAGTTCACTAGGTCAACCTTCCTCGTGACCTATATTTGGAACTTCAGAAAAATCACTTTTAAAGAAAACTTGAAAATAACCATCGCCAGTTATCCAACTATTTTCTTTTAGAATTTTATCAAAAATTACTCTCACCAATTTTTCTGAAAAAGATCTTGCAAAATTTTTCAAGAAAAATCCACACTTGTAATTTTTCACACTGAGATAAAATTCTTTCGCACTTTAATTAGACCACCAAAATTTTTCTTCAAAAAATTCATGCAAACCCCTGCAAGGGACGTCCTCGCGAACTACCCCAAGAGAGAATTCACACAAACCCCTCAAAGAAAATCCCTAAAATCATCGCACTTGATTTATCTCAATTATGTGTGTCTATAAATATTTTATATTGACGAAAACAGCCTTTATTCAGAAAAGGAATTTTCTATACTTATATAGAAATTTTTCTCGTCAGTCACTTTCGAAAATATTTTTCACTGAAAATTATTATTCAGGATTATATTACTCAAAATTAATTAATCGAGATTTTTCGATTTAAAATTGATTTTGAAAGAGACACACATTTTAATTAGTGACGTATTCACTAATGCTGAATAGTCTTTTGATTTCTCAACAAGACTCAAAGTGTTTTTCTGATTCAATAATCCATCAACTTTTCTCAAATTTAAGTATTTGATGGTAATGTTTATTCTCAATAAAAACATTATTAATGGTGCATTTATTTATTTTTCGAACAATATTTTTCACACTAAAATATTTCTCACATAATTCGAAAAATATAAAATAAATATTTGGTTGTTTAGGATGATTACCGGTGATTTTTTACATCAACACAAAATAAATAATTGGTACCAATATCACTCACTCGTTGCAACGCGAACTTTCACTTCACTTCGATTTAATTATGGAATTCCAAAATTCTCAGAATAAAATTCGAGAAATTAGTTAGGCACAGTATTTAAAAACAAAGGCACTATTGAGAAAGAGTTTGGAATAAACACGTACTCTTACTTCACAAGAGTATAAAATATTTCAAAGGTACAAGTTAAAAAAAAAAATTTCCAAGTTCAGAAAATTTTCCAAGTTCCAAATTAGAACTCAGTATTAACACGAAAATTCGATGTTAACTCTTCCAGCAAAAATCATTGAATGATCTGGCTGACTTTAACTTGACCCTTTGGTTCCTTTACAAAAGGAACCTGCGCAGATTCTCTATTTCTCAAAAACCAATCAGAGAATAGGCACCTCCTTGCTTATCCAAAATACTCTATTCTCATTTGCCCACTGAAAGTGCTAAATAATGTCCAAAGACATTTTAATTACTTTGTTTTTCCAACTGTCAAAAGGTCTAACTGGTAAACAAGTCAATAAACCACGGCTTTTATTACTTTGTTGGCGTTTCTACTCTCCCTCCTAATAAAATTCCTTGAGAGTTGAAAGTCTCACCCTATTTTCATCTTCTCGTACAGTCAAGGGTAAAAATAAAATTACCTGACTGACGCATGTGAACCTTTTTCCATTATTTATGGAAAAATAAATTACGCACATTTGCTTTACTTTACTCCAACCTCACGGAGCATTTTTAACCACACACTTGGTTACTCAACATGCATGCATATATGAATTGTTGTACAACAAAATTAAATAAAATTCGATTTGATCAGAATCGAATTTCCACCTTTCAAATGAAAGGCTGACGTCATTTAAGGTTAATAATTTACCTTCTATTTGAAGATAAATAACTCACAGTGATATCACATTTTATTTCTGGTCTCACTCCCAGTGAATAATTATTCTGTGTTACCTGTATTCCTGAGTTTAAAGATGACGTATTGCATCACTTTTTCTCTTTAGAAAAATCAAAGCTCTCACTTAGCTTCACTCATAGGTACACTTTCACATCGAAAAATGAAGCTCTCACCTTGCCTCCACAAATTTGCGAACTTTTTTATTTATTCGAATAAAATTTTCCCAAAAAAAATTTCTCACTAATTTTTGGTAAAATGGCGCAGTGTGCATAGCGTGCTCTGGGCCCATAACCTGTTGGAATTGGGCCATCACACTAGACTCCTATTCCAATGGTTGGTGGTTTTGTGTTTAATAAATCAAATAATGACTACTGCATTTAAGACTGAAAACTGATTTATTAAATCCTCTATGCACACTGTTGAACCCATAACCCTGCTGTCACACCTTAGCAGTCAGTAGTCGACGAAAGTTAGAAACGGACTGAAGAACTGGACAGAGGTTACAGAAGGACGTTGTTGTTTGTATAAAGAAACTACGCACTTTCTTTATACAAAACACTCACGCAACGTTATTCTTCCACGCCTACGGCTCCACCCTCACTGCAGTGTTACCACACGTAGGTTATTGACCTCGCGCACAGTGTGTCACCTCTTACACAGAGCGTCCAATTCCAACATATAGTTACAAACTTGGCCAGACAATTATTTCAGAATTTAAAACAAGATAGCGCAAATTTGAAGTTTATGAAAATTTCGTCTATAAATTGCATAATGAAATTCATGGGAAATACAAATCAATTTAGCAAACCCTTTCAGGAACATTTAACAGCATCCTTGTATGAGCTCGAAAGATAAATTTGAGAAAAAAAATTCAAATACGAAAATTCATTATTTACTACTTCAAGACTTTTGAACAAAAACAAAAATTTTATTGCATCGTACAAGAATCATAAAGATAATGACCAAACGAAAAATTGTGAGAGGTACAAAAGAAATATCTTTTAGCGTGAGAACTTGCGCCAGAAGTTCGATAACCAATCAATTTCAACGTTTAAGGTCAATAAAATTTCTAGAAAATTCGATGTCAAATTGGAAAAATTCTCCGGAGAAGAAATTAAAGAAAAAAAAAAATGTCATTGAAGTCGCATTTTACAATATTTAAGGTACAATGTCACTCAGCCTGATAAAAATTATGTAACAAACTGGAGTGCGCAGGGGAAAAGGGTTAGATTTTTCGACTTTGAAAACAGTAAATTTGAATGTGCATCAAGATGAAAGCATTTACCTAAACACTGTTTTTAATTCATATTAAAGATGAATTCTTTTTACTAGACCGTTCGTTAGGTACTCGTAGTCAAAAATTTTGTGTCCTGTGATTCCTCAATGTTATGATGACGTCATCATATGTATCTATGACAATGCGGTTGATGACATCATAATATCTATATAGTCAAAATTTGAAAACAATATAAGATGTTCAAAAATTTGGGTTAAAAAAACGTGAAAATAAAATATAAAGTTAATGCGACGGATGATTTTGCATTTTGCCAGCACAAAGAGCCCCTATATTTGGTTTCAAAGATGATAATTTCAATCATAGGTCTGGTCCGGCATCTAGACAGTTCCGATACTTTGTTTTCACTGCAACATATGCTGAGAAACCTGTTTCACAGGAATATAAATCGGCATTTGCGGAGTCCCTAGAAAGGTTCCGCGAAGCCCAAGGGCTCCTATGAGCACAGTTTGGGAAGCACTGATCTATTATATCTTCATTGACTTCGTATTAGTGACGATCGAGGTTTCGGGTCCCCATCCACACTTGATAATACCTCTTTCACAGGCAATTTGGAAGATATCATTTTTAGCAGGTTTTCACTCAAAAAACCCGCTAATTAATATGGGGTCAATTTGTGAAATAATGATCAGGACTTTACACATTTTTCATTTTATAACATGTTATGAAGATTAGCATCAAAATCCTAAATCCTTCTCTTTCGTTAACAATTATGGACATAATACTGAACGGATTAAAATAAAATTTGGAAGATATGTTGAGAAAGTGACATCGCCTCTTTTAAATTAGGACTTGATCAGTTCAGTCCTTTTGGAGTTATTGCGATTTGAAATGTGAGAAAATTTTTATGTCATGCTTTGAAGGAAACCCTACTTTTTTAGCGAGACTTGTGGCGCCGAGATTATATTTTATATTCTCTTGTATAAGGTGAATAGGCTCACTTTTTGACTTAGAAAAGTTTTACCTCAGACGTTAGTAAAGAGTAGCTAAAGACCTTATTGAGACATCATGAATGCAACAATGAATTCTTGTTAACACATCAAAATTTGGTTTCCCAATACACAAAGAGAAAAAAAGAATTATTATTACTGACCTGAAATAACCATTTGGGCGCCAATAATAGTACCACCGCAAATCAAATTAGGTCTTTTTCCTGATATGTCATAGATAGCAACATGCCACGGTGAACTTCCTCGTTCTTCTGGCTTTGCCCCTAACATTAAATATTGTGGACTCACTCGGGGCTGTCCACATTCTATAAAAATAAAAATTGCATCATAAAAATAATATACTGGGTAGTGCATGAGAAGTTGCACTAATGAAAGAACCGTAATGGTGCGTCTTCAGGATGCACCATCGTATTAGCACTAACTTAAGCTCTGATTGTGTATTCAACCATGTGAGTTTCATATTTTCTAAAAAATAAGCTATTTTATATTCGGAATAAAGGAAAAATATTTCTAGTTTCTCAGATATTCAAAGTTCACTGGTGTATCCAATTTCTAAGGACATTGTTCCATCCTCGGATGCGCCTTACATTGTGGGCGCTATCCGGCACTCTAACTCTTGCTGTTCAGCATATGGCCAATAATTTTTCGCCTCATATTTAATCAATCATTCATAAGAATGGTATTAAATGAGGCCATTGAAATCAAGTAGAGCATTGAAATTGAGTCATGTGCTCGAGTGCGTGGTGTAGTTGTTTTTCCATCTTCTATGATCGCCTAGTTACTTATGCTTCCAATTTTTCCATCACTATTGTTCATCAGTTTGTAATTTGTTTGTAAAGCGCACAGTGGGCCAAATTGGCAAAGTAGGTGTATAAAAGTCGAAAATTGAAAGTAAACAAATGAATATACAACATACACTATTGGATTCTGTATTGTATGCGGTGCATAAAATCATGAAAAAAAGTTTGTCAACCTCCTCTGATTGGCTGATAATGTTGATGAAAGTTGACAAATTTTGAAACCTAAGAAAATTTGTTCTTTAAATAAAAAGTTGTCTGTGGTTATTGATAACTTTGCTCTTGTTGCTACGTTTGCAGTGATTTTTTTCTTTGTGGAAAAGAGGAGAAAATTCTGTTTATGTATGGAGTATTGACATAATTTATGCGGGTACTTACAATTGAAATATACATTAATAATCAGAAATTTTCACACATGTTTAGGAAAAAGTTTTTTTGGACATTTTTGGACCTTCTACTTTTTCCATGATTGCCTACCCCAATACCTACTGAAAAAATTATTTTGGGTCCCGGCAGCTGCTCTTTCCAGGCCCCAAAGCCTCATTAGCCGTTTTATGGCAAATTTTTAATATTTTAACTGGAATTTTATTCAAAAACGAGTATATTTGGTTTGACAATGTAAAATAAATACAGACGAATGCTATGTACTAACAAGTATATTATGTGAATCCAAGTCCAAAAGCTTTCAACTCCTAACCAAAAGTATCTAAGATGATCATCCATTTTATGGTTGATTCAGCGTAGCCAGTTCCCATGTACTAAAAAATATTTTTTGCATTAAAAACTTGCTAATAGTGTTTGTGGGACTTGGTCAGTTTCAGACTTGAGTTGATGATTCGCTCCTACAATGTAGGTATCTGATTTAAGCTAGTGATGTAATCCTTCAAAACGGCCATATGAAGTGCGTAGATGTCATACAAACCTTGAAAATGAGCTTATTATTTCTTCAAAAACCATCATGAGTATTTTTCTCTTTGAGGACCCCCAGGATCTTAATAAGAGATTAAATCAAAAAATTACCTCACAAATCGGATTTTTATCCCAAAATTACTTAAGGGAAAGATACAATCAGTTGTAAAAATTGAGGAATGAATTTTGTACTTCTAATTTTGCAATTTGACACATTGTGCAGCGCATGAGTTCGGTTGTGGTTCTTCATCGACAAAAATAAATTATTTGAACAAATAAATACCTACTAAATTTCAAGTAATTATATCAATCATTTCCATGAGACATCATTATTTTCATATTTTCATATCCAAATATAAGGTACGAGTATGTAAATAGGTACTAACTGTTGCATTCGTAGATTGGTGGATACCATTTTCCATCTAAACAAACGTAATCAGAGGCTTTTCGTGCAACTTGTTGGTATCCCTCATTACATTTGACAGTGACTTGTGTTGAATGATACACTTTTTTACCATCTCCATACAAGCATGTACGTTTATTTGTATCATTGGAACATGTAAAAGTATTTTCAATGAATGTAGATGGTAAAATACAATAAGATCCTATCGTTTCAATTCTGAAAACAATGAAAAAATTGAATATTCAGTGTAGTCATAGCCTCTGTATTTGGATTTATGAACACAATTCGCTTTGCCAAACCCAGCATATGAAAAACAAGTTTAATAGATCTGGAAAGCTATAGTCTGTATGCAACCCGCAACAATTTTACTTATGGACGATTCGGTATGTCAAGGAGAAAGGTAAGGGGAGAATAGTGAAACTAAAAACGTTTTGCGCTTGTTCTGCGTTATGAAATTCGAATACGCAGAACCAATCAAATTAGATAGTGATAAGAATATGAGCTTCGTTACCATGGAGGCACTTTTTTGCGCCGGGGAAATCATGTCTATTCTTATCGTGAACGGACTATACCATATTGTATTTGGTCATGCGCTTCACTTACGCTCATCTCAAGGCTGTACCTTCAGAGTTATCTGTTATCAATGTAAAGAGTAGTTAACCTTTCAACCTCGATACCTTGGTTTATGTTGACTTTTTAGCAGGTTTTCGACTAGAAAACCTTCTATTAATTTTGGTCTGAATTTAACCAATAAGAACCAGACCATCACAGTTATTCGTTTCACGATCTCCTGATTCCAAAAATACCTATCTCGCATTTTGGTGTTTCTTTATTTATTTTTTCTTTCTTTCGTATAATCTAAGAAATATATTTCTTTGCTACGCGAAAACAGACAAACGGCAGAACCAATAGGGATGAAATTTTCAGCAAAGGTCAATCTTGACCTGGTCAAGGTCTGTATAGTTTTTGAGATCAATCTGATCAGCGGGTCTAGAGATATTAGCAAAAATGTAGTTCAAGATCATGATTTTTTGGTGCAATTAGGAGCTACATTGCTTTGAAACGAAATAACTGATGAAAGGCCGAACCAATAGGCATGAAATTTTCACCAAAAGTCAATCTTGATCAGGTCAAGGTCTGTATACATTTTGAGGTCAATCTGATCAGCGGGTCTAGAGATATTAGCAAAAATGTAGTTCAAGATGATGATTTTCTAGTGCAATTAGGAGCTACATTGCTTTGAAACGCAATAACTGATGAAAGGCCGAACCAATAGGCATGAAATTTTCACCAGAGGTCAATTTAACTAGGTAAAGGTCTGTATACATTTTGAGGTCAATCTGATCAGCGAGTCTAGAGATATTAGCAAAAATGTAGTTCAAGATGATGATTTTTGGGTGTAATTAGGAGCTACATTGCTTTGAAATGCAATAACTGATGAATGGCCGTACCAATAGGCATGAAATTTTCACCAAAGGTTAATCTTGATTAGGTCAAGGTCTGTATACATTTTGAGGTCAATCTGATCAGCGGGTCTAGAGATATTAGCGAAAATGTAGTTCAAGATGATGATTTTTGGGTGCAATTAGTAGCTACATTGCTTTGAATCGCAATAACGGATGAATGGCCATACCAATAGTCATGAAATTTTCACCAAAGGTCAATCTTGATCAGGTCAAGGTCTGTATAAATTTTGAGGTCAATCTGATCAGTGGGTCTAGAGATATTAGCAAAAATGTAGTTCAAGATCATGATTTTTTGGTGCAATTAGGAGCTACATTGCTTTGAAACGCAATAACTGATGAAAGGCCAAACCAATAGGCATGAAATTTTCACCAAAGGTTAATCTTGACCAGGTCAAAGTCTGTATACATTTTGAGGTCAATCTGATCAGTGGGTCTAGAGATATTAGCAAAAATGTAGTTCAAGATGATGATTTTTTGGTGTAATTAGGAGCCACATTGCTTTGAAACGCAATAACTGATGAATGGCTAAACCAGCTACTTGGGTGTAAAATTTCAATTGCTAACTTATTTTTATAAATACAGACATAATCTCCTGCTTTTTGACACCAATATTTTCAAACGGCTGAACCAATAGGGATGAAATTTTCAGCAAAGGTCAATCTTGACCTGGTCAAGGTCTGTATAGTTTTTGGCATCAATCTGATCAGCAGATTCGGAGATTAGCAAAAATGTAGATCAAGATGATGATTTTTGAGTGCAATTAGGGGCTACATTGATTGTAACGCGAAAACAGAAAAATGGCTGAACAAATAGGGATGAAATTTTCAGCAAAGGTCAATCTTGACCTGGTCAAGGTCTGAATGAAATCTGAAGTTGATTGGTTCAGCGGTTCCTCAGATATTAGCAAAAATGTAGTTCAAGATGATGATTTTTGGGTGCAATAAGGAGCTACATTGTTTGTAACGCGATAACTGATGAAGGGCCAAACCAATAGGCATGAAATTGTCACCAAAGGTCAATCTTGATCAAGTCAAGGTCTGTATAGATTTGGAGGTCAATCTGATCAGTGGGTCTTGAGATATTAGCAAAAATGTAGTTCAAGATGAGGATTTTTGGCTGCAATAAGGAGCTACATTGCTTTGAAACGCAATAACTGATGAAAGGCCAAACCAATAGGCATGAAATTTTCACCAAAGGTCAATCTTGACTAGGTCAAGGTCTGTATACATTTTGAGGTCAATCTGATCAGCGGGTCTAGAGATATTAGCAAAAATGTAGTTCAAGATGATGATTTTTGTGTGTAATTAGGAGCTACATTGCTTTGAAATGCAATAACTGATGAATGGCTGTACCAATAGGTATGAAATTTTCACCAAAAGTCAATCTTGATCAGGTCCAGGTCTGTATACATTTTCAGGTCAATCTGATCAGCGGGTCTAGAGATATTAGCAAAAATGTAGTTCAAGATCATGATTTTTGGGTGCAATTAGGAGCTACATTGCTTTGAAACGCAATAACTGATGAATAGCCCTACCAATAGGCATGAAATTTTCACCAATGGTCAATATGGATCAGGTCAAGGTCTGTACACATTTTGAGGCCAATCTGATCAGCGGGTCCCGAGATATTAGCAAAAATGTAGTTCAAGATGATGATTTTTGGGTGCAATTAGGAGCTACATTGCTTTGAAACGTGATAACTGATGAATGGTTAAACCAAGAGGCATGAAATTTTCACCAAAGGTTAATCTTGACCAGGTCAAGATCTGTATACATTTTGAGGTCAATCTGATCAGCGGGTCTAGAGATATTAGCAAAAATGTAGTTCAAGATGAGGATTTTCGGGTGTAATTAGGAGCTACATTGCTTTGAAACGCAATAACTGATGAATGGCCAAACCAGCTACTTGGGTGTAAAATTTCAATTGCTAACTTATTTTTATAAATACAGACATAATCTCCTGCTTTTTGACACCAATATTTTCAATCTTTGCTTTTGCTGGACTTATTTTAAAAATTGTTTCAAACCATAGTTTTTCAAGGAGATAGAAAATTTTTAAGGGAAGACTTATTTAAACAGTGTTTCAAATATTATTACTGATTTTATTAAACTGAAAAAAAAATTCAACAAAATTCTAGCGCAGTAGATGGCACTAGAGAAGCAGGTTTTCGATTTGCTGCTCGGTGGTCTAAAAACTAATTAAAATTTGCCACAAGTTAGTGCTTCTGGATTCTGTAACAATAATTTAAAAAATTAACTTGTCATTTTGTCGCAGAGTGTTCTGAAGACATCTAAAAATCTGTCACAAGTTGGTGCTTTGGGATTTTGAAAGAATAATTAAGAAATGAATTTGTCGTTTTATCGCACAGTGATCAGAATAATACGAAAAATTTCCCACATGTTGGTGATTTGTGATTCTGTAACAATGATAAAAAAATTAACCTCTGTCGAAAACCGCCGCGCCAATTTGCAAAAATTACCCATCAAATACTCTAAGAATCAAATTAGCTGCCACAAGTTGATGCTGCAGGATTCTGTAAAAATGATGAAAAAATGAACTTCTGTCGAAAACCGCCGCGCCAAATTACAAAAAATGCTCCTCAAATACACTAGGTACAAGGTTATCATTATTGCAAAAATTAACAAATTAAATCTGTCAGCCTCATGAGAGATTAAAAAAATTATTTGTACGATATTTCAAATCTGGTTGATTATTTGTTGATAGCCAAATGTAACCATCAATGGAAATAAGAGTTTTTGAAATGGAGGGAAAATTTTGATGTATGTTTGCATCTGTTTGGACATTATTTCTTGTAATTAAAACCTTTGAATCGAGAAATTATAAACTTAGGATAAAGTCTTATTTATTTTATAGTTGAAGTTATAGCTACATAAAAACTTTGAATTTCATAATACTGAGTATAATAAAATGCAGACCTAAAAATGATAGAAATGGAGGAGTAATATTTGGCGTGGCGGTTTTCGACAGAAGTTCATTTTTTCATCATTTTTACAGAATCCTGCAGCATCAACTTGTGGCAGCTAATTTGATTCTTAGAGTATTTGATGGGTAATTTTTGCAAATTAGCGCGGCGGTTTTCGACAGGGATTAATTTTTTTATCATTGTTACAGAATCCCAAATCACCAACATGTGGGAAATTTTTCGTATTATTCTGATCACTGTGCGATAAAATGACAAATTCATTTCTTAATTATTCTTTCAAAATCCCAAAGCACCAACTTGTGACAAATTTTTAGAAGTCTTCAGAACACTCTGCGACAAAATGACAAGTTAATTTTTTAAATTATTGTTACAGAATCCAGAAGCACTAACTTGTGGCAAATTTTAATTAGTTCTTAGACCACCGAGCGGCAAATTGAAAACCTGCTTTTCTAGTGCGACGTACTGCGCTAGAATTTTGTTTTTAGCTTTTAGACTGATAAGATATACAGGGTCTTTCACAATAAACGCTCACGAGAAATATGTGGTTAGCAAGGGTTTAAAACTATTTTTTTATTTTGTTATCGCCACCACTGCTTTCTCCCAACCATGACAATTCTCACGTGCTATGGAATGACTTAGTTTGGTTTGATTAACCGAAGATAAATGTATTCTTCCAAAAAAGTATTTTTTTTATAATATAAAAAACCGAGTATTTTTTTAAATAGGGCTCATCAGAAAAACAAATTTTATGATTACGTGGAAGAATTTTTTACTCAAAAAATGATACCACTGTATCCGCACAAACATAACAATCAAAGCACCAACTTGTGACAAATTTTTAGAAGTCTTCAGAACACTCTGCGACAAAATGACAAGTTAATTTTTTAAATTATTGTTACAGAATCCAGAAGCACTAACTTGTGGCAAATTTTAATTAGTTTTTAGACCACCGAGCGGCAAATCGAAAACCCGCTTTTCTAGTGCGACGTACTGCGCTAGAATTTTGTTTTTAAATGCTTTTAGACTGATAAGATATACATGACGATGACTAATGTTCATGATCATATATTATGATTGAGTATTAAAAAATGAAGTCAAAACTATTTTTAGCAGGTTTTTGACTAGAAAACCTTCTATTAATTTTGGTCTGACTCTAACCAATAGGCACCAGACCATCACAGTTATTTGTTTCACGATCTCCAAATACTTATCTCGCATTTTGGTGTTTCTTAATTTTTTTTTTTATTTCTTTCGTAGTCTAGGACATATATTTCTCTGCTACGCAAAAACAGACGAACGGCCAAACCAATAGGGATGAAATCATCACCAAAGGTCAATCTTGACCTGGTCATGGTCTGTATAGTTTTTGAGATCAATCTGATCAGCGGATCCGGAGATATTAGAAAAAATGTAGATCAAGATGATGATTTTCGGGTGCAATTAGGGGCTACATTGATTGTAACGCAAGCACAGACAAACGGCTGAACCAATAGGAATGAAATTTTCAGCAAAGGTCAATCTTGACCTGGTCAAGGTCTGTATAAAATCAGAAGTCGATTGGTTCAGCGGTTCCTCAGATATTAGCAAAAATGTAGTTCAAGATGATGATTTTTAGGTGCAATTAGGAGCTACATTGCTTTGTAACGCGATAACTGATGAACAGCTGGACCAATAGACATAAAATTTTCACCAAAGGTCAATCTTGCCCAGATCAAGAGCTGTATAAATTTTGAGGTCAATCTGATCAGAGGGTCTAGAGATATTAATGAAAATGTAGTTGAAGATGATGATTTTTAGGTGCAATCAGGAGCTACATTTTTCTGTAAAGCAATAACTGCAGAACGGTCAAACCAATAGGCATGAAATTTTCACCCGAAGGTCAATCTCAACCGGTTCAAGGTCTGTATAGAATCTGAAGTTGATTAGTTCAGCAGTTCCTGAGATAGTAGCAGATATGTAGTTTAAAACAGTACGGTACCCTGGGTGGTTCCCAAATACCAAATAAAAAATTTAAAATAAAATTATAATCAAACAAATATCTAGCGCAGTCTGCCACACTAGAAAAGCAGGTTTTCGATTTGTCGCACAGTGGTCTGAAGAATCCTAAATACCTGCCACAAGTTGATGCTGCAGGATTCTGTAAAAATGATGAGAAAATGAACTTCTGTCAAAAATTGCCGCGCCAAATATTACTCCTCCATTTCAGTCATTTTCAGGTCTGCATTTTATTACACTCTGTATTACAAAATTCAAAGTTTTTATGTGGCTAAATTTAACTATAAAATAAATAAGACATTATCCTAAGTTTATAATTTCTTGATTCAAAGGTTGTAATTACAAGAAATAATGTCCAAGTGGATGCAAACATACATCAAACTTTTCCCTCCATTTCAAAAACTCTTATTTCCATTGATGGTAACATTTGGCTATCAACAAATAATCAACCATGTTTGAGGTATCGTACAAATAATTTTTTAATCTCTCATGAGGCTGACGCATTTAATTCGTTAATTTGTTGCAATAATGATAACTTCGTACCTAGTTTATTTGAGGAGTATTTTTTGCAATTTGGCACGGTGGTTTTCAACAGAAGTTCATTTTTTGATCATTTTTACAGAATCCTGCATCATCAACTTGTGGCAGATATTTAGGATTCTTCAGACCACTGTGCGACAAATTGAAAACCTGCTTTTCTAGTGTGGCAGACTGCGCTAGAATTTTGTTTGAAGTTTATTTTTGTTAATAAAACATTTTTGATATTCACCTCTCAATGCTGAAAGAATGGCTAATCCTGACAAACTGCAATTTAAGAAACCAAATGTGCAGTTTTTGGGGCTGATTAATTGAGAACAGGGTATGAAGCCTGCGTACAAACATATTCGTGCCCTGGTAGAATTACCAATACCAACAGATAAATCTGCTGTCCTGTGATTTTTTGGATTTGTTAAATTTTTAGCCAGATTCCTGCTCAATGTATCACAGCTTAGAGCCAATTTGGGCCAGCTTACTCGAAAAGATATGGAGTTTCATTGGACTGCAGCACACCAAGACAATTTCCATCACATTAAAAAACTCATTGTATCTGAACCAACCTTGACATTTTTTGATTCTAAGAAACCGGTGGTCATTCAAACAGATAGCTCAAAAGATGGTCTTGGTTCAGTGCTATTGCAAGATGATAATCCCATCGCATTTGTTTCCAGGGCGTTGACTGCTGCAAAAGTTTGCTACTTGCAAATTGAAAAATAACTTTTGGCCATTGTTTTTGCAGGTGAAAGATTTCATGAATTTATATATGGTATCCCAGTCCTGGTGTACTCAGATCATCGCCCACTGGAATTAATTTTGAGGAAGGACTTGGACAAAGTTTCTGTCTGCCTGCAATAGGCAAAAATTTTTTCAAGCGTATAAGTTTGAAATATAGGTCTTCTTCCAATTCTGGAGATTTGAAAGGAAACATCCTCATATTTGGAGGTTGAACGCTTTATATCTGAGTGCCCTTCAAGTAATGAGCTCTCATTATTTTGTTTTCATTTTCTCTGGGAGCCTTGGTCTTAGGTACATTATTATTAGTAGGTTGTATATAACTATTTAAACATTACCGTCACTGATATGATGAATATTTCAAGAAACTCACTTACCGGGTATTATTTTGACATACTTCAGGTCTTTCATCTTCCTTATCACCACAGCTAATATATCCGTCACACAGCAGATCCTTTCCTATACAATGACCACTTTTGCAGTGATATTTATCTGGTGAACAGCTATGAGAAAATGATTGGAATCAGTTCGTGTTAGTCTTGGATATGCCCGATCGAAAAAATTAATTTCATTTGCTGACTCTGAATGAACTAAAATTCTCTCTAGTCCTGTCAGAGCCCTGTATGATGGAATATGCATGGCCATGAGATGGATTGTGAGTGCTGAGCATTATCGCTGACGCTTACATTAAGAATTCAAAAATTTTGATATTGTGAGCGTCAGGAGGAGTGTTTGATCACTGTTTTCATCCGTTTCCTTTTTCTTGGAGGGGGGAAATTTGCGCAAGTAAGCGCTCTGCACTCTGCTGAACGCTCAACTCATTGACACCTTGTGTATGAGAAAGTTTTCTAACGCTCATCTCAAGGCTGTCCCTTCAGGGTTATCTGTTGTCAATACATCAAGCAGTGATACATTTTAAATGCCTCTTCAGAGTTAGCAGATTATACCTCTTTGTACTATAATAGGTATTATTTATTGTAATATTAGTATAAACTAGGTACTGACAATGCAATTACACATTTTTGTATTTATATGTAGTCAATGCAAGTTAACATACCTGTTATTTTTACACAATGCAGGTGCTTCATCATCCCTATCATAACAATCTGTATAGCCATCACATAATCTATTCCGGTTTATGCATGCGCCACTGGCACAACGAAATTGATCTGCCTTACATCTGAATGGAAACACACGCTAATGATTCATTTTTTTACTCGAAATTGATTATGAATTGTAAAATTTTAAATGATGAAAGCTGAAGAATAATTCACTGTAAAAAATTGATCAATTTACTTCACTAAATTGAGGTGACTGACTGAAGGAGGGGGGAGTAAAACCCTCTTCTCGAAGGCTCGTAAGCATTTGAGAATGCGCAGGTGTTGATCAGTTTACCTGAAATGTTGTGGGTATGTGTGTATATCAGCATAAAATGAAGGAACGTTTCAAAGGTACAAAATGGTTGAATACTTTTAGTCACAAATAGGAAAAAACCTTGTTCAGAATGGCAGATAGGCACTTTAGAGGGTGCAGTTTTCAATCAATAGTGTCAAAACTGAGTTGGTAGGCGCAATGGCATAAACTGAAGGCTTGGTACAAAGGAGCAAATCATTTGAATAGTCTAGTCACAAATCGGCAAAAATTATTTCAAGCGTGTAAGTTTGAAATATGGGTCTTCTTTCAGTTCTGGAGATATGAAAGGAAACATCCTCATATTTTGAGGTTGAACGCTTTATATCTGAGTGCCCTTCAAGTAATGAGCTCTCATTATTTTGTTTTCATTTTCTCTGGCCGACCTTGGTCTCAGGTACATTATTATTAGTAGGTTGTATATAACTATTTAAACATTACCGGTACTGATATGATGAATATTTCAAGAAACTCACTTACTTAGTATTACTGTGACAGAATTCAGGTCCTTCATCTTTCATATCACCACAGTTAATATATCCGTCACACAGCAGATCCTTTCCTATACAATGACCACTTTTGCAGTGATATTTATCTGGTGAACAGCTATGAGAAAATGATTGGAATCAGTTCGTGTTAGTCTTGGATACGCCCGATCAAAAAAATTAATTTCATTTGCTGACTCTGAATGAACTCAAATTCTCTCTAGTCCTGTCAGAGCCCTGTATGATGGAATATGCATGGCCATGAGATGGATTGTGAGTGCTGAGCATTATCTAGTGATGGGCATAATGGATTATTCGAAATTAATCGATTACTCGAGTAGCATGTCCAATTAATCGATTTTTCTGATTAATCGTGACATCAAATAATCGATTAATCGATTAATCGTATAGAAATTCCAATTTTTTTAACAATGTTTTTTGGTGCTTTTCTAAAGTGATGTACCGATAGGAGCACTATACTCTGTTCAACTTAAGAATGCCTAAAACGGAACGCAGTTTGCAGGGCTCCGGGGAGACGAAAAGGTACTCGTTCACATTCAGCAACAATATTTGGCTACACTTCCGATTTTAATTTCTTGTTTCTTATCACACATCCGATTTTTACATTGTTGATAAATGTGAATTTGACGTTCCGTTTTAGGCATTCTTAAGTTGAACAGAGTATAACAGCAGCCAAAAATTCAGTTTTACCTTGATTTATTTTTACAAATCACCGATAGGAGCGCTAATAGCAGCCAAGATTCATGCTACTATTAGCGCTCCTATCAGTGATTTTTAAAAACCAATCAAGGTGAAACTGTTTCAACTGAATTTTGGCTGCTGTTAGCGCTCCTATCGGACTTTTGAAGGGTAAATTGGCCAAAAAGACCCTAGATTTACCCAAAAAACCCCTAAATTTAGGGATAAAACCAAAACAATTGGTAACCCTGCGATTAATCGATTTTTGAGAGATTAATCGATTATCTTTCGATTATCTTTCGATTAATCGGGCAAACAAAAATAATCGATTATTCCGATTAATTTTTGGCGATTAATCGATTTTTCGATTAATCGATTAATAATCGCCCATCACTAGCATTATCGCTGACGCTTACATTAAGAATTCAAAAATTTTGATATTGTGAGCGTCAGGAGGAGTGTTTGATCACTGTTTTCATCCGTTTCCTTTTTCTTGGAGGGGGGAAATTTGCGCAAGTAAGCGCTCTGCACTCTGCTGAACGCTCAACTCATTGACACCTTGTGTATGAGAAAGTTTTCTAATGCTCATCTCAAGGCTGTCCCTTCAGGGTTATCTGTTGTCAATACATCAAGCAGTGATACATTTTAAATGCCTCTTCAGAGTTAGCAGATTATACCTCTTTGTACTATAATAGGTATTATTTATTGTAATATTAGTATAAACTAGGTACTGACAATGCAATTACACATTTTTGTATTTATATGTAGTCAATGCAAGTTAACATACCTGTTATTTTTACACAATGCAGGTGCTTCATCATCCCTATCATAACAATCTGTATAGCCATCACATAATCTATTCCGGTTTATGCATGCGCCACTGGCACAACGAAATTGATCTGCCTTACATCTGAATGGAAACACACGCTAATGATTCATTTTTTTACTCGAAATTGATTATGAATTGTAAAATTTTAAATGATGAAAGCTGAAGAATAATTCACTGTAAAAAATTGATCAATTTACTTCACTAAATTGAGGTGACTGACTGAAGGAGGGGGGAGTAAAACCCTCTTCTCGAAGGCTCGTAAGCATTTGAGAATGCGCAGGTGTTGATCAGTTTACCTGAAATGTTGTGGGTATGTGTGTATATCAGCATAAAATGAAGGAACGTTTCAAAGGTACAAAATGGTTGAATACTTCCCGTATGTACAAAATCTCAATATAAAATAAATATAACAAATGTCCCCAACATACGTATGTATTTGATATAGCTTTTCACACAGCATACATACACAATACGTACATATGGCATTTATATAACAATTTTCATATAACAAAAGCTATATGTATGTTATATAGCAAACTTATATGGATATTATGTAGCAAATGCTTTATAACATACATATAGCTTTTGTAATGTAAAAATTGTTATATTAATAACATATCTATTTTGTATGTAGGTATGCTATGTGAGAAGCTATATCAAATACATACGTATGTTGGGGACACTTGTTGTATTTATTTTATATAGAAATTTTGTACATACATGTAACATACATTTTATATTGATTGTTTTGTGCAAGAGGGCCAAACTGAGTTTTTGAGAGGGAGTTCTAAAACTTGTAGGATTATTCCCCAGTATAGGTATATGAACCAACCAACAGATTATGGCTTCAAATTTGAATGGTAGGTTTTAGAAGCTTCTATGTGCTTGAAAACTTGTTGCACACTACATATCAATTTTGTTAGAATTTGAAGGAATCTGTTCCTTCAAAAACTCATCAAAAATCATCGTATTTTTTGGCTATATTTCTAATCTACTGCACCCTTGGCAGTCGTATTGCAACCTATGTATTATATAAACCAAATGATCCGTTCAGAAGAAGCCTTGAGAAGAAGCAATCGATAGAGAACTTCCTGATCGCTGATCAACAAAATATTTCATTGATCAGTCGATCGAGTTGAGTTTTTGATGAACTGCTTCTTCTCACAATCAACTAATCGTAAGTATAAAAGACTGATAATTCATGTCAACAGTTCCTAGTTAACGAAGTAGCACACAAATAAAACAAATCATTGATTCATCAGTGAGGTTTGGAAGAATTAATACCAAATTGGCTAAATGAAGCCGCAAGAAGAAGCAGTCGATAGAGAACTCAAACTGATCAACAAAATAACTATTTTGTTGCTGATCAAATGATAGAGTCGTGTTCACAATCGACTGTATTTTCTTCCAAAGAACAACTAATTGTAAATCGTAAATATAACTGTAATAAAATACCATTAGAACACCTACCCATAAACATACAGTAGCGATGAAAATATGAGTCTATAGTCAACAGATTTAAGATCAAAATTTATTCTCTCAGATGAAATTGTAAACTTACGGAGGTACATAGAATAACAGAATCATCAGCAACATGAATAAAATATCATTGAATTTATTTGATCAAATGAATACTAAATTGAAAGCACTCAAATTATTGTTACTTTAATAATTAAGTGAAATATTGCAGAATACACTATATCACACTACTCAGCTTTATGAAACTATGATAATAACTGCCACGTTTCATCATTTTTTTATCAACTTTCAAATAATATCATTTTGTGATATGTATTTTGTATAAATTGAAATAATATGTCATTTCAATTTATAAAATACATATCACACAGATGTAAACATTTTGATATAGGAATTTCCATATTGAATAAACATGAAAAATGAGATATGATTTCTATATAGCACATGTTATCTGAAATACATGTTACTCACCCATCATGTTTTTCATATAACATTTGCTATACCCATATTGATGCAATATGAAATTCACATGAAATTAATTTATATTAGAACCCAATATGTATTTTATATTAAATAGGTATGGAGTTTTTCATAATATGAAGTGCAATATAGAATCAATCTCTATGCAATATAAATTATTTATATAACTAAATCAATATGGAATAAATATGTATTTGATTATATTTTGTACATACGGGTTTAGTCACAAATAGGAAAAAACCTTGTTCAGAATGGCAGATAGGCACTTTAGAGGGTGCAGTTTTCAATCAATAGTGTCAAAACTGAGTTGGTAGGCGAAATGGCATAAACTGAAGGCTTGGTACAAATGAGCAAATCATTTGAATAGTGTAGTCACAAATAGGCAAAAATTATTTCAAGCGTGTAAGTTTGAAATATGGGTCTTCTTTCAGTTCTGGAGATATGAAAGGAAACATCCTCATATTTTGAGGTTGAACGCTTTATATCTGAGTGCCCTTCAAGTAATGAGCTCTCATTATTTTGTTTTCATTTTCTCTGGCCGACCTTGGTCTCAGGTACATTATTATTAGTAGGTTGTATATAACTATTTAAACATTACTGGTACTGATATGATGAATATTTCAAGAAACTCACTTACTTGGTATTAGTGTGACAGAATTCAGGTCTTTCATCTTCGATATCACCACAGTTATTATATCCGTTACACAGCAGATTCTCTTCTATACAATGACCACTTTTGCAAAGATATTTATCTGGTGAACAGCTATGAGAAAATGATTGGAATCAGTTCGTGTTAGTCTTGGATACGCCCGATCAAAAAAATTAATTTCATTTGCTGACTCTGAATGAACTCAAATTCTCCCTAGTCCTGTCAGAGCCCTGTATGATGGAATATGCATGGCCATGAGATGGATTGTGAGCGCTGAGCATTATCGCTGACGCTTACATTAAGAATTCAAAAATTTTGATATTGTGAGTGTCAAGAGGAGTGTTTGATCACTGTTTTCATCCGTTCCCTTTTTTTTTTGTGAAATTTGCGCAAGTAAGCGCTCTGCACTCTGCTGAATGCTCAACTCATTGACACCTTGTGTATGAGAAAGTTTTCTAACGCTCATCTCAAGGCTGTCCGTTGGTAGGCGCAATGGCATAAACTGAAGGTTTGGTACAAAGGAGCAAATCATTTGAATAGTCTAGTCACAAATAGGCAAAAATTGTTTCAAGCGTATAAGTTTGAAATATAGGTCTTCTTGCAATTCTGGAGATATGAAAGGAAACATCCTCATATTTGGAGGTTGAACGCTTTATATCTGAGTGCCCTTCAAGTAATGAGCTCTTATTATTTTGTTTTCATTTCCTCTGGCAGCCTTGGTCTTAAGTACATTATTATTAGTAGGTTGTATATAACTATTTAAACATTACCGGCACTGATATGATGAATATTTCAAGAAACTCACTTACTTGGTATTATTTTGACATACTTGAGGTTTTTCATCATCCCAATCCTGACAGTCATTCAATCCGTTACATAGCCGATCCTTTTTTATACACTGACCACTTTTGCAGTGAAATTTTTCTGGTGAACAGCTTTGAGAAAATGGTATAAATCAGTTTGTATCTGTCTTGGATATGCCTGATGAAAAAAATTAATTTCATTTGCTGACTCTGAAAGAATTCAAAATCTCTTTAGTCCTGTCAGAGCCCTTTATGATTGGAATATGCATGACCATAAGATGGATTGTGAGCGCTGAGCATTATTGCTGATATTTACATGAGTAATTCAAAAATTTTGATACTGTGAGCGTCAGGAGGAGTATTTGATCACTCTTATCTTGTTCCTTTTTTTTTTGTGATATTTGCGCAAGTAAGCGCTCTGCACTCTGCTGAACGCTCAACTCATAGACACCTTGTGTATGAAAAAGTCTCAACGCTTTGAGCTTATGCGCTTCTCTAACGCTCATCTCAAGGCTTTACCTTCAGGGTTATCTGTTGTCAATACATCAAGCAGTGATACACTTTTAATGCCTCTTCAGAGTTAGCAGATTATACCTCTTTGTACTATACTAGGTATTATTTATTGTAATATAAGTATAAACTAGGTACTGACAATGCAATTACATATTTTTAGCAGGTTTTCAACTAGAAAACCTTCTATTAATTTTGGTCTGACTTTAACCAATAGGCACCAGACCATCACAGTTATTTGTTTCACGATCTCCTAGTTCCAAAAATACCTATCTCGCATTTTGGTGTTTATTTATTTTTTCTTTCTTTCGTAGTCTAGGACATATATTTCTTTGCTACGCGAAAACAGACAAACGGCAAAACCAATAGGGATAAAATTATCACCAAAGGTCAATCTTGACCTGGTCAGGGTCTGTATAGTTTTTGAGATCAATCTGATCAACGGATCCCGAGATATTAGCAAAAATGTAGATCAAGATGATGATTTTTGGGTGCAATTAGGGGCTACATTGATTGTAACACAAAAACAGACAAATGGCTGAACCAATAGGGATGAAATTTTCAGCAAAGGTCAATCTTGACCTGGTCAAGGTCTGTATGAAATCTGAAGTTGATTGGTTCAGCGGTCCCTCAGATATTAGCAAAAATGTAGTTCAAGATGATGATTTTTGGGTGCAATAATGAGTTACATTGTTTGTAACGTGATAACAGACAAACGGACGAAACAATAGGCATGAAATTTTCAGCAAAGGTCAATCTTGATCAGGTCAAGGTCTGTATACATTTTGAGGTCAATCTGATCAGTTGGTTTAGAGATAGCAGCAGATATGTAGTTCAAGATGATGATTTTTAGGTGCAATTAGGAGCTGCATTACTTTGTAACGCGATAACTGATGAACGGCTGGACCAATAGGCATGAAATTTTCACCAAAGGTCAACCTTGACCAGGTCAAGAGCTGTATAAATTTTGAGGTCAATCTGATCAGTGGGTCTAGAGATATTAATGAAAATGTAGTTGAAGATGATGATTTTTAGGTGCAATTAGGAGCTACATTTTTCTGTAAAGCAATAACTGATGAACGGCCAAACCAATAGGCATGAAATTTTCACCGAAGATCAATCTTGACCGGTTCAAGGTCTGTATGGAATCTGAAGTTGATTAGTTCAGCAGTTCCTGAGATAGTAGCGAAAATGTAGTTCAAAACAGTACGGCACCCTGGGTGGTTCCCAAATACCAAATAAAAAATTTTAAATAAAATTAAAACCAAACAAAATTCTAGCGCAGTCTGCCACACTAGAAAAGCAGGTTTTTTGATTTGTCGCACAGTTGTCTGAAGAATCCTAAATACCTGCCACAAGTTGATGCTGCAGGATTCTGTAAAAATGATGAAAAAATGAACTTCTGTCGAAAACCGATGTCCCAAATTGCGAAAAATACTCCTCAAATACACTAGGTACGAAGTTATCATTATTGCAACAAATTACACTCAGTATTACAAAATTCAAAGTTTTTATGTAGAACTCAAATTCTCTCTAGTCCTGTCAGAGCCCTGTATGATGGAATATGCATGGCCATGAGATGGATTGTGAGCGCTGAGCATTATCGCTGACGCTTATATTAAGAATTCAAAAATTTTGATATTGTGAGTGTCAAGAGGAGTGTTTGATCACTGTTTTCATCCGTTTCCTTTTTTTTTTGTGAAATTTGCGCAAGTAAGCGCTCTGCACTCTGCTGAATGCTCAACTCATTGACACCTTGTGTATGAGAAAGTTTTCTAACGCTCATCTCAAGGCTGTCCCTTCAGGGTTATCTGTTGTCAATACATCAAGCAGTGATACATTTTCAATGCCTCTTCAGAGTTAGCAGATTATACCTCTTTGTACTATAATAGGTATTATTTATTGTAATATAAGTATAAACTAGGTACTGACAATGCAATTACACATTTTTGTATTTATATGTAGTCAATGCAAGTTAACATACCTGTTATTTTTACACAATGCAGGTGCTTCATCATCCCTATCATAACAATTTTTATAGCCATCACATAATCTATTCCGGTTTATGCATGCGCCACTTGCACAACGAAATTCATCTGCCTTACATCTGAATGGAAACACACAGTAATGATTCATTTTTTTACGCAAAATTGATTATGTATTGTAAAATTTTAAATGACGAAAGCTGAAGAATAATTCTCTGTAAAAAATTGATCAATTTACTTCACTAAAGTGAGGTGATTGAGTGAAGGAGGGGGGAGTAAAACCCGCTTCTCAAAGACTTGTAAGCATTTGAGAATGCGCAGAAGTTGATCAATTTACCTGAAATGTGGTGGGTATGTGTGTATATCAGCATAAGATGAAGGAACGTTTCAAATTTGGTGCAAAATGTGTTAATACTTTAGTCACAAATAGGAAAAAACCCTGTTCAGAATGGCAGATAAGCACTTTAGAGGGTGCAGTTTTCAATCAATTGTGTCAAAACTGAGTTGGTAGGCGCAATGGCATAAACTGAAGGCTTGGTACAAAGGACAAATCATTTGAATAGTCTAGTCACAAATAGGCAGAAATTGTTTCAAGCGTATAAGTTTTAAATATAGGTCTTCTTGCAATTCTGGAGATATGAAAGGAAACATCCTCATATTTGGAGGTTGAACGCATTATATCTGAGTTCCCTTCAAGTAATGAGCTCTCATTATTTTGTTTTCATTTTCTCTGGCAGCCTTGGTCTTAGGTACAATATTATTGGTAGGTTGTATATAACTATTCAAACATTACCGGTACTGATATGATGAATATTTCAAGAAATTCACTTACTTGGTATTATTTTGACATACTTGAGGTTTTTCATCATCCCAATCCTGACAGTCATTCAATCCGTTACATAGCTGATCCTTTTTTATACACTGACCACTTTTGCAGTGAAATTTATCTGGTGAACAGCTATGAGAAAATGATTGGAATCAGTTTGTATCAGTCTTGGATATGCCCGATCAAAAAAATCAATTTCATTTGCTGACTCTGAAAGAACTCAATTTCTCGCTAGTCCTGTCAGAGCCCTGTATGATGGAATATGCAATGCAATGAGATGGATTGTGAGCGCTGAGCATTATCGCTGACGCTTACATTAAGAATTCAAAAATTTTGATATTGTTAGCGTCAGGAGGAGTGTTTGATCACTGTTTTCATCCGTTTCCTTTTTTTTTGTGAAATTTGCACAAGTAAGATCTCTGCACTCTCTTGAACGCTCAACTCATAGACACCTTGTGTATGAGAAAGTCTCAACGGTTTGAGCTTATGCCCTTCTCTAACGCTCATCTCAAGGCTGTACCTTCAGGGTTATCTGTTGTCAATACATCAAGCAGTGATACACTTTTAATGCCTGTTCAGAGTTAGCAGATTATACCTTCTTGTACTATAATAGGTATTATTTATTGTAATATAAGTATAAACTAGGTACTGACAATGCAATTACATATTTTTATATTTATATGTAGTCAATGCAAGTTAACATACCTGTTATTTTTACACAATGCACGTGCTTCATCACCTCTATCATAACAATCTGTATAGCCATCACATAATTTATTCTGGTTTATGCATGCGCCACTTGCACAACGAAATTTATCTGCCTTACATCTGAATGGAAACACACACCAATGATTCATTTTTGTACTCGAAATTGATTA
This sequence comes from Parthenolecanium corni, assembly GCA_038050395.1. Classification (NCBI taxonomy): domain Eukaryota; kingdom Metazoa; phylum Arthropoda; class Insecta; order Hemiptera; family Coccidae; genus Parthenolecanium; species Parthenolecanium corni. The sequence continues at coordinate 1,429,116 of JBBCAQ010000002.1, forward strand.
TGAATTGTAAAGTTTTAAAAGATGAAATCTGAAGAATATTTCTCTGTAAGAAATTGATTAATTTACTTCACAAAAGTGAGATGACTGAGTGAAGGAGAGGGGAGTAAAACCCGCTTCTCAAAGGCTTGTAAGCGTTTGAGAATGCGCAGGTGTTGATCAGTTTACCTGAAATTTTTTGGGTATGTGTGTATATCAGCATAAAATAAAGGAATATTTCAAATTTGGTACAAAATGGTTGAATACTTTAGTCACAAATAGGAAAAACCCTGTTTAGAATGGCAGATAAGCACTTTAGAGGGTGCAGTTATCAATCAATAGTGTCAAAACTGAGTTGGTAGGCGCAATGGCATAAACTGAAGGCTTGGTACAAAGGAGCAAATCATTTGAATAGTCTAGTCACAAATAGGCAGAAATTATTTGAAGCCTGTAAGTTTGAAATATGGGTCTTCTTGCAATTCTGGAGATATGAAAGGAAACATCCTCATATTTGGAGGTTGAACGCATTATATCTGAGTTCCCTTCAAGTAATGAGCTCTCATTATTTTGTTTTCATTTTCTCTGGCAGCCTTGGTCTCAGGTACATTATTATTAGTAGGTAGTATATAACTATTCAAACATTACCGGTACTGATATGATAAATATTTCAAGAAATTCACTTACTTGGTATTATTTTGACATACTTCAGGTTTTTCATCATCCCCTTCTGGACAGTTTCTATATCCGTCACACAAAGATTTCTTTGCTAAACATTTACCACTTTTGCAGTGAAATTTATCTGGTGAACAGCTATGAGAAAATGATTGGAATCAGTTTGTATCAGTCTTGGATATGCCCGATCAAAAAAATTAATTTCATTTGCTGACTGAAAGAACTCAATTTCTCGCTAGTCCTGTCAGAGCCCTGTATGATGGAATATGCATGGCAATGAGATGGATTGTGAGCGCTGAGCATTATCGCTGACGCTTACATTAAGAATTCAGAAATTTTGATATTGTGAGCGTCAGGAGGAGTGTTTGATCACTGTTTTCATCCGTTTCCATTTTTTTTGTGAAATTTTCACAAGTAAGCTCACCTCGAATAAAAGTTATTACACAGAAGTTCCTTCCCAATGCATTGACCGCTTTTGCATTGTAATTTATCTGGTGAACATGTATAAGAAAATTTTTGGAATCTGTTTGAATAAGTCTTGGAGATTCTCGATTTAAGAATCTTTTATCATTTGCTGCCTGAAGGAACTCATTTTCTCTCCAGTTCCTTGACTAGGCTTTTTGTATTATCATGATTCAGGGTTATTGCGTATTAGTATATCAAGTGATGATACCCTTTGAATGCGTCTTTGGACTTGGCAGAATATGAAGCTTGTCACCTGTCAGTGTTTTCCTTACTTTTTCACGTCAAAAAATGATGAATGGGACAGTGATAGAAATAATCATTATTGCCTTCTCCTATCCTTCATAAATCAAGGGCGTATATTATGTTAATCTCTCCAGTGGTACAAGCAAACTTATACATGAGTGGCACAAGTTGGCCATTTTTGCATCGCCCCATACCCAAGTTGCACAATTGGGCCATTCTGCCCCACTCTCCATTATGTTGGCAGTGCCCTATCCACAAGTGGCACAAATGGTCCATTTTGACCCAACCCTAATTACATTACCCTGGTAGTCCTCGGCGATATGACACTAAGGTAACATTTTTCATTCGAGCTTTACTTCTAGATATATTAAATTGACTCACGTGTCTCTTTTGAAGATCAGGTGACTGGAGTTGCTAAAGGCATTTTCTATTCCTGCAGTGAAACAATGAGCGTCAGATTTTAAACGTATCAATAAGCAAAATACCTGTACTATTCTACTTTTATTCCTGATAGACTATCTTAATTTTCCTTCTAGCTATGAAAAGAGCTAGTCAGTATTAGATATTCTTATTAGCTAACTGCTGAAATTGATTTGTCTTAATTTAATTCAACTCTGAATATTTATTGAAAGGTAGAGGATGAAAATTGATTGAATTTTTTTTCCAAGCAAACGTACGAGTACCTACATACGAGGGGCGGTCAGAAAGTATGTCCTATGCCTTCAAACCTCCCCAACGCAATCAAACTGATTTGCACCGCCAACATGGTGTAGAGGGGGTTTGAAGGAAAGCGTGTACCAAGTTTCAAGTCAATCGGTTTAATTTTCCCTGCATAGCAATTGAAAAATGATGAAATTACTATCTCTAAGTGCCGCCAAATTGCGGTAGGAGATATTATATTATTCACATGTAATGGGAGGAGGGGAGGGGCAGACGGATAGCCACCGTCAGTTGTGACATGGCCAAACGTTATGAGCGAAGTATGAACGTGTGGAAGTGTGTGTAAATGATTTGGGGGGAAGGGGTGACATCCAACCAATTCCGCTCCAATTGACATTGGATGGTGTAAACATACGCACAATTTCAGCTACTTGAAAACTTTTTTTTTTTTTTGAAAGTAACTTATGATAAGAGGGGCAGTGGAAAAGTATTGTTCCTTATGCCTGCGAACGCAACGGACGCACCTAAACTGCCCTGCATCACTAATATGTTGGAGATATTTTTGTATTTGGCAGCCTTACCCAGCGGTAATTTCAAGGTTTTTCCAATGCCACGCAATGAAAACGAGACCAATCGACTTGAAACTTGGTATGTGCTTTCCTTCACATCCCCTCTTTACCAACCATGTTGGCGATGTGAGTCAGTGTGATTGCGTTGGGGGGGTTTGAAGGCATAGGGAAACTCACTTTTTGACCGCCCCTCGTATAAATATATCACTTAACATTTCCTTTTGCCCAGACGTGACTCATCGAGCTTGTTTCATGTTCATTATGTATTTCATGTCGGCCTCATAGATAGTTGTTCAGGGCGCGTCTATTTACGTAATATAGTGCTTTTTTTTGTACTCTAGTTTTGCGCCTAATCAAGATGCCAGAAATTGCTCGCGAAAAAAGTTGTACCAAAGGTCTGAACTCTGAACTCATATTCACTCCCAAAAATTTCCCACCCCATTTTTAAACAATCAGAAATATTTAAATAAAGATGAGATTAGAAAACAGAGTTGAGAATCGACTTTCAGAATTACACTCAAACGTGACAAAAGAAGATAAAACAGGTTCATAGTTCTTTTCTGCAGGTTCAAGTCCAGGATTTGCTGAGTACCAAAGAATTTACACCCAATTGTTATATTTAAATTGATACGTTTTAGTGCTTAATAGTATAAATCAGCTAAAAATTGGATGAGAATATTATTGGAACTTGACAGGTTTTAGACTCAAATCGACGATATGTCCATTCAGAAATATTATTTGTAATCTTTCTAATAATATTATAATCTATCAAGATTTTTTGTTCGAAAAAATATCTGTTCATAATGATAGAGGTACTTACCTGCGATCGAATCGAATTCACCAACATAAAATGAAATTAAAAAAATGATTATTCGCCTCGAAATTTTTTTCAAATTCATTTTGCAATTTGAAATTTTTTAATTTAACAAATAGAAAAATTGAAAAATGAAAAATTGAACAATAAGTTTGGTTGCAAAATAAAGTGCCTAAAACATAGATACCTATGATTAAAATGAGAAATCTAATGACTTGGAGAACACATTTTGATAGAAACTTTAATGCTAAATCGCCAATAAGCAGATTAACTTTATTCCAATTTACAGTCGAATATTCTGCGAATGCAATAATTACACAAAAATCTGAAAAACATAATATTCAAAGTATCACGATTATAATTAGTTATATAATCGGATCTCGTCTCATTTAGTCTTATCTTATCATTTTATAATCGGCTGCATTAGAATTCGCCTCACTTGAATGGTTGGGAATCGGTGGTAAAAACTTGTTTCCACTTCACATTGGTCTTCCTATTTTCATTCTCAAATGGAAAATGTAAAAAACCAAAATGAACTTCAAAGCTGAATAATGGCTTAACTAATTAGGCTGAAATTTACAGGGTGTGTGTAGTAGACTACGAGCCTCATAAATGTACTCTGCAAGTTACTAGTCAAAATATGTAGGGTTTCGTGTGTGACGTGTGAAGAAATGTAAAAAAATATTTTCGACATTGAAAATGTTCAACTTTCCGATCGTCATCTGTGTAGAGGAGTACCAAACGCGAAATGCAACCAGTTCAAAGATTGAGAGATAGCAGGTTCAATTAACATTAACCCGAAATATTAATATACAAAAATATTGAAAAATATCCATATTTGAATTCAGGAAATATGAAGTCCACGAAAACTTTTTTAGCTTGCAATGTAACGGGAGCAGGTCTCTTTTCGCCACGGCGACATTTCGCCGCGAAAAAAAAAAAAAGCATGTTTTCAAGTGAAAACCTGCTAAAAAAGATCTCCCATCTTTCATCAAGCAGTCTTTATCTCGAGTACCGTGAGGGCCAAATCTTAAGGAGCAACTCCTCGTTACCGATTTTGGAGGCAGGGGGCGATAGGTCTAAAAATTCGATTTTTTAAATCTCCGAAACACTTTAAAAAAAAATTTTGTTTTGAAAAAAATGATTTCTGACTGAAAACTGTATGTAATTAAACTTGAATTAAATATTTCAATTACAAGGGAGCTGTGATCCCCCGAGGCTTACAAAAAATGCCCCCCTGCAGATCAACTAGGAATGATGACGACCCCCCCCCCAGGTGTGCGCGAGAAAAAATTTTTGGTATTCGATCATCCTTAAAATTCTTTTATCAATTGAAAAAAAAATCGCCCAAAATTGTCAACGAGGAGTTGCTCCTCAAGATTGTGCCCTCACGGCACCCGAGGTAAAGACTGCTTGATGAAAGATGGGAGATCTTTTTTAGCAGGTTTTCACTTGAAAACCTGCTTATAATTTTTTTTTGCCATGTCGCTGCGGCGAATTGTCATGTACCCCAATTTAACAACATGTGACAAATCAGGGAATATTGATAGTGAAAACATCCATTATTATACACTCAAATGGGGAAGTTGATGGTTTTTAAGCCTGAACGCTGCTGAAAAAATTGATAATATCAGAAAAAGTTTAAGACAAAAGTTGTTCACTCTGCATTTACCACAAAAAAGTCTCTGGGCGCATGTCTCTATCTCCCGAGTACATGACAATTCGCCGCGAGCACTTCACCGTAACGACTTTTCGACGCAGATGCATTTCACCGCTAAAAATTTTCGCCACCAGCTCAATTCGCCGCGGAAAAACAGAAAACAGCTCTTGTACGAGTACATTCGGCATGAAAATATTAGCATTACCTATTTTACTTTATAATTGGCTCTGCATAAAAATCTGCATTCTTCCCCTTCAAGAATGTAGTCTACCATTGTTTCTTTCAAGTGGTTCACAATTTACCATTTTTTCTGAGTTTGGCTCCAAATTGACTCAAATTTGGACATGTTACTCTTGATCATATTCTCCATGCCTTTCTTTTATTTTATAAATCTTAGTGTTTTCTTGAGGGTCTAAAAAAATCCTGTTTTTGGACACCCTAAACTTACCACTATAACCCAGTGAGGCGATTAGGATATATGTCAAGGGGATATGAGAGGGTTTGTAGTTGGACCTCCTTTTAAGGTAAATAAAAAAGGGTGTGATTTTTCAGCCCGATAAAAAAAGAGGAATGCACGGAAAAAATGAGGCGTATGAACAGAAATAAATATAATGCCCGAAAGTTCAAACATTTCCCGAAAAAATAGTATGTTGCTCGTAAAAAAAAGAGATCAAACGGAATAATTATGTCTTATAACTATGGAACAAATAAATCACGAAAAATAAATGACATTTGCACGAGGAAAGAAAAAATGCACGAAAAATCTGTACCCCGGAAAAAAAAGTGATTTTCACAAATTGTCAAAAAATGATTAATAAAACAATAAATCTCAAAATTTTGGAATTATTGGACAAGAAGGGCTTTTTTAACCTTTGATGGTCGTCCTCGCTTCTTTTTCTGGCCCAATGGTACAGTTTTTGCCTCCAGTGGCATTTCAACATCTTTGCGTCTGATCAACATACCCACAGAATGCTTGCATTGATTTTTTTTTTAGTGAAAAAAGGACAAGTGCACGTAACCTGGCCCTCTGATACTTCTATTGTCCATATCGGCTCGTTACACTAGATTCGTTATACACCAGACTGAACATGAGAATATTTGAAAATTCCGTTCAAACCTATTTATAGTGCGTGTGCAAGTTATTTCGTGATTTCCACTATTTATTTTGTTATCTCAGACGTATTTTTCGTGGTCATACATTTCGTCCAAACCTTTTTTTTTTTGCGTGCTGTTTATTATTCCCCAATAAAAAATCTCTTTTTTTTCTTCTTTTTTTTCTGTTAAATTAAAATTTTCTCGCAGAATAAAGTTTTGCGGAGAAAGGTCAAAGACCATCTCTAAAATCACACCTTGAGTACCCTTAAATCCACCCGTCGTAACCCGCCACTCGTCAACAGGTGCAAAATGTATACAAATTTTTTGTTTTTTGGCTGTAGGTAACTGTTTTTTTTTCCGCGGCGAAATGTTAGCGGCGTAATGACATGCTCCCCCATCTTCAATAGAGGTGGGGCTAGAGAGCTTCAAAGATTTGCCATGTTTTTAAATTTCCAATGTACGAATATGTTTAAATTTTTGGTTTGAATCGATCTTCAAAGCTCAACGCTATTCTTTCCAAATATAGGTAATAGCCCCAAGTATTCTAAACACATCCTAGGTAAAACTATACTGGTCTGGGAAACTTGATTTTTACTGAATATGAACGTGATTTCGGCATTTTGCCACACTGTGCACCGTGCACCACAAACAGACGCTTTTTAGCTTCATTATTTATAAATTCCTTAGCTCTGAAAATTATCAGTTTTTTTCCTTCGGGTAAATTTTTGTTTTCCCTAAGTCGTTTGCTTTTTGGCTGGTGAAGAGGAAATGAAAATATTATTTTTACTCGTAGACAATCTACGGAAATTTGTTATACTCGTAGTAGATAATTGGCTGCTTGAAAAACCAAATTAGTGAAGTTTGAAAATATGGGGTACAAATAATTATATTCAAATAGGAAGGGTTTGTGAAAAAGTTGATAAAGGTCTAATCAAAATCGTTTGTGAAAACTTCGAGGAAAAGTCTAATCATGAAATTCGGTTTTGAAGAATTACTTCTTGGTGACACTGTAATTAGAGAGGTCATAGTCACAACATCTTTTCATCTGTATTGAAAAAGTTGAGAAAATCTAAATTCACAGATCGTTATCTGCGAACTTTAGAGATCGTCGTTTTTGAATACCAGAACCGGTTTATTAAAACTTTGCAATGCAAATAACGTGAAGCGTTAAGGCACTCTCGGGATGTGGCGGACACAAATAATCTCGTGTATTTTCTCTTTAGATTATATTGTCCTCACAAATTCAATTTCTTTTTCTTTTTTATCTCAAAATGTGTGTAAGTACTCGTAGGTGGGAATTTTTAGAACCTAACAATGAATTTTACATTTTGTATAGGTACATAATATTATTTATATTTCATGTTTGTTTTTCCTCTTTTCTTTTGATTTGAGTGAATTTAGCTGCAAATAGCATAGCTGAAATGATTAAGAAATATTAAAACGCAGGCCCGTAGCCAGAACGAAATCATAAGGGGGTAAATTGCAGACCAGGAAGGGCAAATTTTTTTTCATTCATCAAAAAATTTGCAGAAAAATTTTGAAAAATTTTAATTAAAAATTTAAAAACTCAATATTTACGCAATTAAAAATGCTTTTAATTTTGTTCAGAAAAAAAAATTGAAAATTTTGCCAGCGTGGCAGAGAGCATAACCAGGAAGGTGTTGCCCCTTTACCTCTGCTTTGGCATAAGCCTGCTAAAACGATTGCTTGGACTTGAAATGGCTCAAAAGTTGATGACTAAATCTGTGTTAGTGACTGAGGTAATACCTGCTTGTAATTTTTTGTAAATAGATACAGTTTATGCGTAATTTTATTATTCGATTTGACTAATATTTTCAGTGGTTTTCAAGGGTTTTACAAAAATAGTTTTACAAATTCTTCAGAAAATACGACGTTAAACTGTCGCCCTCTAGAGCTCTGTACATGAATAGTAGGTGGTTCAAATATTAACTGGAAAAATTAAATACCATCAAGCAGAGGTTAGGCTCGGTGCAAATAGCAACTCTCTGTGTTGAAGACATTCTCCACCAACCACCCTGACAGCATAAGTCCGCTCCGTCTTGAAAAAAACGGATCCGAAAACTTGGAGTGAACCAGAAGAAAATTATTTCACTGCCTAACATTTTTTACTGCCTCACAACAACGCGCGACCGTATATAACTCAATACACGCACACATGTCCTTCCTAACTGATCAGCGAGAAGTTGGAACGCCCTTCCTACTCTCCCCAATATGTTGGGAAAGACATGTGTTTGTGTGTTGCGTTATACATGGTCGCGTGTTGTAGTAAGGCAGTAAAAATGTTGTGCAGAGGAAAACTTTACTTCCATTTCACTCCATATTCTCCTAGACTTTTTTTCAAGACGGAACGGATTCATGCTGTCAGAGTAGTGAGTGGAGAATGTATCTAACAGACTGTATTGCCATTCGCACCAAAATTCACTTCTGCTTGGCAATTTTCAATTTTTCCGGTTAATATTTGAACTACCCCAAAAAACTGATGAGAGTTCATCGTGTTCATAATAGATATCGCTACTTTCACGAACAGAATGTAATGTGGTATTATTTTTGTGAATAAATCGATCCAGAAACTTGAAATTTTTCTTCTAAAACTTTTTAGCAAAATACTTTGGCACCTATTCATCAAAGCACAAATTCAAATTAATTTTTTCATCGAATGTCCATGTGGGTATAATTTTTGGTAGGTCTCAAATTATAAAAATTTATACAGTTGCTTTTATAGTTGCAAGTAGATCTAGTTTGAAGAAAAAAAAAACACATTTTTTTTTTCAGTTAAAAATGAAATAGTGTTGGCTATCTTTTAAAGTCTCAATACCATAAATTTTATTTGAATCGTCGATTACTTTCAATATGCTCTAGTGTATGTGTATTATGGCCTACCATTCTTATGAATCAAAAGGTAGCAACCTGCATGAGAAAATGAAAGTGGTTTATTTTGATCATTTTACAGAACTTTATTCTTCTCAAAATGAGCTAAAAATCACTCTAAATATCTTTTTTCTAAAAAAAAAAATATATATAATTATGGTATCTACAGTTTTTTTCCAATCTGATAGAACCCTTGATTTTTACTACTTTCAAAACCCATTTTTTTCCCCTAATTGAATTTGAAGATTTAGTTTGGACACAAATTAGTGCAAAAATGTTTGGTTTTGCTATTTTCCTAGTATCGTAAAAAATACGCATGATCATTCCCGAAAAGCTTATCTCGATTTTCTCAAAATCACTGTTTTGAAAGTTGGCACCAAAAAGCTTATTCATTTTACTACATGTTTTCATATAACATGAATAACAAAAAATAATATTATTCTTACAGTGGGAAAGTGTTTTTCCAAAATGATACCAATCAATATTTAAAAAATCAAGGGAAAAAAAAGATAGTTAACAGCTTTGAACGTTGCCAGTGTTGCCTACCTCATAACTGCTGCAATTTTACTTCTCTTAAATTTTCTTCTAGAATTGATTTAAAATCACACTCTTCGTTACACTAGTAGCTACGTTTCTTTTCCCTGGTAAACAGTTCTTTTTTTCCCTAATAAATCTAACTAAAAAGCTCTCAATATTAAAAAATGTTCTTACAGAATTATGAAAATACTCTTTTAAAATATTAGGTACATTGCGATTAATAGTTCAAGACTAGTGGTACAGGCTGACAGTCGAGTATCTTCCTCACTCTGATTTTTTTGACATTTTTAGCAGGTTTTCCTAATAAACCAGAGCTTTTTTGATTATTCAACGCGGCCCTGAAGAGTATCTTCGTATTCCTTCCTCAGAAACAATAAGGTACTAAGACAACCAATCCATTGGGAATACCTATGTTGGTTTTGGGCAAAATGGTATCAGCAAAATAGGGTTAGGAAGAAATAAATTAGGGAAAATTGATTTGAGAAAATGAGTGGTAACTAGGATAATGCATATCAGAATATTGAATAAATGAATCAACGAATCAGGCGTCCTCGCGTTTAACATGCGCTTTTGTTGTGTGCGTGTGTGTGTGTGTCGCTTCAGTCCTTAGATAAGCTTCAGTCACGTCTTCAGCATCTTCAATATGCACAGCTTTGGTGGTGGAAAAGTGCAACATTCCAATTTCGTTAAGAATTAAGTGAATCGAATAAAAGCGTATAAAAAAAACGGTGTGCGCATCAGGCATCAAAGGAGTTTCAAAGTTCATTATTAGTACGTGATTATTATATTTTGTTAAACTTCTTCGGTTTTCCCCTTCCATTTGGAATTGGAATTTCTAAAATTCACTCTCATAACGAAGATAAAGATGTTATAAATGCATCGAAAAGATAAAAATTGGCGAATTATGATTCAACTTGACCAACAAGTTTTTAGCGTCGAATGAAATTATCTCTTCCTCTGCTTATTTAGTTGGTGTTGAGCTCAAAGATCTCTTATAAATAGCCCAACTCGTAATTTCAGTTGCTTCCAAACAGTTGAAGTTCAGTCATGTTTTTTCTGTCTTATTAACAAAATTTTGATTGACGTTCATTTGGCGAGTTTACATTGAAAATTTGACGTATTGGTAATGTAAATTGGATAAAATGTTCAGTTATTTGCTTATAATTGGTTTAATTTACACAAGAAGCACGGTTTCGTATCCCAATGCTGAACGTAAGTCGTATTTTAATTGCTAAACATTATTGAAAACATACAATACTATACAAATCTGAGGCTATACAATCATATAGATCCCATTTTTGAATTTATTGAGTTATATTCCGTCTCGTTGCCATTTTGAATGAAGAAGATCAAACTATTTTTTTTTATTTTTCTGTAAGTGAAAACCAAGAAAAGGATTTCAAATAAAGTTTATTTTTGAAAATTACGTCTGAAATTTGCATGTGAGAAAAATTAATGCATGAATCAAGTCAACATGATGAAATTTAGTATCTATATAATTATATGTCTTGAGGAAAACTTGAACCTTCAGTATGCCGAAAGAGATCTATTTGCAGTACCTACACAGAATAGGCTAACAGAGAGCACCGTATATAGCTATTTTAATCCCCTTCTCGACATTCTCGGATTTCTATACCAAATATCAGATCCTCTAGATTCCCTATTTGCCATCCGTCCTTCAAATTTGTAATTAATTTAATTAATCTAGAAAGTGATGAAAAACTTCTAAAATAGCTGTAGCCTTCACGAAGAGTTGTGAAGGTGAAGATGAATTCTCTCTTAGTTGTACATCACTTGTACGAGTATATAAAAAAGTTTCATTAACTTTTCTTGAGTGAAAACATTTTCATATCAAACTTGAAGCGTACAGTGTTTCATGATTTATGTACAAAAACTACTGAATTCAATTTTTAGCTCAATTTTTAAGCTATAAAAAAGTACTAAAAATATTAGAAAATATCTACAATAAATAATCTATTATATTGAACTTGTTTTCCTATTCAAAATAGTGAAAATGACTACTTCTCTCGGTGTGTACTGTGGTGCCCGAACCGAAATTCGTACAAATTCACAGATCGAATGTAGTGAAGTTAAAGAGTGAGGCAATCCTAACTAGTATGCGAGTGTTAACGGGGGTTTAGAAAACAGATATGAAGATAGCCAAAAGAGGGATACTACTTCAAACAAGGTTGAACACTAGATCGCAAGCACAGCAACTTCTGAATAAGTTGTACCACGAATAAGGATAACGATCTTAACTCAAAAACTACGATAACCGACAAGAGTACTCCATCCGAAAAGGAAGAACTAGGTTAAACGATAAGAAGGGGGTGAAACTAAAAAGAAAGAAATATTCGAGAGTAAAACAGGTTGCGAGACTAAATAGAATAGAGTGTAGTAAATTCGAAAAGTTTATAAGTCCTAACTGCTATACGGTTACCTTGACACTGAAATAATTAAAACAGGTTAATACAACTCACGACTTTTATTACTGGAAACGATGGCGAATACAAAACTTGAAGACTCCTGGATAGCGTTGACAATCACAGTTGACACTTCTTGGATGGCATCTCCACTGGTAACAGCAATTCGAGAAGGATAGCAGAATAAAACACACGATAATGCTGACTAAACGAATTTAACGAGCGGTTACTACTCGACAAAATTGACTATTACTACGACACGGATAATACTACACTGAGACACGACGATACACTACTGCGAACAGGAAAACTTAGAAAGAATTTCCAAAAAGGCTTCAGTAGGTTCTAACCTCAAGAGAAGTTGTTAGTCCAGTAGTCAAGTAAAGAGTGATTTTATCCTTCTCAAAAAGCTGCTTATATACACGAAAATCGAAGTGGTGTGATGCCATCCGAGTGATCCTATTGGTCGAAAATGACAAAGGAAAATGTTGGAGTAAATTTCAAAAGAAAAATTAAACAAAGGCTAGGATCACCAATTTGATTAACTGAATGACAAAAAGAAGTAACTAACTGAAAATGATAAAAATCAAATAAAAAGGAAAAAGTAAAACAGGAATGTGAAAGCAAAAGAAATAACTTTATCCAAAATTACGAAAAAGAAAAGATAAAGAAATAACACAAAAGGTTCTACTTTAAGTGGACTAAAACACAAAAGATAGAGAAACAACTGATAAACTAAACTTCTTTTCAATTTAACTGAAACAATGAACAACATTCCATATCTCTCTGGATTTTACTTTAATGAAAAGAAAAAGAATTTACTGAAATAAAATGATATGGAAAAAGAATGAACAGAAAAATTGAAAAAAGAAAAAGAAAGAAAAGAAGTATAGTGAATAAAAATAAAAAAAAGAATAAGAAAAAGAACAGGAAAGAGCATGAAAATGGTAAAAGACCAAATTATTTCGAAAGAATAAAAATTAGAAGTGTCAATCTGGAAATAATATTACGAAAATGCAGAAAGAAAAAGAATAATTGCAAAATATTTCAGATGAAAACAGTTAAAAATGAATTCAGGTGAAATTTGATTTACAGAAGACTATCTGGTTTATTATTCGGGCGAAAATAAAAATAAACTGTGTGGTGGGTTACGAGCTCCACAGTACCTACTCGTATAAATCAATTTTTCATAAATATCTGCCTGTGGTTATTATAGATGTTTCAGATTTCGACTTTGCAGGGATAGACAATTAACGGGAACAATTTGTGATTTTAGGATTCTATGGTATCTAAATAAACGAAAATAAAAGAAATAAAAGCCGGGATTCATTAGACCTTTATGAGTGGACTCTTTTTTTTATTATACTGTAATATGAACGTACTCGTTTTATCATCACAGATATAATGCATGCGCTAAATCAATTAAAACGCCCGAGAAATTCGACTGCGTCGTCGCAACCAAATGTACCAGTTTGAATAAATTAATCCGCCAAGGTAAAGTTGTATATTGTGGTAGTGAAGTTGACACAAGTACTGCTAAAGTATGCTGTCCTAGAAGTTCTCGCAGATTTGTCAGACAAGCAAAAGCACCATCCGAAAAAGATCCGTACTCCATTGCCCGTCAAAGTAAGTACCTATATAGCGAGTGTCAACCATCATTACTATTTGTACCCATATTATAGGTGCTACTGCCAAAGGGGGTGAATTTGCAAAAATATCGAGGACAATCATCCCAAATCATCCTCCTATCGTAATTAGGTTGCATAATAGAAACCAGCATGCAAACTTTATTAAATCATCATTTCAACGGTTTCTTATTTATCCCTTTAGCTTTGTTTTTTCTCTTTTTTATAATAAGTCTTCTTGGCGCAGTGTTCAAAAACGCCTTGGAAGTTTGAACCAGAAAATTTTTCAAAAATATTTATTCTTAATCTCTTCCGCATTTTGCCCTCTTGGGTTTACAAGAAGGACTATACGAGTATAAAAATTTTTCTATTTATGAAAAAAAATAAAAATATATTGACCCGCAGAAAATAAGTTTTTCATGAATAAAAATGTATTTACTTGAATAAATTGATACATTATAAATTACTAATATATGGATACGAAGATGGACTAGTCACCAAGTGAAGATATGCGATCGATTTCTGGAGAATAAAACCAGAAGGGGTAGCTTGTGCGGTATACTCGTGCATATGTTTTCAATATCCTATATTCTGGTTGTCTTTTTCTAACACCTATAAAAAATTTTTTTGATTTTCAATTACGCCAAGAATGCTATGAGTACTCGGACGCCAGATACGTGACAAGGATCATACCTTCGGATCTTCCAAACAAACCACCTATCAAAACCCGAAATCTCGACTGTGTCAAATCACAAGCTCTGATTTATGGAGGAGTTGAAGCCCAGCTGAAAGAATTTCCGCATATGGTAAGTATGGACCTATAACTTCAGTTGATACTGAACACTTGGCCATTCGTACTTTGGCAAACGAGTTTTCAAAAGTTCTTTCATTTGGTATTAGGCAAACCGAGGCACCAACACTTTGACAATAAATAAATTCAAATTTCAAATTGGTGCGGAGTGCGCCTTAATTTAAAAGGCGATTTATTGCAGGTAAAATATAATATTATGTGCATCAAATTTGAGGGCGCAGCATTCTAATTTCCAATACTTTACAGCCTGCTTTATATTTTAAACCAAATAACGTTTGTTCAAATAATTATATTGGTATGTATTCATTTTTCACATAACATAATTCAATCGTCCTTCAGAATTATTATCAGCCTGCAGTATAAGTTCAAATATAATATTATACCTGAAAGCGCAAAAGGTTGGCGAATTGACGCAAAAAGCAATACCTAATAGATGTCCTGCAAGTTCTCATTCTATTCGAGAATATCTACGAAAATAATATTTTCTCAAGTTCTCGAACTAATCAGTCAATTGTCAGCTTTCCGCTTCTGCAGCTTTGATTGGATTTGATTGAGTAAACTTTCTGGCGTTATTTGATAAAAATACTCACGATGACTCATTTTACAATTTATAGGCGCTGATTGGATATACTAATCGACCAGATAGTCCAATTAATGAAACTGAGTGGGTTTGTGGCGGATCATTAATAAGCGACAGATATGTGTTGACGGCCGCCCATTGTATAAGATCTGTAAAGTGAGTAGGTATATTTATGAATTAAATCTATTTGGGGGGGGCGGACGACTAATAAACCTAGTGTCATTAAACCACAGACTGTTACATTCCTTATATTGAAAATCGATCATTCAAAATTGAAAAATTGAAATTAATGTTCCTATAGTATATCTTTCTTAATCGTGTGATGAAATTTCAGGTAAATTTTCATACTATATAAAAAAAAATCAAATTTTGAAATAAATCTTGACCAAATCAAAATTATTGATTTTCAATATTTCTGCAGCCGATTTTCAATTTGATCTATTTTTTCTAATTTCAATTCAAATCGATCAAAATTGATTTCATAATTTTGAAAAATTGGCATGTCTAATCTGAACAGAATATGTTTCGAAATAAACCCTTTGCTAACTAAATTTGTACAATCACAATACATATAATATAAGTTAATTCCATGCCAATTCCAAGCGGCTTAGTGATAATTTCAAAAATGTTATCACTCTTTTAACATTAATCGATCTGTCTTGTCACAAACTATCGATACTAGTTTCTTTAGCATGGAATTGAGGTTATACTGCTCGATTTATTGTGGACGTACTATCGATATTTCAATATCAAGTACAAAAGCTGTTTGAAATAGCCTACATCTGTATTTAAAACAACTTCAACAATACTCGCACTATATAATGTTTCATTGGAACTATTCCATATACGTGTAAGCCTACATTCTATCCTTGTTTGTCAACTATGGATTAGGCCAAACGAAATGCCCCAGTTTGCGAATAAAAATGGTTAAGTATATCCAAACAGCATTTTTTTTACTTTTTTAGCTGGGTGCGATTGGGCGAACTTGTGTTGAATAACGACACCGATTCCTCACAGCCAAGAGATTTTCGTATTGCAGAACGAATTCCACATCCTCAGTATACAGGCTCGTCGATCTATTTTGACATAATGCTTCTGAAATTGCAAGAAAATGTTCAATTCACACCTCATATGCGACCAATTTGTTTATATACATCTTCGGTCTTAGCTTCAGTTCTACATAACCATGCTTTGATTACCGGATGGGGTAGAACTGCTGCAGGTTCGTCCATATTTTTAACCACATGGTATGTGTATTTATGCTGTTTCATTTCTATACCCTTTCGATTCTTTCAAGAGCCGTCCGATTGGCTGAAATGCCTATAAAAGCACTTTATGCGCCATTACCGACGCTAAACCTATTATTTGTAAAATTCTTTTAACCTGTAGAAGAACAGAATATGTACTTGAATTATCCACCATGGCACAGTTTGCGTAAAATTAAAAGTTTTTGTCCAACAATTTTAGGCGAGGAGAGAAGCAAACCTCTTCTGAAAGCTAAAATTAGTTTTGCAGCCGACAGTGAGTGCACCGCAACTTACAAGGGCTACGATCCGGCTACAATGATTTGCGCCGGTGACAAAGTTCAAGGCAGGGATACTTGTGAGGTAAGTGAATAGCTTTGGCATTGCTCCAACTGCCTAATTTGTCCATTTGGTAATTTGCATTGTACCATACGTATGTACAGCATAATGAAGTGAGTAGATGCGCCGGTCTTTAATTGAGTCCCAAATTGGTTTTTTTATTAGAATTGAGTCCCGGGTATTGGGGGCTCATTAGTATGCATATTCGAATTGAGTCCCGGGTATCAGGGGCTCATTAGTATGCGTATTCGAATTGAGTCCCAGGTATCAGGGGCTCATTAATATTCCTATGTGAATTGAGTCCGAGGTATGGAAGCACTGAACTGACTCACAAGTATAATTGTATCAACACGAGAACAGAAAAAGCAAGTATTGACGGTAATATACCCTATGGGCAAAATATTTTGAAAACGGATCCGTTTTATTCCGGGTTATAATCTGTTTCTGGATTATAACCCGGAATTTTCCTGTTTTCCGGCTTCTAAAATGGATTTCGAACAGATTGTAATCAGTCTTGCCGGAAATGAGTCCGAATTATTTTCCGTGAAGGCTGTTTCATCATATTTGTTGGCTTGGGTTATAATCCGTGAAATTGTTTTACAAACGGATTTGGAAAAATAATCAAGATGACCAAAATATCTGCAAATTTTCAGATCCGATGGTCAAAAATAAAAACGGACTGACAACGGATAAAATTCTCATTTTCCGGATCATTTTCCCATTTTTTGCCCATTGGGTAGGAAGGAGATACGCGAGTCCGAGATAAAATTAGACGAGGAGAAATGTAAAAGATAAGGTGACTTGTTCGCCACAAGTACGCCTGTTGACTATTAGCCGACGATAAGAAGGCAATCTTTCCCTGTGCTGAAAATAAGACTCAATTCACGTAGGAATATTAATTAGCCCCCGATACCCGGGACTCAATTCGATACCCGGGACTCAATTCGAATACGCATACTAATGAGCCCCGAGGACGGGACTCAATTAAATGACGGCCAGTAGATGAGTCACTCTTCATTCACCCTGTATTAGGGGCAAAAAAAAATCTAGTGTAGTAAACCCCGCTAAAAAAGCAGGTTTCAAATGGAACTATAGGGGTATCATGAACCATTGAGAATTCATGTTTCAGGATTATGCAAAAATTTGTTAAGAATTGAATTTCTGTCGGAAATATGCTGACAAGTTTCTAAAAAAATTCACGTTTTGAACTTTCAAAACTACTTTTTGTGAACGCTAACCAAAGGATTGGCTTGCCACTTGAATGATACATTCTAGAAGCTTCTATTTGCACACTATATCAATTTCAGCTCGATCAGTTTTGTACTTTCCCTATTAGTAGCCATCATATCTGATAAATCCATTAGAATTCGAAGTAATCCATTCCTTCTAAACCTCATCAAAAAGAAAATTCATCGGTTTTGTTGGTTAAATTTTTGCTAATTTGTAGACTCCAGGGAACCATAATTATATAACAAATGATCGAATCCAAATTTTCCACTGAAATTCTTAGCATCAAATCTGAACTCTGATGCAAATTTGAGCCCTATTGATTCAATAGTTCGTCGTACTCGCGTAGCAAAGAAAATTCCACGTTTTGAAAAGTTGAAAATCACTTTTCACAAGAACCAACCAACTGGATTGACTCAAAATTTTAATTGTAGATTTCCGAAACTTCAATTAATGTAGCTCGATCCGATGAATAGTTTTGCTGTAGGTCATTAGCTTTTGAAGTCGAAATTTTTGATTTTCATACACTCTCTCTGCACTCTTTCGCCACCACATGCATCAACGAAGAAATAAATAAATCGATAAATAAAGAATCTGACGAAGTACCAGATAGGTATTTTTGGACTTCTGAGATCATGAAACGAATAATTATGAGGGTCTCATGCCTCTTTTTGAAAGTCAGAACAAAACTATAAGGTTATTTGTTGAAATCCTGGTAAAAGACAGCCTATTACAACTGAGATGAGGAATGGGATGCTTCAACCAAGGTAGAATAGGAAACCGCTCCCTATAGTAGATAGGTATCAAATACCTATACTTAGCTTCATTATTTTAACCAAGTTACTCATCTGGCTTTCTTCTACGAGTAGTACAAATGTGTGACCGTATATCAGTTCGCATCTAAATAATTGAGTCGAATGTTGAAAATAGGGCGATTCTGGTGGACCATTGCAAGTGCCGATTCCGGATTGGACGTGCATGTACTCGCAAGTTGGAATCACATCGTATGGAAAATTCATTTGTGGCCAGAAAAATGTATCTTCCGTCTATACCAAAGTATATTCTTATATTCCGTGGATCCAGTCGATAGTATGGCCTTGAATCGAATTTTCGACTTCCTCTCGCCGCAATTTTACATTACTTACTGTTATAATTTCTTATATTTTACTCTCACTTGAGAATATGAATGTAAACTATAACTATTTGTTAGTTATACTAGCGATGAGTATGTTTTGAATATAATTATTTTTTTTTTTATTAAGAACTTCAGAGACGCGTTATCTCTATACGTATACCTACCTGTGGCGGTTGATTCTATAAATTGAGATTCCCTTACCTATTTTCCCGTTCTTTATTACATCCGAATCTGCTGTTGGTTTTGCTCTTCGTCGCAATTTGGACCCATTTTGGAGCATTTTTCACTTTCTATTAGCCATATCTCGCTGGTATCGAGTCGCAGACAAACACGGCTTGGAGATTCGTGTGTAGCAACCTCGAAAACCCTTACACCAGTGCTGAACGTTGAATTTCATTTCCTGCATTCTGATCGTCATACATCAGTTTTCAGCTTGTGAGGATCTACTGTCGCATAAAGGCCATTTTTGAGTCAACTTTCCTGGACTATTGGAAATTTTAAAATTATAATTACCTCTTGGTGACGCCGTAATTGGCGAAACATCTTTTCATCTATGTTGAGAAAGTTGAGAGAATCTTCTAAATTTGCAGATCGTTATCTGCGAGCTTTAGAGATAATAGTTTTTGAATACCAAAACCGGTTTATTAAAACTTTGCTATGCAAATAACGAAGCTTTAGGGCACTCTCGGGATGTGGCGGACACAAATAATCTCGTGTATTTTCTCTTTATATTATAAGAGTCCCTCCAAATTCAATTTTTTTTTCTTTTTCATCTCAAAATGTGTGTAGGTAGGTAAGAATTTTTAGAACTTAACATTGAATTTTACATTTTGTAGGTATATTTATATTTCATGTTTGCTTTTTTTTCTTTTCTTTTGATTTGAGTGAATTAAGCTGCAAATAGCATAGCTGAAATGAATTTTAAACTTTATTTAGAAAGATTAAAACGCAGACCCGTGTAGTGTTTGAAATAGGTGAGTGACCAAACCCTACAACTACATAGCTCAAATTATCAAATGAAATACCAAAAGATCCTGGATTGGACACCTCGTTGCCCTCATGACACAAGTTTGTTTCAGGAGAGAGTATGACACAAGATTAAGTTCACCTCAGCATACACACACATCCGTTCCCATAACTCCCTGACTACCTCATAAACGTCAAAATCACATAATTAAATAACTAAAATACTATTACAACTTCGAGTACCAAGCCCTCCATAGCACCTCAAGAGCAGCGACTCCATGGTGCACCAGCTTCAGGACACAGGAACTAGAGCTCAATAGAACTCAAAATAAAACGTAAACTTCACCATTCACGGGTGTCATACTGGTTATATTAACGAAAATCAAGAAATATAATAATTCAAACTCATGAAAAGGAAAAGTATACAAAAAGTCAAAATTTTACGAAACAATAAAGTACCTGGAAGAAGTGGTCAAGCAGCCAAACAACCACCGAACTGCTTGACTTCACAACACAATTCGAACTTCACAATCATCCCAAAGGGGATGTGAATTTAAAATAGAAAGCCAAAAAGGATAATTTTCAATAAAGAGTAAAGAGTTAAGGTGGTGGCTTTGAATATAATGTTAAGCTCATGAAAACATCTGGGGTTTCATAAAAAGAAGGTCATCTCATTGTAAGGAGTTTTGATAAGGGATATCGTTTTCAGTCCAACTCTACACCCATAGCCAGAACGAAATCATAAGGGGGCAAATTGCAGACCAGGAAGGGCAATTTTTTTTTTAAATAAATCGAAAATGCTGAAAAATTTTTTGATTGAAAATTTTAATTAATTTAAAAACTTGATACGTAAGTCGTATTTATGCAGTTAAAAAGGCTTTTAATTTTATTCGGAAAAAAAATTGTAAATTTTGCCAGCGTGGCAAAGGGCATAACCAGGAAGGTGTTGCCCCCTTGCCTATGCCCTGGCATAAGCCTCCTAAAACGATTGCTTAGACTTGAAATGTCTCAAAAGTGGATGACTAAATCTGTGTTAGTGACTGAAGTAATACCTGCTTCTAATTTTTTGTAAATAGATACAGTTTTTGCGTAATTTTCTTATTCGGTTTGACTAATATTTACAGTGGTTTTCAAGGATTTTACGAAAATAGTATTACTAATTATTCAGCAAATACGACGTTAAACTGTCGCCCTCTAGAGCTCTGTTTATGAATACCAAAAAACTGATGAGAGTTCACCGTGTTCATAATAGATATCACTACTTTCACGAACTGAATGTAATGTGGTATTATTTATGTGAATAAAACGAGCCAGAAACTTACAATTTTTCCTCTAAAACTTTTTAGCATAATACTTTGGTACCCATTCATCAAAGCACAAATTTAAATTACAGTAATTTTTTCATCGAATGTCCAAGTGGGTATAATTTCTGGTTGGTCTCAAATTATAAAAATTTATACAGTTGCTCTTATAGTTGCAAGTAGATCTAGTTTGAAAAAAAAAAAACATTATTTTTTCAGTTAAAAATGAAATTGTGTTGACTACCTTTTAAAGTCTCAATACCATGAATCTTATTTGAATCGTCGATTACTTTCAATATGCTCTAGTAAATCAAAAGGTAACAACCTGCATGAGAAAATGAAAATGGTTTATTTTGATGATTTTACAGAACTTTATTCTTCTCAAAATGAGCTAAAAATCACTCTAAATATCTTTTTTCAAAAAAAAAAAAAAAAAAAAAAAAACAGTATAATTATCTGCAGTTTTTTTTTTGATCTGATAAAACCCTTGATTTTTAATACTTTCAAAACCCATTTTTCCCCCTAATTCAATTTGGAGATTTAGTTTGGACAAAAATCAGTGCAAAAATGTTTGATTTTGCTATTTTCCTAGTATCGTAAAGAACACGCATGATCATTCCCGAAAAGCTTATCTCGATTTTCTCAAAATCACTGTTTTGAAAGTTGGCACCAAAAAGCTTATTCATTTTCATATTGTGTTTTCCTGTTTTCATCTAACATGAATAACGAAAATTATTCTTACTGTGGGAAAGTGTTTTTCCAAAATGACATCAATCAATATTTAAAAAATCAAGGGGAAAAAAAGATAGATAACAACTTTGAACGTTGCCAGTGTTGCCTACCTCATGACTGCTGCAATTTTACTTCTCTTAAATTTTCTTCTAGAATTGATTTAAAATCACACTCTTCGTTACACTACTAGCTAAGTTTCTTTTTCCTGGTAAACAGTTCTTTTTTTCCCTATAATAAATCTAACAAAAAAGCTCTCAATATTAAAAAATGTTCTTACAGAATTATGAAAATACTCGTTTAAAATATTATAGTTACAAGCTTTTTATTGTATATACCAATAATTTTATCGCGCTATAATTGCTCAGAAATTCTTTGTGAACGTAGTTGTGGGCTACGAATATACTGTTTATCTACATAACATGATGATAGGAGAAGTCACCATAAGTACACTTAAGCGTTGCAGCTTTCTATGGCAAATAAAATGTATTAAAAGCTTCGTTGAAGGGTACTTATCTACAGTGAAAATATTAGGTTTGTTAGAAGAAAACTCTTACATTTTCTTGTCGGATAGCATATTACAGTGTCTCGAGGAAAAGCTGCAAAAAAGAGATTTCGTTTCCCAAACATATAATAGAAAAATATATTGCTGACAACACACTCGAATGTTATTTTTTTAGTGAAAAATAAATTCCATCTTCGTCTTCGTCGGAAAATCTGATGTGGCAATAAAAAAGTCGAAAGAGATAGAGATAGCTACGTACTGTAGAGTACTGGGAATAGTTGGCAGCTTGTTGATTCAGGTGTCGACGATGTTTTCAATACCTAGCTTTTTTTTCACAAGCAGAGTGTAGAGGATTCACGACAGGTATATACAACAATAATTTTCTTTGGTGGTGAACGTAGTTTTATACAAAATATTTGAATGAAAACCTTTGAGGTACATGGTGATTTATTCC
This sequence comes from Parthenolecanium corni, assembly GCA_038050395.1. Taxonomy (NCBI): domain Eukaryota; kingdom Metazoa; phylum Arthropoda; class Insecta; order Hemiptera; family Coccidae; genus Parthenolecanium; species Parthenolecanium corni. The sequence continues at coordinate 1,452,035 of JBBCAQ010000002.1, forward strand.
TTTTAACAAATGCTGAAAATTGAAGGTAAAAAAATAAGTACATGTATGTACTATTCAGTTCACTATTTAACATGCATTTATTTATTTTTGGTATTCGTAGTTTTGTTCTATCAATTTTTCAAATCTAATAAATTATTGACTTGAAACTGTCTTCAAACAATTACCCTCATACACCTTCCTAACAGCTAGCTTTGCATCACACTCATTGCCCAACTCCTGACCTTATTTAGTTTGTTATTATAATATGTATTTACTTTCGTCTTTTTTCATTGTAAAATTAAAAATTTATGAGTACTCAAGTGACCCCATTGTTACACTTGTAATGCATACATCATTTTACCAAGCATGCGTACAATGAGAATGGTGTCATCTCACATTATGAAATAAAGTATAGGACAGCTTAGCAAAAAGCTGTAAACAGCAAATTAAAAGTTCATAGTGCACGCTGTCACTTTTAGCAACTTGGTAAAGCTATCCAAAGATTACAGGATTGAACGTATCAGATTTTTTTTTTAAATTTTGATTTAATTTTTTGAATTTGGTCTTCTGGAAAAAATGAAGTTTACTGGGCTTCGACTTGGACTTGCTATGAACTCAGCAATGAATCCGAGGGTTCACAATTCTTGCGAGTTCACAATTCTAGCGGGTTTATTTTCTACTCTGAATACTTTTGAAATTGAAATCAATTATTGATCCAGCTTCACTTATTTGCAAAGTTCTTACTCTTTCATGAAATTATAATTTTCTGCTCCACTTGTCGCGCATATCGACTGAAATTCAGTAAAGCTTTAGTTGGAAATGGGAATTGAAACAACCTTGTTAGACGTGGAAAATGTCATATTTCTCACTTCGTTTGTGTGTCAATAAATAATCCCTTTAAAATTGAGTCGTCTTGTTAGAAAAATGGGCTTAAATTTTGATAAAGAAAAGCAAGACTTTCTTCGTTTTTTGGTTTTTTTTTGTGTTATTTACTTTCTTAAAGAAAGTGGGCGTTCGTCTAACTAACGAAATTTTTCATTTTAAATAACGTTTTTTTTTTTTCGACGGATCCATAGATAAGTCTTCCTATCCCATTCAACGTCGAACGTGTAATTTCTATTCATTTCAAGGCTGATATAAACGAGGAAAAAAAAGAAAATTGGTCAAATAAAAGTGGGATTTTCACGAAACTCGCAGTCCTCTCCCTCGGTGGAAATTTGTTGGCGAGTATTTCGTTGAATCAAAAATACCTACGAAGAAAGGTAAAATAAGAATACTGTCGAGGGAAAAACACCCTAAAAATGGTGGCAGGGATGTATAGAGAAAGCAATCAATCATGAAGTGAAAAAATAAAAATCGAAAGAAAAATAGTACGAGTAAATACACGGGCAATGGAAGACGAATAGAATATTTATGATGTTTGAGTGACGATCGATGAATGATTGAAAGAAAGAAAGGGGAAAGGGACTGCGGAGGTTGCTGGTCACCAATAGCTAGATTTCTCATAATTTGGTAGAAAAATATTTACATTTAAATTTATTTATTGATGGGATATGTTACCGAGGATTTCGAGAAGTAGCCTTTTGAACCGATTGGCGATTATTGTGAGATAATGTTATATTCGGTCATGTAAATGATTGTAAATGATTTCAAAGGTCATCTACAGTACTAATTGATCCCTTTTTGTCATATTTATTCTAATTCAGACTTTAACTATAATTAGATAACTGATAATTTATATGCGTAGGCTACCTAGTGTTTTATTTAGCCGCACGCGTCTTAGGCTCATTGGGTGCTAGTAATTTTTATAATGTAATTTTATCTCAAAATGAACATTCTCTGAATCTGACTTGGAGGGTCATTTGAAAAATTTCAAACTTCCCATTTTTTGAAACAAAAATCGAGGAGAAGTTGAAAAATTGAACGTATCGATGAATTTTGATTGAAATTTCAATTTTTACCACAAAACATATACTCGCCATGAAAACAACATGATAGACACCCCCCCCCCCACCGACTATGGTTGAAGTTTGCACCGATAAATGTGGGCTGTATGATTGGAAAATGTGATTAAAATTTTGTGATAATTGATTTTATTTTTGGTTCGCCAGCAATTAGCACCTCTTTACAAAGATAAAAAATTAAAGGCACCTATGTAAAATGGTGATATATTAGTGTTCTTGAAATCTTGAGATCATAAAACAAAAAACTATGTACATAAGTGCCCTGCCTATTTTCCTCAGTCAAATCATAATTATGAGATATTTCCTCCTAAAAAATTGCTGAAAATTAGTGACATTACTTTGTAAAAGCAGATTTCAAGGTATCTTTCTCGGTACTCCACACAGAAACTTTATTTCAGCGGTGTACTCGAGTGAAGAGTTGAAGGCCCCCCTTAGGTTTTAAGTCCAAAGTCTCTTCAAAATAGACAGAACTGAAATATTTTTTAGCATACATATTCTAAGGATTTTTTAAGTCAGCTTACACAAAATATATCTGAAAGCATAAAAATAATATACACATCGCATTAAAATTTCAAGGCTAATACCACTATCTTACTCGAACTCTGACCGTCCTTCACCCCACCTCAGTAACCCAAATACGTGATGAATCGGCCAACGAAACATCAAATTTAGTCTGGAACGAGTCTAAAGAAAATTCGATAAATCACGCGCATTTAATTTAATTCGGATGTCCTTTTTCGTCCTACCAGCAGCAGTTCATCATCTTGGGACACAATTGTAATTTATCTCGTACACGTCTAAGCCAACACATCCAGACAGGTACACCGTCTTCCATTATAGTCATCACCACTTTTGAACCCAAACAATTTAAACCTCATGAGCGCTGAAAGCTGACTGTTATACGTCGATTACTATTTTGTTTTGTTTTTTTCGTGCACGAATTAGAACAAACCCGCATAATACAGTGCTGTTTATCAGTGAACGGAAACACAAATACAAATAAATGAGAAAACGTATAACTTTTTTTTTTTTAACAAAGAGGAAAAATTCGAGCAAACGCACAGAATGAGAGAAAAATTGAGCGCATTCGGTTTTCTACGTTTAACTAACGTTGTGATGAAAAAATTTGAGTCAGAATTGTGTGAATTCGTGATGTACCTACGGTGCTTACAGGAAAAGTCATTTTTACTGATGTGAATATTGTAAATTTCTGAGGTATTTTGTTGTTGAGAGTTTTAGTCGAGGTATCCTAATGTCAACGTGGATTCCATCTTTTGTACGTACAATACGGCTAAAATTTTTGGTTTATTCTTATTTTTACTGTACCTCTTGATTGGTTGACTGGATGGAGCTTTCAAAAATTACTGTATTCGATATACTCGAAGCAGTATTTACTAGTGAACATTTTCAGTATGGAGAGGAAAGATACTAGGCTTATTCTTTAATTTTATGATCATTTTAGAGCCATCAAGTGTGGCTAACCCCTATGAAAATCGTAGGTTCCAGTGCCTTTGCCAAGAGAGCGAGGGGCCCCAGGCAAACTCTTTTCCTCCATTTACGAAAATTTTCGCCCAACACGGTGGAGGTAAGGGGTTTTATTTCCCCCCAGGACATTTGATTGCACCTGCCATCTGGGAAATGACTTATACTGTTCATTCCCTGACATGCGAGGTATAATTTTCATCTTTTGCTAAATAGACTTAAGTTTCTGAGCTTCATTTATGCTTTCACGTAAAATGTTGACGTTAAATAGAATTTTCCATTTAATTTCAAAAGTTGACTGTAAACACTCGACTGTTCAGATTATTTGTCAGATACTTTATTATATCGTTCCAGTGAGCAGATTACCAATCACTGCCGAAAAACCACCTGTCCCAACTTCCGCCATTAAGCGAAATTAATTTTCAGATTGTCTGCTCATTCGTGTTTTTTGGAAGGACATCGAGCGGACTCCGCTCAGCGGAGTCTGCGAGTCAGGCCTCTTCTATAATAAAAGTCACCAAAGCGTGAGCTCAAAGTCGAACCATCCTTTATATCCTTCCTACGCAAATCGTTAAAACACGATCCTTTCACCAGGATACTGTTTTTCGCTTTTTCGCACTACTCGCAAATTTATATTATAGCTTGTCGTCGTGCAGTCGTTTTATTAAAATTCTTCGAAAATCGAATCCTTTCTGCGTATTCGTTTAGACGTAAATATTCCTAAATCCCCCCTCAGCTTCCTCCCTTTAATCCATAATATACGCTATGTTTATTTCTAATTGATCGCTAACGGTGACTGAGCTGGTGGTATTGTAGGGGCATTTTAAAGTCTGAATTTTCGAATAACAATTTAAAAGTAGCACGTACATTATAGTCGGATAAAAAGCTACTCTTGAGTAGTAATGGGGAAAAAATCTTGTCTGGTTTTAGATCTTTGTCTCCTTACTGCTCTACCGAGCTGAAATTACAGTTTAATCTTGTTGATTGTCTATGACAGTCTCACTACATTTTGCTTTCTGAAATATTTATGGCTGTCGAAGTTAAAAACAAATTATGGTAATTTTTGCAAGGTCAACCCTGTTTTCTTGAACTGCAATACCTATAGTTTGTTGAAAAATGTTTTACTTGTTACTTTGATACGATTGTTTGAAGCTACAATAAAATCAAAAACCTAGGTACGCATTTATGTAAATAGGTAGTTGAGTTACGATGTTATAAAATTTTTTCAGAAAAATCCCTTATGGGGGAGTTCTTTTATGGAATTAAAAGTTCTAGTTTATGCAAGTTTTGCAAATTATTCGCACTCGCTTAAGGCTAGTTGCCAAACTTGGTGACCTTGAAAGCTTACAAGTTGTCGCAAAGATCGAGAGATGAGTGGCTCTTGAGACAAAAAAAAGTACAATTTAGGTCTAGTTCTGCTAGAAAAGTCTCACGATGAGATGAGAAAATATCGAACTGGCGACATTTTGGTGGACTTGAGAGCGTGCACGTGAAAATTTGCTGAATGAACTCTTCTCCTTCTCTCCTTCTGTCTGAAGCTCGAAAAAATAATCGAGGCTTTTTGCGAAATATGTAGGTCACTTATTGACCATTTTGTAAACGATGCATCTCCAACAGGCAAAACTATTTCTTATATTTTCGATGGGCCTCGTATTACCAGCTTGAATATAGCTTCGTTTTATTTATAGGAAATAAAGGTGCAGAATTTAGAATCAAGTTTTTATAAAATTTTGATTAAGTGCAAATACGTACTGAACTCAAAACTAAGTTTACTTTTTACAGATAATTCTCAGAAAAAGTCAATATTTCATGTAACACGCGACTATATTGCTAAGTTAAAACATTTTAAGGAAAATTATTTTTTTAAGGTTGATGAAGTACCATACTGCTCACTTTTCCATAATGCTTTCATACATACATAGCTTTCCATTTTTCAGTATAATGGTTAAAGTGGCCAAAAATTCCTTCAAGCTGTCTTTAACCGATCATTTTTTTAAACTTGTGTCATTATAAAATGATATTATAAATTGACGGTTTTACATATAAATAAAGAAAAAATTCATTTCTGTAAAATGAAAAAAAAAATTCAAATAATCAGTTTTTCTGCGAATTGCCCTCAAACTATTTATTCGTAGATTTCAGTTAATTAAAATGTAAGAAAAGTGATAATGATGAAATACAAATAATGCTTCCGCCACATTGACCCGAATGACGTTATCTCGTGCTCGGTTCTCATTTGAATAATTGAAAAAATTATTTTTTATTTCATTTGTCATTCGTCATTCGTCAGTCTGATTATCGTTTGCTACCCTCTGACTCATGCATAGTCTGGAACGTGGGTGTGACCTTGACGTTTGAAAGTCAATTTTCGAACCACCCTGTATATCATTATGTGAAGGCCTTCTTGTAGCCGTGTATATTTTTCTCGAATTTAGGGGAATGAGTGCTGTTGTCGATATTGTTGTTGCTGTCGTCATCGTTTAAAAGGGTAAACATATGAAAAATATCGATGACGAAAAGAGGGAAAAAAAGGATAGTAGGACAAACGGTTGAAAAAAAGAACAGCTTTTGCACAAATATAGGCTAAACGTTGCTGGTCGAAGTTTGCCTATCAAGGCCTCTACTGTGTAAGTTTGAAAAGTCAGCCTCATCCGGGCCATCTTATGCTCGACGAGGCGAAAAATTGTTTTTCGTGCCCGCTTATTCATCTTTTTCAACCTCCTACACCCTTGAAATTCCATAGAAGAAAAAAAAGGCAAATTAGTTCTTTATTTAGAAATATTTTCGTATTAAGGTTGGTTGCGCATTTTTATCACACGGCTCTTCATTCGAATGAGATATTTTTTATTTTTGTGAAAATTGCTTTGTTGAAAGGATTGTGTCAGAACTCTCCAGGTTTTCGAAAGATGAAAACTGCAAATGTTAATTTTTGCGTTGAACGATGAGAGAAAACCTTATACTTATACTTGGATGGTTAATTCGAGAAAGGACTTGAGAGACTTCATTTATTCTTCCAAAGTCCCTCCCATAAAAATGTGAATTAAATTGTTGAAAAATAGTTCGCAATTATTTATCTTGGCGTGTGGTACCTATAGTACTTAATTAATTTTTTCTTCTCAATCAGTAAAAATTTAATAATAAAATAAAAACCCAAAGACATCAAAGACACTAATCACGAGCTGAAATTAGTTTCCTGTCGAGGAGCTTTTGTTAGAATTTGCCAGTGAATCTACTCATGCTCATATTCTCAAGTATTCAGATACAAATAGGTATTTTGCTTCGTTTTGAGAATTTTACATGAATTCTCTTTCCCTCTTCTTAAGATTGAGAAATTTTTTACTTACGCTGAAGTGCACCCAGTGAAATTTTTAGATAAAATTATTAGTTTCATAACAGCATAAAGAGTTGAGACTTCATTAGGAAAGGATAAATTCTCAGACTTCAAATGCAAAAGGAAAATTTTGATCAAGAAAATTTGAAATTTCCAGTCTTGATAAAATTTGATCATAAGAGTAAATTGTAAAACATTTGAGTCTCAAAATTATTTTAAAAAGTCATTAAATATAGAAGGAGAATTCAAAAATTTCAAATTGTTACTGTTACTTACCATGAAATTGGAAATAGGATCATTGAGCTTTATCTATAAGTTCACTGAGATGAATGAATAGTATTTACTACTAACAGGATTAGTAACTTTTCTCATCACAGTGAAGAGAAAACTATTTATTGAAGACTTTTCTATTGTTTGTAGTACTTTTGACTATCTTAGACAGTATATTAGCTCCACGTCGTCAGCACTCCCCCCAATTGGTCCAAAATATGCTAGAAATTTTTAACTCATTTTGTATTGTTTTGTACTGGCAAAATAACATTTTGTATTGCTCCCCTACCTATGCTCCGATAGGGGGCTGACCTTAAAACTCGAGAAAATTGCTCCAAAACAGTCTCATCATTTTGTACTCATTTTGTACCGTTTTGTACTGGCAAAATAACATTTTGTACTGCTCCCCTACCTATCCTCGGATAAGGGGCTGACCTTCAAACTCGAGAAAATTGCTCCAAAACATTCTCATTATTTTGTACTCATTTTGTACTGTTTTGTACTGGCAAAATAACATTTTTTACTGCTCCCCTACCTATGCTCCAATAGGGGGCTGACCTTCAAACTCGAGAAAATTGCTCCAAAACAGTCTCATCATTTTGTACTCATTTTGTACCGTTTTGTACTGGCAAAATAACATTTTATACTGCTCCCCTACCTAGTCTCAGATAGGGGGCTGTTATTTTGCCGGTACAAAATGGTACAAAATGAGTAAAAAATGATGAGACTGTTTTGGAGTAATTTTCTCGAGTTTGAAGGTCAGCCCCCTATCCGAAGATAGGTGGGGAGCAGTACACAATGTTATTTTGCCAGTACAATATGGTACAAAATGAGTACAAAATAATGAGACTAGTTTCAAGTTGATCGGTTGAAGTGGGGCTGCTAGCATGTCCCCAGCACCCCATAACGTTTCTTTGAATAACTCTTTGTGGATGCCGGTACAATTTTTTGCAGTACAAAACGGTACAAAATGAGTACAAAATTCCTAGCATATTTTGGATCAATTTGGGGGGGGGGGTGGCTTGTGCTGACGACATGGAGCTCAATATATTCTACCATTTTTGTAGTAGTTTCTGCTACAAATCATGAATTTTCCTTGTCAGTTTTTTTTTATTTTTCCAATGCAATCTTCTTCCAAACTGCCAAGGACGGTGTCTTATAATCTGCAAGGATCTCTTTATAGAACTTCTAATGGATAATATTCAAACTGTTGATAGATAAAGTTTTTTTTTTTAACTATTCAATTTGAGCTTTCAGCTTTTTATTATGAGACTTTCATTATAAACAACATTCTTATTAGAATTTAACTTCACCTTACCATAAATGTAGCCCTATACATGGGAAGTCTGTTCTCATTTAAATATTACTTGTTATTTTTGACAATATCCCACCAACTCCGAAATTTTCAAATATATTCATAAATCTGTCGTTTATGTACAAAAAAGTTGAACAATTCACGCCTTTCGTATTCTTTAAATCAATTTCAAACAAAGGAAATAAGATAGTCGAGATTGTCCATTAAGTGTGTACACCCCTTCGTATACGTTAATTTAACTTAAATTTAACTTGATATGAAATAATTTGGACTATGCACGTGAGTAGCATCGAGTATATAATATAGAGAGGGCAACCATAGGCATACGCATAGAAAATCGATACACCAAAAAATCCGCCTCTAAAAGCTGCGAAGCGCATGCGCTATGCCTACCGAAAAAGCTCACTCTACGTAAACTTTCGTAAGTTGGAAAACATACATAATACTTGTTTCTGTTCGAGCAACGAGTGACATTCTGTATTTATTTACGGTTATTTCTTCTTCGTCTTGGTTTTTTTTTTTTTTTCACACTTGTGTTCGCACAAATTCGTTGGAAAATTTCATGATTAATTCTTTGCTCGCGAGTGCGTGTATCCACCATGGATATTTGAATGTTGAAAAGAAAATTGTTGGTTTTTGCTGACTGATTTTGAGTATATAGCAGAGGCGATTATCTAAGCAACCAATCAGGGGATTTGTATGACGAGGACCAATCCCTGTGCTGGTTTGTATTATCAGTGATAAAGCGCGCACTTTTGAATATACTTAGGGATGTGGAAATCTCGGGAGTTGGAAATTTCACTATCGTTTAGAAGCCAAGTGATGTAAGAAGTGATAATATGTATGTTTTTACGAAATCTGGATATCTATAGAAACTGCGAGTTGACGTCGATGAGGACCCATTTTGGTAGATATTTTCACATTTTGTTGAAAATTTCACTCATGCTCCTTGGCTTCTTAGCCCCTCAATTGAAACTGCAGATAGAACGACATTTTCAATTTTTTGGGGGCGTCTGATTAGAATGTCAAAGAGCATCTTTGTTGGGAAATTCTATTTACACAATTTGAGCTCTGATAGAAAAATCGGATACGTTTGATTTTTTTATTTTTGATGGTGTGGATGGTTGAATGTTGAAAAAATGGACCGAAAAATAATGAAAAATGGTATTTTGAAACTTAATGACTGACAGAAGCAGATAAATTGTCATTTCAAGAAACATCCACAAGATTGACTCTGAAATTCGTTGGCTCTCCAGTTAATGCTCAAGCGATGAGATTTTTTCCTTCTCCAATTTTTTCTGGGCTGGACCAGAAAATGTTTTGCCTGAGCTATGGCCACCCCTTCTCGCCCTCGGTTACGTTCCTAGTTCACATTTCGGTTCTTATAAAAAATTAATTTTCACTACTAGATGGCTGGGCAGCAAGATGGAAAGTGGCAAAAAGATGGTTCGGATCAGAATTTCGATTATATGTTCAAACTTCTGATCATAGGCAATAGTAGTGTGGGAAAGACATCGTTTCTTTTTCGATATGCAGACGATTCGTTCACCTCAGCCTTCGTATCCACCGTAGGAATTGATTTCAAAGTAAAAACAGTCTTCCGTCATGACAAACGAGTCAAACTTCAAATTTGGGTAAGTGTCTAAGACTATAGGCTTACCATCGTCAGTCATCACGTATGTCACTTTCTAAGACACCATATAGTGGCACTTTGGTAAGAATTACAAAATGGAGTCTGCTTTGTAGGACACAGCTGGCCAAGAACGATACAGAACGATAACCACAGCTTATTACAGAGGAGCCATGGGTTTCATATTAATGTACGATATTACTAATGAAGAATCATACAACAGTGTCCAAGACTGGTAATAAAAATACTGCATTAATATTTAGAAAATTTATTCGATTTCGCGTTGTTCTTTTTTTCTCCGCCTTATTACGAAGCTACAAACTTTCTTTTGACTTAATACATTGTTAAAAAGTAGGTAAATAATATAAATTATAAAACATTTTCTACACGCACGAGTTGGCAGTAATTTATTTTAAAAGTTAGTAATTGCATCTTAGTCTTACAGTTAAATAATATATTTTATTTACAATATTCTCATTCTCAGTTGGTATTATCTCAGTTTAATTGGTAATTCGCAAGTAATTTAAGTAGCCTAATTGTAGTATTCGTCAATTGAGAGGATCGAAAATCAGTGGATGCAAAACTTAATAACTTTCTAAAAGGTAACGATGGTTAACTTGCGCATTCGTTATGCGCATCTACGAGTTAATGAAATGCAGCCTTTGTTTTTGTTGCCTTATAACATTCAGAATTATTGAGCATGACTGACAAATGCCGTTATGGGGGGGGAGGGGGGTAAATTAAACCAACGTTTCGGAAATTTTTTGATTTTTTTCAGGTTAGGCAAATTTTTTGCTAGGGAGAGCAGTGCCCTTTTTTGCCCGTGCGGGCGTTACGGACTTGGGTGATAGTCCCACTTTTACTTGAAATTCTCAGTGACTGTGTTTTGGTAAACTACCATCTGGTTTGTTGGTCCTCTCAACTTGAAATAACTCGGGGACATATTGAAGTCATAATTATGTATTATAGAGTGATATGATGATCTATGAAAAAAAGCCTTAAGTCGGCTTACAATTTTTTCAGAAATGGGCAAAAAATGATTGTCAAATCAAAAAATGAAAAAATCATGTTTTCATGTTTTCTTCCTGTACATATATTCCTTTGGCAACATTTTGGTGAAATTTCAAATCACCAAAATGATCATCAGTTGGAAAATGAAATTTCCGACTTAAGGTACCTTTTCGTAGATCACGTCACAGTTGGTTTAACTGGCACTTCAAGAAAATTGTAGGTGTTCGAATATCGAATCGTAGATTCGATATAATGTCTTGTAACTTCTGACTTAATTCGTTGATATGTCACCTTATTGTACATCTTTTTCCACTGTCGACAGGGTGACACAAATCAAAACGTACTCATGGGATAACGCTCAGGTGGTACTCGTTGGCAATAAATGCGACATGGAAAGTGAGCGAGTCATTTCGTACGAGCGAGGAAGACAGCTAGCTGACCAACTTGGCATCGAATTTTTTGAAACATCTGCAAAAGACAATGTAAATGTTAAGGTGAGAAATGATATTGAAGTACTGTCAAATTGAGCGCGTGAAATGCAGTCAGTGTATTGGTGGGACATTTTTTCAAAAATTGTCATAAATACTCGTAGGATATGAGAAACTATTTGAAGAGGACCTTAGTCAGAAAATGACCTTTGGAGTTATTTACATTCATTTTTTTTTTTAATTTTGGAAAAAGGGGGAAGTTATTTAGCAATTGAAGGTAGTATCAATAGTTTTGCCTTGTCTATTGGCTATGAAATAATCTGCAAGTTGTGCGTATTATACTTGTGAAAAAATATTTATAGAGATTGGGATAAAATCATACGTAGTTCAGATACCAGTAAAAGGGGTATAGGACCAAGAAAATGGAGGTAAAATGTGAGAAAAATATGAAATTTAAAAAAAAAAATCTAAGTAAATGAAATAATTGCTCGAGCCATTATAAAAGTTACCAAATTTACTGAATAGCTAGACTCCATTGAAATCAGAAACATAGACACGTGACTACTCGATTTTTATTGGTTAGTTTTGAAAATTAATGCTATTTGCTTAGTCAAATATTTGATCACGTGTTGTATGTTCTTCTTTTCAAACATTGTGACGGGACGTACATACTAAAAATATTCCTAATTTTATAATACAGGCGGTATTCGAAACACTAGTCGACATAATATGCGACAAAATGTCAGAAAGCTTGGACTCGGACCCGAATTTGGTCTCCGGAGCAAAAGGCACCCGACTTACCGAACAACCGCAGGGTACCAACAATTCAAACTGTAATTGTTAATGAAAGCCCTGGTCATAATTCGTTGAGAATGGATTACAGACAGAGCTTCCTACAAAAGCTGTAATTAATTTCTTGATGAATATTGTATTAATATTATTATCTCATTTCAAGATGCATTTCGTTCATTTTTCTCCTGTTAATTCTCGTACTCTCCGTTTTCTTTTCCCCTCCATTTTATCCCATTCAATTTAAAGCTGCTGTCACACAAATGACAAATCCTAGTGTAATCCATTGAGCCAAACTGTTTTTCAAACCGTTTGAAACCCCCGTTGGCCCCGTTGTCCATCTTTTGATAAACACAAAAGTATAAGGTGGCGTGTTCTCATTTTTTCATCATTAGGTAACATCAAATCAATTGCTCCAGATCAATAATGACGAGTGAAGAAGGAAAAAACAAATTTTCATTAATTTAATTCTTATTCCTTCCATTTTTCTGTTTATAAAAAAAAAACAAAAAAAAAACAACAGAAACTAAAATGGAGGAACGAATAGGAAGCTGGACAAAAACCATTCTTATAACTTACATCATAATCTCAGCAGATATCTGGATCCTGTGTCAGATAGATCTAGCATGCCATGGAGTAACAATATCAGTCAAAAAAATTATATTATATGGCGCTGTTTATATTGCTGTTGGTATTTTTGGAATATTGTAGAATTCTAATGATCTTTTTGAAATATCGAAAGCAGTCCGAATAGCTCAATTGTTTTAATTTTTAAAACTCAGCATTCATGAAAAATTTGATTTTTGACTTATTGCTGCTAATTAAAAACAAACTGTGTACGTTTTTAAGGAACTTGATTTGTAATGTGTACGTTTTACAGTGGTCTTGTGTGACAGCTTCCTAAAATTATTACATACCTGTACAAATATCGCCTCATAATTTACTATTTTACCATTTTATTTTATTATAATACCCGTAATATTCTTTTTTACTCTTCTTTTATTGTGATTTAATGAGTGTTAAGAAAAGGAAGAAGCATTTAGGCTGCCATATATGTACTGTTTGTAAGATTGCCCACTGAAGCACTGAGATGTGTGTGATTTCCGAAAAATATCTCTTTTTTTACGATAGACAATTATAAATCAACTGAAGATGCATTTTTCAGTTACTCGTCCATATCCTTCGTGTTGGTATAACTTTCATATACATATTTCTCTTCAAGAAGTTATGGTCGTTCTACAACAATTTGAGTTTATGAAGGATCTTTTCTAAATCTTAAATTATATCAACTGGATGAAATTTTGTAATTTGTACAATTTTTTTGTTGTTGTAAGCATGTAGTATTATATAACTCTTATATTCTGTGAAGAAGTATTTTTTCAACATCTTCGTGAATAATGTAACAGCAAAGAAAATATTTCTTCAGATGATTTCAATGTTTTTGATTTTTTCCCCGCGACTATTTTTTGAAATTACACACATGCTTCAGTCTGCATGAATTATCTACCCAACTTGACCCTGATATTTGTTAACTGATTTTTTTTTAATACTAGAAATTGAATAGAATATGAAAAAATTATATCTTACATGTTTATTACTGTTTGGACCATTCGTTACGACATATCAAAAGTCAGAAATATGCTATAATATGAGAATAACATCTGAATTATTGAATGACTATAGATTTCTTGTACTTATCCAAATTAAAACATTATCTACTCTGATCAGTCCCAAGTATTTGTACATATTCATTCTTAAATTAAGATTTGCTTTTAAGGTAGTTGCATTAGTTTCGAATATAATTTTGCCACGTTGAATTTTTTCCCCTAATTTTTGAATAATAATTTTAAAAAATTTTATAACTTTGAAGCCCAAAAAAAAAATTATTGGCTGTAACAACCAAATATGTTTCAATGTTATCCAACGCATCCTTTGAAATAAACGAAGCTGTTAATTTTATTATCTATCAATTGATATAATTTTCTCTTGATTGTAGAATCATAATTTCAGAGGAAGGCCTTATGTTACCTAATAATTATATTATCCCCAGGTATAAAAGTTTTTTTTTTTATTAATAAAATTACCGAGACTTTAGTATTTAGTTTATTTTTTAGAAGATACCTCTGAATCCTTACTAAATTATATTTTGTTCGCCAAAGTTTTCATCGTTGACTTTTTTTCTCATTTTTTTGGCGATATTTTTCGAAGAACGGAATAGGTACGCCAAATATTCAAATTTTTTTCTCAAGTCCAACTGTTTCACTTCGCACTGGGAAAATATTTTTACGAATGCAATTAACCAACTTTTTTATGCCTTTTTGTTTTGTTAAAATGTAACGAACTAAAGGCCGGATATTCAAAAATATTCAAATTCTCTTTTAAAGTAGACTACTACGTATAAAAATAACGAAGTGCAATTAACTTTGCAATATTCTGAAAAACTCTTTCACTGTTTTACAGCCTTGTCTTGTTTTATGTTTTATATTATACGTAGGTATCGTCAATGTTATTTTGTAATTTTGTTCGAATATCAGTTTTACGTGAAAAAGACGAAGAAAAAATAAATAAATAAATTTGCGAAAAAAATTTAGATATTATGATGGTAAGGTAGGTATTGCTGCGATCATATTTGTAAGAAAAACGTAGCAAAATAAATAAAAAGTTATTTATTGAACATATTGTCAATTTTTCAAGATACTTGTATAAAATTTTGGCAACATTGCAATGGGCATATCTTAGTGTGCATAAATTGTTTTTTAGATTGATGCCGTTTCTAGCCATATTCTAACCTCGGTGGACAGTTTTTGCTAGTCCATCAAATTCAAGAGCCCTAAAAAAACTTTCATTCATTGACGTCAATTTATGGTCAAGGCTTTATTTGCTATAAATCTGTGCTCAACGTCTGACTTTTAGGAGATTCTAGAATTATGATTCGAAATATTCGTTAATTTTACAAACAAAAGCATTATAGATATCCTCAGCATAGATATTATCACCTCTGGTGGCATTTAAAGTTGCGAATTTATTTAAAGCCTCAAAGTATTTGAGTTGGTCCACAAGCCTCTTTGATCAATTATTTGATGCAAGGATTTCTCGTCATAATTCTCCTGATGGTGACAAGCCATTAATAGGAAATGGTAAATCGCGAATAACATACCTTATAAGTTAGCCTCACTGATCAGCCCATGTGACATGTCTCGGTTGGAAATCGTGATCCAAACTCACTTGATCAGTGTTTTTTTGTCTCTTACGATAATACATAAAACAATACACAGCCAAAATGAGGATTTGTAAAACTCCAAACAATAAGAACATGGAAACGATTGCTAGCCAGCTAATGCACACATTATCTGCATTATCTGTAAAATAATTACCAATTAATCATATATTATCAGTAGGTAAAACTGCAGTTTGTGATGAATAAGGGAGACAAAATGACATCGGACTGTGCTTTTGCAGCTGAAAATATATCCTGCTTCTTAATTTCGTCTATTTTTTCAGCGCAACACAAATTAAGGTGTCATGGTTATCTTTGGCCTTGGCGAGTTTTTAACCACTTGAAACAATATTTTAGTAAGTTGAGAATATATTTTAGAAAAACCCAGACTGTATGTTGTTATCATCTTGATAATTTCCATTGAACATGATGCCTCCATTTTTAATACTTTGGGAGTACGTCTTCATAATTATGACTAAAATTGTACAGAAGGACATTATTCTATCTACTAGACCAAAAAAATTGAAACCTGTTTGAAATTCTTGAGTGCATTCATTACCTGGCAGGGCGTACATGGATGCAATTTCAGTCGTATTGAAAATGTCTTCAATATTTTGGTCAGGAGATCGTACAATTATGGCTAGTTGCAGAGGAACTTCTTGTTTATTTTCTCCTTCGGTGGCACGTTTTCTACGACCCCATGATAACAGTCCGTTGCCACAATCAGTCTGAAAGTAATTTATATGATATTATTTTCTCGCTCCTGAGAACTGTTATCATAATTTACCCTTTGGTAGCACATCATTGTAATTATTTAAAACTGGTTTACTCACCGGTTGGCAAATTCCTTCGCAAATGGTGAGTATTAAACTAAACTTTAAAATGGGCGAAGAGGGAAAACGAAAAGCTTTGAATAAAGCTGAAAGTGTATGCGGATCCCTGCTAACTAGTGCTGGAAATGTACTCGGATCTGGAGGACAACCTCTCCAGTCGAGTAATAACAAAGAATCACGTTCATCACCTGAACTTGCTACCAAGTGACCCGCTCGCAAAACAGACGTGTCTAAAAATTTTACAGCAAATTCAACATCAGTTATATATCCCAATTCCTATAGGCAACCATTATTATTGTTTTACGAGTTTTCTGCTCATTCATACTTACTAAATGGTGGATGTATGTTAATTCTTAATTCTAATTCTTCCCCTAAAACTGTTTCAGATGCTTCAGCTCCTCCGCGTCCAAGGTCTAGAACCCTTAGTCGAGCTGTCGGAGAAACGTGAGTTATGTTTGAAGACTCATTGATTATTGAAGTTTGAATTCTGGAATGTGTTATGGAACTTTGTGTGAGTATTATGTCAAGCTATAATTTAGTTAGATTTTTGAAAATGTGAAGATTCAACCAAGTTTGGATGTGTTGACATCACTTTGTTTTCGGTTTTGGTTACATGGTAGTAAATTTTTGGAAATTTAACAAGAAGTTGAAAAGCGATTCTCGATATCGAAAATGTAGGCAAAATTGAATGATGCGCGCGCCTTAATTGTCAGTTGTTTTCAAACGGTTCTCATCAATAATCTCTTGATTAATTTTCTTGGTGGTTCGTTAATCGTTTTTAATTTTCTTATTTTCATTACTGTATTATTGGAGTTATTTTTTATGCATTTTAACATGAACGACGTTAACCAAATGTTAACACATTAAAGATGTATACTTAACCGAGATTAACTGGAACTTGCATTTAAGTTTTTGAAAATTTCAAGAGATTTTAGAACATTTTTGGAGTGCTTTTACAAATTTTGAGTGGTTTTTAAAACATTTTCAGAGATTTTACTCGTAGTCGACTTTTCAAATATTTTTCAAAAGTTCAGTAAAATTGAAATTTTCTAGAGATTTGGGTGAAATATTGGAGTCCTAGTTTTCGTAACTTCTTATTTATAACATGCTGAATTTTTCTACATTTTAAAAATCCAGTCTACTTACGGTGGCTCTGCTACTCCAAAACTGACGTCCAAAGTCACATTACTAAATAGTGGACGTGGGAGGCGGTCTGTGCCATCCTCAGCTATGCAGCTGACCTTGACGATTCTGTCTCCTAGAGTCTGTATTATTGGGTGTCTCTGCACAGCAATGACTGCCGTTGCTAGTTTTCTGAAACGAATCATTTATGTAATTTAAGTGAGAATTAAGAAATTGGTACTGTCCGTGGCATTATAGTTGATGCAGAAATACAACATAAAGTCCTATTTTAGCACCGTATCTCTAGCCTCGTGAGGCAAATAAATAAATAAGTAAATAACCACCTGTTCCCATGGCCAACAGATAACGCCACAAAAATGCCACATCGATTCATAACATTAGGATCTGTGGTGATTGGCAAAACCAACGTGGTCATATCTTGATTATAAGCACTGACCCCGCACTCTTCCGAATATCCAGCAGCAAACATGCGTCCACTGAATCCTTTTTGGTTCAAGGTCACCATCATTTTGGTTGCAGAACAGTCCACTTTCACTAAAAATAATAGTTAGTACTGTGAGCCACATCAATATTGAAAGAAACAAAAGTCAACCATACCCCTCTCATTTTAATTAGAGTTAGAACTCACAGTCAATACAAGTGAGTCTTTCAACATATGTGCAACAGAGAGCTGGAACTAGTGGACCAGAGGTCAAAGTGTCATCACTGTGTAGGTAACATAAGGATTCGGCGTCATAAGGTAAACCGGGGGAACACTTGTAAGTAAATCCACGACAGTTGAAGTACTCTTCACTTTCACATCGTTCTCTGCACTAACAAGAATCCATTGTTACAGTGTCATATTTTTTATACTTTCAGAAGTTCAACTTTGTAGTCAGCTTATATAGTTAATATTTTTATAACTGAACTTGGGAATTAGGAGGATCCAATTGCAAGTTTTGTGATGAGATGAATTTTTTTTTTAAGTCAAAAGGGTTGTCTGTGGAGGCCTTTTTACTTTTCAGCAACCCATAAATAATCCTTTAATAGTATCAGAAATTAGTTTTATCTGGTACTTACTTTTTCTTAGTACTTTGACTGAATTATTTGACAGTAAATATTTCTGTTAGACAAATTTTCAAGTGTTTCTTAACTATAAATTTTAGTGGTCAATTTTCCATTTTGTGTGACTGAATTTTTTTGGTTTATAGAGAGAAGTTATGAGTACCTACTTTAGTTTTGAATTTTAGCTTTTTGTCTTCGTCTTAATCGTTACCAACATTTAAGCATTGACGGTATTTATTCAGAAGGTGAGATAAGGTGGTTTTTGGAATGAGTCATTTCTGAAGTATACGTATAAGTTATAGCTTTTTTTCAATACTGATGACCACTTTTGTGTTTGTCTTTTTGCTTCAAAATTTTGATAAAAAGAATATTTTTTTAGCATTTCCATTACCATTTGAATGACAAATTCTGTTGGTAACGCTGAGCTCTTGATGACTTACTTGTTCCATGCCAATGTTGGGTATTTGAAGGTCGACTTCGACTAGAGTGTGATTATAAATAGGCTCGTGCCAACATCCAGCACCATCTGCTGTTGGTTCTGGAAAGTAATGAGTAAATAATGTAGAAATAGGTGATCTTGGGTAGTAAGTCTGCATCTAAAGTTATAAACTTATTTTCAGTCATTGCCAGATGTGCTCGAACTGCACAGAAGCAGACTGCAGTGATGTTAATTATAATCAGGATTGATTAAATTTCTTATTTCCTCCTCAAAATCACTCTTGCCTGGGTCAGAAAACTTTCAGCTCAGAAACTGAATGCCTCAATAAGTGGTATTAAAAAATTGGCTTATCCTATACTTGGAATTTGTTTTTACCTTATGGTCTAAGATTAATCCACTATTCATCGTTGCCAATAAAAGCAAATTCGCTTGGGTCTCATTTACCTGCGATGCAAAGATTTTCAATGTAGTCGATGCCTTCCTGCACCCCTGGACTGAATGCTTCTGGTTTAGACCTTCGATTTTCCGAACTTAAGGTACAAGTTTTTGACCAGTGTTGATATTGAGCTGAGTAACACGGTAATGCTGGGCCGTATCGATATTGTGTGGCGCCAGTCATGCATAATTGAGCACAGTGCCATATATCTGCCACATTCTGTATGACATGTTGTTGGTAACCAATCAATTCGGAATTCGGAGCAAACTCTATTGGCCAAGCCTTTTTCGTGCAGTTGTTTGGCACTTAAAAATTTACATTCTACATAAATATTACAGAATTCTATTTCTCGATAATGTAACGAGCAAGAGGTACACCAAAGGGAAGGGGTCTTGGAGGACTGAAGCTTCCCTTGGGCATTGAAATTGCTCAAAAAAATATTGACTGGAGTATTTTACCAACCTTGCAAACAAATTTTCAAGAAAAAATTGCTGTTCCTGGCAGGAATATAGTCGTTGCTCATATCTGATGTTAGTACTCGAAAACAAGAGGCCCTCTCATAGTCGACGATGAAACCTGCGCAGTCATCTGATGCTTGACACCTGCAAATTGAAAATGTACTTTTCAATTATTTAGTGATGGAAAAGTCGATTTGAGAAAATACTGAATTACATGCCACAGATGAAGTACTACTGAGATGCGAAACAATAATTGAGTAATAAATAGTATCACAAAAATGCTCCCTCCAGTTTCACACAGGTCTGTATACTTGATAGTGGTCCTTTTTAGCCCAGTGGTCCTCATTACCCCCCGTCCCCGCCGCCACCGTAGTATTTTAAATAAATGGTCGAAATTCTATTGTTCACTCTTTTATCTCTGATATAAAAGGTGATTGGAAATTTCAATGCCATTTCCTACCCCACTGGAAAAAAAAAAAACATTCCAAAATAGAACACGAAGGAAGATCCATTCTATTTTTGCCTTATTTTAATGTATAGGAGTCTCATAAATAATTATAACTTCCCAATTCAAGCGTAAAATTAGGTCGATCGGTTTAATTGTGATGTGGAAAAAAGGAGGAAGATGAAGGCAAGTCACACCTGCGTTATTCAATTACAGAAATAGAAAAGCTTAATTAGTAGAGACATTTACACGAGATTAACGACGAGCAAATTAGTATATAATATGGTCAGAAATTTTGGAAAAACCTTGAACAATATTGTACTCTTTTGTCTCGGTTAGTGTACGTGTAATATGTGTTTGGGTGTCTCATATAGAAATATTTGCGAAGGTTAGAGAATAATTATATTTGTTAAAACATTTTTAGACTTTGTGATGAGACGTGAAATTTCATTATCGTAAAGATGAAAAAAACTTTCACAGCTATTACTAAATAAAAAAAAAGAAAAAGAAATAATATGCTTTGTGACAAAAAAAAAATCATTTTTTCCGAATTCATTTGGGAATATTTACTCAAACACACCTTAACAATGGAAAAATATTTTATGATTCAACTCATCTCTGAGGTTATAACATTTTTTGGTATTTATTTGGCATAGGTCATCGTGTGGCTGACGTAATCCTTTCATCGTGAATTCATGAGTTCGTGAGCAAAGAGACCAAAAAGAGGATATGATGAATTTTCCTAACACTGGGAATGAAGGACTCATAAGAAATTTTTTTTGGCTTACCGATTGTAGCATTCTGCTGTTATAGCAGTGCCACGAGTAGTGGCATAGAGCAGCACAGGTTGTACAGTGGTCCTCGGAACTGCTGATGATATTTTTGCAAAGGTGCTGGGCCCGCCTCCATCGCAGTTTTGACCTGTCAACACACGAAAATTCAGACATTTTTCCCCAGGGGCGTCTCATAGTTATTCGTAATATTGAAATTCAATTTCGATTACTAATGTAACTAATGTTCCACTGAGAGAAATGAGTAATAATTTTTACTGCTCTAATTATAAAAACAGGTACAAGTGTCAACATTTGCAGTACCTACTTTTCAATATCTTAGATAGTATTCTTCTATTTTTATAGTAATTTCTACTATAAATTTCAAACCGTCCCTGTTTTTTTTAAATTGTGAAAATTACTTCTAACATTTTTTTCAATGCTCCTATTATTCTTATCAATTTGTGGAATAGTGGGTCTTTACGTCTAAATAATGCATTTGAGGCATATCCTTCCAAAAGATATTAACTCAAAAAAAGTGATTTTTCAGGAGAGGTAATAAACTGTTTTCCTTTTCAAATATTACTGATAATAAAAGTTGACAAATTCATAGTTAAGGATCTATGCAGGAGAAGCCTATGTTGTTTCACCCCCCCCCCAACTATTCAAATCACGAGCCGACAATTCCCCAATCTGAGAGATGTCTTAAAATGGTAAATTCTTGGAGTATGTTAAAATAATGGCAATTAATCATTGGCACTCTGACATGACAAAGGATTTTGCCATAGCCAACGTTGCCTCGTTCATATTTTTCCCCTTTGCATCTTTACAGCTCAACTCTTTCATTACCTACTAACAACATCTTGAAGAAATCTAGAAAATTCTTGAGAAACATTTAAAAAAAAAAGACTGAAAATAAATTCTCTTCTCGTAAAATTTCTGTCTTTTGGAGATAAAGTCAAGTCTCAGCCCATCTCTTGACGAATTTCTGGCTGCGCTACTGCTTAATGTTTTAACAAATGTATTTCGAAAAATATCTGTCAGCTGGAACTATAATATGCATTAATAGTCTTTTTAAAAGTCGTGTAAATCATTTCTCAACATTTGTAATGGCTGAAACGCCTTTTCTTGTGGACAATAGCCCTGAAAATGGTAAACTTCTTTCTAGAGGTTTCTCATCACTCATCAACATAATTGATGGGTTATATTATACTAAGTCCAAAAGTCGGATTCAAAATACCGGCAATTTTTTTTTTTTTTGTTTCAATCTAGCTGGAATATCAACATTTTTGTGGAATCACCCATACTATCTTTCTTAGCAAAGCAAAACGAAATAATTTAATCTTTTTCCATAAAATTTATCAAATTTTTTGGTCTTGCATTGGGCTAAATCAATTTCAAAAAACCAAAAAGGAAACTTACCCCAGCAATTCTTCAAAAGGAAAATAAATAAGTAGATTATGGCACATTCTTCTCGAAATATTATATTCATACCGTCACCAAGAAGCAGAAAATTCTTCGTCTAAATTGGAGAACCAATCGCAGAAGAAAAGAAAATTTTAAAAAATTTAACTCATTTATAATCGTTAACTTGGCCATCCAATATTATAGGCATTTCATTTTTCACCAATGGAATTCTTTCATAAAAATTCGAGTTTTCATTCACAAATTAGAATTTGTATTTATAAAATTTGAATTTTCATTAAAAAATTAGAATTTTTTTTTAAAAAAAATTTAACACGAAAAAAAAACTGGAGCAAACTTTTAAGTACAAACTGACACCCACTATTAGTGATAACACTTTCACTGACTTGTAAATGTACACGCAATAATGTCCGTCACGATAAAGCTACACAGTCTCATTGTTTATGTAGAAAAAAAAAAATTTTTAAACACATCCAAAAGAGGTAGAGGGGACCGAACTAGCAACCTTGAACAGTTATATTATTATTCGTAATACGTTTCCAAAAAGAAAAAAAAAAAATCGTCATAAAATAGACGACACCTCAGCACACCGGAAAATATTACATACTTGAAAATATTCTAGGAGCATTGTTTTACAAATGAATTGATTTATTTCATATACCGATCGTCTTCTGTGTCAATGTTAAAAATTTTTTCGTGATTGTTGCTTTTTTTTTACCTGTCCTCCAAGTAGACGAGGTTAAAACTTTAGAAAATTAGGACTTACTCATTGCATGCGGACGAGCTTTAGTACCAGTTTCCCAGTTAATTTGCCCTCAAAGGATACCGTCTCTATACTTTTGTTACATTATTTTTTGGTATATCAACTGCCTGAGTGACTTATCTTCTGACATATCTGTGAAGTTCATGTAAGAAGTCACGTAATTGTTTCAACAATTGTACGTGCTCGGCAGTATAAAAAAAATATAGGTCTAAGAAGAATGACTAATATTCAAAGGTCTTCCTAAGGCACCATATTGTCATTGACTCATACTGATTCACTGGAAATTAAGACGTGTAGGCTTAACTCTACACGAAAAAAGAAATCTTCGTTAGATGTTCAGGTTCAACTTAAATTCAAAACGTGAACTCGTCCATTTCCGTTGGTTTTTATTGTAATTGAGTTGGTCGTGTAATTTATTACTTTACTGTTTTAGAATGCGTTCGGTTTACAATTTAATTTGTGATGTCCAAGGAAGAAAGGAATCTTAGAATTAAAATGCAAAATTTACACCAGAGGTTAAAAAAAAAAAAAGTCAGAAATCATTATTTTTTAAATTCCATTTTACAGTTATAAGTAATTCAAATGTCTACTTATGAATTTTGGTGAAAATTCTGAGAAAACTCGCTGTTTTAATGATAATGTTGACGGTACAAACTTTAAAATACAATTTCGGCATAGGTTGTCTTTTAGCTGGGAGCCAACACAAACTTTACTGCGCGTGTCGCAGGATGTCACAATAATAATGACTTTGAGCCAAAACACTAGAAATACCATGTTTTACTCAATTACTTAATGGACCAGGTGGTGTCATATATATAACACCACAATAGTAACCTCAAAGGACCAGGTGGCGTCATATGACACAAGTCAGGGGTTCTCAAAATATGGTCCTTTGAGAAGTTCATCTTGAAATTTTAAGTGGCATCGTACATGACACCACCTGGTACTTCTAGTGTTAATTTTGAGTATATTATTTGGTGAAACTGATGATAAAATTGAATTCTGCATAAAATTTCCTTTAAAATGCCTCTATCCTCTTCCACTTCGAGTACTTTTATCGTCAATTATTCATTTGTCAGCAAGAATTGAACTTCTAGAATTTAACAGTTTTTCAATAGTCCTATTTTTTCAACTTACCAAGACTCGGGGCAAATTTTTTTTCACATCAATAAGTAAATTATAAGCATGGATTTTTATTCTACATTTAAATATAGACTGAAAAAGCTAAAAAAAAAAGTTTGTTTTTTCTCTCTCTAAGGTCCCTTTCCCCTTTGAACCTCTCACATTGCCAACCCATCAACGAATTTCCCTTGTGGTTACTGTGATTTATTCTCTCTAAGCTACTTCCTCCTGTACCTAAGTGTAAAAACCTTGCCAAATGTACAATAGCATAGATACAAATGAAATCGTAACAGGAACAACCCGAACGACAATTATTCGTATCCAAGTTGCAGAGGGAAAAAAGTCAATACTCACTAATGATTACATAAATAAATTCGTTTCGTTGTTCTGCATATTTTTGGCTCAATGCAGAAAATTGAGAAATCACGCGCACTTTTATTTGTGCAGAAGATAATTATACAGGCTGTAAGAACATTAGAAGTTCATTACAGTTGCGACCGTCTGGCAGCAGTTCAGAAAAAAAGAGATCCAAGATATTCAATTAGAGATCATTTTTACCGGACGTATTGGCTCTCCTAGCTCAATGCGTGGCCCAAAATGTAAACGAAAGTAAAACTGATTATACCCATACTAATGACGTATTCATGGGCTGCAAATGCGTGTAATATTCATATTACTGATGTTGCATAATGAATATGCTCCAATGTAGAACGAAATATACTTTGGCGATGACCCTCGTGCGATGCTAGGTATGTGTGATTCCGAAAAAAATTTTATGTATGCAGGTAGTATTACGAAATAAGTAGCTAATGAAAAACAGATAATACGAAATTTTCGTTGCTGTTGTATCACAAAACTAGAACATTTTCTCTTATATGTATTCATTTTTCTTTTATTCTTTAGGACAAGTCTACAGAGAAATAGGTACACCTGCATGAATTCTTGCAAAACTCCTATTAGAGAATATTTCTGTTATACCTGATTAAAGTTTACAACATACAAAATGTACAGAATTAGTTGATTTGAAATATATGAAGAGGATAGATAATTAGTTAAGAAAAATATTCAGTTTTACTTGAAGACAAGGAATAGGTTAATCCTTATAGTTTGGGCATTTAGTTAAATACCTCGACTTTTATCAAATACCCGGTAGAGTAATATTTTATTTTAAATGAATAAATTGACTTGGCAGTTTACGCCAGAATTTTTTAGATATTTAATAAATCAATAAATAAAAGTAAATAAATGTACGTAGCAAAAGAAAGAGAGGGGCCTGTGGGTACCGATATTTGCTAATAATATTAGTGCGTAGGTACCTAAAGTATTGATTTATAAATACCTCGAGTTTGATTATAAAATGAGGCTACACGATAGAGTAAAAATGACACTACACACAGATCTTGTCATCATTGTTGACCACATTCAACTTTCGAACTTCGTGTAGGTGATTCGATGAAAACATGGAAATTTTTGATTTATTTCCTATGTTTCGTTCTGGTCGTAGATTAACGTGCATTTTTTGGAGAAAGTGAAATGGGAAAACACGCTGGAGAGGACGCTGTTAAAAATTCAACTGAATGCACCCAAAAGTTATGTACACTCGAAATAAAGAATACCGCTAATTCTTAACAATAACACTCGTTAGTATTGTTACAAAATATTAATTTTCTAACGAATGACCAATGCAGAATACCCATCAATATTACGAAACCAAGTATTTTGTCGGTCATTTGAGGAGAACGAGGTCCTTTATTATGCTGATTGCTGATTACAAAAAATGTCCTTAGATTTTTTTTTTTAATCTATAACACATGTGTAGCTGTAAATTAGTTCATAGGTTGACTCTGCTTGATGTGTTTGGGGGGCTGAAGAAAGAATTTTTTGTCCTCGAATGGAGAAAAAAAAACGTTTAAAACACTCGATGAAATGATAAGACGAGTGAAATGAGAAAAAAATGGAAAAAGTATCGTAGTTTGGTCAAAATAAATTTTAAATTTTGAATTTTCTTCGAATGGGGAGGAGGACTAATTTTCGCTTTGGGAGGGATAACCGCCTTATCACCTTCCAAAGTCAGCCGGTCAAGTTTTAGTTGCCAAAATATTTCATCTTTCTTCATAGGAAAAAGATAAATATTTTTCGTGGTAACCAGAACAAAGTCAATCATGCTGTGACTTTTTTCAACTTTTCAATAAAATAATACGAGTAATAATAATATAATTATTTTCGTCTAATTAAGTTAATTTCCCATAAAAACTGGCTTAGAATAGGATTGTCCTTTTTCCTTTTAAACTTGAATAATTATATTTTCGAAGTTAAAGTAATTAAATACTCATTGACGAACACAAATTAAATATCATTGATCCAACTATAAACTTATTTACAACTTGCTCTTTGATTTTAAGTCAAACTTATGATATTTGAATGTATTCATTCACAAGGAATACTTATACTTTCTTACATTTTTCTATGTATTCATTCGAGTTCAAGGAAAAAGCTATAATGACATAAGCGAATTTGCGTAAATGAGGCTTTTAAAGCAGAAGCAAAAAATAATAGCTAATTCTCATTTGGTATGCGTAAACGGAACAGCCCTTAGGAAAAAAGTTCTCTTGAAGAGTTAATATCGATTGATCGAAATAATAATTTTTTATTATTCCATTTAATTCCATCGGTTTCTGGAATATTCGCCTCGGCGCCGAATAAATATTACGTCTATCGATATACTGATCCAGTATCAAAATATCGATTCATATTCAGCGAAAAAATGCACATTATGTGTGGTAGCCCCTGGGTAGCGCCTATAGCAATAGCCTTGTGAAGTGAACCATCGATATCTTGAAATATTCGATATTTCGATCTACTTGAATTCAAATCAACCTGTGTTTGTGCTTGTAGTATTGTGTTCATGTGTTTATTGTGTCGTGACTTCGTTTGTGTCAAGTGTATGTTCTATGTTAGTTAATTTATAATCGTGTATTCTACGTAAATTATTCAAAGTAAGCTTTAATCCGATTTACCGCGTTATTAATTATCATAAATGAAATACTTCATAGCCGTATTATTCACTGTTAAATTAGTGATAATTGTGATACTCGCAACCCGATAGATTCTTTATCGTCGAAAATGTGGCGGGAATTGTTCGAACTAACCTCTCTACCATTTTCAACGTTCTCTTCCGGCTTAATTTCAGTCTTCTGATTTCGAAATGTCAGGATCACAGCATCCTTTCTCACCTAACTTCGGCGGTGCTGCTGCTAATGATATGCGATCTCAATTTGCCGGAACGCAGCGAGGACAACTGTCTGGGATTTCAT
Source organism: Parthenolecanium corni (assembly GCA_038050395.1). Taxonomy (NCBI): domain Eukaryota; kingdom Metazoa; phylum Arthropoda; class Insecta; order Hemiptera; family Coccidae; genus Parthenolecanium; species Parthenolecanium corni. Next base: position 1,479,643 of record JBBCAQ010000002.1, read on the forward strand.
CACCCGGTCAACCATCAGGTAATTATTGATCATTCTATAAAAAGTACGAATAACCTGTTAGTAAATTACGCTTCGTATGAATTCCAGTGGGTATTGCAAGTCCTCAAACGTATAACGTGAACGTTAACATGCAGACATCAGCTGATTCACCGATTCCAACGCAGCAACTGCAGCAAGCTGGCCCACCAACTCCTCAGCAGCTTCAATTACACATGCAGCAACGACAACAGCAGCCTTCTCAGCCAGTTGTGGGCAGTCCGCAACCACCTACATCCGTATCCCAACAAGGTATAGCTTCGCAGCAGATTGCAGTTCCTCAGCAAACTGTTTTGCCACCCTTACAACAGGTAGCAATCAGATTTTCGCATGAACTCAATCTCTGTGTTTCTCTCTAATATATTACGTCCTTTACGTAGGTTACTCCACCTGTCAGTCAAAATATTCCTACTCACTTGGATGCCAGCGATGTAACCATTCAGTCTGTGCCACAGTCGTCTGCTGGAGCTAGTGTTACGGTTTCCGCAGCTGTGGTATCAGGTTCTGCTCCTCAGCATTCTGCGAACCAGCAGTATAATACCGCTTCGCTTTGTATGTTTGGTCAGGAAACGGTACAGGATATTGTGTCGAAACTTCAAGACACGTTTCAAATAGTGAAGTTCATTCCTGTAAGTAACAATTTGAAGTTATGAGATTATTTAACAAAGTTGTTTTCGGTTACGGAATCATTTGTATTTGAGAAATATTCTTTCGTTTACGTAAAATTCCCAAGGTGAAGAAATGAACTTCTATCGTTATGAAACTCCGAATTTTTTTCAAAGCCATTATTAATATCATCTTGAAACTATTGCGTAAATTGTGAGTGGATAAAAATATCACCATGTTTCAGCTTAAGATTTCATAAAATCTTTATTATGGTTAAAGTCTGCAAAATATTAATTGACCGAGTATTCGATTATTTACAATTTCCGTTAGGAAGGGCTAAAGCGAGTGCACTGAATCGAAATACAAACCAATAAGTGTAATTGAGTTGTTTGAGATTTTATTTACACTCTCATCAATTTTACTTTTTTATTACAGCCCCCTTCTGGCGTACCTGGGTCTGGAAATGTCAGTATTGAGAGGAAGCTGAAGTTATGTGAATGTTTGAAATTCAGTCGACAACTATTCAAGCGACTGAGAATGATATATGATCGTGTGAATGATAGCAATCAGTTACCAGGAACTGAATATATGCATATTGAAGTTTGTATAATATGCTCATTATTTATTTAATTTAAAATTTTGGTATTTATATTCTTACATTTATTTATTTTATAGAGTTTGATACCTTTAAAAGAAGAATGGGATATAAAGACGTCAGAGAAACATAAAACCTCAGAAAGCTATCGACTTGCTTCTGAAGAATGCCAAGAATTAATCGATGTAAGTCGTTTTTTTTATGTAATTTATGAGTGCCTCTATTTAAATGTTAATTGAGTTTAAACACTTTACAGCAAGTTATCGTAAAGAATGCTCAGCTTAAAGAAGTTGTCGATCGTTTGCGTCGTGTTATTTGGGAAGTAAATACCATGTTGACGATGAGAAAATCTTGATTGGATGAATTGTTATTTTTTGCAAAGGTAACTATTTCTATCTGACTTTCATTAAATTAATATATCGTCGCAAATAGCTCAACATTCAGTGCGAGAGTGCTGTTCAGAGATTTTGATGTAAAATATAGTTCTTGAAATGTTATTTCTGGAAAGAGAATATTTTGACTGCTCAAGATTTCTCTTTTTTTCTTGACAATTGGAAAATTTTCAATTTCATGAGTTCTTTTGTGATCAAAATTACATCACACCTTTTACGATTTGTAATTTTTTCCTGGTATGATTAAATTAAAAAAAACTAACGAATGATCATGAATCATTTTTTTAATGAAGAAATTCAAGAGTAGTAAGGTTCAACTTTACTTTGTGAAAGCGTAGGAAGAAAGACGTTATTAATTTTGATGTTAAAAATATTGAAGAAAAACTTATTTCGTTTTAAATTTGGTATTAATATTACACATAGTCATGTAATAATTATTAGTTCATTGTGCCAGTATTTGACCCTGTGACCTTTGCAAGTAAATGTAATGCTTTAATGCTTTGTGATTATGATGAAAATTTATTTTGGGATACATTCATTCTATCAGTCGGATAGAATAAAAGTATTATTAAAGCAATAATGAGGATAAAGAATCTAAAAAAATTTGTTTTCCATCTTCTTTTTTTCGTTTGTACTGACAAATGTACCCAGCTAAAAATATTTTTACTTATCTACTACCATCTTCTCTTAAAATAATTTGCTGCTGAAAATAGTAAATTAACAAATGTTACGAACTATTTGGTTATAAATATTATTGAGTCGGTTTATGTGTCGTAAATTTTAGTATACCTTCAAAATGAAACTACAAAATTTTTAATGATGGGAGAAAAATTATTTTTTTGTTATGACTTATGAGAAGAGAAAATTATTTACGTTCAAATGCCCTTCCGTTTATTGGAACTGAAATATAAAAAGAAAAAAAAAATCAAAATCGAATTAATTAATTTCTTCTTCATCTAAGCTTATTTAAATATGAAAAACTGACTTTAAATCAGTTTATAGCAGAATAAATAGCACTTGAAAAATATTTTCATGTGCATTAGGAGGATATATTTCGATTGACAAGAAAAAAAGATCAGTTTCCACTCCTTCGAACAATTTATAATATTTTTTTCCCTACAATGCTGTTGAAGAATTAATTTATTTTTAAGCTTGCATTACTTCGATTTATGATTGCATGGTTATAAAAAAAACTATAATATTCACTATTTTATATCATTTATTCGGTAAATTTCAGTTCGCATTATTTTATTTTTGGTTACAGAAAAATGCTTCCTTGTTTCACTGATTATTGGTGAAAAATCTGCTTTCTCGCTGAATTTCGTTTTCCAAAATAGACAAGTTGGTAATGAAAAGATGTTTATTTACTCTGTGATATGTTTTGTGGCGAATTTCGATTTTGAATGACCGTTCTGAACATACGAACAAGTTATTATTAAATGTTTTAATATTTGCAAATTTGTTTCTTTTTCAATACAGCATTTGTGGTACGGTTTGATTGTTCAGAATGATGCTTCCGAATAGTAACGCTAATTTTTCAGAATTATGGTGGTGCTATTAACGTGGACTTCTAATTTTAAGACACATCAAGACTCGTAAACAGTGTAAGTGATTGTAATGAAGCAGTTTCCGTTTTTGTGGATTAAAATCATTTCAAACATTTATGGTGAAGAAAGTGCATAAAAAAGCAAGTTGTTTTAAGTGAATGTGTTTTTTTTTTTAATTTTCAAACAAAAACATTTCATAAAAGCTTAACATATATCACAAATATAAAAATAAATTAATGTAATTGAAATGAAGAGAAAAAAAAAAACTTAAATCGATCATAAGTATAAAAAGTGTGAAATTTGTCATGGTTTGGAAAAAAAATCGATACAAAAGTCAGCAACCGAGTAAAAAACTGAATGCAATGCAATTGAATCGAACAGAAAGTATAATTTATCGCATTTACGACCTTACGTGATACGAATCAATTTTACCATTGTCTTTTACTGTTACAGATGCCTCTCGAGTTTTGGTTTTCTTGCCATTCTCGTCGCCAGAGTGGCTGGCGAAGGATGTAGAGTATCCTCAAGAACTTTTTTGCGGCGTATCTAGAGAAGCTAAGGTGTTGGGTATACATGTTAGACACTTCTCAGAAATCAGGTTAGCATTATTATTGGAAAATTGGAGAACTGGATTGTGTTGGATTATTGCATCGGATGGCACGTAGATATCAGAGTTAGGCACTAACTGCTCACCTACGTTGCCACTAGTGAGAAAATAATCCAAGTTGCTGGAAGGATTCGAATTTTTATCTACATTTTGAGGAACTGTGTTGCCATTGTCGCCAACTAAACTATTTGACGTGCTGTCATTCACTTTATCCGAATTGAGATTCGTTGCTTTAGTTAATTCGTCGATTGGGTTATTTGCAAAGTTTTTCGAATCAACCATCGGGTAAACACTACGAATATTTTGAGGTTCACCTCGTAATAAGATTGGAAAATTCAAGTGAATCGTGGATTCTTCGAGACCATAACCATTTGTGGTGGCACTCATGGCTTGGTCACTTGAACCTGACCCTTGTGTATATTTTTGGTGAAGCGTTGGGTAAAGTGGAACATAAACGTAGTTGTTTGGCTCAGGAGCAGCTGCATCATTTTGAGGAACGTCTGACGTGACGGGAGCCGAACCACTTTGAACCTGAGTTCCAGAATTCATTTCTACAGGAATTGGCTGCGTATTCGATTCGATCGATTGCGAATGAGTTTCTCGTCTGAATATTTGTGAAGTGCTAATTGATTTTGGAGGTGTTTGCGCCCTGATCTCGACTTTAGCGCGACGGCCTTCATTGCCGGTAGCACCTCCAGCGATTCTTGAGGAGCGATCTGGCGCACCAATGTATTGTGAGTTCTGTTCTAATTTTGGTTTTTTCATCTTGTCGCCTGTTATTTTCACATGAGAAGATATTTTGGACGGTGTTGGAGTAACATACGGATTAAATGGTTGTTCGGATTGCTGTTCTTTGAAGGAGACATCTTTGGTATAATGGGTCTCTTCGATGTCTGCTTGTGAATTTGTAGGTATTAGTTCTGGTATGAATGGACGCATCTCGTCAATTTTGGAGGCCTCGTTTATGCCATTTGCTGTGAACGTACCCGCTTTTGGGCTTAGAAAGTAAACTGGGATATTTGCATAAGCATCGTGCAGTTGCCGCAAGTAGGGTCTGATTTTTTTCTGAAAATCTGAAATGGATTCGCGGCCATCAGCTGATGATGACGAAAGTTTATTGTCCGTTTCGACAATAGGGTCCAGATATTCTTGTTGCCCATCGAGTGAAATGGTGCGGTCATAAAGGAATGCCTGTTGGTTTGAATTTGTTGATGGATTCATGTTGCTAGATATCCTGTTATTTTCGGATTCGTGTTGGAGATTATTTTGGTAACCATCTTGAACACTTGGTCGAAACTGCTGGTAAATATAGGGATTCGCATTGACATTAGCGTTTGGCAACTGTTTATGTTCCTGCCAATGAAAATATTATTAAGTTATTGCATTTCTGACGAAAAGCGTTGTCCCCTAAGCTTTTTGCTTGTTGAAGTACCTATCTAATATTTGTACGTGGCGTTTTGTTTTTAAATTTTTCTTCATTGGTCTTGAATTTCTGCCACTTGAAAAGAAAATGTTGACTTCTTTCATAAATAGTCGTAATGCAAAGTTAAAAATCAAGAACCTGATTTCGTTTTGTCTTAATGTTTTGCTTTGAAGTAAAATACGTTGAACATTACAGTTTCTTATTTAGAACTTCGACAAAAATTTATCCTTTTCATAGGATCATTAATTTTTCAATTCAGTCTTCGGGCTGTAGTTCCAATGAATGTAGAAAGGGAAATTTATAATCAAACAATATTTGAATTCAGTTCATTTTACTGTATTTTACTATGACCTGTTTTTTCGTTAAGTAATACCTTAGAACTGACTATTTTATCAATTTTCCTTCCAAGAAGATCGTTACTTGGCCATTACTCTTAGTATATGAAGAGAGTGCGTACTAATTACACTAATGAGATAATATGTAATCTGCACTCCCCCCTATTTAAAAACCGGATAAAATAGCCGCGAATCTCAAGCTCAAATAAATTAAATAATCGTACCTCGGCAAATTGTTGTACTAATCCTCTTGATTCACTCTGTGAAGTTGGTCCCATAAAAGGCATAACTGTTACGCTTTGAGTTTGAGGCACTTGGTGAATCGGTAACCTGTCTGTGTATTCATTCCTGCTGGGAAAAAAAAATCATTTTAATTTACGGTTTTTTATTTTGTGCGTTTTCATTCAATTAGTTCCAATTACAAAGTTTCACTACAGAGGGGAAAGAAGTCCTGCGATTACAAGTGCTTTGTGCTTCAAATAAAAGTGTACCTATTGATTGCCTTTCGATATGATATATTTTGTTCGTTTCAATTAATTCTCAATCATTACTTCTTTTTCAAATTCCTCTGCTGCGTGCATTTTTTTTTCATAATCTGTTTATTTTTTCATTATCAGTACTTTATTTCTTACTGATGAAGTTATTCCTGAACGTTTTCCACGTTTTCCCTCATGATTTTAATTTTGGGGTTGATTTTATTTCATCCTGTAGCTCTGTTTATTTTATAAGGTTTTGAGTCTTTGTAATTCAGTGTCTTAATTTTAAAAAAAATTCAGTCTGGTCTCTCAAGTTCTGTGCTCAAACCTATCTGCAGGTGTAATTCTAAATTGACAGACACACTAATGTTTTCCCAGAAAGATATATGTTATTGTGATGTGATTAGGTGGAACGTTTCTATTCTCCGCTGATACTTTTGATTGCTCAAATTGTAAAATTATTTCAATTTCTGGCTTGTAAAACGGCATATTTAAAAAATGAGCATTTTTGAAAATATTTCAAAGAAAAGTGCGATGAATATACCTGCTGATGAAGATTTTCGGTTCGGTATTCAAAACGTATTTATCTGCTTCTTGTTTCAGCTCTTGAAAATTTTTCTGAACGCCATCCGATGAAATGCTGCTGCCTTTAGAATTCGTGACTACAGTACCGTCTGGCATCAAGACCTGTGATGAATAAGCACTGCCTGATGCGAAATATCCTGGTTGTCCGCAATCGCCTGCAACCAAAATAAAATTCCAAAAATAACACCACCTGTTCCAAGTACGGTACGTACCATTTACCTTATTCTTTATTTGAATAAATAAGTTTATAAAGACGAATCTGACACCGTCCGTAAAATGCTTTTATGTTTTCCATTCCTCCTTGACAAGGACAACTATTCGGTGACAAATTACTTAGCTACAATGTACGTACTTACGAACATTATGTCTACTCAAATTTCAAATTTCAGTTGGCATATAAGATTATATTTCACGTGAAACGAAGTATCCATTAATATTGATGCAAAGAAAATATTTTTTTTTTAATCGAAATGCGAAGCTGGATATTTTTTATACTGAGCATTTAATGCATTGAAGCTGTGGGCACAGACGAGCCACTCGAGTGATTTTTTTAAGTCTCTCGGTTAATTTATTTCACTTCGAACCGAAATTTAGCTGTGGAGCCTATTAAATTTCGTCTCGGTTATAAAAATCAAATGCCAAGTCATAACCATAAGCAAAATTCGGGTTTAATCACTGGTGGAAAAGTGAGAATATGATTTTAATGATTTCGTTTGTCGATGTAAACATGTGAATTCATCGGTAAATTCGTACGCTCTAAGTTATAGGCTTCCTTAGTATTCTGTGAAAAATAGCAATTTTCACTAATCTTCGACATTCATGTTGAATAAGTGGAAGTTCTGAGAAGGAAGTATTAAAACGCCAATATAACGCCACTATCATAAATTTTATTATTTTATTTTTGGACACGATAATATTTCTTTGCTGACTTTCAAATATGTACTTAATTATTTTCGTGGCGCCAGATTTCAATTTTCTCATTCTATTTTTAATGAAGAGCAGTATAAGGAAGCCTTTTTGAGTACTCTTTGAGCAAAAATGCTGCCTAATTTTTCGAATGAAAAATAAAATGGATTCCTTATGCTCCATTGGGTGTCAATTTTTGCAAGTAGAGGTTAACCCTAAATCTTTATTATGAACGTTAATGAATGTTGTTTAATTGAATGAACCTCAATCAATGATTTCAACCGTATTTTGACTCTACAAATGGCGCCAGAATTCCTTTTCCAACGATTCGTTAATTTTTAACGGACTCGAAGCAAGCAGGATATAGAACTTTTTTTTTCTTGGAAAATGCGAAGCTAAGTTATGCTTCTATGTATGTCATTGGTCTTTATGAGTGAAAATAAGTAAGAATTAACAACTCCTACTGTACATCAGATTTTATTTCTCCCTGGGAAAATTGAAAAATGAAGCGATTAGAAGTGACTACAGAACTCGCTTCATCCTCCCGATTATTTGTTCTTATTTATAAACTCCCTAATAATCAAAAATGTATAACCATCAGTAGTGTGGATACATTGTAGTCGAACAATTCTGTGCCAATTTTTTAAAATCATTTAAATGAGCTCGTTATGCATAATTAGTGGTACTGGGTGCCCACACAGTTTTATTGTTTACACGGATGCGTTCAATTTCAATAACAAGAGCTCGTGTTGGCTTTTAATAACACCTTGTCGTATTGTGAATTATAATTAGAAGTTGATTCATCGGATGGAAATCGCACAAAATTAAATGACTTTCATTAATGAAATATTTAACTGGTAGACGAGGTAAAATGAGAGAATAAAAAAAGTGAGCGTGGTAATAAATTTGTGGAGTAGCCATGCCGTAGATGGCGAAAAACGTAATTAAATTTTCTCAATACATTGCCGAATGCTGATCAATGAGTAGATCTGGTTGGAAGTTTTCGATTCGAATGAGCGATTTTAGGCGTTCTGAGGGTATGAGGTAGAAGAAAAACGCCTTCGCCCAGATTGAATGCTCGCGGAATTTTTCCGAATCGTGTGTATGCTAAAATATAATATTCTGATTTTGATCGTAACATCTCAATGTGGTGACTTTTTTTTTTTTGGTTACCTTCTAAATAAGTAATGACGGGAGTGAGTCACCATGTTAATAACCCAGATAATTAATACGCTTCATTTTTACCCCGCTCTTTTCCAAATTTTGGAGCTTCGTGCCAATCTATATATTTCTCTTTAAGAGACTGCTTGGAAAGTTCTTTGCAAAAAAGGTAAAAAAATTCTAGCGTAACAACGAACAGCATGAATCACTCTGGGAAGGTGATTTTTAAAGCTTAATATTTTTAATGTTATATCGCCAATTTGAAATTGCTTCAGTCTGATTATATTATGCAGAACATGTTTTACCTGAAATTGAAACTAATCGGCACGTACATACAAAACTATACCTTTTCAGGGAACAGCTTTGGTTTTTGAAGAAACAAAATTACATTTTTGTCGTGTAAAAATTATTTAAACTTTTTTTTTTTTTCATTTCATTGAGGTCAAGCATAGGTGTATCAAAGAGTTACACGTTTTTAAATTCATGCACTGTACGTATCATCATTTTCAATTCGTTTATCTGTTCTATTTTATTAGTGTATAAGTTCATGAATCTATGATTCCTCATTTGTCTCATAGCTTTTGACGCCAAAGGTGGCTACCGATATTTTCCTATGGTGAAAGGAGGAGGTTAGATATCTGGTTTAAGTAAAGCCGGTTTTATCAATGGCAATTGAACACCAATATAAGGACCATTGATGTGTAATTAGAATGACAAATACCAAAAAAACGAGCAATGAATCCAATGGGGACAAATATTACATTTGACTGAAAATATAAGACCCTGTTAGACGAAAACAGTTTTGATTTAATTCATACGCCATGTAGCCTCTTACCATAGTCACAATCCTCGTGTGATTTCGAAGCTTTGATATTACTGCTGCTCACAAGAATGATGCATAATGGCAAATATCGGATAACTTCAAGCTGAAAACAAACGAGAAAAATGCTATAAAATTAATCTACAAACGACATGAAAATATACAAGATTACAAGAATGCCAACAAAAATTTAAGTTGTGTTTGCGAACACGATATTACGAGTATTTAAAGAATTTATAATTCCAAGAAACGTCTGAAACTTTTTTGTTAGATCAAATTTCCTCAAAGTGTAAAATAATAGTTTTTTTACGTAATTGCTAACCTGCTTTTAAAGAACCGCACATTCATACAAGATCCTGCACTTAAGAAATACCAGCATTGTTTGCGAGTAAAAATAGTTGTAGACAAAAAAAATATTGTATTGTAATGGCGACGTATTTTTCATGTTAGCAGGAGATTCCCATGAAGTAAAGAAATGACTTCAGCGTTCTGAAGTTAGATTGAATGTAGAAATTTGATAAATTAATTAGATGACCTCCGAGGCGTTGCATGAAATACTAAACACGTTTTCCTCTTCAATTTTTTTTTTTGGGGGGGTGGGGGGTGAAATATACGTGCTATCGACGAAAAGAAATACCACTTCACAAGGATAGAATTACCTTAAGCTACATTAGTCTCTGTTACATATGGCCGAGGATACATGATAGGGTTTTATGGGTTTTTTTTTTCTCAAGTTGTGCGAGAACAAAGAGGCAATTGAACAATCAAAACATTTAGTCTTTTTTTAAATCTTGATTAGGTTGAGAAAAATTCTGTTCAAATTGGAAATTGTCGAATTTTTTTCGTGGCAAATGAAATTTTACAACAAAACTTGAAATAGGATTAGCTTAATGAGCCGAACTATTATTATGACGAATAAAGATTTTTTTTTTATGGACTACTAGGACGAGGGAGATGAGGCAATGAAATGGTACTCGATAATTGGAGGATCATTTTCCGGATGGAAAATTGAAGGGTACAAACGATTTTTTTGGCGGTATAAAGAAGGTACAAATTGAAAATTTTAAATTCGTCCAATTGAATGAGCTACAATTTCTCCAGCCCCCTCCCCCATGAGAGAACTTTCTCCATAATGGACAATGGAGAGAAGTAAAGAAGATTTCAGGATGGTACAAGAAGAGTAATGAACGATTCCAGTCAAAATTTTAATTTTCACTCAGTTGGCGGGACAGCGCAAATGGACCCGCAGATTTATTTCCTCGTAATTCATTAATCATTTATTCTAAAATATTAATCTCATTTTTCGCTAAGTTCTCTTAGTCGTCTTATATATGAGGCCATTTACCTCAGTGTTCCAGTCCGTTGATGTCAATCGCCCCCCATCTCTTGTTAGCGCCTCAATTTAGGTACAGGTCTAGTGCAATTGAGGTATGCTTCATTTCCTATTGACCTTCATTATTCTCCTTTTTTTTTCCACTTCATACATACTCTTTGGCAATAATTTTATTCATTTCCAAAAAATTTTATCAATTTTTTTTCTGACGAAATAGCCAGTTAGGTAACATGTACAGTTGTTATCTATTATAATTTTCTTTCATGTGAACTCTGTAAAAATGGTTATCAATGATTCGTTTAAGGCGTACGTAAAATCACAGACAGTACGGAGTAGTTTCTTAATGCACACTACTAATGATTACTAATTACAACCTTAATGAACTTCACACTCTTGACTGGGTTACAGAAACGAGGATCTCGTATATTTTTTAATTTGTAAGCATGATTGTAGATATGTGAAAATTTTCATCGTTTTATGATTTTCTCCGCAATTTCTGCGCCAATAATGTTTAGTCGTAGAAAAATTTTGATAAAATCAGAATTTTTCAAGGCTTTTGTATGGCTTCGTATTTGTACCCTTACTTTCATCGACAGGGTGTTACATTTTAAATTGAAAACGAATAAAATCAGCTTTTAAATGTGGGATTTCACGGATTAAATGTAAATTTTTTATTCATTTAGGGAAATTTTATGATGGAATTGGTTAAAATCGAAATTTTGTTATTTTAAAACGAAGATTTTTATATTCTGGGAAAATGTGTCGAAAAAGACGCTGATAACAAGAAAATAACTGGGAGAAACAATCCCAGTGTCTCTTGAGTTTGGGTTAAATAAATTGCTGAAATTTTTTTTGTGACATTCAAAATTTTAATCGATTACAGCATGAATCAGTATTAAGGGTAGGTATGGTTTATCCGAAGCGAAAAACGTATAAAATAGTGCAATCTTCCCGACTTTTGAAGAAGTGAATTCTGAACAGAAATTAGCGATTTTTGGTCATGATGTACTTCGGTGCTGAACTTTGGGATGTAGAGTGTTAGGTTAAATTTTTGATTTGCATCTTTTTTGTAGCTAAAATTAGCCATCAACATTACATAATTATATTTAGCGCATCAGTAAAACCAGATAGAGATGTCAAAGTAAAGGTGTGGGGCCAAGCTAATCCAAAGTTTAAATTTAGCCCCCTTCCCCCGAGAAATACAAATTATTACCTCCACTTTCATTCCAAGAAAATGACTCGTGTTTAGATTTATGTGCAATTTTACTTTATAATACAGTTGCATTCACGATCTGGTAGAGATTCGATTGAAATCGCCTAAATATTTGTTTCATCAAGCTTCATTAAATACATAATTTCCATACTTTTTCCTGACAAATTTCGGTTTCTAAATTGGTTTACCCATTTTTATACATCGCATCGGATGTTGTCAGGTACTTTACAGAAATTATTAATTTTTTCCATCTCCTTAAATTAATAAGGAATAAATCCGGAAAGAATGATGCAGTTTTATGGTTAGTCATCAGAAAATTTTTTTTCTGTGTTTATTCACGGAAATTTCCTCAATTGCTGAACTACATTAATTACCTGCTGCTGGCAGGTCAATGAATGATGTTCTTATCTATTTTTTGAGCATTTATATCATTTTAATGTGATATTTATATTCTTTTTGAATCACTCTTGTACTTCGACGCCAATAATACTTATTTTGGTAAGATTCTCAAGAATTCTTTTTCACTTACGAGTAGCATGCTAACTGTTTCTGGGAAAACATTTTCATAATTATAAATGAAATGTAAATTGTTTTAGTTTTTGAATCTCAATTTTCTTTTTTCTTTTTTTTCCACTATTTTTTGTTTCATGATCTTTACGTTCTTAAACGCATTTAAGCAATATTGAAAGAGAAATCCCATTAAGACTATTTAAATACAGTACCCGTAGGCATTCTATTGAATGGCAAATTCGCAAAATTGTGTATAAATAATCAATTTTTTGTAAGAAAAGTACGTAGAGAAAGAGTGTTTTTTGGCGTATATTTGTACGTATAGTCGTCGATATGCTCGTTCAGGATGTGGTAATTTTTCTGCATAAAACACGTAAACACGTAATCTCAAACAATTAGCTGTGTGTTTCTCTGAATTTCAGTTGAACTTTCAAATAGATATGCATCTGACTTTCTTATTGAGTTAATTGGAAATATTTGTAAGGTTCCAAATACTGATAAAGTAACATACAGGGAACGAGTTAATTTAAATATTTATATTGACAGTTTTCACTGTAGCTAAATCTTTGGCCTATGAGAGGAGGAATAAATTTTAATTGAAAAATAATTTATTTAATCTTATGCCAGTTGAAAATTCCAATCTGTTTTGTATTCTGATCAGTCCTTGATCGAGATCTAATAGTTTGTAGGTAAAAAAATTGTTTACTTTCTAATTTGAAAAAAAAAAAATGAATAAATGAAAATAATTTCATAAAACGTGACGTTGTATCTTGGGCTATGTGCCCAAAATGAAATTTTATATTTAAACAAAACTACTTTTCCATTTCTCATTACTCGGAACACATTAGAACAGAATAAATGGTGTTTGAGAAAGTCTGAATCAAATATTTCACTTTTTGTTGTAACTCATGAGTATAAGTATTGAAAGAAAAGAGATATTGGAGTGCAAAATGGCATTTTCAAGCAAGCAAAAAATCAGAAGAGAGTTTTGGATTAAATTTTTTTCATACTAATTGACTAACATTTTACAACCACTGACTCATCTTTATCAAACTTTACTTGTCCTAAAATTGAATGATCTAACCTCTTTCAAGACTCCAACTTCAAATTGCAATATTTCGAATATTTTTTTTTAATAGAAGGTATAGCGAACCATCATCGTAATTTTATAATAAAATCATTTTCTGAACCTACTAACCTTAAGCTTCCTTTGTTTCCGAAGCTAAATCCAGGTCCTTGTGAAATGAGGGCAAATCCTTATAGGGATTAATGGGTAAGATAATGACTTTTTTAAAAATAAAAGTGATTTTGGTCAACATGACATCTCTATGTCGCCCCTCATTCAGCAAATTAGTTGAAGCTTTGTTTGTAATGAGAAAAAAAGTATATATCTTTTTTGAAATTGTTTCCCTTTTCCAAAGTGTCAATCCATGGGGTGTTGTACGTAATATTTTTAAATATTTTCTCAACCATGACTTATAAATAATTATTGTTAGGTACATAGAAAAAATGTTGGTACTGTACTCACCATTTTACTCGTTTACAAATTTAACGCACATTCACAAAACTGGTACACGAGTTGAAACAAAATTCACTTGCAGAGCAAAACGATAGCAGCACTGATCTAATGAATAAAATTTTTTGTATTTATTTCTTCTACACGTTTTATCCCTACCAACAGGTCTTCCGCGATTAATTTGAGAAAAATAAAGAAAAAAATGGAAAATGAAGAGAAGTTGAAAGTTCAATGTATTTTTAAACGTTTCTCTACATCGTAGTAAAAAGTAAATGAAAATGGAAAAAATCACATTCTTTCACGGACCCATATAATAGGTATATAAAAATTGTTTTTTAAGAAAAATATTAGACTACAAGATCGGTCGGCTTATCAGAAATACAACTTGTTTGTTTGAAAAGATGAATTTCCAAATTTTTCTCGAAATGACGGTAGACGGTGTTTGTGAAAGTCAGAATATTTGGGGGAATAATGGAAAAACCTAATGAGCGTTAATCAAAAATAAGACGCAAATGCATACACCAGTTTTCGAGTATAGACAATTGAGGTGAATAGAAATACTAAGATTGTTATCAGAAGGAGGTATGAAAAATATTTGGGAGAGTTTAACTCGATCTCAATCCAGTGATTGGGATCGAGTTGAGCATAAAAATTATTCTCTAAGTAAAGAATAATTTTTATGCTGTAAGATCATAGAACTGCAAGTCAGCGCTGGCGGATTAAGGTTTTACGGGCCCTGTGCCCCATCACCTGATGGCACGAATTTTTGAGGAAAGTTATTGAAAAAATTAATTCCCCTATGCTTTCGCATGCATTTTCTAGTAATTGATGATATTTTCAGTCGCTTTAGACTTTTTTTTTTCTCGAATTATGTACGCCATTTGAAAGAGTAAGAATATATCAGCGCCTCGGATCTAAAAACTGCCAATTTGAAATTTGTAAATTTTACAAAACTGCCCAAAAATATGTGCTCATTAGGTTCTGTTGTCTTGGCCAGTTTTCTGTCATTTGTCATTTTAATATTACGAGTATCTTCATTAGTCAAAATCTACCAAAAAATGAAAATCGATGTTGCGATACGTTAATCCCTTTTATTGTCTCACCTTACGAATTTACAGTGTCTTTCTGATTTTTATGTGACGTTAGCAGTGCGTATTGTTCCCAAAGATACATCTGTTCTAATTTTATGTATATTTGTCATAAAAAATGTTGCAAAGAACTGAAGAGCCTTTGAGAAGTCCTCTGTTTGTAGTTTTTAGAGAAGCTTTTGAATTCAAACAATTAATTCCATTTTTCTCACAATTTTTTTTTTATAATGTTTATTTGGAACTGTACTTAACACTATATACATTTACCAAAACTTAAAACTAATGAGCATTGAAAGCAGAACAGAATGATTACTGTACATACGAAAAGAAACTACAGATAATTTTTTTACGATATTAAGAAGTTTGACACTCGTTAAGCTAGTTAATTAGATCAATTGGGTGCCTGCGGTGGAGCCTGCGAGTATCATCTGAGGTGTTGAGTAGTGTGATAGCCTCCACATTTGGGTGATTATGGAGGCGGCCAACGTATCTATAATCGCCTGTTTGCGAATTCTCACAAATTAAGCTCATAAATTTTTTTTTATACGTATTCGTCTTTATTTTCCCGAATACATACTTTTATTTAGAATCATTTAGATTAGGTAACTAAAATTTTTGGATATCGATTTCTGTAGAATTTCTAGTTGAATAATTGTTTTCCAACTTTCAGATTTGTAACTTGTACTTTTCTATCAGTTTTAATTGCCCACTAAATAAAAAAAAAGAAAAATAAGTTGATTAAATCAATAGATATTTCGATTGATTCGACGTACTCGGGTTACTTTGCTCTCGTGAGAATGATTTTAAGAATACTTGAATTTCATCACCAAAAACGAAAGTTCAAGATAAACGTAGTCTCTTCTTTTCGGAAAGTGTTTCACTTTTTAAACCTTTAGGTTGGTACCAAATTCTTTAATTTGACTTGAATTTTAAATTTTGAATGTTCAATGGCCTGCGTTGTATTT
The DNA here is from genome assembly GCA_038050395.1 of Parthenolecanium corni. Lineage (NCBI taxonomy): Eukaryota > Metazoa > Arthropoda > Insecta > Hemiptera > Coccidae > Parthenolecanium > Parthenolecanium corni. The sequence continues at coordinate 1,495,757 of JBBCAQ010000002.1, forward strand.
CATCTTATTATTTTCGCCTTAATTTTTTTAACATTAGAGAATTCTTCAAAATCTCAAGTTTTTCAAATTCATGAGTTTCAATTGTTCAAGTGCATTTATCAAACATTTCTACAAATACGATAACCATGTCTGATTTCTTTTACTCGGTGATACTTGGGCTTCTAAATAGAAATATTCCACTCTCTCCTGCAAATTCATCTTAAACTTTGTATTTCCGTAATTTTTTTCCATTTGAATTCTAAATTTATTAGCTTAGACCGACTTGGTGAATCTCAGAATTCACTTTTGAGCGTCTAAATTATTTTTTAGATATTCTTGAATTCTTTTTTCGTACATTCACTAAGCTCATCTTTGATGAATGTCAATAACAATCACTAAATCTTACAGATTCACATTAAGACTAGGTTCATCCAAAACTCAAAATGTGCATTTGAACAGGGCATTAGCTGTTGAGAATGATTTTTTGGAAAACATATTGAGAAAGATGAAAATTGATGCAAATTTCTCTGTAAAATTCTTTATTGCCTATAAATATATCACAAAATATAACAATAAAAATAAATTAACAAAAAAAAAAACGCTCAATAAATAGGTATAAGTATAAAAAAGTGAAAAAATTGTCCTTTTTTTAAAAATTTGGTCGAAGCAATACACAGCATACAGATGAAATACTGAATGCAACGCACTCAAATTGAAAAAGTATTAAATACATGTACATGTACATTTACGATTTCACGTGGTAAGAATCAATTTTACCATTGTCGTTGACAGCCACAGCTGCCTCTCTGTTTTCCGTCACTTTACCATTTATGTTGCTGGAGTGACTGGAATAAGCCGTTGAAAATCCGAAAGTCTTTTTCTGCGGTACGCCAAAGGAGCTGGAGGCGAATTCAGTATCCGAGCCAATATTGGATTTGCCAAGATTCTGGAGCAGGGATGAGTGGCTTTGGTGTAACGAAGAGCCTTCAGGGCTGACAAAGATGTTGGAATTAGGCACCAACTGCTCACCGGATTGACCATTGCTGGAGACATAATGATAACTACTAGAGCTGGAAGACTTGCTGGAAGACTGCGGAGATATATAAGTTCTAACTGGAGATACATAAGTGTGTACAGGAGACACATAAGTCTGCACAGGAATGCTGATTTGGTCAGCATTGCCAAAAAGACTAGTTTTGTCTAAACCAATGACACCGTCTGTGTATTTCAAGTTTTGCGACGCTCCCGTAGATTCGCCGAATTGGCTTCCACTGGAGAACGAGTGCGAGCTGCTGGAACCGGATTGTGAGCTGTAATATCCGCTGGGTTGAGGTACTCCGTGCACCAGGATGGGACCTGGCACTGAATCTCCGGATTTCTGCTCATTTTCTTCAACATGTTCGCTTGTTTGCGATTGAGCAGCACTCAGTGAGACAGGTCTGATATACTTGCCAATGTGAGCTGCACCCTCGTTCTCACGCACCTCCGTGACTGGCAAAACACCCAAGTTGGCACCACTGTCTGAGGAGACAGTCTGGGTGGAATGCGAGTGCGTTTCCTTTTGAATGATCTGTGAGCTACCAACTGTCTGTGTAGGGGGCTGGACTTTGATAAGGAATTGAGTATGACGGCTGTCGGTGTTGGGAACCGCAACCAATTTTTGACTCACCACTACATGCTTGTTTCCGTAGATACCCAATTCTTCTGGTCTCAGACTCTCTACTTCTTCATTGTCTGTGTTGTAAATTGGTGCTTTGGTTACTTCTGGTCTTGCCGGAACTGCGAATTGTTTGATCTCTGTTTGCTCGGTGTGTTTGTTGTGACTTTCACTTGCGTAGTGGTTCTCGTTAGAGATATCTGGTGACTTGGTTGGAATAAATGCTGTAATACTTTTATACAATTTTCCTTCATTGTTGACTTTGTCCAAGTCGACCACATTGGTGGAGAAAGTATTTGGTTTGTTGACCAAGTAAGAGGGGATGTCGGAGTTGGCATCATGTCGCTGGGAATACGATTCAAATTTACCAGCCAAGGAAGAAGAGGTGGATGCCTCGCTGTTTTTACCTGATGGGTAAATTATGGTTTTGGAAGTATATGTTGGAGGAACGTTCACTTTGGAGCCAGAAACTTTGATGCTTTCTCTACCGTGGCTAGATTGTTCATAAATTCGTTGAGCGTCTAGCGGATTTGGACGGTAGTAGATGGGTTGGTAGGCAGTGTCTAGTTCTGGGTTCAAATTTGAGCTCGAAACTTTGATGCTTTTGGATTCCTGGTGGTGACTGCTAGAGTAGCCGCTCCGGTCTGCTGCACTAACGCCAACTGGTTTATAAATGAGGGTATTGACGTTTGCGTTGGAGTTCGCTCCCTGATTTTGCTCCTGTGACGAAAAAGAAAGAAGTTCATTGACCCCGTTTTAGCTAGTTGCGAAATATACATATACTGGTCAATGATTTTTGTTACTCGTATTTAAACAGGAGTGTCTTTCAGTGATATAAAAATCAAAGAATAGAGTTTGAAAATTCAGATTATGTATTTATTAGAAGAAAAATTGAAAGCATCGGGATAATTTTGTGATTGTCGAAATGTAGCAAATTGAGATTGAAATTGGATCTATGCAAAGGTGTTTTTTTTTTTTTTGCTGATTTTGAAGGTTCTTACATTGCAATCTTCATACTTTTGTGATGCACTCTTCTGTTTTTGAGTATGTTTTATTTACAGATTCATACTGTCTTTTTGTTTGTTTTAGTAAATGATAAGTCAACTTGTTGAAAAAATCGAAAGTAAAAATCTGCTGCTGACAGCGAATTAATTACCTACACTGAAAGAGATGAATAGTAACTTTTACCACTTTTTATTGGAAAACAGCGAAAATTGAATATTGTAAATATCCTTATAGTGCTTGTAGTACTTTTTGTCATCTTGGGTACTGTTACTATATTCATGGTAATTTCTACTATAGATATAGCTTGAATTTTGCTGTTTTCTCAAACAAATAGTGAAAATTACCACCGACATTTTTTTCAGTGTGTAGTTTTCAACATTTCAAACCTCTCAAACTACACGCATTCTTGCAACGGGCACCTTTTGAAGTTTTATGTGGTTTACAAACGTTGTTGAATTTAAAAAAAAAAATATCATTTCTAATCAGATTCACCGGGCTTAGTCAGTCAGTCTTATGCAATATCGAGAACTGAACGATACCTGGAAAATGGAGATGTTGGAATGTTATTAGAGGACATTGTGGTTATAAGTGGAAAAAGATGGAATAAGCACTGACATCTGATTGATGCGGATTTGAAGAATGTAAAGCGTCTAGTTGGTGCTCCAATTGTATATTCCGCGCTATAGTTCAGAAGTTGTGGGATCAAATCTAATCGTTACCTACATTGTACACCCCCTCTTGTAAACTCAAGTGATCTATCTTAGTAACTAAAGGTCAACAAGAAATGATGAATTTTACATTCTTGAAAAAATACGTCTCTGAGACTTTTTGCCTCCAGGATAATTCGCCTCCCAAAAATTTCTTCAACTCACTTTTTAAGAATATTTACAATTTGAATATAGTGAGAGAAATGGATAGTGTTAATTATAAACAGAGGAGTAATTTTTCTCATCACAGTCATAAAAATTATACTATTTGTTGTAAATGTTCTAATATTTGTTTAGTACTTTTTACAGTCTGAGATAACATATGAATTTTGCCTTATTTGAATTTTCAAGTATACTTTCTTATTAAACCCAGAAAGCATCTTACCAAAAATTGCCGAGACTAATAAATTCAAAATTAAACTTCTAAATGTACAAACTTTTTCCATTGTCATGTAGGTATGCGTTATAAATTACTCACCACATCAAACTCTCCAGTGAGTTCAGGAATAGGAAGTGATCCTGCGGAAGATTTTGTTATAACATTCTTGGTAACTTCTTGTTTTTTGATGGTAGTTATTTTCGAATCCGCTGGAACTTGTGAGTACTGTTGTTGATCGAAGTACTGCGAAGAGCCACTGGCTCCACTTTGTGCTGCTGAGAAGCTGCTTTGCTCGCCCGTGGAAAATGAGTTTTTCTTGTAAAAGGGCGAGAAATGGCTGGCTGGGATATCAGGAATTATTGGGACAGCTGGAATGGTTATCCCATCACTACTGCTGGAAAAAAGCGCAGCGATATATTAACAATTTCGTACCCATGCAAGCGATAGTCTGTGTAGGTGTGTAAATCTATTTGGACGTTAGGTTATTGCTAATTGCTTTTAAATGAAATGTCATTTGGATATTTCTACAGAAATGAATTTTAAAAGCTAGAACCCACCTCTTGGAGACAAATTTATTAGCTTCGTTTTTAAGTTCATGAAAAGTTCGTTGAACACCATCCGATGAAACACTGCTACCTTTTGAACTGGTCAACACACTGCCATCTGGCGTCAAGAACTGCGAGGAATGAGCACTTCCTGATGCGAAGTAATCGGATCCGGTTTCCTTATCTGAAAAAACAAGGATTAACTTAGTGAATTATTGTTCGTTTTCGATCATCGGGTGTTTTCTTATAGTGGAAGCCCTACAAACTTGTAACTAACCCTCAAGTTTGACAGACTTCTTGCAGAACACCTTATAATATAACGCAACGACCTAGAAAAAACGAATGAATCTCTTCGGTACCGAGACTTTAGGATTTGTCGCGAAGGAATTTGGTAAATTTATACAAATAGAGAATTTATAATTTCGACCCTCTTAAAGACAACTTTTTTACATTCGAGGCGCCATATTATGAATTTTTCCGTCCGAAATAACGGTTCATTCCATAAACACATTGACAAAACTAGTTTTAATTCATTTCAAGCTGTGAACTTCATACAATGAACAAAATTTAGCATAGAAATATTTGCATGCTATTATTACTTTACACGGATACAAAGATTATCACAAAAATTCGGTGTAATTTCTACACGAAACTATTACCATAATCACAATCATCAGCTGGAAACTTCATGGCTCCAATAAACTTGCTGCTCGCCAGGATGACGCATATTGACAAATATTTCGTGAATACAACCTGAAAAACAGAAAAAGAATTTTACGAATTTATTATAAAAAAGTAGAAAATAAGTGGTCTCCTAGAAATGAAACTCGTAGAAATTAGAATTTCCCATCGTAAAATGAAAACGGTACGCATAGTACGAAAAATAAGAACACTTTGAGTTATACGAGTAGTACCTGAAAATTTGGAGAATTTTTTCTTTAAATTTAATTTTTCTCATTTCTACAAAGTTACGTATCTACTCGAAATAACCGATTTTTTTTACATTTTTTTATCTTATTGCCTCGAGCTACGTTTTTAGTCATTCGCGCATTATCTATTTGACTGAATTAAAAGTATCTGTCTAAAAATGCCCCCCCCCCCCCTCAAAAAAAAAATGATCGTATAATTTTGTTTAAAAACTGTTGTATGTAGCAGATAACTCATTTATGTACCTAAAAAATAACAGCAGTTGTTGACAAGTCAGTAGTATTCATATTTATTAGCATGTGCGTCATACTTCATCATAATTTTTTTTTTTTTGAAAAAGTTTCTTATAAGTAATCTTGAATCTTGCATTTACCATCTCATCAAAACAAAAAACGTCAGAGGCTCATATTTTTTAATCCTCAGAGAATGCTTAATGAGCGACGTATGATTAAGCTGAAAGTTATTTATAATTAGTTTACCCACTCTATTGAAGAACGATCGAAAGAAGGAAAAATGAAGAGAGAATAAATGTGAAGAAAAAAAATTCTGTGAAAGATTTAAGGGCAGCGAACTTGAATTTGTTTCTGCAGGCAGTAGAAATAAGAAAATACTGATTTTCTGATGGCTCATAATAAATGACATACTGAGACGATAATTCAAAATATCCTTCTGTGAGAATTCCCATTTATACCATGTGACATACGTGAATATCTTGTGCGAATAAAATGAAATTAGTAGTCGGACGAGTCTAGCGGTTGGAAATTTATTCTGAAATTAGCCGTGATAATAATATGCATAACTTGAAAAATGTTACAACTGGTTCCTGGTTAGAGTGAAGAAGAAAAAAGCGTGCTTAAAAATTTCCCAGTCATATAAATAGGTAAATTAATTGATTGTTATTGTTTTAGTATTACAAATTTTTACTACAATTTTTTCATCATAATCGAGTCCAAAGTTGAACATTGGTTTACAAGGTACATTATTAGATCTTTTGAACTTGGGTTGAAGAATTGGTTTGTGATAAATTATATTGTTCATGGGTATTCATTATAGATTGAAATGGATGTGAAAACGTCTTATCTAAACTGAGTTCGTGAATTACCTTCGCGTTGTTTGCATCAAATGCAAGATAAAAATGAGAAAGCTATAAAATCGTGTCATTTTCTTCCAAATCAAAATCATAACCTTGTGCTTTATTCCGTCAAATGACGTTTGAAATTTCAAAAAAGTGTTTGCACGTATCTAATAATGAAAAATATCGACCGACTTGATTAGCGTTTGGAAAAGGAGACCATTTTGCAAGTGTGATTAGAACAGTTGGTAGTAAATGTCAGCTAGCTTTGGCCAGTAACTACAATTTTATCTTAAGTAGCTTAGTAGAGGGCCCCTTATAGTCGGTCACAGATTTTAAAACGAAAGCAATTTTTTATACGGAATAGTCAAAATTAACGATTATATGTTTTTAGACGACTTTTCTATTATTAATCTATTGCATCATGTGAATCATCCGCAAAGGAATAGACTTGTTTTGAAAACTTCTATCAAATCTTGACTTCTCACTACTATCCCTTCTATTTGACGTATGAGGAGCTTCTAAGTGATTTTAAATTAGAAAAATTATCCAGTCACAGAAAACTTTCATCTATCATATTTATTTTTGATATTGTGTTGGCCAAATTAGTGCATACTTTTCTGTTGGCGCTGTAGGTATAGTATAAGTGAACATTCCTTATCTTACTCAAATACATCCCTTTTTTCATTCAAAAATCATGAACAAAGGCTTTAAAAAATTCTCAGGGACTCTCCCTTTGCTGTGATATTTGTAATAGGTACCCGTTTTCGGACCTCTCAATCATTTCTAACTAGAGACTGTTTCTTTCAAGTATTGAAGTTCTAAATCTTCGATTTCCCAATTGCAAAATACGCATTAAAAATCTTGAAAACTCGTAATAAATCATGGAATCTGCGCTGTAGTTTTAGGATTCTTAAATATCGATAATTTTCCTCATTTTTCCTTTTCAAAATGGTTTCTTTACTTCATCCATTTTCCTTTTCCTATAATTTTTTCCTCGAGCTCATCTGTCCTTTATCCGCGTATGATGTTGCATATGTGGGTTTTGTGCCCCCCCCCCCTAATTTGTTTCCGCTGCCCTTCTATAAAGTGGCCTCGTGGGCTTGTGCCACAAATAAGTTACTTTTTTTTAATGTGTGTAAGTAGTAAGTACTCACCATCTTCGTAAATTCTAACTCTATTTCTGATTTTTCGAAAAATGCTATTAAATAAAAAATATTATTTTGCCTTTGACCGTTGAGACTTGCTTCAAAATCATAGAAAATATTTTATTTTAATGCGCCAAAGTTCTTATCTTTACTTATAAGGACTGTACAAACCTATTCAGCATGGAATAAGCTTATTAAATGGACTACGTCTTATTGGTAAATTTATCTCTCGAATAGCGATGAAGAAAATAATTTTTTCTGTAGAATTCCTGAAATATTTTACTTCTATTTTAAGTGATTTCAATTTCTATAAGATTTTTAATTTATCTTGGAATTTTATTTTTCAATGTCACTTAGGTATTTTAAGATAGTAATTTAAATTTTCTTTACCCCCCTCAGTAAGGCTATAGTGAATAAATAATTGGCACGTTTGAGTCAGAAAAAAAGATTTTAAGAGGAAAATGGTTCACCTATTTAATGTTTTACAAGATTTCTGACAAGTTAATAAACGTATCCTTGGACTCATGTTTCGAAATTTGTGCCAAGTTTTATACGCGGTGCTGGTAAATACGAAGATAAAGCATTAAAACGCTGTTTACTGTAACATCAAAAGGATGAAAATTCGTTGATCTTTTCTGAAACAGGTTATCTACCTATCGAGCATGTGGGATAATTTTCTAAAGGAATACAAATGTTTCGAGCTCAAAATAAAATAATAAATAAAAAAAAAAAAAAACAGAAAACAAAAACATTTAAAAAAAAACCAAACAAAATAATCGAAAACCTAACGTTCAATTTCGTGAGTTTATTTTTAAGAAATTTTCAAAAAGGACGTCGAGTTACAAAAATTCCAAGTGTAGTTTGATTTTTCAACGATTTAATCGAACTAAAATTTATTTTTTGAATTACTAATAGCTATTTTCAAATCCCTTCAAATGTTTTTCCACCCTTCTGGTTTCTAGAAAAATTTGTGGCTTTAATTTTTTTTAACATGCACTTACCATGTTCACTTTTTCACGAAGTTCAATCACATTCACAAAACCGACACTGAAGTGAGAGAACACCAATCAGTTTAAGACGAAGATCAAAACTCATCTGCTAAATAATTTTTTTCCTCTTCCGTTATAAATATTACCCCTTCCTTGAGTCCTTCCGTAATCTCTTCAGTGAAAGAACAAGTTGAAAGTTCAATGTATTTTTTTAATTATATATTTTTATCATTATTGCTTCGAAAAAAAGTTCATATCTTTTTCCATCCGAAGAGAAATGAAAAAAGATGCACGATTATCAAGGTTATCAATACCTATGTGTCTGACGCGTTTACAGTGAATTAAAATACATTCGTAGATCGATTTTATTTGTTGAATTTATTAGCACCAAGATCGAAAATTTTTTCACAATTTTCACTTTTCGAAATAACCTTGAAGACTGAGCTTGCAGTTAGTGGGCCAAGGTGAGAAATGCAGTATTTATAGATTCTGCGAACTGCTTAAATGGGGGAAAATAATTGATACAAGTATCAAAATCAATAGAAATATTTCACAGGACTTATTTTGATTCGTACTATAAAAGTAATTTATAATCGTTGGTAAACTGTTAATATTTTAGGTATATTAAATCACATAATTTCTGTCCGTTCTACAGATCCGTAGCTTGAATATTTTTTCGGGGCGGCTCACTAGTTCGATCACTAGGAGCTGCTCCCTTTTCCTTTGCCACTCCATCTTATCTTCCTTATTTGAAGTGAGGCTCGACTTTGTGTAAGGAAGGGCTCAGCACCGCATGTAGTACCCCTTGGCTTCAAGCTTGCCTTTCTGTCCTCTTATTACTTTATATTTGTTCAGGCACATTAATAATGACAAAATCGTGAAATGGACATTAGTAATGTATCTGGTTCCATTCTATAGTCTATTCCAAATTAGAAAATAGTTCGAGATTTAGTGATTGACTGAGCTGATAGTAAGTTAGTATATTATTTCATGAAGGAAAGGAAACGAAAGGAGGAAAAACGATGAAAAAATATTGAAGTAGGTAGAATTTATGAAACAAAGCTTCAGCAACAGCAAGATAGCAGAATTTTTACTAAAAACCAAGGTTGCCATATGAACGACCTCCTACCATCTACCCCAAAATTCTCAATTATCGCCATTTTAAAATTTGATGGGGACCGAATTCTGCTAACAGATCCATTGATTCTTTGATGGATGGCTCATTTTTGAGTTAGTATGAATCGATTTTGTACAGAGTGTCATTTTTGTCGTTGATTGCCATTTCCGAAGATCAGCTCCAGTTAACGTTTCTATTCTTAAAAAAAAAAAAACACTGTGTTCATTAGGGATTGTTCTCACTTCAGCTATTATATCAAGCTGTTGGGGGCGAGGGCAAACTGATGATATTTAGGAAGGCAGATATCAAAAAAGGACCTAAACAGGAAAACAGCGTTTCTAGATATTAACGTTGAAAGTTTTTGTTTATGGTTGTACGATGATTCAAGTGAGGAATTGAGGTCTGAGATAGAAGAGCTGACGTAGCCATTGAAAAAATGCTGTAGTTTCATGAGGGTTTGAGGTAATGGGCTGAATGATGGCTCTGTAGCAAGAAGAAAGCCTACAGATTATGTAACTGATGTATTTCAAAAAAGGGTCTGAGTCGGCTTAGGCCCTTCTTAGATATCGACCTTCGTATCTTTTATCCAAGTTTGAGGATACCTTTGACAGTCAAGAGTAGATTCAGAATAAGATACTGTATGTTTAAATTAAAGTCATAGTACAAAGCAGCAATGATCGAGCAATGAAACATAATTTTTCCAATTCCAGTACAAAGCTGTGAAAGCTCATTCAATTTTAGTTGCGACAAGAAGACGAGAACTTTTCGTCTGGCCCACGAAAAAAATTTTGAGTATCAGTGTTAATAAAATTTGTCAAATACGAGTGTGTACAAGGATCTGCTTCGTACTTCCTTTTACTCGTATTCTCAAGATCTGGCATTGTATGTTTTTAGTTATTGCTCCTCTTTCCAATACAATTATTATACTTTCTTTCTATGTACAACATGAATTCCTTCACTCAAGTCCGTTAGAAGCGGGTGGAAAATAGTCCATTATTTTCTTTCGATGAGTCATTGTAGTGAAAAATTATTTATTGTAAAGAACGTGAAAAAAATTTTTTTTTGGATATTAGTCACTGTTTAAGATAAAATGGTACGTATATCGCTGCATTTGCGTAAGAGCAAAAATAAATTATCAATTTTCAGTTTTTCACCTATGTAACGTCGAACGACCTTCGACTCATCATACTTTCAAATAAAAAAAAATAATAGCATTCAAGGTTTTGCTGTACGACTAAAACTAATTTCTTTTTCGTTTGAGCCACCTGAACGGATTCTACAAAATATGTTATTTGTGCTCTGAATTTCCCATCGTTAGATTTTCCGAAAACAAAGTTCCCAGAATATTATGACGGACATCCGACTCGGTTATTTTTTTTTTCTCGAACGGACGGTATATGCAATGCACATAATCAAAGAAAATATAAATCTTCTTTATCAGTGGTATGATAATCGCAATAAAATATTGATAAATTCTTAGAATCGAAAATTTTATGTACTTACTTATTTTTTATTGATTATCTACCTGCGTGCTGAGATAAAGAAAGTCTTCAAACTCCGTTTGTAGTTGTGGCGTGGGGGGGATTCATCGATTTAGACCCTGAAAACATTAAAATATTGTTCTAGCTTACTGTAAGTAGACCTTTTTATGAACAAGCTACACGATTTAGTATTACATATTATAGTCTATTGTAAGAACTTTTATATCGTAGTAATTATGGAATACACAAATGTATTTCCATTTTGGGCCAGAATTATGACTGAGCGAATTTTCCTCAGGGGATTAACGACATCACGTCGTGTGTATGAAATTATTTAATTTTGAATTTTTTCGTAAACCTCCCAAGTTGTCGTCCGTGGCCAAAACCGTCCGAAATTGAGGATTTTTGTCGAATTGTCTTGAAGACAAATATTTTCATAAAATGATTACATTTTCCGGACTGTTTTTTGGCTGAGTTTTCAACTTAAAGTTGTGATTTTTAAATATGCTTTGCCGGTATGATCAATTTACAGACATTTATGTAGAGGTAGATTTTTATTTTTGATTAAATATCTGCTTTTACTGATGTGCTAAGTAGATGTGACTTAGATGGCTAATTTTAGCTATAATATACAAATCAAAAATTCAACTATATTCGTCCTTAAGTTCAACACTTGAGTCATGATCTAAATCACAAATTTCTGTTCAGAATTCGCTTCTTAAACAGTCGAGAAAATTTCATTTCATAGTTTTATTCGTTTTTGGCTTCTGGTTCTACTCGTAGGTATAGTTTTTTCAACTTGATTAAACATTTTCGCTGCAATTTAAATCTACAAAACTAGGTAGTTTCCACTTTTCAAGTTAACTTACCCATGAAATAATTACGTCTTCTGATTTTTTCTCTCCTATATTCACATTTATAGGCACAAAGTAACAGGTGAAATCTTGGTAATAAAATTAGTAACCCAGTGGCTATAGCTGGATAGAAAAAAAATCAATTTCTTATTAAATGACTTTTTATCAACACCTTCTACTTGCATAAGATATCGAAGCGTATTTAAAGTGGTGGGTAGTTTTATAAATCTCTCGTTGATCAGAATTTTTTCTCTCATTAATTTTGAAACCTTATCTTTTTTCCTCAAGTTCATTTTTATGCGTATAAATAGATTAACTAGGTACGTACTTATCTATATATGAGTCAGTGTTTTGGCGAATTTCTTAAAATTATTCATTCGATCCTGAACCATATACCCAAATTAAAGAAAAATAATATGATACAGATGGCGTCTTGAAAAACAAGTAATTCTTAGAAGCAGAATAATTTTAAAAAATTTTGCAATAAAGCCTGGAGCCACGATATCGAACTATTCATGTGTTAAAAGTTCGGGTATTCAGTGGAAAATGAATTTTCCTATCAAAAAATTGAAACCAAAATTCTGTAACGATTATTTAACTCCGCAGGTGGACTGCGATTTAGATTTGCTAAAAATTATATTTTTAACTTCTTATTCACCTTTCATGAAGAATAATGCGGAGGGGTGTTACGAAGTATTGATCGACGTTAAGAGTACTATATCCAAAATCTTATCGTGCAAAAATCAAAAATGTTCACTTTTTATTGCATAAATACGTGAAGAATTTATGTCAAAAATTATAGAGATCTGTTTGGTAGGCGTGTAAATTGCTTTGGTTCTCAGATTCTGAGGATGATTTGCAACAAAACTGACGACGAAACAAAGGAAATGAAGTGAGGAGGATGTTTAAAATATTTATTTCTAAGTGGGTAGTGATTGAAATAATTATTAATGCTGAATTTTTATTGAACAAATGAATGGATGCTTTATTGAAGATGTAATTATAACTGATAAGTAGCACTTACATAAACAAATTTTGCCTCATCATAGAATGCAGCAGATCTATTTTTATTTTATTGTGTAATATAGATTTTAATCTGCGAGAGATATGAAGAACATTTTATTGTATGCATGAAGTCACGTAGGTACATAGTATGTTATGTATAATTACCTGATGCGAATATCTAGAGAAAGTTCAGATCAACTGCTTACTATCTATAACTAAAAAAAAGGTTTACAGAAACAATTTTATCTAATGTGTGAGTTTTTTACACCCTTCTAAAGTAAAATATTGTCCAAACAATTGGTGGACATTCTACGTGGGCTACCTCCAGATACCCTTTAAGCACAAATTTTACTATTGAGTACACAAATAAGCTCAAATTAACACCCAGTTTCACTACGAAATTCCGATTGGGGTGAGCTAAGAACGTGAACGCTCCTCCAGAGCTGAAATCAGCCTCGCCTGTTGAGAGTTAAAGAGAAACGGTCACCCATCCTATCAGAGCCTATGAAATGGCCACTTAACACTAATTAATCGAACAAAAGTGGGGCCGTTTTATATTACTTAGCATTTTATTAATTCATATTTATTTCCTGCACCGTCCTTCCCCTCTCTCCCTCCCACCACATTTCAAAGAAAATTGACAGAATTGTGATTTACTTGTATCAAATTCTGATAGGTATAGTCCTTGAATTTTTTTCATTTTTACTCGTGTTATCAAGTGTTTCTGTTACAGGTTTTCTGTAGAGAACCAGCTTTTTTTTTTAGTGAAACAATCAAAAATTTTTAACCCCCTAAAAAAATCCGGCAAAGTCCGCTCATGGGTTGGTTAATGATGAAGAATATGTTGGAGAAAATCATTTTTTATACTTCTCTTCATCGTTTCAACCCACGAAAGAAACTGAAACTAAATTATGGAAAATCAAATTTACTTCGCAGAAAATTTCAGTATAGCTTAGAGAATTTTAAATCGATGATATGGTTGCCATGATTATTCCGAATTTTTTCTTTTCAATGCTCTATTGCCTGGGTTATGTAATAATATTTCAAGTCTCATTTCAAACTAACAGTGCGATGCCATCAGCTCTGGATTAAAAAAATGAGATGATTTGAGAGCCAAATTTTAAAATTATTCAATAGTATTTGAATTTCTTAGCGTAGGAATTATAGATGGAAAAAATTACTATAATATGAGTCGCATCATGAATTTACGAAGTTATTGTATACATGCATTCCTATGATGAAATACGTCATCTTGTTATTATATTATTATGTAAAATTGGAATAAATTTAGAAAAATGACACTACGAAGCTTGTAAAAGTTATCGAAAGTCCACACGTTGCTCATAAATCGCATTTATGATAAAAAACATACAATCGTTTATATTTTGATTAAGTATGTGTACATGCGTACATGAGGAAACAGATGAAATATTTTCGAAGTGTATGAAAATTAAGTATGTTCAGTATAATTGAATCCATAGAAAAAGCCTAATTCATTCGTAATGGCGACAAATATATTTATTGGACAATTTATGATTTGCCACACACATAGAAAATTGTATTTTTTCCGATTTTTGTATGCAATTTAAACCAAAACAGTTCTAGGAAACAGCAACTACCTATGGCCAAGAAAGGCGACAATAAGTCGATGGAATGTAGATTTTTTAAAAATTTCTGAGCAATTTTTTTTCGGTGTCATGGTGAGAAAATTAAATCAGGAAAATAAGCTGAAAATTTTCGTACACTAAATAAATTTCTCTTATTTCAATCTGATACGTAGATAAAAATTAAAAATGCAGCTTCTTGACTGATGTCTACAACATAGTGTGCAGACTTGATGGCGAATCTCTTTTAAAACATGAAATTTGCATTAAAAATTTAGTCCTATTTTGAGTACATCTGGACGCGAATAATTTTTAATATTTTTCTAGTTTATGAGTTCGACCTGAATTTGAATATTTAAATTTTGAAGACTGTTATTTGGTAGACTGTAGATTGTAGACACTTGAAAACACCTAAAAAAATGTAACTAAAGCCCTTGAAGAGTCCTCTGATTTTTCATCTCGTCGTTTTTCACCCTGAGACCTCTCCTCTTTTTGTAACTCATTGCGGATGGTTTGGAATTGGTTAAAAATACTTTTAAGTACATTCGGATTTATCAATTCCAAGTAATGAGGAAAGCGAAACAGTTTTTTTTTTCTTTTTTGGCACTCGGCCCAAAATACAATGTAGCCCTTAAAATATTTGTTGTTTGAAGACTACATTGATGTTTTTTGCAATTCCTAATTAAACTTCTTCAAATTGATTGCTGTAAAAGTGCGAATAAAAATTTGTCCATTTCAACCTTCACTTCAAATAATTAAATGTTGATTATCTTTTTTTCTCTCTTTCCCCGAGTGAAAATAGTGATTTAAGTAACTACGCTGAAAATTCAGCTAATTTTATACCTTTTTAATGTTGTAAAATCGTATGAGGTAGACTATTGGTCCTTTTATTCGATAAAGAAAAAACTAGTTTTGAGAAATTTCATTTTCATTCCCAAGGTGTGGGAGGATAATTATTCTTTCGAGAAAATTGAAATTTATGACCACCGATATTAAAACAAAGTATCAAATTTGAAATAATCAGCAGGGGAATCCAAAAGAAGGCAATATATTTTTATTTTGTTTACACCGTCGATTCGAAAAGTGTATAAATTTTCTAGGAGACGAAAAAAAATTTCAATAATATTTTTTTTATTCGAAGAAAATTACTGCATCAGTAAACATATTTTACTTGTAAATAAATTATTTATTCTCGTATTTTATGAACGTGTAGAAGAAAACAACGCATATTCCTATCAAATAATTATTATCAAATTAATAATTCGATTTATAAGAATATACGTTTCTAATCGGACCGGACGTATACATATTGCAAAATTCAGTACTTGCCAAGTAGAATCGATTTTTCTTCATTAATTAGCGTTGATTAAAAAATCACAAAGTACACATCACAAGTGAATCACTGGTCAACATAATCAAGTCTTTGTGTTTTTGCGAAAAATTTAAATTTTTCTTTGAAAATTTCGGTTTGCTTGTGATCCAATAATGGTGGCGAACTTTGCTCTATCGATGATGAATTTTGTTATTGAATTCACCAGAATACTGGGAATTGTCTTTAGAGATGGGTCATCAAAGCTAACAAATAGGTCCATTTGGGGGAAGAAAAAAAAACAAGTTTTATTGCCTTCGTTAGTAAAAAATTCAGAAATTTTATTACAATGATACAGACAAACAATATTACAATGGAACAGACCCCCCAAATGCCCTACAAGGCGACATTAATCAAAATAGGGTTTATACGCATGCAAAAATAATTTTTTAATTAAGTTGAAACTAAAAATTACTCATATTTTATGCACCTGATGATATTCAAATAAATAGGTGTGTGTTTTCAGAGAAGCTATACCCCCCCCCAGAGCTGAAATTAGCCCCCTTTAAAGAAAATCGTATTCGCCTCCCCTTTTGTTTAATGAAAATTAACAAAATTTTGAATTATTGGTACTGAAGTATGGAATTTCAATTTTTTTCTTTTTATTCATCTTATCTTCGTATCAAGTGCCGGTTTAGCAGGTTTTCGAGAAAAAACAATTTTTTTTAGCGTCGGACAACAAATTTTTTAGCGCCGCCTTTGTATATTTTTGCTGATGTTATTGATGACTTCAGACTAAGATCATTATTTTTAAACTAAATTATAAATACCGAGGGTGTTCTAATTCCGCATCCTTGAAATTACGGTTTCTCATTTCGTATTACTCCATCCTTTGTACTCGAAACCCAATTATTAGAAAGTGAGAAGAAGATTTTGAGAGTTGAAATAAATTGAAAAATGAAATAATATTCAATTCTCGTCGATTTTCAGTGCTCCTGCCCCCCCTCCACAAATGTCGTTTCGCCAAGCAAAGAGAAAGAGTGGGGTTTTTGAATAATTTCAACTATATGTCGTATGCAGGAAAAATATAGGTTTCCACTTTCCGGTTTTTCAACTCGACCTTTGGTGGATTTATCGTATCGAAAAAAAGAAGAAGATCCTTGTTTTCTCTCTTTGGCCACTTTGAGAACAAATCACTCAGTAAATAAACTGCATATTACAGCGTGTTTAGTTATCTGTAATGCGTTTTAATAATATAGTCAGATTTCAGAATTCAGTCCTTTTATCTCTTAATTTATTAAGCCAAACACCAATATTGATAGCTTAATCAGAGACTTCCCTTACCTCCCTTTTGCAAAAAGGTCAGTAAGTTAATTAGAAATGTTGAAAAGAGAAGTCGATTAAATTTTTGCCAACTTATTAAAATCAGTTCTTAGAATTGTGAACAGATCATTCTCAATTAATGCAAATAATATTTCAAGAGTTAAGATTGTAGAGAAATTAAATAATTAAAAATTCAAGTTCGTGATACCTACTACTAATGTTTCTAAAAGCTCTTATTATTTCAAACGAAAAGGTACTCTCATGCTTTTAATTTCCGTTTTATCAGGGGAAATTTGATTTAGAAATACTAATTTTATTCGTTGAATAATGAGCCCAAGGTTAGTGAGTATACCTGCACGATTTGAGTTTATCGGTTATCTACTCGATATATTAATAGAAGAAAATATTGAAGAGCTTTTTTTTTTCATGTACTATTGTTTTATTCTGTTAATCACAACGTTTATGGCCATATTATCAACATAGTCTAATATATTCTTAAAATTCTCTCCGCGGTTGAAGGTACTTACTGATAAAATTTGTCGATCGTGATGTTATTTGTCACTGAATTTTATTAGTTGGAGTGAGCGAAGTATGCGACAAGGAATACCAGAAGAAGGGGGCTCAAAGGGGCAAAGCTTATCTCATAATAAATGTCGGGAACTCGCGCTATTACCTTCTTTTTGGAAAAATTCAATTATTTGTGTTCTCTGAAAAACTGACTTTCTATACGAACTTGAGATAGCCTCTTTTATATTTTTGAAATTTCAGCTACTTTAGTTGAGCCCTCTATGCCTTCAAATATAGCTATAGCTTTCACGAAGAGTCGTGAAGGTGAAGATGAATTCTCTTTGACATCAATTGTATATACCTAAATGAAAAAAGGTTCATTTACTTTTCGTGTGAAAAAACATTTTCAAATCAAACTTGAAGCATACAACTTTTCATGTCTCGCATAAAATACTGAATTCAATTTGTAAGCTCAATTTGTAGGGTCATTTTATAAGCTCAATTTGTAAGCTCATTTAGTAAGCTCATTTTGTAAGCACGATTTGTAAGCTCATTTTGTGGTTCAATTTATGGGATCTATTTGTAAGCTCAATTTGGGAGCACAAAAAAACTTCGTCCGGAGAGACGTCATCGTATGATAACATTGGACACTAAAGGACACGCACAAAATCGACTAGAAATATCGCGAAGGTTTACCCAGAGGAAACAAACCGATCATCCGAGATAGCCTAGAAAGTTTTTCAGGCAATCCCAAAATTGCAGCCTCGACAAGCCTACATAAACACGACGATATCGGAGACACCGGAACCGATGTCAAAGAAGACAAACACGATGATGGTATCCGAGATGAGATGCCTGAAAGAAGAAATAGTCGCGGTAAACGTTATTCACCACCAGCAAAGTGCGAAGAAGCTGAAAAACGCAGAAACGAGCGGAGAGGTGAACGTTATGAAGAATACCGTAGACGGTCTAGAGACAGAGATGAAGATCGAAACCGTTATCGAGATGATAGAGATAGATATCGAGATGAGAGAGACCGAGATCGCGAACCGGATAGAAGACCATCTGGACGGGAAGGTCATCGGGATCACCGAGATTCAGATCCAGACGACGAAGACAAAAGAAAACCCGATCGAGGCAGAAGAAATTCGCGTGACAATGGTAATGATAGAAGTAGACGTCACTATGATTACGATAGAGACAAATCTCGTAGAGACAAGGACGATTCGCGTCGTTCAAGAAGAGACAGATATTCGTCAGATGACGATTATGAACCAGATAAAGACGAGCTGTGGAGCGACTATATCAACGAGGAAGAATCCGAAACTTCCGAATCGGAAAGGGAGTACTCCAAACGTGGTAAGAAACTGAACCGATCTAGAAGAAGCGGTAGTGGAAGTCGATATAACATCCAGTTGCCCTGTCTAGATCCTACCAAGATGGATCCCTACAAAGAAAACGATACTCGCTCACCACCTATGTTTGTCGAAGAATTTGAAGGTCTGACTGACCATATTAAAGACGACGAAAAATTGAGAGGGGTACTGTTCCGACAATTATTCAAGGAAGTATTGTACAGTAGGTGTACTACAATGCCAAGGAAAGTACCATACCCAATCATGAAGAACTGGTTTCTCCAAGTAGCATGGTCTAAGAGTGCTAAGAGAGCCAGATGTAACCAGATCTTGAGCTGGACCAGAGAATCTGTCGGTGTACAAAACATAGCAGCATTCCTGCAAATCATCAACACCAAACTAATCGAGTGTGAAGTAAATGCGGCAGATCGATTCGTTTTTGTGACACAGAAAGCACCCATGAGTTACGTGGTCTCATTACAAGAGAAAGATTTTAAGAGCCCGAAAGCTCTTAATGTTGCTTTGAGCCGAATTGAACGGAAGAAGGCTAATCACAAAATAGTGAACGAATTCTCGTATGCTTATCGTGAAAACGAGAAAAGCGAGAAGGAAAAGCCGAAACGTCCATTCGCCCGCACGAAAGCAGTAGCAGCGATAGGTGTCGGAAATGAAACTGATGCTTATACTACCGACAATGCTATTCAGTCTGATGATGAAGACAGCTCGGGAAACGAGTAATGGCAGCTGTAGGCGACCATACAGCTGGCCTGAAGAATAAACCCAGGTCGCGAGTGACATTCCAAACTAGAAACAAAACTAGTACACTCATCGACAAGGCTCAAGTAAAAGAGAAGAAAGATCGATCGAAAAATAAAATTGTAACCGAAAACCCGGTTGAGAAATCGACTGCGGTAAACGTTTCCGAAAACGATAAGCTCGAAAAAACTGTAGAGCAACCTAAATTGTTAGAGACGGAAAGTAGCGAAAATTGTTATTTCGTGAAATCTGGAGCTACTAAAACGTTTGCGAGAAACGATAATATCGGTAAGTTCGACTCTAGAAAAGAGACGTTTAATGTTAGCAAGACAGAGGATGTTAAACCAATTTCTAAACCGATAGAAATTATGCCTCATGTCCTATCCTTAGAAGAAAACCCAGCTACCCCGCGGTGGCTAAACTATCGTGTATTCGGGGATCCTTCCTTTTTGAGTTGGCTAACTAAGTCGAAAAACTCTAATCTGTACGGGAAAGTTGATCCAAAAGTAAAATCGTTCCCAAAAATCTTTAGACCTTATTCGCTTTTAAATGCAGCGAAAGATTGTAGTCGAAAAGATGACGAAATCATTATCGGTATGACCGAATATATGATTGACGATAGGGATTTCGATTTAGAAGATTTTACCGAGAAACTAAAACAATTGTTACAGTATCTCTTCGATGAGATTAAGATTAAGACCGCGATCGTTGCGACTATACCGATTCGTCCAGAAAGACAACGAGACGGAGCATATCGAGGTCGAATTAAACAAGTAAACAGTAAGCTGTGGGAGCTGAAAAATAACCTGAATCGTATGTTCATTTTCGATGTTCAGAAGAAATTGACACCCTCACCTACTATCGGTGAAGACGGGAAAATTGATGCTAGAAATGGTTATTACGAAATCCCTACAGAAGGCGGAAAGGACCATATGCGCTACACCTTTGAAGGCGCTATGAAAATGGATCTAGAGTTAGCCGATACGATCCGAAAATTCATACCTTCTAGCACGGAACCACCTATGTGCGCTGTCTATATGATCGGCAGCCGAGGTAAAATGGATGGGCTAACCTTTGCAGGATCCGAATTCACCTTACCACCTCTAACAAATACTAATGAAGTACAGCAACAACAAGAAGAGACTGTACCTGAAAAGAAAAAAGAAGAATCACCATCTGCGGAAAACGAATCTGAAATCGAATCAGAAGATTTCACACCTTACGAAGATGAAGATGTTTTTACAGCACCTTCAGATTTCGATAGCGAAGGTTCGCAAAACGTTTCCGAGAACGATTACAATTTTATCGTATCCTGTTTAGGAGAAGACGAGTTACATTCTAGCTCAGAAGATAAAAATTGTTCAGCAATCGATAGAGAACGTAAAGAACATATGTACATGCCAGTATATATCGGTGAGAAAACCTACTCTATCATGCTAGATAGTGGTTCTAGAGACTCATATATTACTAGAGAACAATTAGAAGTAATCAAAGCAAATCACCCTGGAATAAACGTATACAAGGTGAAACATATAGACAATAGTATTAAGGTTGCAGCGGGAGCAACGACTCTAAAAACTATCTATATGTGTAGAATCGATATGTTCATAATAGATTTAGACGGAATAAAACATCAAGTTAGCATCCCATTAAAAGTTGTGAAAGAACTTCACATCTCGATTATAGTCGGTCAAGAGCTCCTCGGAACTCTATATGGTTTAGTAGTAGATCATAAATACCGAATAGCTGAATGGAGGTTAAATCCAGAAAGTGATGACAGAACACCATTCAAGTTATATACCTACCACGAGATGCGAGGTATGGACGCTATCTTATTAACCATACCAGAAGATTTAAAAATCGATCCTCAAGTGAAAAGAGATATCGAAAGTTTGAAACTTGAAGAAAGCGACAGCGTTCGAGATCGATTTTTGAAAACGTTAATCGACGTGAACCCAATGTTCGAAGATAAAATCAGAGGTTGTACAGCTGGTTTCCACGAATTTCGAATGGATCCGAGCATCCCGCATATGGACCCGAAAGAAAGATTGGTGCCGAAAAGTATGCAAGGTGAAGCTGATGCTCTGATGGAAAATTGGCTCAAAAATGAAATCGTGAAGCAAGGAAGTAGCGATTACTATTCACCCCTGCTAGCTGTAAGAAAACCAAACGGCGAATTAAGACTCTGTTTAGATTGCAGAGAAATCAATAAATACATGAGAGCGCACGGAGAAACCGTACCGAAAATAGACGAAATAAAAACTCGTTTTCACAGTTCTAGATATTTCTCGAAAATCGATTTTAGATCAGGATTTTTGCAAATTCAACTTGCAGAAGAATCAAAGAAATATACCGGTTTCCGGTATAAAGGAACACCTTACCTTCATAATCGAGTACCTTTCGGCACAAAAGACTCTATGCCTGCTTTCATCCGGATAATGAAAATCGTTTTAGCGGATTGTGACCAATTTGCATGCGCATACGTAGATGACATTCTAATACACTCTGCGACAGCAGAAGATCATCTTAAGCACCTAGATATCGTGCTGAAAAAAGCTAACGCAGCAAACATGGCAATACGACTCGATAAGTGTTCATTTTTTGAATCATCCGCTAAATACCTAGGATACGTCATCGATAGACAAGGAATCAGTCCTGACCCAGCAAGAGCTGAAGCTATAACCCAATACGCCCGACCAACAGACAAGAAGAGCGCTCGATCCTTCCTCGGAGTAGTAGGATACTATAGGAATCACATCCACAGATGTTCGGATTTAGAAGTACCACTCCGAGATTTGACCCGGATCGATACACCTTTTGTCTGGGAGGGGAAACACCAGATCGCATTTGATCTTTTAAAGAGACAGATCGCTAAACGTTTACTGAATGTCCACCCCGATTGGTCAAAACCGTTTTTCATCGCAACCGATGCATCGAACTATGCGATCGCGGGTATGATAATACAGATACGAGACGACGGTCAACAGGACGTAGTAGCAATGTGTAGTCGAATGCTGAATAAAGCCGAGAGAAATTACCAAACTTTCGAAAAAGAACTTTTGGCGATGGTTTACACTCTCCAGAAAAACCGATATATGCTACTTGGCTACGAGATACACTGGAAGACTGATCACCATGCACTGACATATTTCCTCAAGACAGCCGAATCTACATCGCAGAGAGTAAACCGATGGAGGCTGTACATTAACAACTACGACATTAAGGCTATCGAACATATACCGGGCAGAGATAATGTAGCACCCGATGCTCTTTCCCGGTACTTCGAAGTCATAAACGGTCCAAAGGATATGACGTATCCACCCGTCATGTTCATCGGAGACAACGGACAAGGTGGTAATTCGCTGGAAACAATTATGGCGAACATGAACGATTTACAAAAACGTTGCCCTGAGGTCAGAAAAGCGGTACGAGAGAAAATAAGAAATGTAGAAATTTTAAACGGTATTGCTTACTACATAAATCGTGATGGACAATCTCGAATATACGCTCCAGTTTGTGTTAGAGCAGATTTCATTCGATTTTATCACGATAAGTACTCTCATCCGGGTGTTAAGAAGACACTACAGGTGATCCGGCGTCATTTTGATTGGCCCAAGTGTAAGGATCAAGTAGTCGACTTCTGCCGGAACTGCATGACCTGCAGGAAAAATAAAGCCATTAATTATTCCCCAGTAGGTCAATTTAAGTCGATCGAAGCAAAAGAACCGCTCCAATCACCCTATTTCAGCAGAAAACATTCGATGCTTCAGGCGACTTAATCGACATACCCGATCCAGAATTCACTGAAATCAAAACTAAAGCATTAGAAAATACGAAGAAAATGCTTGAACAACGAAAAAAGTTCTATTCCAAACTGAACAACCGTTTCGTGAAATTGTCTGTAGGCGATAAGGTGTTGGCCAAATTCGTTCAACTTTCAAATGCCGCCAAAAGACAGACAGGAAAGTTGTTTCATAAGTGGAAAGGTCCTTATATGATATCCAAAGTATTAGGACAAAACGCTTATCAATTCGTGGATGATGCTGGAAATCAATACGAAAGACATATCCGTCATCTACAGAAAGTGTAAGAAATCAAACTTTATTCATCGAAATTAATTCCTAATTATAGTGTAATTAGCGAAAAACGTTTACTTTTGAACGATAATGTACTTACGCGAAATTCGTAGAAGTCGTAAGACGAGAAAATAATTTGAAGTTGAGAAAAAGAAAATATTTTATTCCAAAATATTCTCCTTCAATTATCCTCCAAAATTTAAAAATCCTTAAAAACGACAGAAAAACTAGTTTCATCTGAAACCGAACCGATAACAAATCGAACCCCATTGTTCTGTTATCTGGAACTCGTGAGCCGAATACAATGTATTCTGTGAAACATGTGATCACCAGCAACGAGTATAGGAAGAAACGGTTAAGCCCAAACACACTCGACGCGATACGCGCGAACGAGACACAGATAAAACTAAAATTCGAACACAGACAAAATACGCTCCATTGTCACAGACGAAAGCCAAAAACGCAAACCGTTTTTAGTGTGACTGGTCTCGCCACTTTTCACTCCAAACGAGAAAATGCGTAGTACAAATGACTAATATGGCTGAAAGGTAAGCGTCCGAATGAATTTGTAGTGTTCATAAATATTTTTGAAGTGTTTGTGATATATTTGTAATCCAAAACGATATTGAAGTGGTCGAAATTGTGATCGGTAATTCGAAAACGTTTTGAAAGATATTTTTGTGTGAAATCGTTCGAAATGGCGGCAAGAAGAGGAGGCGTCATTGATCAGCAAAATCTAGACCAAATGATCCGCAATATGTATTATTCTCGTGATGGAAAGAGTAAGAATTATAGTTTCTTCCTACGGTGTTTGTTGTTATATTAGAAATCTGAAAAAGATGTGCTTCTGTTTAAACAGACGGGTATGCTACGTATTACTCCTTCGATATGGAAGTTATGTTTCCGGAGTTTACGAACCGGAACACAAACGTTCTAATTGATTGTAGCGACGATGTTCTGACGCAAAGAGTCTCGGCTATAGATGAGGATGAGCTCCGCGCGAGTGCCGAAATCGTTAGACTCGAAGAAGATGTCGTTGAAGAAGCAATCGTTTCCGTAGGGCGAAAGAAGGAATTGTTAGAAAATTTGGAAGAGGAACTAATCGCTTACATATAGAGTTCCGAGGAGCTCTTGACCGACTATAATCGAGATGTGAAGTTCTTTCACAACTTTTAATGGGATGCTAACTTGATGTTTTATTCCGTCTAAATCTATTATGTACATATCGATTCTACACATATAGATAGTTTTTAGAGTCGTTGCTCCCGCTGCAACCTTAATACTATTGTCTATATGTTTCACCTTGTATACGTTTATTCCAGGGTGATTTGCTTCGATTACTTCTAATTGTTCTCTAGTAATATATGAGTCTCTAGAACCAATATCTAGCATGATAGAGTAGGTTTTCTCACCGATATATACTGGCATGTACATATGTTCTTTACGTTCTCTATCGATTGCTGAACAATTTTTATCTTCTGAGCTAGAATGTAACTCGTCTTCTCCTAAACAGGATACGATAAAATTGTAATCGTTCTCGGAAACGTTTTGCGAACCTTCGCTATCGAAATCTGAAGGTGCTGTAAAAACATCTTCATCTTCGTAAGGTGTGAAATCTTCTGATTCGATTTCAGATTCGTTTTCCGCAGATGGTGATTCTTCTTTTTTCTTTTCAGGTACAGTCTCTTCTTGTTGTTGCTGTACTTCATTAGTATTTGTTAGAGGTGGTAAGGTGAATTCGGATCCTGCAAAGGTTAGCCCATCCATTTTACCTCGGCTGCCGATCATATAGACAGCGCACATAGGTGGTTCCGTGCTAGAAGGTATGAATTTTCGGATCGTATCGGCTAACTCTAGATCCATTTTCATAGCGCCTTCAAAGGTGTAGCGCATATGGTCCTTTCCGCCTTCTGTAGGGATTTCGTAATAACCATTTCTAGCATCAATTTTCCCGTCTTCACCGATAGTAGGTGAGGGTGTCAATTTCTTCTGAACATCGAAAATGAACATACGATTCAGGTTATTTTTCAGCTCCCACAGCTTACTGTTTACTTGTTTAATTCGACCTCGATATGCTCCGTCTCGTTGTCTTTCTGGACGAATCGGTATAGTCGCAACGATCGCGGTCTTAATCTTAATCTCATCGAAGAGATACTGTAACAATTGTTTTAGTTTCTCGGTAAAATCTTCTAAATCGAAATCCCTATCGTCAATCATATATTCGGTCATACCGATAATGATTTCGTCATCTTTTCGACTACAATCTTTCGCTGCATTTAAAAGCGAATAAGGTCTAAAGATTTTTGGGAACGATTTTACTTTTGGATCAACTTTCCCGTACAGATTAGAGTTTTTCGACTTAGTTAGCCAACTCAAAAAGGAAGGATCCCCGAATACACGATAGTTTAGCCACCGCGGGGTAGCTGGGTTTTCTTCTAAGGATAGGACATGAGGCATAATTTCTATCGGTTTAGAAATTGGTTTAACATCCTCTGTCTTGCTAACATTAAACGTCTCTTTTCTAGAGTCGAACTTACCGATATTATCGTTTCTCGCAAACGTTTTAGTAGCTCCAGATTTCACGAAATAACAATTTTCGCTACTTTCCGTCTCTAACAATTTAGGTTGCTCTACAGTTTTTTCGAGCTTATCGTTTTCGGAAACGTTTACCGCAGTCGATTTCTCAACCGGGTTTTCGGTTACAATTTTATTTTTCGATCGATCTTTCTTCTCTTTTACTTGAGCCTTGTCGATGAGTGTACTAGTTTTGTTTCTAGTTTGGAATGTCACTCGCGACCTGGGTTTATTCTTCAGGCCAGCTGTATGGTCGCCTACAGCTGCCATTACTCGTTTCCCGAGCTGTCTTCATCATCAGACTGAATAGCATTGTCGGTAGTATAAGCATCAGTTTCATTTCCGACACCTATCGCTGCTACTGCTTTCGTGCGGGCGAATGGACGTTTCGGCTTTTCCTTCTCGCTTTTCTCGTTTTCACGATAAGCATACGAGAATTCGTTCACTATTTTGTGATTAGCCTTCTTCCGTTCAATTCGGCTCAAAGCAACATTAAGAGCTTTCGGGCTCTTAAAATCTTTCTCTTGTAATGAGACCACGTAACTCATGGGTGCTTTCTGTGTCACAAAAACGAATCGATCTGCCGCATTTACTTCACACTCGATTAGTTTGGTGTTGATGATTTGCAGGAATGCTGCTATGTTTTGTACACCGACAGATTCTCTGGTCCAGCTCAAGATCTGGTTACATCTGGCTCTCTTAGCACTCTTAGACCATGCTACTTGGAGAAACCAGTTCTTCATGATTGGGTATGGTACTTTCCTTGGCATTGTAGTACACCTACTGTACAATACTTCCTTGAATAATTGTCGGAACAGTACCCCTCTCAATTTTTCGTCGTCTTTAATATGGTCAGTCAGACCTTCAAATTCTTCGACAAACATAGGTGGTGAGCGAGTATCGTTTTCTTTGTAGGGATCCATCTTGGTAGGATCTAGACAGGGCAACTGGATGTTATATCGACTTCCACTACCGCTTCTTCTAGATCGGTTCAGTTTCTTACCACGTTTGGAGTACTCCCTTTCCGATTCGGAAGTTTCGGATTCTTCCTCGTTGATATAGTCGCTCCACAGCTCGTCTTTATCTGGTTCATAATCGTCATCTGACGAATATCTGTCTCTTCTTGAACGACGCGAATCGTCCTTGTCTCTACGAGATTTGTCTCTATCGTAATCATAGTGACGTCTACTTCTATCATTACCATTGTCACGCGAATTTCTTCTGCCTCGATCGGGTTTTCTTTTGTCTTCGTCGTCTGGATCTGAATCTCGGTGATCCCGATGACCTTCCCGTCCAGATGGTCTTCTATCCGGTTCGCGATCTCGGTCTCTCTCATCTCGATATCTATCTCTATCATCTCGATAACGGTTTCGATCTTCATCTCTGTCTCTAGACCGTCTACGGTATTCTTCATAACGTTCACCTCGCCGCTTGTTTCTGCGTTTTTCAGCTTCTTCGCGCTTTGCTGGTGGTGAATAGCGTTTACCGCGACTATTTCTTCTTTCAGGCATCTCATCTCGGATACCATCATCGTGTTTGTCTTCTTTGACATTGGTTCCGGTGTCTCCGATATCGTCGTGTTTATGTAGGCTTGTCGAGGCTGCAATTTTGGGATTGCCTGAAAAACTTTCTAGGCTATCTCGGATGATCGGTTTGTTTCCTCTGGGTAAACCTTCGCGATATTTATTCATACTTTCAGAATAATATCTCGGATGAGTAGGTGTCTCGTTTTTCACCTCTAGCTCATATTTACTTAGTTTTCTAACGACTTCTTCCATCTTTCTCAGATTGTTTTCACGATTGCTTTGATCATCGGTAAGATAATCGTTTAGGATCGTACGGTATTCTTTTTGTACTTCGAAGGTTTCTTTAAGCTTCTTTTTCAAATCGTCGACTTCTAGATTATCGATGTCTTCTATCTCTACAATTTCAGAGATTTCAACCTGCTTTTTCTTGTATTTTTCGACGATCTCGCAACTCTTTTCAATATCTACAGTGAAAAGTTCGGTCTTCTCTTTCGGGGATAGCGCGAATAGATGTGGTTCGAAATAATGTTGGCAAGTAGCTCCAACATTGTCTCTTCGATCATCGTATGGCACCTTCCTATCATCTTCGGAGTCGTAATCGCTATGGCGGTTAGGTTTCTTCTTTCTACCACCTCTATGTTGAGGGGTCTCATCAGCCCTCCGATAACGACCATCGTAGTGTCTAGGTCTAAACGACATGTAGGCAGATTGTTCTGAAACGTTTATCGAGACAAAAGTCTGATCTATATTGTCTTAATCCGGTTAAAAAAAGGAGATGTCCGTGGGTAAAAGAAAAAAACGTTTTCCGATAGATAAGTTCTATGGATTTATGAGAATATATGCACAAAAATATAAGAGAGCAATATACCTGGTGACACAAGTTAAAAATATACGAAATCAGAATTGGCAAGAATATTACAACTGCTAATTTTGGTAAGGAGGTAATCGGTTCATATACTTCTATGGGATATATTCAAAAATGTGGGACTAATATTGTAGTCACTCTATAGAGAGTCCAGATCTATAGGTGTAAAAAAAATGGGGATAGGTGTAAACCTTCTAAAAAAAACAAAAAAAATTTCAACTCTTAAAAGTTAAATTCTAGGAAAATCGTTTACACTCAAAATTTACGTTAATTTCAAAAAAATAATTAAAAAATCTAAAGGTTGTCGAAACAACAAAAATTCCGAAAAATGGCAAAAAATCAAATATTTATTCCAAAAAAATTTCAAACCAGGGGAATAACAATTTCAGCTAGATAGATATAGTCAACATCCGCAAACGCCAATCTGTGTTTGGATTGAAGGATAAAAATAAGATTAGACAGGGGGAAGTAGCCTAAAAGGTTGCTGCTTAGCAAACAGCAGCGTCTGGAACGGATACTCAGGGAGTCAACACTATGAGTAAGCCAGGTAGGGAAATGACACAGTCGCCAGTCACATTTTTCAGGAAAGAAAATGGACAAAACCAAATGGAAATTTTAAAAGGGGGGACAGAATTTCACTGTTAGGAATAATTCGACGGGCTAAGTCGGTATCCAATAAGAAAGAGACTTCTAGGAGTCACAGCGGTTCCGGTTAGGATCTGACAGTCCTGGTAGGAAAACCTAAGGAAGACATATTGCATCAGATCTCAGAACCAATCTATTTAGAAGTTAACGAATGGTGGTAAAGGATAACCCTACAGGAATAGAAAATTGAATTTTAGGATTTACAAAATTTATTAGTAACGGATAAACGGTTTGGTTCGCATCACAGGACAGAGAGAAACCAACCCCTCCGTCCTGTCACGGTCGCCATATAATTAGAATTATTAGACCGAAGGGAGTGGCCTCATCGATTAATCTGAGGTGTCCGAAGCCACCACAAACAAAAATCTCAGATTATTACTACCACGATCTAATAAAGCACAAGACAGCAGAGTTAGTTTAGATACTCCAAAAACGATTAAATTCTGAAAATCCTAAGCAAAAGAAAACCTAAGCTACATTGAAAAGAGAAATTTAGAAGAGGGAATCAAAAGAGAGAAGAGAAGGGGTCAATCCGTTTTACATGACGAGAGGGATATACAACGTTGATTACGATATCATACCTAGCTTATATTTGTTATTCCCCATATTGGGGGGGTGAAACTAGAACATCTTACCTCCTACCTCACAAAAATGAAACAAGAAATAAGAGTGAAAGTACATACCACCAATAATACTTGAACAAATTTAATAATCAGGTTACTCGAACAGCACAAAAAAATATAAGTTCTCCACGAAAATGAGAAATAATTCGAATTGTAAATAAAAATCACGGATTTCCAAATAAACGAAATGAATGAAGATTCTGCTTCAAAAATAAAAGACACGGTAAAACGATGAAGATGAAAATAACGATTTCAAACTCCAACAAAAAATATCAAACTTCAAAAATACTCTAAGTTCAGAAACGATACCGAAAAAAATCAATCAAAGGACAAAAATTCAAAACGACAACCGATTCCTTTGACGAGGAAAATCAAAAGTCAAGGATTCAAGCTCTCAACCGAACACAACTCAGGAGGCTAACATTTTCCTCAACCGATTCTTAAAACGTTATTTGCACCCCACTCACATGCGCGCTCAGCTTGCCAGAGTGAGTAGACTTACCGAAACAAAACTTACCATTAATAATTTCGAAATTTCCCTAATTACAAAACGTTTTGGCAAGCTATGAAAAAAATAGAAAATAAAAGGAGCTAGTATTAAAATTATTTCGAGATTGGCAATGGAAAATAAAAAAATTTAAAAAAATTAAATTTAGTAGAACCCCTTCTCTTCGGTTCCCTCAAGCTTATGTACGTAGTCTGTTCAATAAGTTCGTATCAAACTAAAATAGCATGAAAGTGAGAGCTCAAACAGACTGACACCTATGTTTATCATATAGAGGACATTGAAACAAATCAAATGAGTGTATGGAACTTGAAAATCAGTTAATTTATATGTGTGTTGTGAATGTTTAATTAAAGGGCCTTTTTACTCCTTGTCATAAAAAAATAAAGAATAATTAAATCAAGCCACACATTAATGTGAAATTCTTTTTGAAACAGAGTAAAATATGCTAGGAAATTCACTTACTGTGTATGGCGATTCAGCCTAACAACAATCAACGTGAAGAAACTGGGAAAAACGTTTACGAGGTGGCAGGGAGGATGCAGATGACGACGCGCGGGTTCACCCTCCCATCCCCGCTCCTACTGACGCAAACATCACTTGTGTGCTTGGTATTCTACGCCACGCTGTCAGAATGGTTGCGGACAAGTTGAATATAGGCACTACAACTGTATATTCCATTTGAGTCAACGATCTTGTGCCTAAATTCAAGTCATCTGCAATCATTCTGTCGGGTTAGCGCAGAACACAAAGCACAAGTCTTACGCACACAATGAAAAATAAGGAAAAAAATATCTCAACCGTGAAATATCCTTCTGATTCCTTCTGATTCCTTCTGGCTTAGCCCCTTATGACTTTTTTTTTTCTACCAGAGGTCAGAAAGGTCATGGGGGGTAACTATTATAGTGCCTTAATGACTTCAAAACAAAGTGTGACAGGGGTAATAAAGGCCCTTTGATCAAACATTCACCACACACATATAAATTGACTGATTTTCAAGTTCCATACACTCATTTGATTTGTTTCAATGTCCTCTATATGATAAACATGGGTGTCAGTCTGTTTGAGCTCTCACTTTCATGCTATTTTAGTTTGATACGAACTTATTGAACAAACTACGTATGATGACGTCATCATACGATAACATTGGACGCACACGGCCACGCAAAATTTCGACCAAACGTCTAGTAATAAGAATTCATCTTTCAAACTCAGTCCAACCATTTTTGCGCATTACCCATACAGCCGACATAATTATTCTGTAGCTGTTCTGTCACTCAGTATACTTTGCTGCGCCGCCATAAAAATTACTAAGAAATCCGTGAAATTGGAATTCTCGCGTAAGTCCATCTCTCAGCAGCTGGCCATTTTCGACGCCAGCTCATTTACTCGTAGAAGGTGACGATGAGCCTGAGTGCTGCCAAAGAGCCAGATGAGGAAGCGGCTGCTGACTGGCCGAGTGTCTCGGACGAGCATTACATCTTCAGCTATGGCCGTGCGCTGGAGCCGAAATTCAGCAACCCTTCGATAGCCGGCTACTACCGACCGTGGCGGTTCATCGACAAGAAACGCAGCGGAGTGTCTCGCGTCTTCTACGCCCGCTCCCGCGAGTTCCGCATCGCCCTGGACGTCAGTCAGTTCGCCCACGACGATGTGGTGGTGAAGTTGGCGGGCGACAAAATTGTGATCGAGGCTCAGCATCCGACCATGTCCGACTATTTGGGTCGCATCAGCCGAGAACTGGTGAGAAAATACAAAACGCCGCCGGATCTGAAGCTGAACACCATTACCGGCAAGTATAAGAGGGGCTTCCTCATTTTGTGGGCTGACCGGGACTTCGAGCCTGCCGAGAAGCCGGAGATCAGCATGCTGGACGAGAAAGACAGGGATGACGACGACGACGATGAGTCAATGGTCAAGAGGAACGTATCGGACGTGGAGCAGCTGAAGGAGGTGGCCAGTGCAAAGGCAGAGTTTCAGAATGTGCTCGGCTTAGACGCAGCCACCAGAAGTTCAGCCGCTGGTAGAGGTGCCGAGGTGACCAACCGAGTGGCTGGCAACGAAGAAGTCATCATTCGTATAAGGAAGTCTTCGTCACCTATTAGTAGCAGTTCGGTGTGAAGTAGGACGACAATTAGGTGCTAGAATAGTTGTGAAATATATGTTTGACCTTACAACCAAAAGGAGAGTAGTTGTATTATTATAAGTGGAATCTGAGAGAGTTACGAAGCCATTTCAGATATATATCTGCTGGATGCACTGAAAAAAAATTCTTTTGTAATTCTTACCATACAAAATTATGAATTGCCCCAGTTGTCCTATAAAAAATGGTGAAAATTACT
Source organism: Parthenolecanium corni (assembly GCA_038050395.1). Taxonomy (NCBI): domain Eukaryota; kingdom Metazoa; phylum Arthropoda; class Insecta; order Hemiptera; family Coccidae; genus Parthenolecanium; species Parthenolecanium corni. Next base: position 1,528,632 of record JBBCAQ010000002.1, read on the forward strand.
ATTGAAAGAAAAGTGATTGTTACTATTTAATCAACATCTAAGACTGGGTTTGCATGTGCTTACAAATTTCCTTTCATCGTGAAAGTTGATTCAGAAATTCTGAAGTAGGTAGATTGTTAATATTGAAAATAGTTCGTGCATCAATGGGAAAGTTTCACGTGAAAAAATGATTAATGCCAATATAATTGATTAACTACATAGTACATAAAGCTTTATGAAAGACATCGAGTATTAGTAGTAAGGGGGTCCCTTGAGGACATATATGGGACAACGGTTCCGGTGCGTGTGGGGTGCAGGTGCACTGCGAGGGGGGTGTGAAAGAAGGGGGCGAGTGACCGTTAGGAAAGAGGGGATGGCCAGAAAGGGGGTTAGAATTTTTAACGGTTTTTTTCTGGCTGTCCTATAATTTTAACGGTCATTTTCAGATTCAAATTTCAACTGATTTTTATTTTTCACTATTTTGACCCAGTTTTGATTTTCTGACCATCGTCTACTTTTTTACCGGATTTTAAACATCGTCTACTTTTTAACCATTTTACCATTTTTTTATTTTCTTCTTTTCACCCTCTTTTATTAGCCACTCGTCGCCCCCTTTTTTCATCATTGTCTGCAGTAGTACGAGTATTTTGACAAAATTCTTTTGGTGGTCTGGTTTGATTGTGGGACAGGCAGGCGCGCTTATTTTTCTGCTGTCTGGTTGAATGACTACTGTTTTGTCAATTTTATTAGTTTTGTACCCTTCATTACTATTTAGCCACATGCCAACCCTTTTTTTAATGCGAAGCTTTCACTCTTTGATTTCTATTTTTTGGTCTCTCTATGTTAACCACTCGTCTTAGATATTGACTCTTTTACCCATTTTAACACAAAAAATATCTACTCGACTCACCCTTTCCATTCATCTGACTATTGTATTTTTTACTAAAATATTTTACCTCCTGTTTGGTTTAGACCATCTGGATCTTTACTGTTTCCATATTTACGGATAATTTGCGGTTTTGTTGCTCATCTCTTTTTATTCATTGGCAGAATATGACTTATTTACGATCTGGATCTAGTCACCCCTTTTTACGTCATACCTTTTTAACTACTTGTGTATATCAGAGTCTTCTAACTAGCTATTGTGTATTTATTAAAAACTCCACCCTGGAGGTTTACACTGGGCTTTCTTCAACAAAGGTATGACCAACACTCCGACTACATTGTTGAGTACCAGGTAGTGCAAAAAGAATAAGGCCATATAAGATATAAATGACAAAAAGAGGGTGCTGCATGCCGATTCATCTTGCAAAAAAAGGGGGACTCTTCGTACTGCAAGTAGTGAAGAGCATTTATTTCCAAAAGGTGCCTCCACAGAAAAAAGGAAAAAATGAAAAGGTACATACAAACTGAACTATAGATGACGAAATTAGAAAATGACAAAATCTCACTTTTTCTGTTTCCATATCGAGTTGGTGAAAAATGAAAAAAACGTTGGCTCCATTTTGTGTTCACCTGTGTCAATGAGGGGGAGGTGGACAATGAAAAAACCGTTGGCCCCCTTTTATTCACTTGTATGCATGAAGAGGGGGCGGTGGACAATGAAAAAACCGTTAGCCCCCTTTCATTCACTTGTATTCATGAAGAGGGGGTGAAAAAAAAAACCGTTAGACAGTCACCCCTCTTTTTCTGTCCACCAAAGGGGGTTTGAGAAGCTATAAATATAGGTGTACCTACACTGGGAGCTCACTGTTGCTGCAACCCTCGCTGAAGCTATATCGGTTTGCCTAGCGATCTCTCTGCTGTTATACCATTGCTATATTGCGTTGTACCGTGCTATATTACTATTCTAATACTTTTTACTGGTTTTAATTTTCAAAATTTTAATCCCTTCTTGAAAAATCTTTCAAATGGATTTCAAGACTGCTGTTGATTTACGAAAGCATTTAGAAGATATTTTAACTAAATTTCGGCCAACTCCACCCGAAGATACTATTCAAAAAAGGTCAGTTTTAACTGCCATCGATGTCCTGGTTGAAAACTGTTTTGGCAAAAGCAAGTTTGAAAAAAATTATACCCACCAATTTCCCAAAAAACAATCTGATTCAAAATTGAAAAAAGTAGATATTTCACCTTTGGAAAAAATCCAAGAAGAATTTGTTTCTCGAAAACCAACTTGTCCTGCTCCACTGGACAAACGTCAAGTTTTGGGCAAAAATATTTTAAATGAACTTCCCAAATTACAGTCACCCATTTCTCTTGGTACAATTCTAGCTGATTTAGATTTATCCGACAGTGAGTCGGATGAAGGCGTTGTTCCAAAAAGGTCCTTTTCAGGACCAAATGTAAATAATAAAAATAAACGTGTGCCTACTAGCTTAAGAACACTTTTTCCTTTTAAAAAAGAGATATTTGTAAAAAGTAAGACTAGAAAAATTAAAAATAAGCGTGTAAATATCGTTCCCAAATTAGGTAGTATTTTTCCTTTTAAAAATTCACTTTTTGAACAAAATCTTCCAAAGGCCACAAACAAGCAATACACATCATTTGTTGATGATTTGAGTTGTTTCGTTGATGATTTTTTGAATGACCCCGAGTCTGTAGTTTCTATTTTTGACCCAGAAGTAGAAGTGGAGATGGTTGCTCCAGAAGACCCTCTGTATCAAGAAGCTATGGTTTTGTTGAATGAATATGTAAATATTCCAGCTACACCCACTCCTAATATGCCTGTAGTAGAACCTCAAGCCCCTCTAAGGGAGTTAAATGTTAGAAATAAGAGAGAAACACATACAGCTAAAAGAAATATTTTTGAAGGAGAGTCTGATCCACTTATGAATGAGTTGGAAGAATTCTTACATTTTAACGATCCTAAACCAAAAATTATAAATAAAATATTCGGTCCATTGGCTAAAAAAGAAAAAAGAAATGTAACTTTGAATAATATTTTTCCCTTTCACGATGACATTTTTTCAAATGAAAAACTTGGACAAGGGCTAGACAAGGTCTTCCCGTTTAAAAATGACTTATTTACCAAACCTAAACCAAAACGTGATACTTTGAAATACATCAACATAAGGGAAGTTGCTTCCCGCTATATACAAAAATATACAACACACAGAAAAGAATACAAAATTACATTTAAAAAAGATTTACCTAAAGATTTGAAAAGTGACGATTTGGTTGGAAAAGCATTGAAAGAAATGGTAAAATTTGCAAAAAAACAAACCGACTTTAAAGAAAGTGACAAAATGAATATAGAGGTCGACAATCCAAAATTCAACTATCCCATTTCAACAGGGTACGAGGGCAAAGATTTGGTCAAAAAATTACAAGACAAAATAATTCAAATTCTAACATCCGACGAGTCTGTAAATTTAACTGAATGTACCTTCAATATCCACGTTGTGAACTTACCAAGGGGTGCTAAACCGACAAAAATTCTAAACTTGGCCACCGATGTGAGAACAAAACGATGTATAGTACAAATAAAAAATAACGATTTTCTCTGTTGTCCCAGAGCTATTGTAACTGCTTTAACTTATCATACGAATGTGATATTGGAACGAGAGTTGAGTGAAAATGAAATTGTATCTGTACGCAAAGGTAGAAAAATGCAAGAAGAGTTGGCACACGAACTATGCTCATACCTAGGGGAGTACCCAGTAGAGGGCTTCTCACTCGAAGAAATTAGAGCGTGTGAAGAAATATTAGACGTCCAGATCAAGGTAGTGTGTGCAGAAAACTTCAACTCCCTCATTTACAAAGGACAAAAAGAAAGAGACTTGAAAATTTACTTGTACAAACAAGGTAATCATTTCAACGTCATAACCAAGATGAGTTCTTTTTTAGGTGGTGTGTATTACTGCCACAAATGTGATGTGTCATATAACACAAAATCACACCATACATGCAAACCAAAAGATAATGCGTGCGTTCTATGTATGAAGCCTGCACATAGTGAAGCGGAAAGAGACAGTAAATTTTGTACAATCTGTAATCGATATTGTTTCAACACAGAGTGTCTCAGAGCTCATATTAATACCGTTTGCCCTTTTGTATTGAAATGTACAAAATGCTGTAAAATTATGCGGAGAGCTGGTTCATCGGCTCATAAATGTGGCTGGGGTAAGTGCAGAAACTGCTTGGAATTTGTCGAATTAGCTGTTCACAAGTGTTATTTGCAGAGGAAAAAGTCAAAAGGAGGACGTTGTGGAAAATGCGGAAAGTGTACACCAGGAATGCCGATGCCGAAGAATAAAATGGAAGACAAATGCACGTTCACAGAAAAGTACCTGTTTTTCGACTACGAAGCCATGCAAGAGACTGGAACACACATACCCAACCTGGTTATTGCTCAAGATTTTGCAGGTGAGAAACATATTTTTGATACAAACGAAGAGTTTTGTAAATGGTTAATTAGTAAGGAACATAAGGGTTACACTGCCATAGCCCACTATGCCAAAGGTTACGATAGTCAGTTTATATTACAATATTGCTTGGCCAACACCCTCAAACCCTATACCATTTATAACGGTAGTAAGTTGATGTTACTAACAATACCTTCTATCAAATTAAAAATAATAGACAGTCACAATTTTCTACAGGCACCTCTAAGTTCTTTCCCAAAAACATTCGAATTGACAGAATTGAAAAAAGGATACTTCCCCCATCTTTTCAACACACAGGAAAACCGAGACTACGTAGGACCAATGCCAGATAAAAAGTATTACAATTATAACCGCATGAAACGCCTGGACCGTGCCAAGTTTTTAGAGTGGTACATTAAGAAAATCCAGGAAAATTATGTTTTTGATATGCGCAAAGAATTAGTCGAATATTGTATGTCAGATGTCGATATTCTGCGCAAGGGATGCATGAAATTCAGAGAACTCTTTTTGGCAAATAATAATATAGACCCATTCTTATATGTGACTATTCCCAGCGTTTGTATGGCTATTTTCAGGTCAGAGTACTTGAAAGAAAAAACTATTGCTATTTACGATCCGGATTATAAGGACAAATACTCCAAACAGTCAATTTCCTGGCTAAATTCTTACGAAAACCCCGATATTGTTCATGCTCTAAATGGAGGGGAAGTTGTGATTTTAGGCAATAAAGTTGATGGGTTTGATGAAAACACAAATACAGTCTACCAGTACCACGGCTGTTTTTGGCACGGGTGCCCCAAATGTTACAAAGACAGTACTGTAAATAATGTTAAAAAAGAAAGTATGGGCGACCTGTATGCTAAAACATATCACAGAACAAAAGTACTAAAACATGCTGGGTATAATGTAGAAGAGACCTGGGAATGCGAGTGGACTAAATCCAAAGCGTACAAAATATATAGCAAAAATGTTAAAATTGTAACACCTCTCGACCCTCGCGATGCCTTTTTTGGTGGTCGAACCGAGGCATTTAAGCTAAAAGTTCTGGCCGATGGTAAAAAGAAACAAATGAAATTCGCGGATGTATGTTCACTTTACCCAGATATAATGTATAACGGTTTGTTTCCTATAGGTCATCCTACTAAAATAATCAGTCCCAAATATTACAATGAAAATTGGTTCGGACTTATCAAGTGTGTATTGCAAGCACCCAAAAATTTATACATCCCAGTTTTGCCAGCTAAAGTGAAAATGATTAAAGCCAAAGCAAATAAATTAGTATTCCCTCTGTGCTCAACTTGTGTCCAAGAATGCCAGCGAGTGTGCAAACATAACGATTCTGAAAGAGAAATTGAAGGTACCTGGGCCACAATCGAGGTTAACAAGGCTATAGAAAAGGGGTATAAAATTACTAAAATTCACGAAGTTTGGGATTTCGAGGCCAGCGACCAATTGTGGAAAGGTTACATTAGAGATTTTATTAAAATTAAATTGGAAACCAGCCCCCACAGTTATGAAAGTAATGAGGCTTACGCTCGCGATATTAAGGAAAAAATGGGTATCGATTTGGACTTGAAAAATATTGGCGAGAATCCGGGAAAGAGGGCCCTGGCCAAGCTTTGTTTAAATTCTCTATGGGGTAAATTTGGTCAAAGAAATAATATGCCTGCTACAGAATTTGTTACAGATGCTTGCAGATTTTATGAGATTCTGTTAGATGACAGGCTTCAGGATATTAATGTTTTGTATTTAACGGACGAAATGTTGCAGGTAAACTACAAGTACAAGGATAAGTATTTAGAGAATAAGTATAACACAAACATTTTCATTGCTGTTTATACAACTGCTCAAGCTAGGCTCAAGTTATACGACCAATTATCGGCTTTGGATAGAGCGGTTCTGTACTGCGATACTGACTCCATAATGTATATCGATGATGGAACAAATACTATCAAGTCTGGAGAAATGCTCGGAGAATGGACGGACGAGTTGAATGGAGACTATATCGACAAATGGCTTTGCACAGGACCCAAGTCATATTTCTACCACACCAGCAAAGGTAAGACTTGTACAAAAGTAAAAGGATTCACGCTGCACCATGCAAATGCGGAGAAAATAAACGAAGAAGCGCTGGATAAGTTGATCGAATGGGAAATCGCCCAAGTTACTGTGGAGGATAACCAAATCACCAGAGACAGACTTACAAAGCAGTTGGTAAATAAAGTTCAGACCAAAACGTTGTCTTTCAATTTTGATAAACGGATCATCACTTCGGACTTTGACACACTGCCCTATGGTTACGTGGAAGAAGAGTAAGTTTGTTACTTTTGTCAAAATCAGAATCTTGGGTGAGTATTCATTTTTGTAACGGTTAATTTACAAAATATTATTCTTGTAACGGTTTTTTGTAACGGTTATTTTTTAAATTTTAGGTCAGTTGGTACTCCAAGTTTTTTCTGAAAATATTGAGGTCTTCGTCGAATGTGAGAAATCCGTATTTTTGGCGCCAGCATTTCTCGCACAGTTTTTTAAATTTGTCAAAAGTAGTGCCGGTTACGTGTTCGTTATAAATTTGCCTCAAATTGACGCTATCCTGTCTGAAGAGAATAAGGTAATTGAAATTCTCTCTTATGCAAGATTTTTTCGGTATTTTTGTATATGATTGGGCCAAGTAAAAACAGGAAATGTTTCTGTGACGACCTCGAATGAAGAAATTTGCAATTTTGTTTTGGTTGTCGGTCAACACATCGTCAAAAATGATTATCGAGTCTGGTTGGATGTCTTCTGGTAAAGGTAATTTTTCAACTGTTAATTCGTGATAAGTTACTTTGGTACTGGCTGTTAGATCTTTCAACAGTTTGTACTTGTCTTGGAAATTGGTCCTCGAACATAAGTAAATGTGGTTGACGGGTCGTTTGTGCAAGAGTATAGTCAATAATACGTTTGTTTTACCACACCCGCTAGGTCCAAAAAGGCCACATCTCATTGTGTTGGGAAATGCAGCTACTTTACGCGGGCCTTGGGTGGAACTCTTTGTATCAAAGTTTATAATTTTTATTTTTGCATTAGCCATTGTTAACAATTAGTTTGTCCCTAAAACCAGATGTATTTATAAAATTTAACGTCAGGTGTGTTCTATAAAAATCTTGATCCGCCCCCACTCTTTTTTTTTATCCATTATGATTGTGAAAAAGTTATAAATATAGGTGTACCTACACCGAGAGCTCACTATTGCTGCAACCCTCGCTGAAGCTATATCGGTTTGCCTAGCGATCTCTCTATTGCTTTATTATTGTTATATTTTGCCTCGCTCTTTGCTCTTTTTGTGACCATGAATTATCTCCGAGAACATTTCCTTTACAACGTTGTCAGGATCGAACCTCTATTTACAGCCAACAAGAAAGCTTTTGGTTTGAGAGTGGAAATTCAGTTGGAAGATAGAAGAACTACACAGGGTCTGATACTTTCACCCAATGACATTCAAAGAATGAAGAGGTTTGAGATGTACCCAGAGTATGAGAATTTTGTCAAGAATTTGAAGTATTTTCATTTTGTGGAATATTTTGATTCGTCAATTTATTACTACCTCGAGGAAGAGAGACCAATTTTGGTTGAAAAAGATTTGAAAACAGACTGGTCGTACAATATTGAAAAAGTGTGGAATTACTACGGTGAGACATATTTCATCAAGTTTACAGACACAGATTCAAAGGTCAAGTATTTTAGCATATCGAGAGAGGATTCGAAGTATTATGAAAATTATAACGATGAGTACCTCTGTGCCACTAGTTTTGAGATATCTGAAAATTACGTTTTTTGTTTTGGCGAGTGCGTTTGTTAGATGGAAAAATGTATAAATACGAGTATGTTTGGTACAAAACTAAATTAAACTATTCAATCTACTAAAAGTGTTCACCATGGACGCGGTAATTGAAAGTTATGAATTTTATGATTACAGACCCCCAACTTCGGTCAATATTAACGATTCTGGTAACGATATACCCATTATTGTGTATAATGAAGATATTGTTACCCAACCTCACAAAAGTTTACTCGTACTGACTGGAAAAATGACTGCAACAAATACAGTTAATGCCGTCACTACAGCTGTAAACGCATTTGATTTGAGTAATGTCAAAACTATTAATAACGGTTTTCTCAACTTTTTTGATAGAATTGATTATTACATAGGCGACAACAAAATTGACACAATCAGAAAACCAGGTATTGCCACAACTATGAAAGGTTTAGTGTCTTTTGAGAATGACGAGTTGTTTTGCGATGCTGGATGGAAGATTTCAAACGATCTGTCTGAAACAGTTATGGATGCTTCTGGCAAATTTCAAGTTATTATCCCCATGCGCCTGGTAATGGGTTTTTTTGAGGACTATAACAAATTTTTGTACAGAATGCCGCAAAAACTGATTTTTTACAGATCTACCGACCCCGATAATGATGTAGTGATTTTATCCAGTGATACCACAGCTGGTTACAACATTAAATTTACTCTGAACGATATTACGTGGAAAATGCCACAAATTAAATTTGGTATAGAGTATGAGACAAAAGTTCGGAATGAGATTTTGAAAAATACAAATTATGAAATGCATTTCAGACACTGGCTGTATACAAGTACTGTAGTAGGTGGTTGCGCAGAGTATACGTGGGATGTCCCTGTTGCTTATGCTAAAACAAAATATGTACTTTTGGCCTTTCAAAATGGTAGAAGTAACGACAAACGGGTAGATAATTCCATGTTTGATTTTAGTCAGTTGGAAAATGTTCAGGTTTTACTGAATAATAACGTTTACTACCCCAGGGAGAGACTGAATTTGAATTTAACCGAAAATAAATGCACTATGCTTTATAATATGTTTAAAGAGTTCAAGTTTTCATTTTACCCGGATTTGCAAAAACGTGCTGCCTTGCCTTTGGTTTCTTACAAAACGTTTTTAGAAAAATATCCAGTTATTGCCGTGGACTGTTCTAACCAACCAAATGTGATAAAAGAGTCCTTGATCAGTATTAAAATTAATTTCAACTGGAGAGTGGCATTACCTGCAAATACTTTGATTCACTGTGTCATGATTATGGATGATAAAGCGGTCTACAACCCTCTAAACAATAGGGTAATCCACTGAAAAACTATATAAACGATACATTTTCAAAAAATTCCACTGTTAGTTGCAATCTGGACACGCTGCTGGTAACTTGTGCTCTCCAAATGGCTGTCTATATTGTTTCCTACCAGAATTTCAAAAGCTTGATTAACGAGACTATTTTGAAAGAAGTGGCTATTGCTAGTGTACACTCTAATGCCAAATACCACTGGATGATACGTCCACCAACCTGTTACAACAATCTCAGGAGAGAGTTGCAAAAAAGAGTAGACTATCTCACAAATCACATTCATGGAATCCCATGGTATACAGGCTACATCGATCAAAGAGACGTTTTAATACATATGAAAAATATTTTAAAAGATGCCACCTTTGTCTATATAAAGGGGTCGGAAAGAGTCAAATACCTTAAATTTTTGTTGAGAGACTACAAGAACGTTACTGTGTTGGATTTGGATAGTTTTGAGTGTTGCGATAATTCTGAAAAACTAAAAAATTTCCAGTGTAGATATAACAGACCACAACATAGCAACAAACGTTGTTCTTTGGAGCAAGTTATTAGATTCAGGAATATTTTACGCCGAGATTTCTATTCTGTGTACAATTAAAACAGTTCTTTTCAGAGCTACTTGTAAATATGAGTTTCAACGAACCTTTTCAAATTTCTCTGACTAGTACGGAACCAGTGATTGAGAGAGTCTATCACGATGGTATTAGTCTTAGTTGTAAATACTATGTAGGTGTTAAAGCTTTTGTAACATATAATAGTATTGCAAATATTTCTAAAAAATATAAACAAGCTTACACCCTCGATTTTGTGTTGAAATCGGTGGTTGAAGGTAAACCTTGTCCCAAAGAAATTCAAGTAGAAATTCCAACCGGTACTTACGAAATGAAAGAATTGTGTGAAATAATCATCGATAAAAGTAAGGCTCAAGGTGTGAAAATAGAAATTGCCTTAGATCCAAAAGCTACTCAAAAATTAGTTATGAAGAGCGACCATTTGATAAATTTCACTACGCCAAATACAATCGCAGAATTGTTGGGTTTCAAAAAAAGAATTTATAACAAAGATGTGGAACACGTTTCCAACCAGGTGCCCAAATTATTTACTATAAATACGATCAAAATAAAGTGCAGTTTAGTAAATAGCAACATTAACAACAACAACTTGCGTGACAACACATTGTACGAATTCCCGTTGACTGGTAGTCCTGGTGAAAAAATTGTTGAGAGACCAAATCCCATTTCTTATTACAAAACAAATACAGACGAGATTCACGTACTAAGTCTAAGAGTGGTTGACCAAGACGACTTTCTGATAGATTTTCAAGGTGAAAAAATCACAATAATCTTGGATTTCAGACCATGGACGTGAATAATTATGTAGAGGTTAGTCAAGCTCTTGCTGAAAGGTTTGACAATTTGAAGAGGGGTAAATATTTGAAAAACCAACTAATGTCCGAGAGATATGCGCCTATTACAACCCCGCTAAGGACTTTGAGTTCGAATATTAATAATTATGTGAGCCAAACACCAACCATCTCCACTATCCCAAAACAATTTAGCAGTACTCCTATAAAAAATGCTGAACACTACAATTTTAGCGATGCGGAAGATGAGCATTGGGTAGATGATGACGATGCAGCAACAGTCATCGACCTCTCTCTCGTCGAACAACCTAGTACATCTATTTTACACAGCCCTAGACAGAGTAAAAAATACCTCAAAGATTCGAGATATGGTTTGAGAGTGGTTAAAAACGAATATAAAATAGGTAACAAACGTGTGAAAATTTCTGACGATAATAAATTGATTTTTGACAAACACACAAAGTATGATCTAACTCCGGGTCTTGTAAATTTGTTAACGCAAGCGGACCTGGTGCCTGAAGATTATACACCAGATGATTTTGCAAATTATGGCGAAATAGTAAAAGATTCATTTTGTTATAAATACCGCAATCAACCGGACACTAAAAGACTAAAAGGTATTAGAACAAAAAAGTTTACTTCCATTATAGCACCTATTTTAACTGAAGTTGACAATTCTCAAGTACACTCAACACCGAAAAAAGGAGGCGGTTTGAGAAAATTACTTACAAATACGCCTGTAGAGTACATTTATTGGAACACTTTGGACGAATTACTCGAAAGACTGTATATTTTGTATGGTGAAATCAAAGCTGGCAATAAAAACCCAAATTTGGTAAATGAAATTGTAAATATAATTCAAGAATTTCGAGAACTGTAATTATGGACATCAGTTTGAAGAAAAAAGAACAGATATTAAACGAACTTTTACCTAAACCCGTAACTGGTAAGGGTTTTGCAACATTTCTCGCCTCAACCCTGCCTTCACCCAAGGAGATGGGTAAAAATGGTATTCTCAATAGTGTCATAGACTCTTTACCTTTTCCACTTCACGCTCCTGGCACAAATTACCTCGGCCCTGGTACACCTTTGGCTTATAATTTGAGAACGGGTGTGAAACCAACAAATAAATTAGACGAAGCCGCTATGCGTCACGATATCGCATATTCTCTTTCCAAAGATTTGAAAGACCGCCACGCTGCGGATAAAATTCTGCAAAAAGAAGCCTGGGCGCGATTTAAAGCCAACGACGCTAGTAAGCTCGAAAAATTATATGGCTTAGCGACCGCCGGTACGATGAAATTAAAAAGGACTTTAGGTGCCGGAATGGGTTCGAGTGGCAAGCGATCCACCGTTACGTATCAGAAAACAGCTGTAAATGTTGACGATGCAGATTTGGCGCGCATCAATAATGCTATTGCCCAAAAATCTGCCACAACACTCACAATTAGGTACAAACGTACCAAAAATTCTGTAGTAGGTGAAACGTCGCTACCTCTGACAAATAGTCAGGTGACGCGGTTAAAAAGAGCTCGTGAAAAAAGAAGAAACGTTAAAATCAATCTGTCTGCAGCTCAGATTGCTTACTTGACGAGCCATAACAAAACTGGCGGCTTTTTACCAGCTGCTGCACTAGCAGCCATTCCCGCCATAGCGGCTGTAGGCTCCTTCATTACAGGGGGTGTAAGTGCCTACAATAATAAAAAGGCCAACGATCGTTTAATCGACGAGCAAATTCGACATAACAAGGCCATGGAAAGTCTAAATTCGGGCAAAGGTATTTACATTTACAAAAAACCATCTACAGGTGCTGGAGTGAGAAAAAGAAAAAAGTCAAAGACCGTTAGAGTTGCCAAAAAACAGACTAGTGGTGGAAATGTGTTGATGGACGCCTTACTAAAAAAAAAGACACTCCGCTGAGTAATTTTGACATTGAAAAGTTTGCTAAAAGTATAAATATACCGAATTTCAGAGGAGTCTTTATGAGATCTGATTTGCCAGTTAAACCTTTGAAAAATGAGTGCGCAGTTGTGAATTTGGATGGTTCTAAAGGACCCGGCACACATTGGGTTTGCTACATAAAAAGGGGCAATTTTGTCACATATTACGATTCCTTTGGTGTACAGCCACCACCCGAATTGATAAAATATTTTGGTAATCTGGTCACAATTGATTATAACAGCGATCAAGTACAACAAGTTGATCAAGTCATTTGCGGACACCTCTGTTTAATATTTTTAGCTCAACAATGAATGATTACTGTTGTGAAAAAAAATGTTTTGAAACACCTCAAGACCACGTTGATGGTCTGGCATGCTCCGTTTGTAAATCATTCAACTTTTGTAGGTGTAGATGTAAAACATATATGGCTACAAAAAATGATACCTCCTCTTGTAAAATTTCTTGTGGAGATGGTATGTTTTACTGCAAGTGTAAAACGTTTGTATATAGTAAAATTAGCACTTGGTACTGTAAATGCTTTTTTAAAAGAACCTAATTCAAATTATAAAAACTAAAAATGACCGTTTTAGGTTCAACAAAAAAATTATAAAATTTTGAAATGAAAAAAAAAGTAGAATTAACTAAAAAGGCCCTTTTCAGGGCCATTGTAAATAATATCTTATAAAAAGGTTCTTTTCAGGACCAAAAAAATTAAAAAATCCAAAATGGATAAAAAATTAGCTTTAGCAAAAGAACTGCACAGGCAGTCGAGAAGAAAATTTAAAAAGAGAAAAATAATTACAAAAGGCATCGATGACTTGTGGGCTGCGGATTTACTGATTTTGGACAAGTATGTCAAAGAAAATAATGGAAAAAAGTACCTACTTGTAGTCATTGACACTTTTAGCAAATATCTGTTTGCTGAACCACTTGTAAATAAAACTGGGGCGTGTGTAACCAAAGCCTTTGAAAAAATAATAAAAACTTCTGGGCGCCAGCCTCATTTACTACACGTAGACAGGGGTAAAGAATTTGTTAATCAAGATTTTAAAAAGTTAATGAAAGAGTACAATATAACCATGTACCACACATTCAACGAAGAAAAGAGTGCCATTGCAGAGAGGGTGAACAGAACCTTAAACCAAAAATTTAGACTCCACTTCCATGTGAATAACAACCATTGTTGGACGAAAATATTGAAAAAAATATTGGAAGAATACAATCAAAATGATATTCACAGAACTATTGGCATGCCACCCGCCCAAGTAAATAAGAGTAACGAAAGAGACGTTTTTGAAAAGATGTTTCCCTTACATAAATTTGACTCGAAAAAACCTAAATTGAAAATAGGGGACAGAGTAAGAATAACCACATACAAACACTTATTTGCGGATAAGTACCAACAAAAATGGACAGATGAAATATTTACTATAAATAAAATCAAATTAACTGATCCCACTGTCTATTACATAAAAGATGATAATGGGGAAACTATATTAGGTAAGTTTTACCAAGCAGAATTACAAAAAACTGACTTTTAACAAAAAAACCCTTCCAATATGAACCCTTTTTGTCAAAAAAGGGTGAAACACTCCAAAAAGCAGGCACACTCTTCATTCTCATTCTGTTTTCCATCTTCAGTGTAAACTGTTGGTTTTGTGGAAATATTTTAAAATGCATTTCTATGAATTCATTTTCATAATTGCCAAGGCTGTTTTGCCAGCAATCTTGATATACTCAAAGAATAAAAATCTACACCCTGTCAATGCAGCCAGCACACCAATAAGGGGTCAGGCACCGCCGTTTTTTGCTGTGGAAGATGAAATTCTGCGCCCCAGACGAAGAATCCTTAGAGGAAGGCGAAGAAACATACGTCGACCGCTGGCCATGATATACCCTGTTGAGCAGGACTCTGGCTATTTTTCAGCTGAAGAAAACAACCAGCAACCACCTGCATTCGTAATATACGAAGACCCATTTTAATAGGGTCTGTGTGTGTGTGTGTGTCTTTTTTTCTTTCTTTTTTTGTATGCTCATATACCTAATGTCAGAATTTAATTTTGTGTCTATTTTTCAACTGTTAATTCGTGATAATATAAATTTTAGTGACAGTGTGTGTTGCTTTTTTCAATTTGTGGTACCTGACAGGTAATATCTGTCTTTTTTTTTAAATAAAAAGTCGAAAGCGCGTCATTTTTAAATAAATGTAATGAAAAAGTAAAAAATTGAACTTGGTAAAAATAATGAAAAAACGAATGCATATTTGCACTGAGTAATAGGAATTAAAAAACTTAACTTTGTAAAAATAAAAAAACTAAACTGGGTAAAATATGATGAAATAAAAACGGACTTTTAACAATTAAAAACGAGTGCATAAGTATTTAGTAAAATAATAAAAAAAGTGCAATGAAAAAAACAGGTGAATGAAAACTTACAAAATGATCAGTCATTCAAGTACTCTTCCAAGCTACCCCATTCAGCTTGCTCCTTCTCTGTAGTTGTGGAAAAGTTCTTTTGGGTGACAGGTTCATTGTCAGTTGGTACAGCAGAGGTGTAAATAGTTGTACCTCTTTCAGTTGTTGTCATGGTAGGTGTGTTGAAAATTACACCACTTGATTCAGCTTGCTCCTTCTCTGTAGTTGTGGAAAAGTTCTTTTGGGTGACAGGTTCATTGTCAGTTGGTACAGCAGAGGTGTAAATAGTTGTACCTCTTTCAGTTGTTGTCAGGGTAGATGTGTTGAAAATTGCACCACTTGTTTTTTGAACTTTACACTCATTTTTGTGAATTTTATAAAAAACTGTGAAAAACGTTGTGAAATAAACGAAAATAAAAGCCACTGAAATGACTGTGACAAAATACTTGGCCATTTTAAATGAGCACCAAACACAACCAATACCAGAGCAAAATAAAATCAACTGCAGACTCAAGACTTGAGAGAAACACATTTTCAAAGCATTGACATTTTTCTGCTGACAGTCTATTTCATAGTGTCTGATAGTGAGGGAAAAATTTGCCAATAAATTTTTCAGATTTCCAGACACAAAATTAAGTTTATCGTGTGTTGCAGGAAACAGGCTATCGAGAGAAGAAGCAATGACCCGCCAGAGTTACGTACATTTTGCTGAACCAGTGAAATACCCCAATACAATCTTTTTATCTCGAATCCTCGTCCTTCATCACCTGCAGTCATTTCTCTCTCGCATACAACCATATAGCAACAAAAATACGCACGCGCCTGTCCCACGCGCCTGTCCCACGATCAAACCAGACCACCAAAAGAATTTTGTAGAAAATAAAATCCGACCCCAGTACAGACAATGATAAAAATGTGTCGATGAATACAAAGAGGTACGAGTGCATGGTGTAAAAAAAGGGGGCGACGAGTTGCTAAAAGAAAGAGAAAAATAAAAATGGTAAAATGGTTAAAAAGTAGACGATGTTTAAAATCCGGTAAAAAAGTAGACGATGGTCAGAAAATCAAAACTGGGTCAAAATAGTGAAAAATAAAAATCAGTTAAAATTTGAATCTGAAAATGACCGTTAAAATTATAGGACAGCCAGAAAAAAACCGTTAAAAATTCTAACCCCCTTTCTGGCCGTCCCCCTCTTTCCTAACAGTCACTCGCCCCCTTCTTTCACACCCCCCTCGCAGTGCACCTGCACCCCACACGCACCGGAACCGTTGTCCCATATATGTCCTCAAGGGACCCCCTTACTACTAGTATTTTTCAAATAATTGTTTCTAGAGTATCTATTTGAATATTATGTAAATGATGACCCACTAAAATGTAACGAGGAACCAATTCTAGTTTTTTTTTTCTTTTTTCAGATGGAAATTTCGAAGAAAAATAAAAGGCTGCCAACCAAATTATATTCATGCTGCGGGAAGATTTCGCCTTCGATCTGCACCGGAATAGCAGAAAATGGTGAGTTTATGATTTTTTTTTTTTTTCTTGAAAATCACGTCTGTGTGTTTTGAAGAGATTCTATCTTAGCTTCCCTTCTTCTTTTTTCCCTCCCAAAGAAGATCATCTAAATACTCTCCCTCAATTCAAAAAATTTCAAAGTGTTTGCGACTTATGTGGTATTTACTTTTTCCTCAATAACACGAACTGAAAATTGTTCCTTTGAAGAAAGAAAAACCTGAAATAACTACATGAACGTGAAAATAGTTGCCTAACGAAAAATAAATGAATGGATGGAAGTACAGGTTGTGCGTATACTCGTATTCCTGTATTTTTCGTGTAGTTAGCACGAATGCCACGAACATTTCTAAACTCTTTTTGAAATACTTTCGCGATGATAAAGTCACATAAACAATCATTTTTAGGAATTCCAAACCGATGGATCACCAATTTCTCGTTATTCAATTCATTTTTGTGTTCAATAATGGAGATAAGATATTTCCAATTTATAATGCATATGCGTAAACCAGAATTTTCCTTTTTTTTTTCTAATGAAATCAGAAACTAAATAAATAACTAACTACGTTCTAAGCTAATGCAGCTAATAATGCTGCATTATAAAACTCTAATCGGAATAAAATTTGCTTATCGAGAGGGGCTACTCTGGATTTTGAAATTGTCGACTGAACGTTGGGTATTTACATTCTCCAGCCAAGTAGCTGACATCTGACGGGATTTTTTGTAAGCTGCTGAGCCGTTGAGAATTTACGTATATATCTCTTCTATTGCCTTTGCAAATCAAATTAATGTTCGCACCTCGTGGCCCATTGCGGCGCGGCGTGTAGAAATTTGTAAATTCTTATCAGTTTTTCTCCCCAATGCACCGGCTCAGACTGTGATTACAGCGCTCTTACCGGTGCTGGAAAATACGAATATACTAATAGAATTTATCTCCTCAAATATGTCTACTACTGCTTCGTAAGCTTTCTCAGATGCATCGCAAAAGCCATTCAATTCTATGAGATGTGGTGCTTGGAAAGAGTAATGTGTACCTTGGAGTAGAAATTTCTACTAGCTACATTTTTTCAAACAGTGATGTGTTCCACGGGAAAGCTATATACGCCATAAAATTTGGCTATGAAGGTTTCTTCCAGTTCGCGGAACAAGCTTTTGAGCGCGTAAAATACTAACGCCAACTGAAATTCTCTTTTTCGTCAGTTCTTAATTTTTCTCTAGACTTAATAAATGCTCGCAGATTAATCTGAACCCGAACCTTCAACTGATGATAATATCTCAAGCAGTTTCAGCATGCTGTTGACCGAATAATCGATATAATCTTTTAAAATCGCGTGGAGAAAAACGAAATAAAGTCATTTTTGGCGATTGGAAAGTGACAAGCGAGAGAAGGTGTTTTAAAATCGTGCACGAGTTGTTTGTTATCGCGCATCTCACTTCGAGATCTCATCGTGATATACGAATTTACACCTCGAATTCTATATTTTACCATAAATTTGATGCTTCACCGCTTATTTTAGTTGTATATGTCACTGGCTGTGGGTGACCTTGAAAAATGAAACTGCAACTACGTCATTCACTTACAAATTATTGGAATTCGGAGCTGAAATTTCTTTCTCTTATTTTATGCCCCCTCTAACCTTTTCTGTCACCATCAGCTCGTGGTCTTGTATACAGTTGACACTTTTAACCAGCTCTCTTTGCGGTATTGCATAATTCCATTTGATACTTTTTTTTTTTTCTTTGTTCTACTCTCACTCGTTAATGGATGCTTTGATTAAATTGATCACGACGATGCGGTTGAGAAATTAAATAAATTATACGCATGTGATGCTGGTGTGATCGACATTTGCGTCTTATAATTTTACACGATGCTCCTCATTTGCATTTTGATGCAAGTATAATATTCGAAAAGTTGCGCTAAATGCATTTTGTTGCATTTTTCTCTTTCTACGCTTAGTAGATAGAAAAGCTCCGTTATCTACGCTTCTATAACTCTCGTGTAATGCAGAGATAGTACAAATGAATAGAGTGGAATCTGTATTTTTCAATGAAAAAGTAAGATTATTTATTCGAATCTTGAATAGGGCATTAGGATAGTAGAAGCTATAAAATGTTGATCACTCATCGAATTCCGAGCTACATGAATCAGATGTCGCATTAAAAGTCGATATATTTTAAAATCTATTAGAAATCGTGTGATGACAATTATGATAATGTGACTTGCGAGTAATTTGGGTGGAACTTTCGAGACTCTTGGGTATGAAAGTTTATTTAAACAGAAAAATATTTTCCGTCATTTTAATGGAATATATTTGAACATTTTTAGGGGATTTAGAGAAATTTTCAAGTAATTTCGAACATAGGGTCGATTTTTTAAAGTATATTTTCGTAGATTTTGGCGAAAATAAATTTCTAGAAATTTTTGGCGAATGTATCGAGAATTTTCAAGAATTTTTTGAATGTTCAAATGAAATTTTCAGAGTTGTTCAGTACTGGATAATTTCAACTATTGATAATTTTAGTGTAGGTAATCATCGAAATGATTTTGTTCAAAATTGGTCTTGTTCATTTTTATTTCGTAATTTTCATTTTATGTGAACACCATACCCCATCAGAAATAACTAGATTGATTTTTCTATGGTCAAATATTTCGTCCAAAAAAATCAATATTAATTTTACCAAAACGGAGAAGAATAAGTCAAGCTGTGCGATTGTTGTTTATTTTTTTCTAATGCACATGGAGTAATGTATTCAAGATAATATATTAGTCCATTCTTACGTCACATGTAGACCCCGTACTCCAGTCTCTACTCGGTGTTTCGACTTCACATAACCTCTGTTGCTGGTACACCAAGACAATATAACACCGTCCAGCGATAAGTAATACCTAAATAACTTTTGTACGTCTATCTATAGCCAATATGGAACCGATCTCGTCCACTTTCACTTTCATTTTCTTATATTAGGCCATGCAATGAAAAGGGTAAGCTACTAATTTTAAACATTTCAATACGTCTGCTTGCTTGTACAAGAGTGAGAAGGTTTGCTGAAAAAGATGGATGCTATATTTACCTCTGTGTGTGTGTGTGTGTCATGAGAAGGTAATGCGGGGGAGTGAATATGTGCCCAACTTTGCGTCTAGCTGCAGGTTTTTGTGACTGCTTTTTGACGTCGCGTCGTTTGTTGTGTCTTTCTCTTTATTCTCAGCCAAAAAAAAAAAGATGAACCTTGAAACTGATTTTTAGAACCGAACTCTCCGAAAAATCGTTTAGAAATGGGAGAAACAGTCTGTCTTGCGAATAACTTCATGCGCCACCTCCTCCACATACTGCTCCGTCAGAAACTATCAAAGCTATGATCTGTATTACAGGACACTCACCATATTCATTAAAATTAATGATGAAAATGCGTATTTATTAGGTGAGATCTGTAATTTAGTGACCTTTTTCTTAATTTTGCATTACATACGAGTATATAATTTAAAAATATCTGAGGAGAATAATTAAACTCGCCGTCTACAGAGGCACCTTTAAAAAAAAAAAAAAAACAGATATTTTATTGAATTAAAAATATCTAAATCTATCGAATCAGAGAACAATGTTGATTTAGCATCAATTATAAAAAATGTTTGAATATCAGGCTGAACAATTTTTTTTTTTTTCAATTCAAACATAATTCATTTTAATTGTTTGGGTATTTCTAAAAAGACTAATAGCTGGGAATTTGAATTTTCAGAAAAAAACGGGCTGGCTTCATGGGAATTTGAATTTTTGGAAAAAAAGGAGCTGGCTAAATGGGAATTCGAATTTTTGGAAAAAAGGGGCTGGCTAGTTGGGAATTTGAATTTCCGGGGAAAAAGGGGCTGGCTAATATTACAAAATTTATTATTTCAAGACTTTGTCCCTTCTAAGTGATATTTTATTCAGAGAAATCAGTTGGGGCAGATATTTTTTTTCTATCAAAATACGAGTAACTATTTATTCTTTAATTTGTTTCCTCATAAAAATTATACTTGGTGTGCGTAAAAAAAAACTTTATTTTCATTTCATATCTTTAGATGCGCTACACATTATAGAAGAACAAAAATGTTTTTCAAGTTTACTCATTAGGATGGTCCTTATTTGTGTATAGTGAATTTTGTTTTGTTGTAATTTACTCTCTCATCCCCTAAAATGGCGTTATTTCATGAAAAAAAAGTTTCACCCCCTCTTACCGAAAGAGAAGTGGTGCTTCAAAGGTCCCCTTTTTGGAAAATTAAGAAAGAATTGAAATTTTTAAACTGATGGTAGGAGGAGAGGTTGGAGCAAGCGGAAGTATCTTTCTTCAAAAGATTATTCATTTTTTGATTATATCCACTCGTAACAATGAATAAATTATTTTTTCATTCAACTATTTAAAATGATGATTTTTCAGTCATTTCAAGGGTACGTCCAAAGTCCTTTCAAATCTCGCTGACCTATTTTCTAATCATTTCACTGAGTTGTAGCCGTTAGTGAAATGAGAGAATTCCTATTTCTATGCAATGCTGATTATAGAGTCGGTAAATAACTGCTAATTTTCGCATGAACCGATTTTCAACTCCCTTGCGAGGCACCTCTTTTTCTCAAACCAAAGGAGCTGAAATTGTTTTGAAACATTTTTTTCATGAAGTGGAATCATTCAGCAGGGCGACCAAGTATCGATAGTTTGTATATCTATTTTTCGCCATCACTGCATGGGTCTATTGAAATATCCGCATAAGTAGGAATACCCGAACATTTACAGACCAACATAAATATTTTTCTGAAATTATTGTCTCCCGAATGGCAGAATGCAGATACGACATTAAAAATTGGCGAGTAATTGCGTTAATAGTGGGGATTACATTGTGGGTGCACCACTTCGATAAGAACATAACTTATGGATATTGAATTCCTACATATAAATGTATTATTTTTGTTAAGCGTTATTGTGACCCCCAATTTCCTTATTGGATGTTCTTGTGGCACCCATTTTTGCTTTGTGGCACCCGGATTTGGGTGCCACAACGTTTTTAGCTAAAATTGGTGGTTTTGGGGTCTAGGGGGCATGGGGGATGCAAATCCACATTTTACCCCGGGTGTCACATTGACATCCAAACTCATCCTACATACTGGGGGGTTCCCTGTATGTTCCACCAGAGTGCGGAGTGTTACATACAAACATACATGAGCTGCAAGTAAATGTCTTTGTGACCCATTGATAATAAGATACAATGTGGCACCCAAAACATGACAACAATGCAAAATAAGATTTTGCAAATAGGGTTAGTTAAATATTGGTTTTTTTTTCACTCATCAGATTAATTATATAGTTTTTGAATGAGTCTTTAGTCTGTACTCTGTAATCAGTAATTTTTTTAACTTTTCAAGATTGAGGAGGCTGGCTAAATGGGAAAAGAAAATTTTTGAGATTACGGAGGCTGGTTAAATGGGAATTTTAATTTTAAATACTGTGGAAGGGGCTAAATGGCAATTTGCATTTTTGAAACTGCGGAGGCTGGCTAAATGGCAATTTAAATTTCTAAGACTGTGGAGGCTGGCTAAATGGAATTTGCATTATCGAGATTGAGGACGAGGAGGCTGGCTAAATGGGAAAATAAAATTTTTGAGATTGCGGAGGCTGGCTAAATGGGAATTTAAAGTTTAAAGACTGCGGGAGCGGGCTAAATGGGAACTTGAATTTTTGAAACTGTGGAGGCTGCCCGACGGGCAAAAAATGAGAAAATGATCCGGAAAATGAGAATTTTATCCGTTGTCAGTCCGTTTTCATTTTCGACCATCGGATCTGAAAATTTGCAGATATTTTTGTCATCTTGATTATTTTTCCAAATCCGTTTGTAAAACGGATTTCCTGTTTATAATCAGTGATAATTTTTGGGCAATTTTTCTAAATCCGTTTGTAAAACGATTTCACGGATTATAACCCGGGTCAACAAATATCATAAAACAGCATTCACGGAAAATAATCCGGACTCATTTCCGGCAAGACTGATTACAATCCGTTCGAAATCCGTTTTAGAAGCCGGAAAACAGGAAAATTCCGGGTTATAATCCAGAAACCGATTATAACCCGGAATAAAACGGATCCGTTTTCAAAATATTTTGCCCATAGGGTGGCTAAATGAGAATTTAAATTTTCGTGACTGCGCAGGCTAGCTAAATGGGAATTTAAATAAAATCAGGCGAATCAAAACTGAACCTTATCTTGTATGTATTTTTAAAATTTTTAAATTAAATTCAATGTAAGTACTTATAAGTGTGACTTGGTCACATTATGGGTTCGTTTGGAGCCACCTTTACTGAGCTAGGCTACAAATTTATTTGAGTAAATGCTGTTGTGGCACCCATGTATATGCATTAATAAATGTCATTGTGACACCCTGAAAGGTAGATATTTGGCAACGCCTCTGGGTGCTATAATGACACTCACTAACCTACATACATGGGTGCCACAATAGCATTTACTTACGGTGGGTCACAAAGACATTTACTTACATTTTCAATACATGGGTGCCACAATGACGCTGAATAACCTGGGTGTCACTTCGTTAAGAGTTTAAACATGTATATAGATATATATGTTTTTCAAGTTAATGGTCTGATGCTGCGCATAATTATGCCACAATAAAAACGACGACGGTCAACCTGAAACACGTGTACCATATATTTATCTCCGCTTCTTCCATTCCTTTTTGTGACACGTCTGTTTGAAATTTATGATTTTTATTTAATTTTTCTAAAAGGTTGCCGGTGATTACGCAAAATCGGTGGACGATGGGACGTCAGAATGAGAAATAATATAATAATAAAAAAATAATAAAAGTTGCCGGTTTCACGAGTTGAAGAAAAAAAAAATTAGGTTAAGGTATTCGACACGCACCTTGGCAATTTCGTAGGTTTGTGGATTAGTATTAAACCCAACTAGGTATATGTCCACCTACTATTCTAAAAAAATTTTGGTAAATTGTAAAAAAAAAGAAGTAGAATTTAGTGCTTGTTTTTTCTTCCTTCCTAATTTAGATTTTTTTGTGTGACCCGAATATACCTAATATTCTTTCTAAAATCTACTGAGGAATGTCTTTATTTCATAATAATTGACCATCCCATTCTTGTAGACCTATTATCGTATATACACGTGTTAGGTGTGTTCTGTCAACAGACGGTTTGATGAAAATACTATTGTGGTCACTGAGGCAACCTTTTTTTATGCCTTGGCACATTTTTTGATTTGGCTCTGCGTGGAAATATCCGCTGTATCTATAACTCTCACTCATATATAGTTATTATTATACTCCCCTGTAGGCAAAATATTTTGAAAACGGATCCGTTTTATTCCGGGTTACAATCCGTTTCTGGATTATAACCCGGAATTTTCCTGTTTTCCGGCTTCTAAAACGGATTTCGAACGGATTGTAATCAGTCTTGCCGGAAATGAGTCCGGATTATTTTCCGTGAAGGCTGTTTTATGATATTTGTTGGCCCGGGTTATAATCCGTGAAACCGTTTTACAAACGGATTTAGAAAAATTGCCCAAAAATTATCACTGATTATAATCAGGAAATCCGTTTTACAAACGGATTTGGAAAAATAATCAAGATAACAAAAATATCTGCAAATTTTCAGATCTGATGGTTGAAAATAAAAACGGACTGACAACGGATAAAATTCTCATTTTCCGGATCATTTTCTCATTTCTTGCCCATCGGGTCCCAACTCTCATACCTACGAGGTTACTGACTCCACAAATTTTCAAAAAGTGTTTCAACTCTGAAAAAAAAAAGAAACGTAGATTCTATTATTGTGATGGAAAAAATCAACTTTTTTGTTGTTAAATAATTTTCATATTGGGAAATTATAAGTTAGCGATGGTTTATTCATAGACGTGATACGATTGCAGTGGTTTTTCACGTCTTGGTTAAATAGAAAGATGAGTAGGTAGATAGAGCTGTATATTGTGTACGGAAATATTTGAAGATGCGGATTATTATTTAGGTGACGTAACTAGCAGTAGTAGATATGCAGGGGTGGAAAGGCTCATGATGCATTTCTTTTTGGGCATGCACCGAACTATCAAGTTAATTTTCCGTCTGATCTCGTTTAGCAGGTAGATGGTGCAAAGGTAGTTGGAGAGTCTCAGACGCAATACTTTTTTATGCATGCGCCGAGTACTCAAGTCGGTCCCGCACCAGATCTTGGTTGGTAAGGCGAATCAAGTTTTGGTGGTGACGAGTCTCATACCCAAAACTTTTCGGTCACAAGGCAGAGTACTCTACCACTGCGCTACGCAAACCTCTAGCCAAGATCTTCTTTCCTATATTAAATCTCTCCATATATATAAGAAAAAAAAAATTTATGACAGTTTGGAGCAGGATCCGGGGCTTTGCTCGAGCATCAAGAGTAATTAATAATTTCAGTTTGAAATACTGGATCCAATAACAAGGCTATACCCACTATTCGTGTGATTGATTGCGTCCAGTTTGTCCGTTATCTCGAATTTTCAGTGTCCTTTTAATAGCAATGACGTCACACCACGTAAACTTGAATGATGATTATCGATAATTATTTAGCGATTCAAGTTGATTAAAGCAATATAACTATTGAAGAAATGCATTACTTACATATAATAATTTTTCTCTTACGTTTCGTTAGTTTTTTGAACTGAAAATAGCACCTTTTTTTTGTTTGTCAAAGCCTTACAACTTCGTTCAGAGGGCACTGTTTGATGGGATACCAATTTTTGCAGCTTTCTTTGTGAAGAAATCAACAAAAAATCTAAGAATTATCATTTAATTTTGATGCAACGATGCAATAGTGGCTTATCATTACTTTCGTATTAAAAAAAAATTTCCCCAGTCACTTGCGGTGCCTCTTATCATGCGGAGATTGGGCCCAATGTATTCAAATAGCTTGTGCAGGAAGTGGTAGATAAGTTCATTTTTACCCTACGACCTAGAATTTCTTCGTTATGCTAATGGTTTCTTCTTTTTTTTAAATAGAATCTGCGGATAAGGTTTTTTTTTTTGCAAAATAAATTCCATTAGCCCACCCTTGACGATTTTTTGAATTCACGTGTAAACAATACTTTTTGGCTGCTGAGAGAAGTACCACAAACTGAAACAAATGCTTTTCACCCTAATTTGAATCTCGTTGATGTCAGTCACGTCACTAGACCTATGTCTGTAGAATTCCATCGAACAGATACATAATAGAAATGTACTTCTACGAATGGTTCCTCCTCGGCGAATTAAAAGACCACCCTAAATGATGGCTACTCTATATTTGTTTACAGCTTCCATCACTTCCGAGAATGACAACGGACGTTTTATTTTTTCTGAATAAAAAATCGAATACGTTTATCGCGAAACCACAGTTATTCCTCTTGTTTTTTTTATATTTCACTTCAGGTGGTTGAAACCGAAAGTTCGCATCTTAAAATATGCATTTCTCCTCGTCATTTCTGCAACCTTTCTTTTGTTTTCTCTGCAGTCTTTTCTCTGTAGTCATTTCTCTGTGTTTTGAAAAGAAAAAAGCATCAATCTTTTTTCTTTTTTTTTTGCTTGTTGCCTTTCTCTCATTTTCGGACTCACGAATGACTATAAAAGAATAAATTTTTGTATTCGAAAAATATAGTGAATTAATTTCCCCGAGGAAGTGATAGCTGTATCAGATTTTCTAAAAAAAAAAAAGGTGAAAACTGGTAACCCACGGGTGGACCTATTATTGCGTGTATAGAACTGAAAAATGATGAAAAAAAGGCGAATCCTTGAGAGAAATCGTTGAAAAACGATAGTAAAAAATTTAGTCTTGCGTCTGCCCGCATTTGGCATCCTTAATGGTGGTTCGAGAAAAGAGAAATGAAGAGAGAAAAATGTTCATTAGTAAACACTTTTAGATTTGTAGAATTTTTTGAAAAACACGAGAATCACACATCCAAAAATCAGTCAATTGGTGATGACGATCCTCTTCTATGAAACCACGAAAACGTGATATGTGCGAAAATATCTTTTTTTTTTTGAAAAATTAATATGGAAAATTGTCAAGACTGGCCCTGTGAGAATAATGCGCCTTACAAACTTTGGATCCGAGCACGATCATCCTGCATTGATTTTACCTAATTTTTCCAAGTCGAACGAGTGAGGAGAAAAGGGAGTTGGAAAGTTTTGAATTCATTTTTCGTGTTTAACTGGCCATTCAAGAGTTATAAGCTTTGTTCTTCATCCATCTAGTTACTCGTATGTACAATAAGTATTATTACTTCAGCCGCTCACTCCTTTAGCCAAAAAATGAAGTTACGAATAAAAGTCTCTACTTAGTTTTGATTTTTGGTTTTATATTTTTTGGTAAATACCCTATGAATATGTTGCTCACTATTCAAGATTACTTTCACGATTCTAAGTCAACTAGAAACAGTCATTTTTAGAAATCCTTATAACCTACGTAAAAAGTATGTTGTAAAACCTCAATTATAAAATGGCATGTTTTAATATTAGTAATATTATTCGCAATGAAAGTATTTACTGGTATTAATAATAGAAAAAAAAAGAAAAAAATCTAAAACATATAAATAAGTAGTCAAGATATCCATCTCCACATTCTTCCATAGATTTGAAAATATTTCTTCGTCTTGGCCTTCGTATATACTCGTATTCTCACTTACGCCGTGAAAATGGCGCCAAAAATAAGTGCATCTATTTTAATTGCATCTCATTAGGTAATCACTTAATAGTATCGCCTCGAAGTATAAAAAATATTTATAATATGCAGGTTAATCTCACGTGCTAATTTTTTATCCTTTTTGAAATATTGGCTTATATCGGCTTATATATGGTTTGGAGGTGAAAATATTCTTTATTTGTGGTAAATTATAGTTCTCCATTTTTAAGATCGTGGATTTTACAAATATAATATGATTCGATTAAATCAACTCACGTAAGACACGACTAATTTCATTGTCGACAGCCTATAATGGCAGCATGGTCATCTCATATATAAACCGTATATGGGTTTCGCTAATTTGTTTTATTAAATGAATAAAATAGAGAGACAAATGGAGAAATAGAAAACAGAAAAATAATGTATTGTTCACCATTTGTGAATTTTTCGTGAGTTAAACGTTTCCACCTACTACATTTGGAGTCAAAAGTTCAAGGGAGACATATTTTATTTATATGACGAATGCGTTTCGAAAAGAATGAGGAGAAAAAACACCATTTGAAGTGATTCGAAAGTAAAAATAGGATGTCAAGGGCAAAAATAGAAGAGGGTCATGTCGGTTTTAAAAGTCTGTTTCTCTGGTTTAAAAAAAAAAGAAGAAAAAAAAGTGGATTTTTTTCATCCTTTAAAATAGTGAAATACGTACTCGTATTTGAATATGACTGGAAACATTATAAACTGTAATAAATTGTTTAATTTTTCGACATTTTTGCATATTGCACTAAAACAAGATAAAAATTCATTCACAAATTTTACCGCAAATGCGGATATTTTAACTGATAAGTACGAGTTTCGAGAATATAAAAAAAAAATGTATAATAGCTGAGGTCAAAATCAGTTCATATACGTAGTAGATTGTAATGAGAATTTGAGTTTTTTTGTGTTTCTTCAATCCTCTCTAATTTTAGCTCTTCTTATAGGTAATTAGATATCTTATTTAAAAAAAAAAGTGATATGTGATCTGTGAGCGAGTTGAAAGTGGCTTTTCTTTTATAAAATTCAACGAGAAATTCAATGGTGCAAGTTTCAAATCAATCCGAGTAATATTCATAAAGTTATATCATGAAACTGATTTGGAAACCTTCACTTTTTGATTGAAAGAAAAGTTCATCCCTGCGTACATTTGAAAAAAAGATGATGAAAAGTAATGAAAAGAAGATAAAATATTTTGTTAGTCTACCTGTGAGTCTATACCTACTATTGCTACTCTATACAGACTGCTACGAGTATATGGGTCTGGCCCAAGTAAGAAGTGCGTGACGTCACAAAGCTTCAACAAATGAGGACGACAATTTTTTTTGTTTTTGACCAATTGCTTTCATCAAATCCTTATGACGTCACGCACTTTCTATTCGAGGCAGAGTATATCAATGCGACTATACTAATGTGAGTACTAGAGGTATCAATATTCGCATTAGCTGACTTGTGTAAGATCAAAATTTTATGATCGTCTTGGGTATTGTATTACTGCTGACGAGGAAATCTTGAGTGATATTTGAATTAAAAGTATATTTTCGATAATAAAGTCGATATAAGATTACACATTATTATCAAAATCATACTTTCAGTTAATCTTTTGTAGTAACAGCAAAATACACCTTTGTTT
This sequence comes from Parthenolecanium corni, assembly GCA_038050395.1. Classification (NCBI taxonomy): domain Eukaryota; kingdom Metazoa; phylum Arthropoda; class Insecta; order Hemiptera; family Coccidae; genus Parthenolecanium; species Parthenolecanium corni. Next base: position 1,557,696 of record JBBCAQ010000002.1, read on the forward strand.
TTCTGTACTCTGCATCTGATGTCATTTTTATGTGCTTGCATGTTCTAATAATATTATTTCACTACAACTTCGTGAACTTCAGTCAGCTCGATTCGAAACGTGCTTCATTGGATTTGAATTTTCCTTCAGAAAAGTCACTTTCAACTCGCTTAAATCCTCTCCTCAGTCACACTAGCTACAACGAAAACGAAAATCCCATGTACCTATTTCCTACAATATACAGAGCAGCAGTTTTAAACGCAACATCCTGTAGATAACTATATTTTTCATCAACTCTTTCAATGAAAACATATTTAAAAATTCAAATTAAATTAATTCGAATCTTGATCAATAAAGTGTAGGCTACTCTATCGAAAAATTTCCATCAATTTTTATTTTAACATTTTTTTTTTTTTTTGGTTTATTTTACTGATGAATGTTTTTCCTATTTTTGTTTCAGGTAAGTGAAAAACATGTTGACGTAGATTGTACCCAAATAATACCGTATTTTATTCAGGGAAAAGGTAGTATTGAACAAATATTATTTCATCTGGGCGAAATATCAAATATATATCTCGCTCGAATTTCGAATTATTTTAAATCTATGAAAGTTCCAAAGTTAGAATACGCCACTATTCATAGACGTTGACAAATACCTCACCATATGCGCAAATGGAAAGGAAATTAACGCTCGATTGTTCTCATATTTTTTTATGTACTAAAAATAATGTCAACAGATATCTAAATATACCCCGAACAGACTATTTTCCCTTACGGTGAATACCTGTACCTACCTCCTCGTTCATTTAGAGGATAGACTGGAGTCGTATGAGTAAATTTTGACTTGTAAATTGTTTTTATTTGATGAACGATTTAATCTGCGCAGCTATGCGATCTTTACAGTGACACATTTTTCTGATACAACAGTGGTGGTGACTTGGATTTTTCCCATACATGTTGCACACTCTTAAATTATGCGTCACTTTTTTGGGGGTTTGAAATTTTATTTGCGTAAGTTGCCCCATATTAACCCAAAAAAATTCCACGAGTAGTACAAAGCTTCCCATGTGTTGCAGGAAAGTTACCACCGATATAAAATCAGTAAAAATTACTTACTATTAATTTTTTTCAGAGAAGCTTTTATTAATTGAAACATTCTTGTTTTTTTTTTTATATCACCTCATTTTTCTCGAAAACTTTTTTTTTTTTATATCAGCCCAAGTCCCAAAGTGGCTAAAGTCATACAAAAATTATCGTGCGCTTTCATTGTTCTGATTTAGCATCATATCTGGTTCCGAAACACAATTTATTTTGGATGTAGCTTATAATTTGAACAGACTGTGGACTTCTGCGAGCAATATGCTACATTTTTATTTTTTAGAGGGACCAAGTGAAAAGTAATGTGCGTGAAGTAGATAAGTCCACTTTTTTCAAAAACTGAGTTCTAGAGTTTGATATTGCATGGTTAAAATACTGCGTCCCAAAAGTCAACCGATAAGAAAATGAACTTCAAAGTTGGCCGTTGCTATACAAGGAAAGGATAAGTGCATCCATGTGATGATAACTTAATCAGTGATAAGCTGTCATGTAATTCGTGTTAACACGTTTGACGCATATTAGTGCAGGTGAACAACCTTAGTGTTTCATTCTTGTTAGTTCTGGGAAACTTGAAGATGTACCTATTGATAACTTATCAATGACTGAATTTCAATAGGTTATCAATAACTCTGAAAGACGTGGTTTTAAGTGAAAAACTGTCACTAAACCGTTTATTTTTACATTGAATAAATCTAAAGCCCGTGAATTTTTCAATATTATAAATTATATGAGGGGTTTCTTGTGAATCTAATATTATTGCAAACTGTTTTGCATAATGCGACGGTAAGGTTGCGTCCATATCAACCAATTATTATAACGTGCAAAATTAAACACGTGAAAAGTTATCGATAATTTAGGGGAAGCTTTCGATATCTATATCGATTAGTGAAAGTGAAATGGTAGATATTTCTCATCATTAATTCAGATCAACAACTTGATAAACTATGAAGCTCACAGCTGTTTTTCGTTTTTTTTGTTTTTTTTTTTAATGGAATATAATGCCAAAGGGGGCTTTAGCCCTCCAAACCCCACTTGGGTGAGCCTTTGGGTTTATTATAACAAACTGACCCGGCTTCGAAGACTTGGATACTTCATACTTTTGTTCTGCTTCGTTCTCAAAATGTTGGACTTGGCCTCTTTTATTAATTTTTCACTTGAAATTTCAGTAGCTATACGCATGAAAGGGATAACTCCTATAGTTGAAGATTTTTTTCATTTCTCCTGCTGTAGAAGTGAGATACATAAGAACAAAATTGTTTAATACTTTTACATGTATGCTAGCTTAGCCCAGTGCTTGAGTGTTTTTTTACTTTCTTGTGAAATTCGTAAAAGTGGACGTATCCCTTTCTTGCACATCACTGTTCAAACTTCAAATAGGTACTTTTTTTTTTCTCTTCTTGAAGTACCTGTTCAGATATCTTCGCCTTTTATTGCCAGACATTTACGTACAATAAAACTCGAGATAATTTACGAGGGGACTATTTATGATATGTTGTTTAAAATCGACTCGCAGCTCTTTTCTATTGTATTTATTTGTATTCTTCACTATATTCTGTATAGTGAGTACCTATACTAACTCAAAAGGCCAAAGATCTGCTTTCAACCCTCCGTCTATTTTTAGCATCTCTTTTCATCGTCTATTTTCACCATTTTGGACCATAAATATGTAGGTTACAAATGCAACGTGCGTCTGCGAGTGTGTCTGAAATAAAGAGCGAAAGTCAGCGTAAAAACATTTTCGTCACCATGTACGAGTAGTCTGTGTATTACCTCTGTATACCTAAAAACCCGCGTGTACTTTATAATATTACGTGAATCGGGTGAAAGTGCCGAACTACTTTCTCTGGAGTCTCTTTCTTATTACCGAAACCCCGCGCAGTTCTTTTTTTTTTTTTTACGTAATGCGACCTCTTTTTTAAAAGTATTATGTCAGAATAAGACCCTCTACAATCTTCATACACTCTCCAGTATTCTCAGATGTGTTCTTTTTTTTCTTCTTCGATTTTTTTTTTTTTACTGTCTGTCTGTCTGTCTTTCTTTCATTCTTGAAAAGTGCACGCGTGCTGGCTCTTTTTTCTACTCTCGTATTCTTCTTTTTTTTTCTTTTTTTTTTTTTTTTTTTACTCAATATATGGGTACATTCTTCGATTGTAAATGAGAGGGGAAAAAAAAGCGCCGGAATCAGCCAACGAATGACCTATAATTTCGTAAATAGATAATGCTGTGCAGAGTTTAGACCTATATCTAAATGCATTATACAGTTAATAGTTATATCTGTACGAAGTGGCCGCGTTAAATAAAAGGTAGAGACCATAAAATGGCGAAGAAAAATATTTTATGTCGGCGCTGCTGTCTACGGAGAAAAGGTTACCTACGTTTTTCGCAACCGTGACTAACCTCGCATATAAACAGCAAGCGTAGGAAGATATGGAGAAAATTATGGCCGATATTCATGTTGGGAGAAAGGATTAATTCGGTCACATTTTTTAATGTTCGAATTTCCTTATCCTTTCGCTTTTCTCCAGGTATAGAGAAACGAACCAGACCCATAGCTAGAGGATATTTTGTTTGTGGTGGCTCAATTGGGGCACGCCCTGTCAGCTGCTCATTCTCATCGTCCCTCTATTTTATTTTCTATACCTACTTGAAGGGTAGCACGAGTTGGATTCCCACCAATTTTCGCCAACCCTTTTTCCTTAATCGTATTTTCCCTAATCCGTTTTCCCCAAATATAATTTTCTCTAATTTTTTCGCTTAGTCTTTTTTCCTTAATCGCGTTGTGACTAATCCATTTTCCCTGAAACTAAGTCGAACCTCTGTAAGTCTAACTTGGGTGAATCGAAAAATTCTGTAACCCGAAAAGAATCTGCATTTCCTCGCGTATTTCCATAAGGCGTCTGTATAGAAAATCTTCTCTTTAATTTGAACAAATGCAGCCTCTGTAAGTCGTAGTTTTGGAAAATAAAACACCCAGAGGTAACTCGAATTCTACTGCTTTGAAGACTTATATGTTTTCTATTTTTTCAAAGGAATTTTTTGTTGACGATCAAAACCTCTTTAACATTGAAGTATGAAATAATCTAGCCTTTATAACTCAAACCTCTATCACTCGAAAACTCCTATTTTCCTTCTAACTTCGAAGTATCGAGGTTCGACTCTATTACTAACGAACACTTTCTCTAATTTTTCCCTAATTTTTTCCCCTAACGGCTGGTTGTAAAAATTGCTTAGCGTTCATTATTTTTGTGGAGAGAATATCGAGACATTTTTCAGCGTTAAATCATAAAAAGGAAATGAAAACCTACTAAGCGTGGGTAATAACAGAAATTCCACGGAATTTCTGGAATTTCTGTTATAAATGGTCCGTTAAACCAATAACCAAGGTTTGTAATATTGGCACTGAAAATGTCGAGCATGTGTGTAGTTGGTGGTAAATTATACCCGAGGATAGCTATATGCACCTCTGTGCAAGGGATTTAAGATAAAATTGAATGACCTTTAGTCTCAGCGGTGGAATCAGCTTTTTTTCGGGGGGCCAGGGAGGGAAGCAGGAAAAATCATTCGAAAGTATCAGCATTCAAAAAATTAATACTGAAGCTGATTTTTTATTTTTTTCCCCCCGATAATTTCTTAATTTTACTAGTTTTTATAGTTTATTTCAAAAAAATTTTGGGTGGGCCAGAATTTTTTCTGAGGAGGCCGTAGCACACCCGCCACTGTCTCGTCGCATTTTCACTCGTCAAGTGACTAAGTCCCTTTCTTGAAACCTATGTGGATGTGTCACCGCCATCACCAATTTCGAATCTTGTCGCCTTGGACTTTGAATGTCAAGTCATTTAATTTTTATATAAGCTATTCTCAACACATAATCTTCATTTTTCGTCGAAACAAAGAAGACTGAATTTCATTTTAATTTCACTTTTCATCTTTTTAATATGGGTACAAGTACACCGCAGTTGTCACTTTGTGTTCATCTTTGTTTTTCATTATAGATGGTAAATATGCTTTTCTTTTTTTTTTTTGGCATGGTTCAATTCGTTGTGAAAAATTCTACGAAATTAAATTTCATTCGCCGGTGTTGATTCATATAGCGGGTTTTTTCAATGTGTTTTTCACTTTTATTTTCTTTTTCTAATGATCTGTTTCGAGAAATGATAGCATTTTCGCTCATTACGTATGCAAAATACATATCTATTTCGCACACGTATTCGACTTGATTGTAGGTGGCCCTCACAAAATTTCAACCGGTGACTGTTTTGACGGTTTATCGCTAATTTATGTCCTATTGCGTATACAGATACACAAAAAAAGAGTTGTAACAACTGCTGGATGCAAAAAAAAAAAAAAAGTTCGAATTTAATACTAGGTAGCGTTTACGTTGACTCATTACTTTTTCTTCCTCTTTCCCTGTATAATAATATGTAGATGTAATAAGTAATGGCGTGCAAAATAATACCTGCCCCACGTAATGAGTGCAACAGAAATCAATCAACATCCACTTTTCTGTTGCAACGCACACTCGACAACTAGTCTATCCTATGTATACCTATTCATTCATTTAAAATGCTTCCGTAGTGAAATCACTTGCTATACACACACCTTTATAGATACGTTATACTAAATATTATCTAGTCTATATGTGTTTCATGTTTGCCTGCGCAATTTTATCTCGTGTTTTATTGAAATAAGAAGTTTTTAAAGGGAAAAAAAAAAGGCGAATGAATAATAGCAACAAAAAAAAAATTCATAAAATATAAGAATTAGGAAAATGGGCATGGCTAGATATCTTCAAGTGTGGCATTGCAAATTTTTGCAAACTGTTTTCCTAACAAGGTAGATCTGAAAATTGTTTTTACCGTGCATTTTTATGATTCTTTAGATTCCTTTTTTTCCAGAGTTTATATTCAGCGAAGAGCTGGAATTTTGAGGGACTTTCCACCTAACCTTCAAATAGATTTAAGCTTGAATTTGGAGGATTATAGTCATTTTTTCGAGTATATGTTCTTTTAAAAACACATTTTATAGGGCAAATACCTTTGTAAAAGAAAAAATCTGGCGTCTTCTATACGAACACTGACGAGCCAGAAGAGGATAACTCCTTTTTTATTTTCTCAAAAATTGTGTTTTTCCAAGGTTCAATTTGTTAAAAACGAACTCCGATTTAGGTACAATAATAATATTGTATCCCATTGCTGAGGAAACACACTTCAAAATTGAGGCGCTGCATAAAAAGGCTATGTGACGTAATATTGATTTTTTTTTTCTTTCCTGTAAAATTTTAAAAAAATGGACTTATCCCATGCTGTACGTACATGTATAACTAATGCTATACCAAAAAGCCCAATTGTCTATTTGTAGAACCTAATACTTGTGTGAACAAGATAAAGGAACTATCATTCCTCAGAAAGGGAAACAAAAGTGTAGAAAATGTGTTTTTAAAAAGATTTTTTCACTTATTTTTATTTTCGAAAATATAACACAATTGATGACAGCTACAGCTGATAAAAACGTTGATCTGGATTATTTTCAAATAAGAGTACCTATAGTTTTTAGATGGCATTGACATGGAATTGGCTTCATTCTACTAAACTGCTGAATATTAAATTTTTTTTTTTTTTTTGGCACGATTAATTGAATTTTAAATAATTTCTTACCGCATAAAATCACAATTTCAAGGTATTAAAAGAGAAATTAATTATAAATTGTTATATTATTATTTTGAAAAGTATGAATAATCATAACCTGCGAAAAACATTGATTTTGTCTTTTTGACTATTAGGACATTCTGACTTCTCTCAAGAGTTATAACATGTTTCACCAGCAACATGAATATCATGTATCATCCTTCCCTTCAACTTTGTTTTTTTCCAATGTATATACTCGTACTCAATTATACTAGTATTTACCAGATGTCATTTTGAACTAGAAAACTCGAGAATTTTATTTTCAGAAAAATTTTACAACCTTCAAAAGAAAACGTTGATGACTCAGCGGCCATTTTAAAGAAAATTAATTCTTAGAAAAATTCGACTATAGGTCCAACGATGAGCAATGGGAAATGGAGGAGTAAAAAAAAAGTTTTCCAACTTGGTATGCCCTAATGAGTAAAAGAAAGGTGCCAGCAAAATTTAGTTAGACGTATTTCTCGCATTCGCAGTAGTCTCGTTTCGTTCTTCGACCAATTTTTCTTCTTCTAATCATCAATTAAGAATGTACTAACAATTTCCTGTAGGATTGAACAGTGAATAACTTATAATCGCGGAAGGCGAGCGGGGGAGATTTTGTGAAAATAGATGCGAAATAAAGTACCTCTATAACTATATAGAATATGAAATTTACCAACAGTGCCCCGCCATATTGTATGTAAATCAGTATACGAAATGGTGTCCATTTTTTAGGCGCTTGCGCTCTCACTTTTTTATGGATGAGGAGTGGGTGAGGGGGTTGAAAATACGTAACACCCAAGTATTATAGAGTATCCTTTCCTTTTGCTCTTTCTCAAAAACGCAAGCGCAATAGATCAGCACTTGGGAGAGCAAAAAACAATTTACTCCCGCTCCCCTCCTCCCTTCGCTGTCTGCATTTTTTTTAGTCTGCTCTTTCACTGATCTTTCTTCTGGATACCCCTTCTTCTTGGTCGTTGGTCGGTTGGTGTTTTACATAAACGTTATGATATTATTTTGGCGGGAAATGAGTAACAGCGGTGAGGAAATGGAATGAGTTCGTATTGATGAATGGGTTGAGGGGTGGGAGGGGGCTGAAAAAGAAATGCCGGCGTCTGCGGTTGTAGCGCACACAGGATGACGCGAAAAAAATATCACTTTCACGTAAGTAGGTAATCTTTCGTAACAATATGATCTCTTGTAGGTTCTTTTTTTTTTTTTTTTTTCTTATCTTTCTCTTTATAACGTCTGGCCGCTTTGCCCTCCACTTTTTTTTCTTTATTTGCTCACGCGCTGGCGTCACTATTTGTTAATCGAAAAATGAGAAACTGTGAAGAAAATATAGACGCGAGTTTTGGAGGCTGAATGCAAGTATTTTTGAGACCGGTCTCCATTTCGAAGGGTATTTGATGCTCAAATATAATTCAAAGCTGGTACTTTTCCCTTATCTTGTTGAGGACGGTGGTTTTAAAAATGAAGGGTCTGACCAAGAAAATATAAAATTGACATTTTTGTTACCATCAATTATAATATTAATCTTATGATCTGTTATCAACCTGCTAAAGAGCAATCGTTGAATTCTTTTAAACCTAAATACAAGTTGGAAAAGTTGAATAAAATGTGACGAAAGCTTATAGTGGACATGCAGTTTTATAACTGAATCAAAGTGAGGTGATTGGACTTACCTTATGACACCAATTTCTGGCCACTGACTTAACCCTGTAAGAATATCAAAAATGGAATATTAAATTTTAATATCTCAATACTAACTTGAAGACAGTTCAGGTTTTGTATGAAAAATAAATCTAAATTTATTATAAATAATCAGTAGTAGAAAATATTAAAAATTAATACAATATACTGAAAATTTGTGTGCTGCGCATACTTTTAATATTTATTATACTCGTATTAATTATTCACATAAAATCTGAATTGTCGCCAAGTTAGTAAGCAACATTCTAATTTGTTAATATTGTTTCTACACTCGGCTTCAAATTGAAAATAATATTCGTATAACTTTGATTCCAATTCAAGATAATATAATAAATTATAATTTGCCAGAATTTCCTGCGAAGTGAAAAGAAAACGTTTACAGTCACTCGCGATGATTTTCAATTTAGTACCTAATTTTATGATGTGATTACTTTTTTATCAAAACAGATATATAAACGTAGGATGATCTGGAGAGTCGGGCTTATGTGGAAATCACTCTTCGTGTTCTACTTCTCTCTTTTCTCCTTCTCCATGGTCTTCTTCCCGAAGAAAGGGAAAATAAATTGATTACATATTTTTTTTTTTTTCCAAATTGTCCTTGAAAATTTTTTATTGGCCAATGCGTGCGTATTACTCCTGATGCGGTAGAATCTTACAGCAGCAGTAGGTAGGTAAATTTTTGCTCAATTGTTTTTTTTTTCCTGATCTACCTTTCCAATTTCACACTAGTGTGTTTCTAAAAATGGACTGAGAATATTTTTCTAATTACACGGTTTTATGATCTTCGGCGGGTAGAAAAAGAATAATTTTTTCCCTCATATATACAAAAGTTTATTGTTTTTTATTTTACACGATAAAAAATTCGTTTGGATGAAATAAATTTTTCGAAACGTTCGTTAAATTCATCCGACGAAGGTCTGAGAAAATTACTTTGATAATTTTCTCGGTTTGACTTCGTATCTTTTTTTTTCTTTCTCTCTCTCTCTCTCTCTCTTAGCAGACGGTAATTACCTCACGACAAAGAGTAAAATTGTGGAAATGTATTGTTTTTCTCAAGGTCTACAGTGGTTTAGGTGTTGAATTTCACAAAACTTCGTACTTTTACGTGCGGTAGATGCGTATATAAATTGTAGAATTTTAAAATTGTCTAGGAAGTCTTTCGTTGTAGGTATAATTTTTGAGAAGTCGGTTTTTGTTTTTTATGCTCAGCAGTCACTCTTTTCTGTACCCTGATGGTGTAGGCTACTCTGTGAAGTTTGTCCAACCCTGTTCGTCATTACAAAAAACGATTTTATTTTGAATAAGTAAAAAGTAACCATCCTGTATTTTGGCCCAAATCTATTCAGAACCTTGAAATTCAGACAACATATGCTTATTCATAAGTCCCTCGGGAGAATTTTACTTTGGACTCCTCTGACCAGCCCCGTAGGAAAAGATTAATTGTAATGGTTTTTTTGGGGAGGTGGGAGGGTGAATTGGTATAATTTATTTGTTAAATGCTTTTTTGAAATTAGGGGTTCGATAAATTATATTCCTATCAGGAGAAGAAAATATCAAAGCAAAAAAATTCGGGCACTTATGTACTTCTTTTAGCTGAGTGAAGCAAATTTTATGCACCCCCGATTTTTGATTTCCTCGATCCATTCTGTAATTTTAGAAAAATATTTTTCTGCGAATTTCCTTTGTTACATAGCTGCGAGTGCCTAGTTTTTTTTAACACGTCAATAAAATACGAGTGAACTCTTGCCACGTCCTTGGCAAATGCCAAATTTAGTCTTCCTCTACAATAAGAATTCTCAAGCTTGATAAAAGCTAATTTTGATTTGACGTCAAAATTATGCATTGTTTGCCTTTCCGAATCGAGGTAATAATAGTACGTATAACTCGATAGCCTCCTACCGTGTGGTTTCATTCCACGCCGTCCTCCAATTTACTATTTTTAAATGTAGGTACGCCTCGATGGTCTACAATTAGATGTAAATTTAGCAATTCAAAAGGTACATATAATACTCGCCTTATTAACGTTTAATATTCGAATACATTTACGCGTTGTGATAAATCGATACAGTATTAGATATGTATGGCAGAGAGCTACAGGCTGCATCTGATACGCATATCTTTGCTTCAGTCTATGTATATGTCACTTCGCTCTCTCTCCTCTCGCTCTTTCTGTTTGAGGTTTTGATTTCGCTTCTATGGGTCAATTAGTACAAATTTACTCGTGATAAATGTAGGTAATCTACTTTTCATTGTGAATTGAATGAGAAACACGCCAATGAGACCTATTCAGAGGTGATTTTTTCCCCCATTATGAGGTTGATGTACACGAGTACCTTATATATATAAATGTATTATACGTACGGTTAGAAGAATAAATTGACACGATGCTATATATACATATATATAGCAAATGCAGACCTAAGGTACCTATATATTCTACTACATTCAGAACTATCCTAGTAAAAAAATTACATATTTGCTTCATAAATACGCGCACGTCCTTCATTCGACCTCATCCGTGGTTAAAAATCATACAGAATGAATATTTATGAATCGAAATGAAGTCATAGAACACGAACTTTCTGACCATGAAATTCAATAGGCCTATATAGAGAAATGTACACGAAAGGTGAGATGTATATAGGTCTATTTGATTCAGATCATTTTTCTCTTAATTTTATCTCCGTCACGGCATAATTAGCTGGGTACCTTTTTGTCACATTTGAATTATTACGATTTCAAATCCTAAGAACACGCGTTGTTCCAACTTGGTATTGGTTTCATTGTCTAGAGAAGAAGGCCAAAAATGAATCCACAGTCAAAAAGAGGAAAACATTGGTCGGATTTTTCTCAAAGGGTTGTTCTTCTCACTTCAGTATTACATTTTAGAGAGTTTTTGGCAATTAAAACAGAAATTTTGAGATATTTGAACGCAAAGTGTCAAGAGATTGGCATCTTAACGAACACGGCCCTAAAGTGAGAGTAGTTGAAGTTTATTATTAATGAAAATGGGTTAACGTTGGTAATATATGGCTCACAAATTGCATCAGGTACGAGCTTTTATACTTGAGCTGATGAAGTTCATTTTAGATCAGCTAGAGTGCGATATAAGTTTTTTCCTGAGAGCTGTATGTTATACTCACCTATAGGAATGAATGCAATCCAAGTCTGAATTCCTGGATATCAGTACTACTGATAACATTTTTGTTCGTCTTTTGTTTTTTCTTAGTAAGTAAAAGGTTATTTATTATCAGAGTTCTAATGATTGCGGTGATTAGGATTATGTTAGTGATTTTTACTTCCAGTTTGCCTCGTGTGTTTGGGGAAGATCCGTCGCTAAAAAAAAAGAAAAATTGTTTTCTATATTGATAACCTGCTAAAAAGACTCTAGATAGGATAATAAGATGAGTGAAAGATGTGTTAGAAGAAGAAATTGAAAAAAATATTGAAGAGTTCAAATCAATCAAAATTTTGTTAATTCTCATTGAAGTGGAAAGAGGGCTGTAATTCGATTGATTCGATTTTCCTGTAAAGAAATTACTTTTGACTTCTTTCACGCAAAGATAGCTGTTTTTCCTCCGACCCTAGTTTGGTCAGCTTGTATAACAATTTTACAAAAAATGCTCCATCGAGAGATCATTGCAAACATTATTTGGCTCAAGAGAAATTTCAATTTGGGTCGCAACTCGTATATGCGAAATGTAGCCTTTGAAACGATTCGAATATACGAGTAAGTCATGAAATTGCGACATGAATTTATACACACTTGTATTCTGCATGCAGTCAGACGACTTCATCTGCCAGATAGTCACAATATTTATGACGCTCGATTGAATAAACCCGTTCACTGTACATATAATATGTATATCACTCAAACTTGACCTAAATTTTATGAGTTCAAGTTTGCCGGTCGATATTTTTTCAATATTCACTTGAAGAAATTATTTCTACCGACAGATAAAGAAATTTTTCGCAAGCAGTAGAAACAATTGAAAGAAAAAATTCTGAAGCATTTTGTAATCAATGTTTATCGAAAACAGGACTGCCTTACGAAAACTATACCGATTTATATGTAGGTTTTCTTTGAAGCCTCTCTCTCACTCTCTCTCTCTCTCTCTCTCTCTCTCTCTTTCTCTCTCTTTCTCTCTCTTTCTCTCTCTTTCTCTCTCACTCTCTCTCTCTCTTACTGTCTTTCTCTCTCGCTTCGATATTTCATCGACAAAATACTTTCACCGCTGCACCTTATGTAATATTTGTGTTCATTACTGATTACTGCATCCGAGGCTGTTACATTTATAAAACTCAGCGTATAAAAATTACAGAAAAAGGAATAGTTTTTATCTGCTGATACGGTAATTCTTATTGCACAGTCAAATTGTTGTCGTAACAACCTAACAACTCTTTTAAGCTGCGCGCCAAATGGAATAATTTTAGTTTTTCTTTTTGGGTTAAAACAGAGTACCAATTTTGCAGCTGGCAATATTTTAATTATATTTTTAGTCATGGATCAGTTGAGAAGTTTTGGCACAGAACACAATGAAACGCCGTTGAAAATACGCTAAAAAAAAATCATCATAAAACTGTCCCAAAATGAAAACGCAGGGATTTTATTTTTATTCGTGACGACTCGATCTTTTCTTGAAAGTTGACCGAAGCAGTATTTTACTACAGTGATGTTTTCCAGTTCTCTGGTAGTTCTTTGAGAAAGTTGAAATAATTTATTATAAAAATTGCGTTTGTTGCCTTTTGCGCCCCAGAATTCCTCATCTATCAAAGTCCAAACTCTGCTACGTTCCAAAAACAAATTATCATCCATTTTTTGACCAATTTAGCATTACCACACTTGAACTGCATGGGCACTGAGAGAAAACTACAACTCAAATTTTATAGTATCTGCATACTAAGTGAAAGACAATTCCCCCTTTCCTATCGATTATAAAAAAAATTACCTCGTTTTGTAACATAGAAATACACTAAAATATGAAGATTGAAAAATGATTCGATTTTCCTTAATTTTCAAGTTATTGAGGAAGAACACTTGTAAAGTATAATTTTTCAACATTTTAGACCAATTTTCAATTTTCATTTGCTGCACTTCTATGGCACCAAATGAGGTAATGTTTGTATTTTTAATCGATAGGAAATTTGGTGCAGAATAAAATTTTACTGAACTGCAGGAGTGGATATGTAGCATAGTTTCTGAGTTATTGCTGAAAAACGTAAACCTTACAAGACTTATGATACCTCCGGGGGGAGAAGCACATGGGTTGGAGGCCGAGACTTTCTCCCACATATTCCTTGGACTACCCTCAACGCATTCCAGGCGTAAAATCTTTTGTAATAATTTTTTTCTTTTTTAAACGCTAATTTTTCTGGGCTATAAAGCGATTTTTCAAATTTTCCCTCATTTATTTCAGTACATTTTATTGATACTAAAACTTTTTCTTTGTGGTATAATATTTCTATTCAAAAACAAGACACTAAAAAAAAGTAGATAATATGCGTAATGTATGTCGTCGCCGCGAGTCCACGATTTTCCAGTAAGAAAATTCGCATTGTAATTCACGAGCATTTAAATCTCTCGTAGTCCGTACGACAATGACGCCAGTCCCAACAAGAGTATCGGATCACGTATCTGACTTCATAATCGTATTTCGTAATACACGATTACTTTCCTTTTCTGTTATATACGCGTATTATGTTCGAATCTGTAAAGAAAGAACAAAAAGGACAAAAAAAAAAAGTAGTTAAAAAACTTGACCTCGAATGTGTATTCGGGAACGATATAGAAGCGAAAAAAAGACAAAAGTGTCATTATTGTAGCACGCATTCATCTTTCATAATAGTTTCATCTAGTCTAGATAGGCTTATATGAACTTCATTATTATGCGAACAGTGGAAAAACTTAAATCAAAGGGTGGAGAGGGGGGGGCCCGGATTGTAGAGAAAAAAAAGTGAAATACATGCAGCTGTAAAAAAGTGAAATCAAATCTCAGTACAGGTCTAGAGGAACTCGCTGGATGCGATATTACGAGCTCTTTGTTTATAAAAAAAAAAATTTTGGGAGATGTAGCAACCATACAAAAAGAGAGCTGGTAGCGCTATCTATAATAATGCTCAGCTGTCTTTGAATTTTTTTGATTGGCGAAAGGGGGTAAAAGGGCAGGGGTAAAAATAAGATGTATCAAAGAATTAATATCGAAACAATTCTTACATCGATATTTTTTCGTCTCTAGATATATGATCGTTATAATATTATTAATTCTACTTACCTACTGAAAATAACTATTTCTGGTCAACTCTAAGCAAATTTTTAATGTATAGATGCACAAAGTCTCATCAATTTAACGTCAATCTAAAAAAATGTGTTCAGCCAGGTATCAGGTGTGAAGTCGCAGTTTTACTCGATTAATCAAAGTTAAGCAGTCATATTCCGTTGGTCATTTGGATGGGTGACAGTTTCGTTTTCTCTCTTAATAATCCTTTCTTCCCCCTCCCCAGAGGGTCTGAGCAGGTCAATTAAATTTTTTATTTTGAATTTTAATGAGACAAAGATCTTATCTTCGGCAATCTGTAGCTACGCTCCTGTAGCAGGTAAAGAAATATATTTAGGATAAAATTTGTACATGATTTTGATGAGAATACTTTCTGTATGGATCAATTTTTCATAGAATATACGGTGTTTAGAAAAAATGTGGCTACGGCGCCGCGTGGGTTATGGTTGGTGCATTTTAGGGGATTTTTCGTGGATGATTCTGATGATGGCTTCTATATGACTTTTTTAAGCCAAAATTTTATTTGCTTTTACTACTATTTTCGAAAATCTCATCTACTAGATGTATTATACAATCTGAAACGCGTCTATCTTTACTGAATTATAAAGGGCAAAATTTTTTCCCATAATATGAAACCGCTATTGAAGTAGAGCTTATGTATAGCTGACAGCAAAACATAAGAAACAATATTGAGAACTGAATGTATAATGGGGCGAATATCTGCATTTGAAGTGTAATCTTTCATTATTCTAGAATTTTTTTTGCTATTATTCAAAAGCTGTTGAAAAACTTCTTTTTGAATTTTTATTGTCTGTTTACAACGGTTTTCGTTTCTTATCCCACCGGTATAACGAATTTCGCGGTTCTGCGTCAACCCACGATCCACCACCGCAGACCATTTCCACACATCCCCCTATTTTCTTGGCATTGTAGTTCGCAGATACCCCAACGCGGACGACCAGATATAGAAGAAAGCGAAAGTGCGATCTTGGAGAATAAAAAATTTATGTATTATGTAGTCTAGGTCTCTATAATTCGTTTTGAAACTAGTTTACACAGCATACGGGTGTGAGAAATTCACTATTTTTAACTGTCACTTCGGGTGGAAGAAGAAAAAAATGAGGAAAAAAGTGAAAAAGAAAGAAGAAAAGAAGGGCGGTTACATCCTTTGGGGGTTCATAAAAATATGACGCAACTCTAAATAAAGGCAGTCATATGGCAGCTGTTGAGTAAAAGAGTGAGAAGTTGTAGAGAGAGAGAGGGAGAGAGAGAGAGAGAGTGAGCGAGATTGAAAGAGAGGGAAAAAAAACGTCTCCTTTCTTCAAAAGACCTTCCTCATTACCTATCTTTCTGTACGTACCTATAACCGTCTTTAAAAACTTTTTCTCCTTTTTAGTGTTTCTCAGACAGTGTAGGTATATTACCCAATTGCTCAACCAGTCCGTTTAACGGACGAAAGTAACCGTTTATCTTTCGTACATAGAAGACTCTCCCCCTCACCCGAACTTTTTTTTTTTCTAATCGTTATATACACACACACACACACCGTCTATATCGTCTTCAGGACAGAGGAGAATGTAGAAAGGGAAAATGAACGAATTAATTACCGTCGTGAATTCGACTCTGTCTGTATAAGCTTCAACTGGAGGTTAATTAAACGACGAAAGTCCTACCCTATATTAAATGTTTTTTCTCTGTTGGTGTCTATATGCTGGTGGGTGTTAATGTATGCGAGCATGACCTTTATCTAAATACCATCACCTCATCGAGGAAATTATATTGTCGGTCACGCGACCATGGTAATGTTCGAGTAAATGTAATATTTGAGATACATGTAAGTGCCGTGAAAGTTGGTGGAGGACAAAGTCTTCAAACAAAAATTAACAAATATCTCTGCTTAATTTAACCGCTCAGTAGAAGAGTAAGTTGATAGGTTTTAAGCCTTTGGTCTTCTCCAGATATTTTTCAAGGTCCTATTACACCTTCGTTTAGCAACTTCGTATGACTGATTTTTCTAATAAATCTACAAATAAAATTCCACTTGTGATAGATGATCGCCAGTACGTGAATTAGCATATACTACAGTCTTGTGCCCAAAACCTGCTAAGTCCCAAAACATTATAACCCAATTCTCTAAGCTAAAATGATTTTATAGGCTCCTGATAATCCTAAATTAGCCAAAAAATGGGTTACTTTTTTGGGCGGGGGAGGGGGGGACTTAGTAGGTTTCCGACTTGGACTAATGATATACAAACTCTCAAAACAGAATTTCGATCTATTAGAAAAATTTCCTGTTGAATTTCTCTTGGAATTTAATTTAATGAAAATTTTTTATTGAAATTTATAATTTTTTTTTTTACTCAAATGAAATTTGAAAAAAATTTATTAAAAAATGGCTCGAATAATATTTTCATTTGTCCATATAAACACTTCATTTAAAAAGCAACAACCAGTAATTTTGAATAAAATATAAACTTATTTCAAATACTCGCATTGATTCCTCGAGGCAAAAAGGTACTAATTTATATCCATTTTTCATAATTTTGGAGGGATGATAAAATTAATTTCATTTTGCTCGCCACTCCAAAGATTATGTATGCTGTTTTTGTTGATAATTTGAATCTCAAGACTGAATGTTAATTATGGCTTCATCCGAATCAAAAAAAAAAATCAGTAAAATAATCAGAGTAACGCACCTAATAAGATTTCTTTTCTCACCTCTGGCAAATTGTTAGAAATGGACATAGCACCTTTTTGCTTTAAGGTATCGATATGAGCTATTAAAAAGAAGAAAATGCACATAAAAATTGATTGTTTGAAATTTAAAGGAAATTTCAAAATTTATGTTTTGGCTGAATATTAAAATTTAATGTTTTCTCTAATTGGTAGTATTGCTTAGATAGAGGGAAAAACATGATTCAGCTTAACTTGTTATTCTCTCTCTCTCTCTCACATACTTCTTCCCAGTTTTTCAAGTAATTATAGTGAAATAACAGCATCATCTTTTTAAATTCGATTTTTCCCGTCAATTTATTTGAAATTGGAATAAAATTTTTTCCCAATTTTCACATGTGAATCCTCATCGATTCTTCGCATTCACTAATTCGTAATTTTATTTTTGTTTCATTGATAACAAATACTAAAACAACAAGCATAAACCACCAGAAGCTATTATAATTGTAGGTGAGACAAGTAGAAAGGACGTTACTATGTAGCAGTGAAAAGGTCGATCATTATTAAAAGCAAATTGATGTTTTCAAAAAAGCGAATTGTTATTCGCACAGAGAATGTGTTATGTAAAAGTTTTTGTAAAATTGTACCTAAATTCACTATTTAACGCATTACTTTCGACCAAAAAATTAGATATAACGTTCGCAATTACCGCGCAAAGTAATTGTTTTATTTTTACCGACAAAACCTCAATGCCAGTAGACCTATAGTTTTTCCACAAAATTATAACTTAATCGATCCAACCCTGAGCTATCACCCGTTGTACCTTCGATGTTATTTCACCTTTGCCTTGTTTTTGAAGTACAAATCAGCTAACTTCTCGAATCCGCTACTACAACTCCAGCGACAAAACCTATAGGTATATAGACCTATATGTATTTACACTGTGTAATCAATACGTCAACTCGTATAAATTTATGGATTGAGGAAGTTTTTTTTTTTTTGGAAGTTAATTAACGAACTGGATATTGTTCATTGTATTCGATAACGATACAATTGCAGGTATAGATTTGTACGTAATCTTTTTTCTGGTATGGATGGGAGTGGAATGCCCTTGGTGTGAGGCTTCGAGGACCAAATTTCAACGATTTGATTTTCTTTTCTCGTAAAATGATGGCGCGTATAATTAAAAAGTTTGCAACCTTGGGCCAGTTTCGAAAAACTTTGCTCGCCACTCCACAATAAACTTATAACTGACGAGGGTTTGGCAGCTTTAAGCGGTTCGCCATATATGGTCCAATGCTTTTTGTGAACACTGAACAGGCATCTACGAGTTTATATAGGCTTTGGTTATACTTAGGCCTACATGCGCAATAATGTTTCTACATTCTCTCATTTTAAAAGGGGAAAAAAAAAAAGGTAGATTGGTATGTGGTATGTAGTATGTACTAAAGCTCGCGCATGCGTATCTACCATTATTAATCTTTGACCATTTTACAATTTTCGTCCCATATAAAAATGAAAATGCTGTAACTCGGTGGTAAAAATATCAAAAATGAAACGGTTTTTGTATCTTTGTAATAATTGTGAAAATTGAACTTATATAATTCTTTGTGCTATATACTATTTGCAAAATACAAGAGCACTTTCTTGAAAACTTCATCCAGTTTAAAAAACAAGACCTGGAGAATCAAAATTTCATAATATAATCCAAGTTTCAAGTTTTGATACAATTATTTTATTATTTTGTAGCAATAAATTCTGATATAATAGTAATAATAGTAAAATGTACTACAAAGATAGTATGTTTTACTTTTTTTTTTTTTTTAGCTGCTTCTTGTACTTTTACGAATTGTCCCAGTTTTCCTATCCTAAAGTAATGAAAAGTACTACAGTATTGAAATTTCTCTCAGTGTACCGCGGAAGTTTTTAAAACTCTCTCATTATCTTAAAAAAACTCACCTTATAACCTCAAATCCGGCCATTGCACTGGGCTGAGCTATAGTTCATGTTTGGGTGTTCAAAGTTGGAGGAACGACTTTTGAGAATATATTCTAGCAATTTTGTGTTCGTATCTCACTTTTGCTGATGGAAAAATGGAAAAATGATTCGATTGGAAGGACTTATCGTCTTCTTGATTAGCAATTCAAATTTCAAGTGAAAAATTTAAAGAAGGATAAGTCCAGCATTACGAGAACTGTGCAGAACATATGTAGTATTAGTACATATGAAGTATCAAAGTCTCAGAGGCCATGTCAGTGTAAAATAATTCACCCAGTGGCGCAACCGTCAGGGCTTACGGGGGGCTGAAGTTCCCCTCAGGCATCACATTTTATTTAAGAAATGAGTAACAGCTATGATTTATACAGTAGTTATACTTTATGAAGTTCACCAGAAAATATACTAGGCCCTGGTAACTATAGGGTCTTTCACCAAGCTGATACGACAGTGGAATCGATTACACGATCCATTTATAACTTTTGGACTGGGATTCCGTCTAATGTACTTCTTTGGTCCCGAATTATAACCATCCTTATCGGAAACTTTGACACTCATGAAAATTTTGAAATAGTTTCAAAATGTCGAGAGCATTACAAGGAGCGCAATTTTTTTCAACTTAAAAAAAAAACGCTTATTATGAAAGAAAATTATATTCTTGACTCACATCGTTTTACTCTGCGGCACACTTTACTGAGAAATGCTTTGTTAAAAAACTATTTTCAAGCTGACTCAGAATTTTGCATCGGTTGGTTTTGATAATTATCAAAACCCCTGCTGCTGATTCTCAATTCCCATGCAAAATACTCGTACCATAAAAATATGGAACTCAGTCGACGGTATACTAATGGGTGTAGATCTATTGCAAAAAGAAAATTGCACCCCCTCCTAGCCCATAAAAATGGACGGTTGCATTAGAAAGACTAATGAGATTGCAAAAAGAAAATTGCACCCCTCCTAGCCCATAAAAATGAACGGTTGCATTAGAAAGACTAATGAGATTGCAAAAAGAAAATTGCACCCCCTCCTAGCCCATAAAAATGGACGGTTGCATTAGAAAGACTAATGAGAAAAATGTAACCATAAAGTAATTTAAGGTAGTTACTTTTAATATGTACTTTCATTACTCATTAATCCAACGCCGAAATTGCAACACACGAGCGTACGAGGAAATTACAAATAATAATAAAAAAAAAAAAGCATAATATATAGAGTAGAAAAAAAAACCTAAGAGGAGCCAATATTTTGAATGGAACTCCATTTCAGTAGGCTCGTAAAAATGAAACATATTTCGAACCGGTATGTACGGCCATTAATTTCAGCAGCGTAAAAAAACTATTATCAAAAATAATCACACAATTAAAATAATTAATTAGATTTGCGTCATTTTCAAGGATATACCATGGCGTGTGTGCGCATGTATGTGCGTATATGGGCTGTTTAAAATGTACATTTATTCAAAATTTCTCATTAAAAATTACGTGTAGGCTCTGTTGAAAAATGGAGGGAAAATAGACTTCCGCGTTTGTAATGTTTTTTTTTTTTTTTTTTTTTTCATCCTCCCTCTGAGGTACCAATTCTTTCTCTATTTACGAACCACTGCATTCTTTTGATAAAAGGCGCAGGCTAACGTTTTTTTTTTTCCTTCTCCTGTTTATAATCTATGGGGTAGAAATGAATTCTTAACGTATTTTCAAGGAGAGTGAAAAGGAGCCCGCAGGAGAAAGAAAACGACCAAAGTTACTTTCGACTTCGAAAAAGGAAAAAAAGGGGGGGGAGAGAGAGAGAAAAAAGAAAGAAAAAAATGCTTGAAAAAATGTATATATACCTATGTCTGAAGAAATTCGTTAAAGGAGCAGTTTCCGTGTTCTCTTTGTTTGAAAATTTATGGTTTTTCACAGCTTGATAAAATCATTTTTCGCTTCTACCTAGATCGTCAACCACTATATCTAATGATTTATTTTAAATCGATTTTTACGAGACGAAATATACAAGGTTGTAGGAGATTCGAGGAAATAAAATATGTATTCGGTAGAGGTTTTTATCTCAAAAAGCTGTCGGTCAGGTAAATAGAGCAGTGCTGGAGGAACAAAATTAAACGTGGGTCAAATGGTATATTTTTGTGAAATATGTCATGTAAAAGTGATGGATTTTCTACATATTATATTTTCTTTCCTTTTTTTTTTTTTCAAACTACATACATGTATTCAGCATTTACTGTCATGCACAACTGGTCTGAAGGAAAAATCAATATAAATAAATTATCATATCTATTTTTTTTATTTTTTATTTTTCAACATTTTTGAATTACAGTCAGACTTCGATAACTCGAAGCTGAAAGGAAATGAAATTTCTTTGAGTTATAGACGCTATGCTGACTTATAGAAGTTTGAGTTATAAAGCCAGGTTAGTAGAAGTATCGAATTACCGAGGTTTTCACAAAATATTTGAAAATTGTAGCCTTCACGAAGAGTTGTGAAGGCGAAGAGGAATCGTTTTTTTCATAAATTCTATTTAAAAAAGATTTATAAACTTTTTCGTGAGAAAAAATATCTTCAAATCAAACATGAAGCATACATTAAGTTTTCATGTTCTAGATAAAATACTGAATTCAATTTGTACGATCAATTTGTATGCTCAATTTTTGTAGCGATATTTCAAAAATGGAGCCGAAATAGGAAGTATGAAGGTCATTTTCATAAACTAGATACTTTTATCTTCATTTGGAGCCGTCGTACATCATTTCACTCCAAATATAATAATGATTTAGTCAGCAAAAAATCGAAATAATTCATCTGTTATCATTCTTATCAGATTAAGATTTATCATGAGATCTCGTTACACGTTTTAACGTTTGGGCCGGTCAAAAAAATCTCGCATCTAAATGCAGCTTTTTCAACTTCTTGGTCATGTTTCGATTTGCGAATTAACACAGTTTAAGGAAAGATTTTGATTTTATCTGTTAAATCATTCCTATTTAGTGTAAAATAATGAGCGCTGATGGATCTAAATACAGGCGAAAGCGTCTATTTTATGAGAGTAAATTTCAAACTTCCTATTTTGGCTTCATTTTTGAAATGTCAGATTCTTGAAAGTATACATTTATTCTTTCATGTGGGAAATCCTGTTTGAAATAACGATGCTTTTTTGGTGTAGGAAAATATCGATACTGTGTTGATTTTTAATATCGCATATATTCGCATAGCGTGGTCTTAAGAGAAGGTGATTTTCGACAGACATCTTATGGGAGTGTGCAGAGAAATGAGAATCTTTTCGAATGAGGAATTTTGACCTACAGAGAGAGGTTAATCGACTATATTTTGACATACCTATTATTTCTATAAATTTCTAATGCTATATACCTGGGGAGGATCTACTTAAGCTAGATAAATGTATTTTGATGCTATTCGTTGTACGTATCTGCTGTTTGGAATGATGCCAGTTTATAGAATATGTTCGTCTGATTTACACATTTTTAATTTATGGCGCTGAAAATTACATCCTATTTTTATATTTTGGTACGATAGAGGGATACCTCATTAAACAGAACAATGTTTTTTTCTTTTCATTTTCTATTTTTCAAGCAATTTTTCTTTTACTCTGTCTGCAAGTACCTATAGTCGGCCTACAGATAAAAATTTCGTTTTAACCATTCACATTATTACGCGTTTTACCTTCATTCTGAAATTTGTTTTTCACAAAATACTTCGAGCGCGAAGAAATTGTCAACGATTCCCAGACTTAATTATACTTTCCATTAGGAATCAAACACGAGCTCATTCGTTTTCTGTCTGCCCACCTCTCTACACCTCCACTCCTCGCGAGTTTAAATAAGAACTGGATAATTATGTCTGAACTATCTACAGAGAAATTGGTATAATTAAGTCCTATTTTTAGTGGAGACGATATCGTAGGTCACCAACTTGTCGAAGGAGAAAAAAGAACTTTGCTTCATCTGCTGAACAAAATATAAGTGTAAGCAGCTGATGAGTATTATAACCAGTGTTGTTCCTTGACGCGTCAAAAAACGTCAAATAACGTAAAATTACAGTCAAAAAATTTTACTGTCAAATTATTTCAAAAAACGTCAGATAATAATTTTATTGTGAAAACTGAATTTATTGTTATCATTATGAGTTTTGTGATACATCGAGTTTGTTTGGTTTGGTTTTGGATGATTCATTTTCATTTGAAACTTTGGATTATTTTAGTCGGAAGGCCCAACAACCAAACTCCAAATAAAAAATAAAAAATTGATTTCGACGCTAAGCTCACATGGAGAATATCTTGATTTTATTGATCAAATTAATGACTTCAAAGTACTTTAATTATTGTTTACATTTCCTTCGCTTCAATGTTAATCAGTAAAAAGAAAAACAAACAAGACATATTATCAATTTCTATTATGAACCAACTTCTAAATCCTAATCTTAAAGTCTTGCAGGCACATTTATTTAAATTTCAAATTTCAAATTTCATTTTTATTAGTTTCAAAGCCAACTGCTGTCAGAAGAAAATTAGAAAATGTAAAAATGAGAGAAT
Source organism: Parthenolecanium corni (assembly GCA_038050395.1). Lineage (NCBI taxonomy): Eukaryota > Metazoa > Arthropoda > Insecta > Hemiptera > Coccidae > Parthenolecanium > Parthenolecanium corni. The sequence continues at coordinate 1,581,634 of JBBCAQ010000002.1, forward strand.
ATTATTCAAAGACCACATAATAAACTTGCTTATGTTAGAATTTACAAAATAAACCGAAAAAGTTTTTCTTTGCCCTGAGAAAGATAGAGCATATAAAATCTGCAATTTTCAATCAATACTCGAGCAATAATTAAGGAATTCCTGAGTTTTTCCTGTTGTCTCTTTTGATAGTTTTTTGACGTGAAATAATGTCAAAAAACTGTCAAATAATTAATTTTTTGACGTGTGTTATTTTACGTAATTTTACTAAATAACTTTACTTATTTGACGGAACAACACTGATTATAACTCGAAGAGCTGTTAGTTATCTTTCGAGGTGTTGAGATTTTTCTTCTAGCGGTGTCGGATTTTATTTTCGAAATCGATTATCCGTTTCTCAAAAAAAGAACCGATTCCGAAAGACTTGATCGGTTTTCGATTTCAAGAATCGATTCCAAAGACCGGTTATGGCTATGGAATCGACTTTTAGAATCGGATTCCTGTCGAATCGACTCTCAGAATCGCAGCCAAATTAGAATGGACTTTAATTTTCTAACGAAACCGATCTACTTGGAGTGGGAGGGAGGGGTAGGGAAAGATGAATAAACACAGAAAGTGACAGCATGTGCAAAATAAAAGTGTGTTATCGTCTCCCCCTCCTCTATAGAATGAAATTGTAATTTAATCTTTGTTGATGTTTCAATCTGCCTGTACCGTTCGATTGAAAAGAAATTGTTTCCCTTAAAATGTAAAAAGCTTTTCTTTCCCTTCGTTTATTCAAAACTTTTTCCTATAGTCATCACAGGAAAACTACATTATAAATGCGAAAATCTCAGAAGTATCTCGAGTGAAAAAATTGACTGAAGCAGCTACACTGAAAAATATTTTGGTAGCAATTTTTATTACTATTTGTATGAGAAAATTCGGACAATTCAAGATGCATTGTAGAAATTACCACAAAAATAGTAAACTGTATCGAATGGTATATGTACCATCTAAGATTGTGAAAAGTTCTACAAACCCTATAGAATATTTAAAATAACTCGTCAATTGTAACAGTTTTCCTATAAAAAATCGTAAAAATTACTGTTCATTTTGTTCAGTAAAGAGTGGAAAATATGAATTATGAACCAAAGCTCTATTGCTGTTTCAGTATGATTGGATGAAAAATTAAAATCGAAAACATTTTTATGATAGCTTGTGACAATTGACAATGGAAAATTGACTCAAAATCTTAAAATGAGTTACATCGGTTGAGCGTAGGTGCTAATATCGTTGAGATGAGGCTTAAACGAAATTGTTTTCCGGGATATATGGTTAACGCACTGGTTAGATGCTCCGCATTGTAACTTATAAGTGACAAGTTCGAGCCCTCTTCAGGTTAACATTCTACTTCTAATCAGCTGATATTAGAGCGTCAAATGCGTTGTGTTCTTTGGTAGTATTGACCCATGCGAGAAATGGAAGAGCCATCTTGATATTTGAGCGAGTATCCGCTCCTACTTGGCAAATGCTGGATAAAATAATTTCGCAGCTATAGAGCCCAGCATTGCCCATTGAAACATGAGTATCGAATTATCGTCATTTATATATTGGCCTTTTTTCCAGTCTAGTAATCTATTTTGGCTCAAATCTTTTGATGCAAGCGCAGCAATTTTACCAAACCATCTAGAAACCTCTAGGATATGGCTTATAAGAAATAGTTTGGCAAATTGCATCATCTGACTGAATCGAATAATATCCACTTATGTCAGTTAACAAGATCGATCGCATGTACCTCGTGATATTATCAATAATAAGATATTACCTGGCTTTTTTCGCCAAATTTTTTTTTTTTTTCCATAAATTAGTATCCTCCAAATCGCTATTTCTTTTCCATAAACTAATTACAGTTCTGTCATTTACTTAACTAAATGGACTCATCTGAAAATCAGATTCTTCTAATGCGTTATTCGAATTGGCTAATTTAGGAAAATTATCCTAACGTAGCATACTAAGTATTTTTCTTCCGAAATTTTTCACCCTTAAAATTATTGGGATTGCTTCATCGGATTCTGGCTCGAGAACAACATCAGTTTCCCACCATCCGAAAGCATTTTCATCGAGCAAAACAATATTATTATTATTATTATTATGTACAAATGTGGCATTGGTACAGTCCCCGGAAGCCAAATTCTCAGCCAATATCACCTAGTGAAGAAAATTTTCAAAACACGCGAGGAAAATTTTTATAATATGGTATATATCTTCGTGCGCCTGCGTCATAGTTTACACCTTTTACAAGGTCGCTGTAGCGCAGGTTTAACATTGTTCGAGGGCCTCTATATAACCATCATCATCTCCCGTACTATTTTCATGTAAATAACCAAAAACAAAAACAAAAAAAAAAGAAGCTGAATAGGTGTAATAGAGATAGAAACCGAAGATAAAGGAGAGATATAAATACGTACAAAGATGAAAAATAAAAAAATATGAAAAATAATAAGAAGAAAAATAAGAGGTGGGAAAAATAAAAAGGAAAGAAGTCGGTATTTTTGCAATTAGCTGCCTATTTTCGTCCACGTAATAAGACCTTGCGTCCGCACGTTTTACGTAACCCCCTCCTGGCCCTCCGCCCCGTCAATTCCACCAATTGACCCAACGTTATAGGTACTGACTGTATAGTGTGTAGAAGAGATAGAAATAAAAAAACTTTATAATATGTATATAGAAAAGAGAGAAGGAGTGAGAGTAATTGTGCACAGAGAGGAGGGCCCAACGTGAGAGAGTGAGATGGAGATCGAAAAATGGGCCGACGCGGAAGTTGAATAACAAAAGAGGCGAGTTGCCGCGCAACAGGCGGTGATACATTTCGAATAACAGATCAAGGTCAAGTCCAAGGTTAAATTGACGTGCAACTTTTTTTTTTTTACCCAAACGTAGACGTTACGGCGATGACACGCCCGCATCCCAGTCTTCACGTTATTTTTTATTTGCTTTAATGGACATGGACAGTGCCCACTGCCCATTCTATAGAAGAAATTCACAATGACTCGAGAACTTCGTTCGAATGGCAAGTGGCACTCCGAGTTGGCAGTAGTGCAAAAAGGAATATAAATTGACTCGATATTATAGTTCTTGGAAAATCATTCCACTAGCCCTTTTCTCTGCAATCCTTTGTTGTATGCGCTGAAAAAAATTCAAGTAGTATAATTTAAAATTTTTACAATTCGAATGGGAAAACTGGGACAGTTTGAGATTTGTGGCAGAAACTACTACGAAAATTTGTATTTTGGTGAAATATTTTCGGTGTAATTTTATAGCCCGACAAAATATCCTCCAGTCCTTTCCAGTGGAAACGGGCCTTAGTGTGAAAGGCCGATATTACCCTGAAGTTTTTTTTTTTTTTTGGCCGATATTACCCAAAAAGTCCAAAGTTCTTCTTGACCATTATTACCTACAAATTCCTAGTTTTTTTTTTTTTAAATTGAATAAGAACTCGTCTATTGGGTATGATTTTATCGTCCAACAAAATAAGTGATTTTAATGACAGAAACTGAGTGAGAAACGGCGAATACATAAATTTTTTCAACGTTGGGTTACTATACGCAGAGAAGTAGAATGTAACCTCCTCTTTTGAATAGAACTGGTTCCAGCATTTTGCATTTTGTTTTTTATGGTTTTATGAAGGTGGCGAATCAATTTTTAGGTGAGCCCTCTTATGTTGTAGTAGGTACTGTGAAAAAATTCTTGACATTAGTTTGCTGGATACTCTGGAAGACGATTCAGCTTCTGTTTGGAAAATTATTGTGAATACAAGGAATTTTCATGTGCATCTATGCTAATTTCAAATATTATAGGTACTTATTTATTTATACCAATTTTAGTATTTTACATTAATTTTGAATGAATTCAAGCCAATCGGATTTTCATAGAGAACTGAATACTCTTGCAGTTAGCTTGCTGCTGCACATTGAAATTCAGTGTGGAATAAAACAACGATACCTTTTTTTTGCCAGTAAAAAAAACGATGCAGCAATACTGTTTTTAGAGCACCTGTTGCAAAATAGTGAATTTTTTATCTCATCGTTCAGTTCAATATTCGTTATGCTCGTATTGCCGAACACTTGTTATGAGGACTGAAAGGATAGACAAAATCCACCAGCAATACGAAGTATACAATGCATCTCCGATACGTGATACTGTGGGCTGCATGAAGTATGATTAGAGCCGAGGAAAAAAAAAAAAGAAACAAAAGAAAAGAAAAAGAAATGGAAACGTCTAGGCTGTATAAAATCGTCTAGATCGACGTAATATTCATCTAGGAGCGAAAAAAAGTGGAATTCGGTGGATCGGGGGCGAGGGGGCTACGCTCGAGTTACATCTCGGCGGTCGGAATTCAGGTATTTCAAGATGTGCACCGACGCTTCATCCTTTTAAAAATACCAAAACTCCTGGTTCACGTGTGTGCAGGGTAATATAATCCCCCGTATGTACTGTCAACTATACAGCCAGGCTTTAACCCTCTCCTTCTCTGTTCTCCGTCTTCCTTTCCCTTTCACTCACCCCATCTGTTGGGTTTCGAAAGCGAATGTTACCCGACCTCACGTCCTTTCTCTTTCAACTGTAATACCGTGAGATGGTTTCGAAAAAAAAAAAAAAAAAGAAGAAAAAAAAACCAGAAAGAAAAGAAATAAAAGGAAAAAGAAGAAAAAACCGCGGAAAGAGGTAGAGCGAAGGGTTTGGAAACGAAAAACAATGGCACAACGAAAATTTCTCAATTTTTGATGGACAGACGATGAACGAGTTGAGAGCCAAAATGGCTGCGGCGTTTTTTAGAGCTGCGTATTCTTCGTGTTTTTCGTGTGTTTCCTGAAGGTATAAAAACGTAATTTGCTCGCCGAATCCACCTTAAATCATGATCTGCTTACTTGATAAATTGTGGGTACACTCGGCCGTCCTACACGATTTGTATCGCGTTTAGTCACCAACATCGTCCACAATTACTGAGAAATATTGAGAGGAAGGGTTGCACAACAGCGACAAGGGATTTTGAAAACGACGAAGACTGTTTGAGGCACTTAGTTGGGAGCTTCGTCCATCTTGGAAATTGATATTCAAATTCGTCGGAAAATTTAAAAAATTTTTTGTAGAACGTGAATTTTTTTTCGACATAATTGTACGTATCAGTGATAGATATACAGCTTTTGCGATATCTGATAGCAGTTTAAATGTAACCGTGCCCTCTCTTCCCTTGTGTCCTCTCATCAACTGTTATTTTAGGTCACTCTTAAATGGAACAGTATTGAACAGTTTGTGAAATTTTGATTTGTAATCTGTGATTTGATATTTTCATACTGAAAATACCGCTTCGTTCGCCCCAATTTTATTTAGAGAAATTTCTCAAACTACTTAAAGGGCTACTCGATGTATCTGGAAGGCTATATATTTTTTGTCCCTGCCTACGTTAAGTCACTTTTTTTCTAATTTTTATTCAATAAAATATCATAATTAGGGGCAAGTATTTTGAATCTGATTGTTAGTTCACCTATCTCTACGAACGTTTGACTCGGAATCAAACCGAATTATTGGTGCAAAAATTGGTGACTCGACTCGAAATTTAACTGAACTTGGTGAAACTCGGATATTAAAATGATATTAGGGTTGCCGATTTCCTAATACCTCGTCCTGCCTGTTCTCATATCTTTTACTCGTATTTCTACGAAAATGATGGTTTTTGGATTCAGTTTTTGTCTTAGTACAAGGTGAATGAAAAAAAGCAAGGTTCGAAGTGGAAAGGTAGAAAAAGTGTGAAGAAGGTACGGATGCAGGAGGGAAGTAGGAATGGGCAAAAGCGATGAGGTTCAAGCTCAGAGGGGTTTGAGAAAGAGACAAAGCGTCGAAGAGAGTAGTTGGAAAGGAGAGGAGGGAGGGAGACAAAGACGTCCATACGAAGAGAAAGAATGGCGAAGGGAGACGCACACTGTGAAAGATCGACGGCAAAGAGGGGAGTAGGGTGTTCGAAAAGGTAGTGAGAGTAAAAGAGGCACTGCAAGGGGGTTGGGAAGTGGAGAAGAAAGACCAAGTTGACGTTTAAGTGCTGCTCCACGCACACAGAGAGAAAGATGCGAGAATGGTACACACAGAAACGGAGGGAATGTGGCAAAGGTATTGGAAAAAAAAAAAAAGAAAGAAAGAAAGAAAGAAAGAAGAGTGAAGTGACGATGTTCTTCAAGGTGGAAAGGAGACGGGGCTGTGAAAACCTTCACGGCTGATATGTTGCAAGTGTCTCGGGCCGGGGCGAGTCCACCGTCGAATATGGGTTTTTGAAGAAGACAAGAGCGAGAAAGAGAAATACACGTTCTCGTCGGTGAGCCGAGCAGGAGACGAGGAGGCACACGCAGACGAAGAGACCATGGCAGAAGAAAAAGAAAGAAAAAAGAGGCAAGGTCGCCCACACCATTTCTGATTGAGCAAGGTTGTGTCGTAATCCTCCGATTCGATCGACTCGTCAAGACCACACTCTCACTCGTTCTCTCTCTCTCTCGCCTCAATCTTGGTATATTTTTCTATCTCTCAGTAGCTGATCCTCGCTTTGCACTCCAACTATATATATGCCTCTTCTCAGTCAGTTTCCCTTTCCCTCTGAACTTCTTGGTCTCTTGCCCCTCCTCTGACTTATGGTTTCATTGTGTGTCTTTTTTTTTTATATCTTCACTCTTTATTCGGTTTGTTTTTGTTTTCGCTTGTTTTTTCCTTCTCTTTGTGACTTCGCCAGTGTGCTTCTCGTGTGAAATGACGATACGCTTCGCAGGAGCCTATCGTCATAAAAGCCTGTCTTCGTCGCTCGAGTGCTTGCGCACCTTTTCTCAATGCGGCCCATTAGTCGTCGGTCGTGCAGAAATACAATAGCAGTTCGCAGTTTGTCTTGCTACATTTCCTAGTTGACAGATTTCCCCTTCTCGCAGGAAGCTAACTATTACTTTCTAATAAAAGCTGGGTATATACATATCTGCAAGAACAAATTCAAAAGAGCTGCGGATATTCTAAAGATTCTAATGCAGGCTAGTACCTAATTCGTCAACCTGGCTGGTATTTTTCTTTAAAAAAAAGAAAAACGTAAATTTCAGTCATTTTCAGTCCTTGCATTCATTTTTAATACGATGAATGGCAATGGTAGCCACGTAGTAAGGGCACTGCTTTGCAAACCAGGTAATGCAAGTTCGAACTACCTATTTTCGAGAATAAGATTAAATTTTAAAATTTTCACCCACCAATGCAGGAAGAATATTTGGAGCGAAAAAAAAGGTCCATTTCATTCAATTCTTATGTTTCGTCCTTTTTATTTTTCCCCTATAATAAATCTAAAATCGTTTCAACCGTGAAACTTCACATTTTAAGAGTCTCTCAAGGTATATAAAATCATTAGTGGACTCTGAGGAAATGCGTTTTTCTAAATCGATATAATCTCCCTCCACCCCCAATTTACTCGTTTCTTTCTTTCACATTCCCTATAGGCGTGGACGGCTATGGTATTTTAGTCTCTTTGGTTATTTCTGTCGCGACGCTCTACTATCTCAAATTCTCCAACATTCTCCCAGCAACCCTTTTTATCCGAGCCTAATACCTCAGCCATCCGCAGCTCATTCACTAGAAGACGAGTATACCTATAAACTATACATCCATTAATTTCTCGCTGCTACATTCTTCTTTTACCCGCTCACCATCTTCCTGCGAAGCGTCTCTCTCGCAGACTCGTACTCCATTTCCAACCATTTTAGTCCTATAACCTCCACAGTCCACACTCTCCGCAGATATATGACATCATTAGCGTCGTCGACAATCGTTTCCAATCGTCTCGTCTGTCGTATGAATAAGGGCATAAAGTATGCGTTTAGGAAGGGTGATGGCGCTGGGGGTTGGGGGGGAACTGGCGTAGACAAAAGAAATATACGTACTCTCGTAATAACAAGGACAATAGGTAGGAGCACAGAAAGTAGAAGAATGAGAAAATGGTCATTCTACGACGGTTCGCCCGAATTCTGACCAAGATACAGAGAGTCGGTTTTTTTTTTTTTTTAGTTCCATAAGATGATGCCAAATCTATAGTAATATACGAGTAGTAGGTATATCTAGAGTCACAGAGGGTAAGCGAAAAGAATTTTCTTCGAACAGATTATATACGTTTTACTTCACCATTATTTTGTTAGTGAAAATACGCTCTTCAAGAGGAACCGTATTTGAGATTTACATTGAGAAAAAAATCGTTGAAAATTATCGAGCAAATAATATTAAGAGACGAAACTTTTTGATTTGGAAAAACTATCCCTTCCTGAAATATTAATTGTTGCGGCAGTTACAAATTCTTGGTCACAGATCTGTACTAATATCTCAGTATCTTTCAATAAACCACAAAAAACGATCCATATTTTACTTATTTCTTTCACTACTTACTATATGGAGACAAATGCAACAGTTAGTAGATTGTACTTTTGCTATTCATGCTTGAAAATACTGCTTTTCGCACCTTTGTTTTATGGGTTGAAAATAAATCTCATTAAATTGTGAATTTGACAACGCTGGATTCTAAGACTGTATACGACGTATGAACGTATCCACAAATTAATTGACTTTTTAAAATTGTAATCAACTCTTCCTGACTTTTGGAGTGTCTGAGTGATGATTTAATTCTGAACTGTAGATACAGAAATATTATAGTTCTATGAGAGTTACCTAGAACAAAATATATTTGCCCCATGCATGGAAAATATTTAGCTAATTGGATTCACATCAAGTAACTGGGATGATTATTAGTTCGAAATTTGGTGGTTGAAAATTATTTTCAATCTTGATTAGTTATTGTGTCAATCATGATTGAAATTCATACTCTGAAAACAATTTTGGTAGTGATTCTTACTATTTGTATGAGAAAACTGGGAAAATTCAAAATTTATTGTAGAAATTAACACAAAAATAGTAAAATTTACCATTTGAGATATGAATGTGTACCATCTAAGATAGTAACAAGTATTACAAACTCTAGGAATCTTGTTTTCCTTTTAAAAATGGTAAAAATTACTATTCATTTTTTTCAGTGTGGGCTGCAGATGAAATTTAAAGGTGCAAAAAATGAATTACTTGGTTTCTTTGATTAAAAAATTCTATAATTTTTGATTTTACTTCTTTGCTATTTCTGTTTTTACGTTTCATTTTTGGGAATATCATTTTGAGGGTGGTGAGGGATCACTTAAATGCCTGTAACCAAGTGGAATGTATCTTTTCACCTTGAAATATTTGGCTTCACTCTTTACAATATAGAACTGCTAAGAAGGCCTCATCAATTTACTCGCATACCTTTTTATCATTTGAAAGAATTAGCCATACCTTTTTATCATTTGAAAGAATTAGCATTCCAATCAGGTGGCACAGTAGTGCAGTACTTTTATCTTTCATTTTCTTATTTGACGAGTTAATTTACGCATTGGAACGCTGTTCATTCCATATTTTTTTGATCTTTCAATGAACTTTTTCCACCAGAAGACCTCGTAGATGATAAAACTCGGCTAAAGAGTACCTATAACTATAAACTTGTATACATTTTTGGAAAAATTCATAAGTCACGAACAAGGCTTCGCAATACATTTTTATGGCATAGTAAAGCTGGTGGCTATTTTTTTCTATGTATTTATTACCTCTCCATAAACATTCGTAATTGTAATATTAGAAAAGTGCTGTCAACTTGTTTCCAATAACTGCGCAACAAATGGAAGCAGTCAATATTAACCAGTTTTTTTTTTTTTTTTTCATTCTATCATTCAAGTATTTTTTCTCTCTTGCAGAAGACACACATGAGAAAATGTCGAGTTAAGAAAAAAAAAATTGTTTCTTTTGTTAACCTCATTGATCTCTGCCAAATGGGTCAAGATCAAAGATGCATGCATTGGTTTTTTTTTTTTATTAATTATAATTTTTTTTTTTTTTGATCAGCAATTATAACTTTCTACATAGCATAAATCCTTTCCTTAGCGAGGGAGAGAGAGGGTAATAAAATCATATTCATGATGAATTATAATTAGCTAACCGTTTTGATGATTTTTATTTTCAATTACAAATCGATGATGCGTAACAAATTGAATACGCTCGTGTTTGAGAGAAACGCGAAATTATTGATTCATGAATTGAGAATGTTATTTAAAAAAGGAATGAATTTTCACAAGGACATAAAGAATAGATATGTGTACCTAAATTGTTGGAGACGATTTGTTGATGAAAATTTCCAGTAGATAAAATTACAAGGTCTTCTATACATTTTACGTTATGTGCAATAGGTTTTCCATTTTTTTTTTTCTTATAAAAATACACTTATCAAAGAAAATATCAACTCACTCGAGAAATTTTTGAAATATATGTTTGCTTATTGCCTAGTAGGTGTGCAAATAAGTACAAAAAATGTTCTAAGTCGCGCTAGATAATCAGGTTTTCGATTATGCCCTGTGTCATATTCTTAGTGATTAATCTCCTATTATAATTACTATTTGAAAGACTTTTTATCAACCTTTAAGGGATGAATTTCAGTTCAATAAACTTCTTTCAAATTATTATTTCGCTTGCTATAAAGCTTTCCAGAGGCAAAAAAAAATAAAAATAACTTGCACCATTATAAGAAAAGGTTCGAAGCTCGAAATAATAATGTAAACGAATATATTTTTGATGTATGAAAAATGAAAATATTTTCATATTAATTGTATTACTACGTCATTAAAAATGGTCACTTCTTCGTCACCGAGGGATACGCAGATAGATAATTATAATAGAATGTCAAAATAATATTATGACGAAAGTTCCATTCCCCATTTGTCATATGAGGTATATTGTGCAAGAATTTTGAACATTTAAAATGTTTGAAAATATTGTTAAAAATTACAGATATCATACAGGTACTAAAACAAAAACACGTAAGGAATTTTTCAAGTTCCGTGAAAAATGAAGAAAACTGATAAGAACTTATGAACTTTTTCCTGTAAATTGGGTCGTTTTTCAGTATGACGTTAGTCAGCAGACAAATTTTACATCGACTAATACATAAAATTGAAAATAACTTTCAAAAGAACTATAGATATCGATTCCACTATAAACAATATTATTTTTTACAAGCAAAAAAAAAACAATGAAAAGGGTTACTGGAGATGACGTAATAAATCGTCAACGAGTTACTACCAACTACCTGAGAAATTAATAAATAATGTATGTATGCCAATGATGAATATGCTACAGCTAAAGTATGATGCAAATTTTCTCTCGTCAAATTAGTATAGAGAAATAGCTGAAAAACATATTTTAGTAGTAATTTTCACCATTCAAGATTTATATAGAAGAAATCACAACAAAAATAGTAGAGAATAAATGTTACCTGACGTGAGATGGTAAAAAGTATTACAAATGTTAAAGAGTATCTACAATAAATTTTCTATATTGTCCCTGTTTCCCTATTTAAAATGGTACAAATTATTTCCCATCGCTCTTCGTGTATGTATGTCAAAGGCCATCTTTTATTTTTGCGGAAAATCGTTGATTTTTATCCTATACTCAGTGTTGCCATGCGTACAAAAATCAACAAATATTCGCAAATCCAAGTTTTTCTCCACTCGAGTGGAATTTGTCGGTGGAATCTGTTGAGGACTGTTGAAGGAACATTCACAAAACATTTTACCTTAATGGAATTGGAAATTTTTTTTAAAATAATTTTGTTTTTGGCAGTACGGATTGAATGGTAGCAAAGCCTTGGCTTTAAGAGGGTCAGTAAAGAATCGCTTCTACTAATGAGCAGCGATTATAATGTTCAAAGTCCTCTTGCATGGGTGTTATTAGTGTGTGAGTTTGTATCTCATATGTAAAGACAAGTTGTGCGATTTTCTATTAACAGTAATCTCAATTCAATCACTGAATCAAATATTACAAAATTCACATCATAGATAAAGGTCACTCATGGTGCATTTGGAAATCAAAAAATCAAAATAGTTTCAGCCAATCAGCAGCGTACAAATGATCGAAGTTACCTTGCATGAGTGTTTATGTGTGAGTGAGCTTCCAATATATGCAGACACAAATTAGACATATTATATTTCGACATTTCGTTATATCATATTTAGGGCCGGGGGTACAATCAGATCTTAAGTGTAGCTCAAGCGAGAACCAGGTTCAACTCGGAAAATTAGGGTGTACAATGTGAGTTCAAAAGATGAGCTCCACTTAGACCTGGTTCAAGTTAAGTGTAGTCCGATCGACGCTCAAGGCGAGTTCAGCTAAAAATCGAGAGGAATACCATTGTATTTGCACAGGTTGGGTAAACGGCACACTGCAAAGTTCCATTTTTTTTATCAATGTATCTGAATTTTGCGCCGGTAGGTTGGACTCACTGCGTTACCATACGACACAAAATAAACAACCACAGATGCGAATACTCAGAATTCCCACTATTTTGTTGCTACGTCAGCGATTATGATGGTTTAGCTGAACCACAGTCTATTTTTGCTTGTACACTCTCTTCATGCCTAAGCCGAGGTTCATCGTTTGAACCTGGTTCTGTTGAACGGAAGCTTAAGCTCTGATTGTACCCCCGGCCCTTAGACTTTTTCAAACTATAGTAATCGCTACTATATTTACAATGAACAGTAGAATACATTGAGAAACTCGCACAGATTTTAAATTTCATTTGAATTAGATGTGTAAAATCATGTAAATTGTTTTATTCGTATTAAAACTCCACCTGAAGTTCTTTGAATACAGCCGATCATAAATCGCATCCTTGTATCATCGTACACTAGCAGGCACCTAGTCCTTCTTAATCAATTTGGCATTTAATTTTTCGTTAATGAGAAACAGTTTACCTGGCACCAGCTTAAAAAAAACTGGATCATTATTCACTTGTTGAAAATATGGTAACGATGCATTAAAAAAGTGGAAAACGAAGTGCCTTCATGCGTCAGCGTGTTCACGAACACTTGCAATTTTATATGAGCTCATTTTGACGAACAATAAAATCTACTTTTTGGTAAAAATTTTCAATTCGACGAGACATATCGTGCACCATACACTTTTCGATAATGATAAAGCAATGAGGTATTGAGCAAGTCACCAAAAAGCTGCCAATTGTTTTCTATCGCATTCAGAAATCTAAAGTAGGATTGGTGCAGGTATTTCGTCTGATTGTTGCCATTTGTTTTTCTTTTCCTTTTCCTTCTTTTTTTTTTTTTTTTTTTAGTTTTTTAGATTTGAAGAAACAGTCGTAGACTAAGTAATGTTTGCACACTTCTTACAGAACAATAACACCCCAGACGTTCATGATGATGAGTCATCGACAGTTCGTCCCTCTTCATATACGACTTTGAAACCAAAACGTGAAATATGGTTTTGAAAACCTACCTAATGGCTATGAGAGTTTTGTGAAGCAGTTTTTAATTATTTTCATCACATTCTCATTGAATTTGTTTGTTCGACAGTCCATGATCTGGTGGATTATTGGAATAAAAGTTTACTACGGTTGGTGACGCACGAAAAAATTTCTTGTAGGAGGGACTGAGGGTTGTACCTCAGTGAAAATGGCTGTTTCAGGTGAAATATCCACCCACAATTATTATTTTCTGAATGCTTTAAGCTTTTATTCTATTGGCTGAAAGGGAAAAAAAAAATATAAGGCAATTCTAATTCTAATTTTTTTTGGAAAACCTACTATTTGTTATCACAATAAATGTTCCAGTCCTGAAGCTACTGAAACTGGGCCTTTTCTTCCGTCCAGATACCCCATGATCTAGTTACATATTATTTGGCCTTTCCTTATTGGTGTATAGTATACTAAGTCTAGAATATTGTCATCTTCCTACTCTACTTGAATGTTTATTCACCCAGACAGTGTGATTATATTTATCCAAGAATATAGTAATTTTTTTCTCTTCTGCAATGAATACCCCTCAACTTTATACTTACTAATAAAATATGATAACCAATTTCGTTACCCTTCTTTTGTCCTCGATTGAGGTTCCTCGCTGTATCCGTATGAAAGCATCTTTGGATACAGTCTTACATCATTTGGGCCAAAAAAAAATTCCTCTGCTATAATTTTGACCCCTACAAATGGTCCATGTTCGATGGAAGATCTACGCAAGACTGTATTCAAAATGGGTTACAAAGCGAAACACTCTCCAGGGACAAAAAACTTTCCAACCCCTTTTTCTCACGTATAGAAAATCACGTATTCTTTCTTTTTTGCTTTCGATTTTAAAAATATTAATCGCTTCGTAATTTATTCGGGATGTTTTTATAATGCTGTCTGAAGTCCGTATCTTTTTTTTTTTTTTTTTTTCCTAGTTGACCCTTTCGAAACAAAAGTATAAACCTGTCGTACTTCTTTATCTTTATACTGTTTTTTTTTTTTTGTCTCATCTACTATTTTCTTCACATTTCGTCTCACCTGTTACTCGGATGAGAAAAATAAACTGGCCGCGCATACATTATTGACATTCAGCCATATGTGTGTGTATAAAAGGCAATATCGTCTCGACCACGACGATATTCTCTGTAGGCCAAATTAAAATCAGTTTTCTTTTCAGTTCTCGACCTCATTTGAATACAGTATATATTTCTATTATATATTCGATTCTTATTTTGTGTAAACAATTTCAAAAAGTCACAGGGGGGTTAAAAGGGTGGCAAATTGATTCTTTATGCGATGAAATTGAAAATTGGCATTTTAATTTACCCTACAAACTCTTATCACCTAAAGTAGTGAAAGGAACAGCGAGATATTGTCCTTTGTTTTGTTATATACATACTATAGCTTTATAGTTATATCATGCAGTTAGTATTTGAGGAAAAAGCCTTTAAAAAAAAACCTACTTATTGATTGCAATTTGTTCCACTGTGGGATAGTTTTCGCTTGTGCCGAGGACAAGTAACGGTAAAAAGGGTACCTTTGCTAATGCCTCGAGGTCATACTTTTACCTTCTTTTTGGACCAGCATAGAATGCGATAGACCACACATGGATTTGGAATGTGTCACGTTTGAAAAGGGTTATTGTGGAAGATAAAATGTCAAAACTGACTGAAGCTATAAGGTATATTTTTTGACAATTCTTTAATAAGTTTTCTGGAACACAGGTAGTTACATAGCTGATGAGGTTTTTTCTAAGAAATTGAAAATCTGTTGACTAAAATGAGAAATATGAAAGACTGTTGTGCCAGCATGACAGCTTTTAGCATACCTTCTAAAATTATGTAGACCTTCGTGATTACTATAATGTCACCCACCCAAAAACCAGATGGTCAGTGCGCTTGCGCAAGTTAAATATTGATAATCTAATTTTATTCATCAGTTTTCATTTTCAGATCACTATTCAAAGTAATAATTACGAATTATGTTTGAGGTTAACTTACCCATTTTCTAACCCGAAAGCGGAGGAATTTTATTTTACCGTTCACATTACCTGATGAATTTTATACTTGTTATACTTTCTGTCAAATCCAATTAATTATCTTCTATACTTGAAAATATTTTGGGATAGGTAATTATTTTTCAAAGAGTAAAAATATAGTTCCCTCCTTCAAACTGTTTTATATATGTGACCGTGCCCCAAAGAAGAGACCTTATGGCTAAATTTTCGCATCGTCATCGGTATTTTTGGTGGCGGCCAAACGGGCGAGCTCTCGGCCGTTCAAAGCCGTTTTTCTTGAATCGTTTTTTTTTTTTTAGCCATAAGGTCTCTTTCTTGGGGCACGGTCACATATTCCAATTATATTATCGTTTATTACTCTCCAAGGAGATCAAAGGTATCGTTAATGTTGAAAAATGTGCTGTGTGATTTCATTTTTCTTTACGAAGAGGTAATTTTTAATTTGGGTATACTCCAAGTTTCATCTGATTTGTACAAAGGAATATGTTTTTCATGCTTGGAACAAGTTTTTTTAGGTCACAAATTTTCACTGGTGTGATGCTAGTAAAATGTTTTTATTTGTTGGGTCAACTAAAAGATAGTTGGTGTGTCTTCTACATTATTTCAGGCATACTGTTATCGGCTTAGGTACTTAGGTAGGTGCTAAATGAATATGTTATCTTAAAATTTTGCAAAGTTTTTCCGGCTTTACTTGAAATATTTTTAGTTGTAGTTAGTATAATAGAAGGTTAAAGGAAGGTCTAAAATTTTCATGAGACGATTTAGCTATTTCTGTAAAGACCATCAAAATGAAATAAAAGGCGTAGGTATAGCGTTGATATGAAAATTTGAAGTATTTGGCTGCGGTAAAATGCAGGAATTGAATGTAGAATGCTAGAAGCTATGCTGCACCAAACAAGCCAAATGTATTTTAAAGAAAAATGAAGAATTTTGGCGGCCCAGTGAATAAAACTCTTCGAAAAAAATTGAAATTCTTAGTACGAGCACAACATGTTGCCTAAACTGGGAAGTGAAAAACCCCCAATGTTTACAATGAGGAAAAATTCTGTGTTTTAGTTATAGATTCATTCTGAAATTTTTTTTCATGCATTGTTCAGCAGAAATGTTCGAAGTTCTCATATACTCTCAATAGGAAATTTGTAGTCCATTCAGTTTCAAGTTTCATCAAAAAGTTTGAATGAACGCTTCGATTAATCTTGCAAAATTCTGCTTGACATTCAGAAAAAAAGAGTCCAATTGTAACTTTTTGAAGTAAAAATGGCTAAGATAAAAACTCAGTTTTTAAAATTTGTTATAAGGTTAGCTCATTCTATTTCAAGTTTAGGTCAGAAGTTTTATTTGTGATCTTATAAAGAGAAATTTTAAAAAGTAATTGTAATCAAGTGATATTTCTGATGAGTTTATACTTATTTTATCAATTTGCCAGAAGACTGTATGATTTCGTATAATTTACTCAGTAATCATGTAGTATCAACAAGATGCACGACAGAATAACCCTGCTGACCCCATACTTTGACTTCTCTCCTAAATGTTTGTTTTCCTGTACTGAAAAACTAATGGAAAAGAACTCGGAGAATCGATTCGGTCACTTGGCAATGAGAAATTGTGTGAAGGGGAGGTGAAGGAGAACTGTCACGCTTGGTCAAAGAAAGTCAAAATCCTTTAGCAGCTCTATGTATGGCAAAAGAAAAAAGAATGGTTTAAAATTCTCTATCTTTCGCATTCTCTGTGTGCAACGTTCGTACATTTCCACGCTTCCCCGCCTTCCCCTCGTATCTGCGATTTACAAATGCCAACCTACTTCGAGTTCGAAGAGCTCTTTACACGCTGGAAAAAAAAATTTCAAGGTTTCGCAGATAAATTACTTTTCACTGTTCATCACTACAATAAATAATTTCTTTCGCTTTTCAGCACAATATTCCCGAACACATGCCTCTTTAAATCAGTATGGCGGGTTATTGACTCAAAATACAATTTTTTTTTCCATTTTTTTGTTCCTGCAAATATCTAGGAATTATATTTTTTTCCTCGCAGCTCTTTCTCTAATTTCCATTTGAATATTGGATGGGAGCCAGATTACGAGGGGAAAAAACTAAGGAAAAAAAGAAGGTTAACTCACTTCATCGGTCAACGTACAAATAACGACGAAGAAAAAATAGAAACGTTTGCAAGAAGAAAATTCGCATTTTGCTGAAATATGTAAAAATTTTATTGCAAAAAAAAAAAAAAGAAGAAAGAAGAAGAAGTGAGAGGAAAAGGTGTACGAAGAATTATTAAAGATATAGAAAGAAGATCCAACTAGTAACGATGGCCTGGGAACTGGTTTCAATTTTCAGAGAATTACGATAGAAATAATGTCTTCATGGTTAAAATTAATGTTTCATAATATTTTTCTTCGAATCGTATCCAAATTGTTGAGGAAAACAAACTGTTATTGTAAAAGTACGGGAATATAGTCCTTTTACCATATTATAAAATCATCTTGAACGGATATCCTGAATCCTGATCAGTTATTAAATGTTGATGTGAAAAGCCCTGATGCACCTTGTTCTGTCCCTTGAAATTTCATCTTTCAGCTTTATTTGGTTTCCCTCTTCATGTGTTTGTGGCAGGACGTTATGTCTGCTTCCTTCTGAAAGATCCAGGGAGTAATAAAAATGAAAATCGTCATTGATTACTCATTTCCCCTGCTCCGAGACCCTTGGTTGCTCTTCAGCCGCCGCAATCTCTATGCCTCATTAAAATTTTGAGATGGTTTGTGCAGTATTTTTTTTTTGAGCTGCATTTGGTTTTGTATAGTTGATACCCCCATGGGGCTGGCCAACTTTCAAATTTGGGCAATAATCAAAATTTTAAATTACAATGTTTTCAAAAAAGATGTGAGTGTTTCAATCTTGTTGATATTTGACTTGTTATTATTTTTATTGCTCCTGATGATAATAATAGTTAATTACAAATAAATACTCGATTCTAAAAATTTTCAAATCTACTAAACGCAATTTGGAAATTTGACTCGAGGTTGAAAATAATTTTTTTCTTTTACAACTTTTTAATGTCTTCACAGAGCCATAGTTCTGATAATCTGATAGTCTAGAGTTGTAACCTATCTCAGATGATCTTTCGATTTATTATAACACTAACTTCCTGTTTTCAAAAATGAACTTGTTCTTCAATTACATTTGAACGTAACCTTAGTCTTTACTCTCCTTCTTAGAGGGGGTGAAGCTCTGTTTCTCAGTCCATCGTGTTATTGATGGTCAAATTTTTGAAGTAAACTATATCCTTGAAACGTAAAGAACAACATAACGAAAGACTGGCAGTGCACAGGTATAGACTGCATTATTGGAACATTTCTCTGGAAAATGTTTAGGTGAAATTTTGGATCAAAGTTCTGCGCGGGTAAACCTTTTTCTTTTGGTCGGGGCATCATATATATATTTTGAAGAATTTCATCGAGTACATTGTGTTTGCCAGGCTCCCCTTCTCTTTTATGTTTTATTTGTGAAAGTATTCAAGTGCTGAGCATACAATAAAAACTCCAAGTGTAGAGAGAAAGATAGAGCGAGAGAAAGAGAGGCATTGAGAGAAAGAGTGAGAAAAAAAGACGAAGGTCGAGTCTTAATTTATTTTATTACAACCGAAAGAGGTAGAGGAGATACAGTCAGAATAACATGTAATGAAGAGAGGTGTGTATTTTTTTTTTATTGTTAACGTCGCGAAAAGGTAGGTATGTTGTAGAGCGTAGATATAGGTGTAGGTATCCTATACACGTATATATAATATCGTCGACCTTGAAATTACACAGAGGAAAGAAGAAAAAAATAAAAATAAAAACGCGAGACTTGGTGGGTCTGCTTTCGGTTTCAATAGGAGTTGCAGAGGAGAAAAGGGGCCTTCACTCTGGTGAAAGAGCATTCTAGGCACATTTTACACGGTTGCAGAGAGTGGCGCTAGTGGCGTATACAACCGGTTTCTGTCGAAAAATTGGTTTATTGACTGTCTCCTTGAAATATGCCGTCTTTTGATGTGACGACGGCAGTTGCGGAGACAGGTAAGAATTTTTTTTGTCAAAACCGAACTCTAGCCGAAGAGTAAAGCATGGCTGGAACAGAGACTTGAAATTAGGATATTTTCCTATTACATTGAGACAAAACCCAACAATGATGGTTGAGTCGTCAAATTGATGGCTTATATAACCCACGTTTGAGCTCACAATCAGTAAAAGATGAACATTTTTCGGATTGAACAAAGGCGGACTTCGACGGCTGAGAGAGTGGCTAAGCCCCTTAGAACAGAAATTATACCTTCTCCCTGAAAAAATCAAGCTAGCCCCCCGCTCACCCAAAGTTCAAAGAAAATGTTCGTACATGTGCGAATTTCTCATAGACAAATAATCAGTCTACTCACACTTGAATTACATTTCACACATTGAACAAGAGGGAACTCAGAAAACACTCAGTTCAAATAGAAAGAGAAAAAACATTTTTGTTCGAGTCATACTCGTACTTCGATGTCAAGATGTGATGATATATGAGTATAGTGAAATCGTCAAATCAAGTCATTCCGTTGTCTGCCGTTTAACTCCAAGTGGAAGAAAGAAAGGAAAACTGTGAAAATTTATCAACTTGAACAAAGTTTTATATTTGTGATTTTTGACTACGCGATGTACTTCAATATTGAACTTAACGATGTATAGAACTGAATTTTTGATTTGTTTTTATTTTATAGCTAAAATAAGACGTCAAAGTCTCTTCTTCTTTGCGCATCTGTATATGTAAAAATAGATATTCAAAAAATCTAACTTAATACATCCGTAAATTCGTCATAAAAGTAAAACATATTTTTAAAATCGTCACTCCCTCGTTGAAAAATCAGCCAGAAAATAGTTGAGAAAATTTCCTCATTTTAGAAAATATTTGTCTTCAACATCATTTCATTAGACAATTTGTTAACAAAACTCGTTAATTTTGGATGAGGCTGGTTAATTAAGTAGCTATAGATTTATATTTCTCCGTATTTCATCTTCAGAAGTTCCACCATCAAAATATTAGTTAAGCCAAGTTGCGAAGTTCGTGCTTCTAAATAGTGAAGCACATATTTATCTATACATCGCTCTGAGCATGTGGAAGGGACTGGCTTAAAATCGATAGATTTTCATTCCTCTTGTTTTACCGAGTTGTTCAGGTGGTCATTATAATTATGAGTATAGCATATTATTTACTTAAAAATATGCAAAATTTTATACCTGTTGGCAAACGATCCGTACTGTATATCGCATTCGCTCGTCGTACTTGAGTGTATTTTTTTCTGAAAAAAAAAAAAAATGGGTTTTTTTGTAATTTGCCTGTGACATAGTATTTTTGTTGATTATTAGGACACTTGCTGGGTATTTTCAGTTCTATTTTTTAAAGAAAATATTAAAATTTGAACATTATTTCGAGTTATCTTTAAAAACCATTAAAGTTAAAATTTCGGTAAGAGAATCAAGTGCGTCATACATTTATACGACTTATTTACTTCACCCATTTTAATACGGTATTGTAAGTACTCGTATTTAGAAGGCAATTGGCAGTGAAGGTACCCCAGTATGCGTCACAAAAAGACCTTACGAATAAGGAAAAAAAGGCACTATTTTTTGAATTACCTTCTGTACCTACTGATATTATCTAATGCTTTGGGGAAAACAACATGACTTACGAAAGTGACAAAATTTTCTATTGCCTTTACGTCAAACAGAAAATGACTAAGAAGCTTATCGCGATCTTGAACGCTAATTCGATCTGTTATACGCAAAAAGCACAATTTTAAAAATACGTATGTTTCTTTGTTAATACAATGTTTGAAAATTTTTCAAATGTTGACAGATAGCGTGTCTGTGTCTCAATGAGAGCTGCCAATTTATGTGTCTTGAGCCACGTACACTTGTGTGAGGGATGGCCTTTTATCAATTTTTATGAAAAAATTATTCTACCACAATATTAACATTCCTATTCCCATTACAGAATCGGTTTGCTACGAACTCTCACCGATAATCTGTGTTGCCTGTACACGTACCTGGTCCAGCTGTGTGCTGGTAAAATCAATCAGATTTTATGTACTGGTCATAGCAGGTATATTGTAGGATACAAATCATGTATCATGGTAACTCATTTTTGAAAATCTAATTCATTCTTGTTGGTAACTACGAGCTTATTCGTTGTAATTTGGGCTGAACTGATAGGGGATATGATTCTATATATGTAGATTCTACTGAGAACATATTCGCAGTATTAAAAAATAACTTCATCTTTTACAAATGACGTAGCTATCTTTGAAAATTGTCCGTCACATTTTTGTCCTAGCGGTGCTGATCTATTTTTGACCAATTAAAAAGCAGAATTTTGTTGCAAAATTGGATGGCCAAAGGTCGAGAAGGTATGAGTATATGCTTAAGGTAAGAGTACGTATTACGTTTTGTTTTTTTACCAAGAAAAAGGGTGGTAATGTCATAAATCTTGATATTATTTTATTGACCCCATGACCAACTCGCTCTTTAAAGTGCAGAAAGAATGAAGTTGCTGTCATTTTGGTATAGGATAATTGAGAGAATGAAGAGTATATGGGGAGTTAGGTAAGTAACGTGACGTCCCAAAGAAAAAGATAAGAAAGTCTCGTTGTGTAATCTTTTTAATTTCTTTTTCTAATAACTGACAAATATTTTCCTTCTATATTGAAGTACTATATGGTGTAATCCATTGGCGTCTCATCGCTGCATCGCGTTTATTTACTCACTTCAGCTCCGCGTACAAGAAAGTAGTTCTTCAAGAGTTGAAGTATTGCTCTAATTTTACGAAGGAAAATGATGATAAGGAATTATAAAATGATTACCGTTTCCTTGTATCTCATATAATTGCCTCTCAAATATTGACTAGGCTCTATATATATTTTGTAGAATTCTTTTGTCAGATTACAATTGTTGAAATTTTTTTCAAGTCTTTTGTAACTACCTATACGTACAAGCGAAGTGCCAAAATAATTCAGATGCTGTTCGTTTTTGTAATTTTTAAAAGCTCTCGTCACATTCTTAGCTTCGTTTTATAGAACTTTCGAAATTAATTATCTAATTTTGAGTATCATCGTTTCAAACGAGACCCTCTTTATCGAAGAACCAATCAGCTTCCATGTTAGTGTTTCGTTAATATCTTTTTTTTAGTGTGTTTGCTTTAGTAGTAGTAAATACATGCCCCCAAAACTAAAAATATTATATGCGTTCTTATCAGTTTTATATGTCTATATATTCTATAGTCAAAGGTGCCAGGGTGTATTTTGGGAAAGGCAAGTTTTTCCCTGTCATTATTATTTTTTTGTTATTCTGTAGATAGCCAATGCTAAAAATGTCCAAGATTTTTATGTTTTCTCAGAAACTGCCAGTCAGCTAGAACTTCATCCCAGCTGCTCTAACGTTGGCTTTAGACCTGCATTTCCCCTCGAATTTTGTTAGAATTTTCAGCTTTAAAGCTCAATAATTGGCAAAGTATCAAACTGAATGAGCTGACAGTCATATTGTGTACATAAATATGAGATTCTAAAATGAATTTGCATTCCCAAAGTTTTTAGAGAATTTGTTCATTGATTTCTTTGAAATGTTTTTACGATTCAAGAACATAGAGTTTCCTCAACTACCATATTGAATATTAGCTTGAGCAGTTTTCTGTCAATTAGCTATGTCATTTTAGAGGGATTAATCCGACTTGGGATTTTTTTTTCATGCTATATAATGACATACGAGCACTATTGCCTTTTCATGCCAAATCTGTGAAATAACGATTTTTTTTTGGGGGGGAGGGAGACTTGAGAACCACCAGAATTGTCGGATGGCAATCCCAATATAACAGCTCTCATAAATTACACATAGTACGCGTTCTCACCTAAGATGCCGTGACGTTTATCTGAAATAAGCCTATTCAAATTTTTCAGGCGTGAGTAAGGTTGAAAATTTGCATGTAATAACATAATTGCAGCAAAACGTTTTCATCTTTGGGGGATTTTTCAGGATTTAGACTTGAGTCAGCAATATACATATTTCTCATTGGCTGTAAAAACACATCTGCGAGTATACCCTTCGCATCAGTATAACCGAGAAAAAAAAAATTTATTAGTAGGTTGGTAGGGAAGTATATCAAGAACTCACTTATCGCATAACCTTTTGACACCTTCTCTCATTATCTCATTCATACAAAATAATAACGTAGTACAACTTTTAAAAGTCGAGTTGGCGGGAAAAAAATAATAAAAAAAAAAACAGAAAAAAAGGAAGAATCAAAGTTATGCTTACTTGTAAACGACTCCTAACGGTTAGAAGTGATACAGTCGGGGGAGCAGGGGGAGCTCACGAATACACCATTCTACAGAGTGTATTCGGTTGTGTTGCTCTTTTTGCTGAAAGAGAAAGGACCATACCACGATGGCCTCTCTCTAGATTGTGTAATTCTATTCCGCCTATTTGTTGCTGTTGTCAGTGTTGAGTGTGTGCTTGTGTGTGTGTTCTCAGTTCTCTATCCACCAGAATGCTGTAACGAACTGTACCTGCTGTTTTTAGGTTGCATCGTCGTGTTTGTATGTTCTTTCTCTCTCTTTCTCCTCTCTTGTTTTTTTTTTTGTGTTGTCTTTTTTTTCATTCGAGATCTGCTGTTGGCTTCTCCCCTTTTTGTGTGTGTTGTTTTTTTTTTTTTTTCATAACGAAACCGAAAGTGAACGCCTTTCCTTCAGTTCGTCTGACTGGTCTACACCAACGAACGTGTTTTACAGCTTCCTCGTTTTTCGCAGTGAGTGCGCACTCTGCGCAGATTTTTTGTTTACCCAAAAAAAAAACCAATTTCTCGCGTGCACAGTTCGCTTGCCATTTCTCTTTCAGTGTGTTTGGTTTTCAAGTTCGAATCTAGTTCGCCTGATAACTGGGTTATAATATTCTTCGCCTATTTTCGTTGGTTTTTCATGAAAATTCTGTGTGTTGAAAAAAAAGAAAATTAGTTTTTATCATGTGAAACAATTTTCAGTTCTACCAACGTACGTTGACCATCGACTTTCGGTGCTCTGCCGAAAAGTTAGCGGTTTTCCACGTAATTCGACTTGTAGTGCGTAATTTTTCGTGAGGTTTTTTTCTGTTATTTGGCCGCATAAAAGTTATGTTCGTGTTGTACGATGTGAAGAATACGATGTAGAATGTATTTATTACTTTATTATCGGTTTCGTACTATTTCGCGAGTTCGTTTATCGATTATGGTTTATCGAGTTTTTCGTTGTTACTCGATTCGTTTTTGAAAATTCGTTCTTTTTTTTCTTTTTCTTTTTTTTGAAGAAAATTTTTTTTTTCTGGAAAAAGTGCTGATGTTGCATCGAATTTTGCGGATGAATACGAGTAAAATCGAGTGCTTCGTAACTATGTTTTGATGTGAAAGAATGCACATTCAACGAGCTTGCAGTCTTTCCTGTATTCTGTATTCATCTCTATTAGTAAGTGTTGCCATATTTTGCCCATGTTGATATCGACCTGTTGAACTTTTGGCCTCATACTACACCATTATCATACTGAATATGTGAACCGCCAGCAAAAACTATTTATTGAAGTCTTATAAGGATTCTCAAGTACTTTTGACGATGCACATTGCTAGCGTATCTTGTCTACAACTGCCAAGTCTCGAAAGTGAAAACTCTTGATGTTTTGCAGATTTAGAAAGAATGGATTCATCATTCTAGCGTTGAAAACCATTTAAGTTTTACTAACCCCGTCGGAATAACATTTGATGGAAGGTTCGAAAAAGCTTATTGACTAATTTGTAAGATTAGCGAATTACTACCCTTATGATGACTGTTCTATTAAACCTGTAGCTAGTGTTGGTAATACCGACCCCAGGATACTTACTAGAAGTGATAAGGTTGTCTCGAATCTTTATTTTCTATAGGAATTTCCTTCAGTCATCTGCTTTTGCTTTTATTCAATCTATCAGTGTGACGCAATTTCAATTTTGATTACTTATTCTTCACTCTGGTTGGTCGATAAATAAAAGCAAAATACAGTGAACACACAAGTTTCAATCTTTGTAAATGTGTTAACATATTTCATGATATAATGCGTAAAAAATAACTTCAATTATCTGAAAATGAAAATTAAAAAATTGATAATGAATGAACCAACAAGAAAATTAATCAAGAGATTATTGATAAGTTTCGTTAGATCATAACTGACAACGGCGTGCCCATCATTTATGCCGCATTCTCGATTTCGACTATCGATTTTTAACGTCGTGTTAAATTTCCAAATGTATTCCCGTGTAACGAAAAGTCAAAAGATGTTAACGCATCAAAAAACTAATTCCTATCCTATTGTAAAGTAAACCATATATTTGATAGCTCTTATTAAAGATTGCAATATCGATATCTGCTTAACTTAGATATGGGTACTATGTCATTATTTTCACTTTTGAATTTGTTCATTTCTCAGCGTTGAAATGAAAGTATTAATTTTAGGTTGAATGACAACTGTTCATTTTTGGCGGGAAACATTTTTCATTTCATTTTTGCGTAATATATTTCAATTTCAGTTTCATTTTCACATTTTTCACCTTTATTTCACAATTCTCGAAGAATTTCATTGACTATTTTACACGACTTGCGATTATAATTAGGAAATATCAACCGGTTCAAACAAGTTATCATTACAGATGACTCGTGTATTAAGTCTCAACTTCTCTTCCCCTCCTCAAAGATATCTGTTTTATTTATTTTTTTCATTGTTGGATATAGCTTTTTGAGCAAGTTGGAAAAATTCCCTTCGTTTCTTAAAATTTGTTTGCGACAGTTATTTCTTGGCTTTGACTGTAAATTTCAGTCAATTTAGCTTTGCTTCATTAGCGTTTTCATAATTTGGTGTAATTTAGACCGAACTTCGAAGCCTATAAATTTTTCGGTATGAAGATTATTTCGTATAGTATTTCGTTAGTGGAGGGTATCTTACAATTTTTTTTTTTTTTCATCGATTTCCCACAGGTGTTTTATTCAAACGTACGTTCTCAGAAGAAATTCATCTGCATCTGGTTTTATTTTTTAGAAAAACATGTTCCTACAAAAACAAAGAATGCGTGCCAAAAATCGTGATTAAAAATCCGAATAGTACTTCGTATACGTCTCATAAATTGTGCTTTTGGTATGGTTTTTATTGGTTGTACCTACTACATATCATACTTTCAATGTGACTGAAATTGGGGGAAAAAACAGTCACTCGCTTAAACCGATTACTTATCGTCGACTTTCTTACCGCCGGGTATAAATTAGAAAATAAATAATTATGACTCACCTGTCGAGAGTGGTGTAGTTTACATTGAATTGTGGAAATTCTACATTGAAGCTGCGTTCTAGTTTTATCTTGCTCGTAGGAAACGATTATTTTTCTAAATACGTAGCTCTGAAGTGAGGAAAGGAAGTTATTTGTTCTGACAGTGAGTTCGAAGGTTGTAATAAATGCTGATAGAATAGCTTGTGGAGCGAGAAAGTTGCCAATATTATTTTCTGTGAGCCTGCCATGTATAAATCTATTTTCTGAAGGAAATCTAAAGTCAATGTGTTCGAATACTTTAAAGTATAAAATACTATGAAGTGCAGAAAATGTTGGATTAATGCCCTCGAGGAGAAAAATTTTTACGTTTATCTGATTGTGATCCTCGCAAATACCTAATGAATTTGAGAAAAAAAAAATGAATGAATGAATTATATGAATTTTATCAAGCTCTAAGGTGTATGATTTCCATTTTTTTTCTTCAGCCTCCGCCTCCCCCAACTTCATTTAATTCAAAGTAGGTAGCCTACAACAGTTTTTTCTTCAATTTTTTTTATTTTTCAATTTTTTATCACATATATTTTTTATAAACATGGCTACCATTATGACTTCCATCTACTTAACGATTATTATGGATTCTGACCGATTTAAAGAGTGATTCTTTGGGAGGAGGTCGGTAGATAATGAGGTATTAAACACGACGGTTCGCCCAATCCAAATTATGTACGATATTGAAAAAATTTCCCAGACTAAAAATCGAGGAATTTTTTGAAATCGATATGCGCTTTGTTTGGGGAGCTGTTTGGTACCATTATGGCTTCCGAGGAAAATTCCACCAAACACTCCCTTACGGCCCCCACTATTGAAAAAATATACTCCAACATGGTGTAGGCTTGTGGCGTCCGTTTTTTGACGCCATAATGATGGGAATAGACAAATACGAGTACAAGTAATAACTATAAATTGGTAGCCGAGTAAACATATTCAAATTTTTCTTGTGGGCATCTTTTTTTCTCTTTATTTCTTTGCTGGAAGCTTAACCCTACGTAAATTTTGACATTGTTGATTATTCGGTGTTTTCATCAATGGAAAAATTTTACTTAAAAATAGATAATTTCAACATAACAGGATGCATCTGGTTGTGAAATTCAGAATGACATAAAATCTTTCAGTTTAAAACATACGTTATACGACTATCAACACCAAACGTTCTTTCTTAAATTGATAACATTGCTGTACAAAACCAAATCAAATAAATTTTGGATCGTTTTATCCAATCCTGACGAGGAATCAGATATAAATTATAAAACCACACTAAATAGTTTTGCCAAAACTACAGATCATAAGCTTTTATTTGAGCTTCGTATATGTGCTATTTTGTGTAGCCATTTGCAAAACATTAGAATTTTTAACTTTGTTCAATCATAACTTTGCCAATTTTCAAGCTGTTGGAGTGAATATGGGTTTAAAATGTTGATTAATACTTCTGAACACGAAATCATTTTCGTTTCAAAAATTTAGTGGACAAACATCAACTGCTGTGAATGTACTTTGTACGAAAAATTTTAGTAATTTAGTAAATTATTAGGTTTTGCAAAAATATCGCCTTTGTAAAAGGCATATAGAATTTTGGAAACTGCTACAGACAGGTATACATGGACTGGAGAATTGGAGTGCGTTTCATAAAAGGTTCGCGAGAAAGGACGAGACATTTGTATTCTAGTTCGGAGTGGCGCATGCATCTTCGCTTATTTTAGTGCCTGGCACAACCTTTCGAATCTTTTGTATTCATAAACTGGTTTTTTATCGCGTTACCCTCGGGTTTACTTTTTTTATATTGGGTCGAAATTTCTTTGGTTAATGGTATTTTGTCGGTCAAGTTTCTAAAGAATGATAATTCAAAATTTTCAGAATAGTGATTTTCTTTTTGTGCGTTCGCTTTTCAGGTATGTAGAATGGTCAATCGTATCATTCACATCCAAATAGCTGGAAATCTTTGGCTATTGTATTGATTTGGGTGAATATTTTAGGAGAAATGTTTTTCTTTCATCAGTGTCTTATCGGCGTTTTATCAATAGAAAGCTGCTCATTTAGCTCCGATTTGTTCATTATAATGTTGTCTCAATTCATACACGAATTTTCTCCGTCTCCATTTGTCTTTGTTCCATTTCAGGTACAATATTGAATGTACCTGGTTTCCGATATTTGAAAACAGTAGCCACATTTTGCTTGCCAACTAAAGACAGAATATCCAAAACGACGGTTAATTTCTTTCATGAGTGTCTTTCTAGAATACGAAATTGAAAACCTGTGAGAATAAACCTGCGCAGGGTCGATTCATAGTCAATATATTTTCACCGCAGGTATAAAGAGAAGTGAAGAGATTTAATTGTTATTTTCACTTCAGATTAGAATAACTCGGAGAAAACCTTCTTACGTATTAACTTGAACATACCACAAGGCACGTCGAGTTTCTATGATTTTTTTTTTTCAACATTATAGCATAGAGTACGCACCTACTTGATAGCATTTTGTATAGAAAATTATATTTTTTGCAACTTTGTAATTTGAAGCTTCCGTTAAAAATTTAAGTAGATTATAATTATTTCAAATAAATAAAATACGGCGCTAAGGTACTTGTATGAGGACATATTTTTGTGAGGGACGGTTTCACTGGGATTAGCGTTGGACAATTCTGGTGATTCCCTTTGTACCGAAGTGTCGAAAAATGAAAATTCGTTTTTTCACATATTTCGCATGAATAGGCTCTACCCTAGTAAATCATTATAGCACGCAAAAAAAAAAAAAAAAACCAAGCTGAATTAATCCCTTCTCTGGGGTGTGGGGTGGTTCCCATGGTCTGACATTTTTTTTTTTGTTATAATTTCTGCTATACTCGTAAAACTTGAAGTGTCCCAATTTGTCTATCCAAAATTGGGAAAATTATTTCTTAAATTTCTCTTTTGGTGCATGAAAATTTCGCATACGACGCTCTGTTGAGTCATAATTTTGATCTTGTAAAACGTCGCAGAAATTCGATCTTCTCTATTGGCTGCATTCTCGCCAATACCGAATTGTAACCAACAGGTGGATCTGCAACAGGTGCTCCGTCGCGTCGTCGATATCGTTATTTCGAATGCGAAGTGCAAACTCGTAATTCGCGTGAAAAACGTTTCTCCATCTTTTTATTTCCTCATACCTATTTTATTTTTTTCATCATCCAACCGTCGATTTGAAATGCTGTAATATTTCTGCTCACCTATACCATTTCTGCCTGCAGGATAGAAATCGAATTTCTGGAGAATGAAGGTTTTTGAAAAAAAAAAAAAAAAAACAAAAGCATATAAAGCTCTACTCTTTCTACAGAGTAATTATCGTTTTTTTTTTTTAAATTAAATTTTTAATGTTCGTTTCGCATGCAACTAGAAAATTGAAATAATTAATTCCATAATAGTCTTTGGCTTAGATTTCGTTCGCTCAATTTATTCGTTATGGCGAAGCAATTTTTTCGCAGTTTCCTAATGCATATATATGTATATATATGAGATGATACAGCGTACAAGGTATGAGTCATTTTTGTTTTCATCGTGATGAAAACTATCATCAAGGTGTATAGGAAAATTAAATTCTTGAATAGAGGGATCAGTACCTATGAGGGGGGAAATATCCTACGCAAAAAAAAGTTGGTGCGTCGTTGAAAATTTCGCCACAATTTCTCGAATTACGATTCGTCTCGTCGTTTTATTTTATTTATTTTTTTCTTTTTTTTTCACTACATTTTTATTTTCCTCTTAAATGTGTATTTTTGTGAGTGATTTTTCGCGTACATTTTATGGCTTAATGTTGTAAACAAATTTTATACAAACTACTTTAATTTTCCTATTTGAAATTTTCCATTTTTTTGTTTACTCGGCTATACGTATGCCCTTCTTTTTAGATATACGTACATGTGGGTAGGACATTATTGGATTTTCTTTCATTTTTTTCCTCCCTCACTTTTAATCTCATTTGCATTATCAAACTTTTTTTTTTCTCGTGAATATCGTGTAAATAGCCAATTCGGATTTTGGAAAATTAATTACCAGTTGACTAATACTTTTCCTTTCTGCTGTCTCACTTTTTTTGAAAAGAAAAACACATTTTCTCGTCTGCTTTTTTCTTCTACCTACCATATTTTTGCTCGAAGCTGCAAGAATCTTGAGAGATGAGGTGTACGATTTCGTGGAAACACGTTTTCGTTGTGATAATATGAAAATAAAAATTCTCAAGTGTTTTGGATCGATGATGCAAACCGGAAGCTGCAGTTGGTTTTAGAAATTTTTTCTCCCAATATGGTCGTATTTTCTTAATTTTTTCAACTCGTACCTAAAGTCGGGCTTGATGCCAGTTTTTCATTATTCTTGATCGATTATTTTGTTGTCACGAACCAATTTTCACGGAGTAAATGTGATTTTCCACCGAGTCTTAATTGGAATGATATGGTGCTAGAAAAGTCCAGGGCAAGTTTACCAATTAGACGAAATTCGAGTGGCTGACGCAAATCATTGAAAATTAATTTTACCCAACTAGGTATATGTACCTGTGCGGAGATTGTCGTAAAATGAGAGTAGTGACAGGTCAAAGTCAAAATTTGTATAGCATCGTTAAAAATTACCCTTATTATCAGTAATATCGATTATTTATCGATAATTTGTTTGGTCGTAGAATTGTTACGTAAAATGTTTATGTACGACTTTTTTTTTATTTTCAAACCGTGATGCATTTTCTGGCCAATTTTTCTACATTTTTCTCGTTTTCTAATCCATTATTTGATACTATCGACAAATCAATGTCACTATCGATAATTACAATAATGGCCCATTATCAATAGCTATCGATAGTATAATACTTTGACCCATTACTAGAGTCGTTTTTCTGAGTGACTTGGTGAGTTTAATTAAGAATTCAGTGTTGTGCCATGAAAAAGCAATAAAGTGATTAAGTAACTGTTTTTGTGAGCTTTTATTTTCAGCTTACTAGCAATGAGTAATCAGTTTTCTCATTATTAGGTAGGATACTGCAGTATTTCGAGGTGCAAAATTATATTGAATCATATTCCACCTTGCAAAATTACTGAATTATGTAATAGCTTATAGTAACCTGATGAATTATTGAATCCGCGTGTCTGACTAATGACGAGGATATTGTCTCAAGATCAAATATTGGAATTCGCATGCCCTTCGTAATGTTATATCCGTAAAATTACAACTTTACATCGAAGTTGAAACGTTGAGTTCAATATTTTAGCATTTTAAAAGTTCCTTTTTTTATCTCCTTTTCGACTTCATTATATGCTAGTTTTTGGCTCGACACATTTAATGCCCTAGCCATTGTGGAAGTGAAAAATGAATTTAACGTCTTAATCATCGTACACTACGTTCGTCCCTCTTTTAATTGACCCAGAGGAAGGATTAATTATTACAAGTATCCGTTTGTGATAGTGTTATTAATAAGTGGAACGTACTAATTCATTTCATTTTCATTACGTCGAGATAAATCCTCACGAGGTTCGCCGCGTCGCCCAACAAACTAGAAATACCTACTGTACGATATTGAATTTTCCAACTGCATTGAACAGGATCTTTGAAAATCTATTTTGAATGACTATATATTCAGTCCAAATGATGCCCGTATCTTTTGATTTAGTTCTCTCTATTTTTCTGTGTATAAGTGCTCTGAATTTTGACCTCAAGTTGTACCTGATCTGTCAAACATTTTATTTATTGGTTATCATAGTACCTGTACTGGGCATCGACCTGGGTCTTGTATATATCTCTTTACTTACAGCAAAAATGCAACGATATAGCGATACCATGGTTAGCTACCACCACGCCTAGTTATTGTATAAGTACTGATAACATAAACTAATGCTTCTTATATTTTATCAGCACTACATGATTTTTGTCAACTTTATACTTGTAAAAAGGAACACTTTTTCTCAGGAGAATTATTTTTTTTATTTTTTAATTATTTCGATTTAGGGTGTTGATATTGAATAATTATGTGGGTGTAGTCTGAATTTGCTTTTTTTGTGTGGTTCACAATGTACCATTTTTTCGCCGAGTTTTGCACCAAATTGGCTCGAATTTTGGATATGTTATAGTCTTGAACATATTTTCCATGCCCGGACGAAGCCTTGTTCTTGATTTTCAAAATTTTAGGGCATTTTTTGAAGGTCTAGAAAAACCCTTTTTAGGGGCTTTGAAAAAAGTTGAAAAAATAAAATTGAATAAATCAGCTTCATCCGCGGGCATAGAAAAATATTATGTTCAAGGATTATACTTGTCCAAATTCGAGTAAATTCGTAGCAAGACTTAGCAAAAAGGTGGTGAATTGAATGGCTCAAAGCAACAACCAGCCAACTGCGCAAGTTTCAAAATTTACGAAAAACCGCAAAAACTGCACAACTTTGGGAAAACAGTGCGTAGAAAGCTAAAAACTGGATTTGAGGATGTCCATTTGGTACAAAATACTCGTATAAAAAATAAAGATACTGTAATTCTATTCACAGTGAAAAAAAAAAGCTTTTGAAAATTGAAAACTTGGCTGGTTGTTGCCTTGAGTTGACATTTCTATTTTTCTAGACGTCGATGTGTAGAATTCGTAGTAAAAAGGTAGACTACACCCTTGAATAAAATTTACCTTGACAGAATAAAGAAAAATTGTTAGTAGAGGCCTTGATTGTGTTTTTTTAATCTAATGTGTAGGACTAGCGTATTCAGGATCTTCTCAGTTTCAGGTTCTTCTCAGTTTTCTACGTGAACTCTGTTTTGAGCTTTTCTTTGGTCGTAAATTTTACAGTGGGCTGCATTTTTGCTGACTCATGTTACATGATGACGTCAGTTATTTGAACTTTTTTTTATTGTTTTTTTTTTCTTGTGTAGGAGGACATTGAGTATAAAATAATACCTATGCATTCGTCATATACTTACATCCAGAAAATGAGAATCTAAATAATTTTTTGCCCACTAATTTTTTTTTTCTTTTCATTTTATTTTTTATTCGTTTGGTCATTTTCTCTCTTATTTTTCCTTTCGTTTGTTCTCGAAGGCGATATTACCATCAGATTACATTTCAAGATCAATTATTCTGTGTAAATGTTCATTGATCATAATCTACGATACTAAAAATTTTCTTTTGACAGCGAAATCAGTGCCAAGAAATGCAAACGATAAAACGAAAGAATTCATCGACGGTTTTTTTCTCGTTTTAACCACTTCCC
This sequence comes from Parthenolecanium corni, assembly GCA_038050395.1. Classification (NCBI taxonomy): domain Eukaryota; kingdom Metazoa; phylum Arthropoda; class Insecta; order Hemiptera; family Coccidae; genus Parthenolecanium; species Parthenolecanium corni. Next base: position 1,615,610 of record JBBCAQ010000002.1, read on the forward strand.
AATGAAGGAAAAAGTACTTTTGTTTTTATTGAAGGTCATTTGATTTCGATTCTGTGACCGAAGGTTGAAGAATTTTGGAGTGGAAAGAATTTAAAGGGTGAAGTTCATTGGATCATAAAAATCGTATTTGGTTCGTCGTGATTTTACGAGTATAAATACTATTGAGGATCTTATATGTTACCTATAGTTAGTTGTCAGGTAAGGCGAAATATTTTGGTGGCAAGGTGACTTGATCAGCCATCAAATAGCAAAGAAAAAATGAGAAATTTGTTAAGTATAGAAGGTGCCCTTCAGTATTGTTAACATTGAATTCGACAACAATTCCTTCGCCTTCTAGTCAGGTTTTAGTGATGGAATTTTATAAGTCAGTATGTTTTTAAATATATGGTTATAGTGAGAGGTAAAAGGTACTCATCAGTGAATAAAGTTTGTCAGATTTATTCAGTGATTGAATCGCACTCGAATTTCCATTTTCAAATATTTTGGACCAGAAATTTTGCATGACTTATCTGCTAAACGCTAATCGCCAAATTATTTGTCTGTTACAACATTTTTCTCAACTTTTTCTTACAACTGCGGCTTGTACGTGTATAATATTTGATTCTATATTTTGTTCTAAATCCAATATTTTATTATTCAACTTTAATTAGCTCGCACATTTTTCCACAAAAACCGAACAAATAATTTTTATAGTTTACGTCACTTAGAAGATTTCTACAATGATAAACGGAAAATGTGGTATTTCCTTTTTATGTACATAATACGAGCAAGTAAAAATCTAGTACTAACCTGAATTATTGAGTTCAGTCAGCGCTGAATACAATATCATACATTTTGTTTGAAAACATTTTGTCGAGAAACGTTGAAAAATTTCTGAGAAGTACTTAAGAGTTTTGTTTTCGTAGGATAAACTTTTTTTTCTTTCTTCTTTGCTCCGCTTATAGTGATGAATTATTAATTCTTGTGTTGATAGAAAATGTGTTCTAAGCATCTTCTATTGTGTTTGCAATGTCGAGAATTCTATCGCAAATCTAACCCAGAATTTATGACATTATTCCTCTTAATAATTTATGAACAATAAGAGTGCACTCGAAAAAAATTAATTATTAACGCGCTGGGAAGCCCTCGAAAACTATCGAAGTGTAAAGAATCATGTTATTAGATGTCATCGACTTCGCAGTTTTCTATTAAAAATAATATTTTGAAGGGCTTAATTCGACTTTCGAATGGATTTTATGGGGTTGATTTTATGTATAAAAAAAAGAAACCTGCTATTTTCAAAACTTGAATAATATTTCGAACTTTATTTTTGCCATAGGTAGGTATATCAGTAAAGAATAAAATTGAAAAAATTTTTTTTGGACTTAGCTGGCTTTTTGAGCCACCGATATTTATTTTCAAGTTCACGCTCGAATGTTGAAGCTTTTTCTATCATATTTTTAAAACGCTCTGCCCGCCGATTAAGGACATGTAGAATTTTGTTGATAAACTAGTTTTTATCGGTTCCATTTATTTTGTAGACCTTACTGTTTTATGTTGAAAAAAAAAAAAACTACGTTGATAACGAATTAACGATGTCATCGTTTTCATTATAATACTCGTACCAGTGCGACTTAATTCTCTCTTTTTTGAATGAAAATGAAAGTATGATCCAAGCATATAGCCAATATTATGTCAGGGTCATGAAGAAATTTCTTCCTCTTCGCTTTTTTGCCCCACCAGTAGGCGGACTCACGACTCCAAGGATGGTGCGATAATTTCGATAATTTTAATCAGAATGGTTTACAATTAAAACTTTTTTTGCCCTGCTTCCATAATATTATAATTGTTTGGTTGTACTCCTAAAATCCTATTGTGGACCTGTATTTTGTAGTCGACGCTTCATTTCCGGTCCATCATCCACCTGTGTGAGAGTGCCCTCCTCTCCTCGCCATTCTTTCTCACTCTTATATAATGAAAACGTTTCTCGTAACTAATGATCTTGTAGATTTTGAATGCCAGTAATTAAGGTGGCAGGTCGACGAATATATATTTTATTGTTGAAGCATGTGTGCGCGGTATAGGACTGTTCTCGTTTTTGTTTCATGCTCAGGAATGAAAATGAAAACACGTAACAGTCGCTGGATAAAGTGTGTAAATGGAAGTGCATGCAGTGTATACGCTGCACATGCTGGAACAGATGGAAATGTGTTGTGCACCTGATTTTGTGGGTTTCATTTGCATGCTATTATGTACGAGGGCATTGGCGAAATGCCGAACCGGTTTCTAAACAGAGTTTTGGTTAAATTTAAATCGATATTTAAATCATCGTGTATTGTTCATAGGGGAAGGTGAAGGTGAAGATGCAGTAGATACAATTGTCACAGACGTAAAAAAAACTATAAAAAGTCTCTCCACCTCTAATAATTAATTCTGAATGATAATTTTGCCACTTTGTGTTCAATATTTTTTTTTTTCTTTCAAGATGATGTTTGAAAAAAATTTATTTATTTATTTACTGTGGAGAGTTATATAAGTACTTTCATTTTAAATTTCAGTGTTCCATATCTCATTCCTATTTTTGAAACTAAAAACTATGAACTGCTTATTGTTGAAAATTAATATAAAATGCATCTTATCAGAACACGTAATTACGATGTATGTCTTTCTGCAATATTCTTGACTGAATACAAAACCACACATTTTTTTTTGTCTAGCCTTCGATTATTTTTAGAATGAAACGGATCTAAGTATTTCTTTGGGCTCCGAATTTCATAAATACGAGTAAATACGTAAAAACACTGAGGGTTGGGTACCTATATGGAGAGAATTTATTCGAGAAAAATTTCGAATAAGGTTAATGTACAAATAATCATTCACATTTGCATATATAATACGAACCTTGAAAGTTTTCTTCGAGAAAGTAAATTTTTGCTGGGATGATTCCAAGCACAGATAATCAAATTCTAAAGCTTCCTTGTTATGCAATTTGTCAGTTCTACCATTATTAATTTTTTTTTTTCATTCACTCATTGGGGTATAGATTCGTAGAAAAAAACGTGATCTGTTTAGAATTACTTTCCAGAAAATATCGAACCAATTTCTTCCTTTTTAGATTTCCATTTTGTCAGTTCGCCTTTTAAATTGATGAAGTAGTTTTTTGTAGATGCGACTTCCAGCTTGATGTTGCGAGTCTTGGCTATTTTATTTATTAAAGATCTCAAAGACATTTATTCTTTAAATACTGCTGTCGCCTTCATTCTGTTGGACAGTAGCATATCATAACCTGCTGCGATCAAGAGAACGTTTGTCTTCTGTATTGATGAATGATTTCTATATTCTTCATCAGTTCTCATTCATTTTAGTACGTACCTATACTTCAATGGAAATGTGTTCTGCTACATTTTCTTTACAATTAACTTTTACTTTTTGAGGCTCAACAAGTTCTCGACCTGGGCTAATGATGTATATTTATCATGGTTTGGAAGAAAAAGTTGGTTTTATTTTTAATATCAAAGTTGTATATCTGTTGAATCTTGATGTTGTTGTTCTTAAAGGTGTAGGTAGTCTCTATACTTTCGCCATTTTTTCGAGTGGTTCACAATTTACCATTTTTTTCACGGAGTTCTCCACCAAATTATAGCTCTTCGGAGATTTATTACTCTGGTACATATTCTCTATGCTCGAAGCTTTTTTGATTTTCAAACTTTTATGGCATTTTTTTAGGAGGTCTTAAAAAACCCACTTTTCAAGTAGATTTATACCTACTTGGAAAAAAAAAGTGGGAAAAAAAATGAAATTGTAAAAAACAACTTCATCGTGGCTTAGAAAATCTGTTCAAGAGTAATCGTATCCAAATTTTAGCAAATTCTAGGCAAAACTCAGCCAAAAAAAAAAAAATGAAAGGTAATAATCTCGAGTGTACTATGAAGCTAAAAACTCATGAAAATTGTTATTTTGGTTGCCAAAACGTAAAAATAAAACATGAGGTACAAATTTATGCATTACAAATATCTGATGTAGACTACCATCAGTCCGATTGGATTCTGATATGAAAAAAAATTTTTTTTTTTCTTGTACCTACTATATATTAGGTATTATTCTCAATAAACGTGCAAAAGGCTACGCATCAGAACGTCTGAAATTGTTCGTGATGCAATTTAATGTAATGAGTTTGAAAATTTAGTTGTTATATGTACTTATGGGTATTTCGTCATTGAACAGATTTTCAAAGTGAAAATCGTTAGCTGCGAAATTTTTCGAATCATTTCAAATACTTTTTTCAAAGCCATAAATATTCATTTAGAAATTTACGAATTATGTGTCATCTGGTGCGAAACATCCTTGGACTGCAGCACTGTTCGAATGATTTCACCTGTTCCTGTACATAGCTACAATACCTATTTTCAGCCTACCGCGACGAATATTATATTTTCGTTATTATGTTTTTTTTTTTTTTTTCGTCTCCGTCAGATATATCTATTCAACTGTTTCACTATACGTGAACGTATTATATGTGTAGATCTTTTGTACCTGACTCCTCGTGTCCAAATTAATTTGATGTTATAACCTGCAAAAAAAAAAAGTAGGTATTTTCAACATTCTCTGTCCTTCCTATTATGCCATTAAAGTGGGCAAGTCTTTATGGCTTTATGCTAAGAGTCATTAAATTTTATAACTCAAAATTACATTTTATTTTTGGAGTTATCACTTTTTAGTTTTTCTCATCCAAGGATAGGGTTTTTTTTTTTTTCAATGTTAATAACTTAAGTCACAATTGATGTTTCTTGTATACGATTAGGAAATGGAACGATGAGGGATTTTCAGATTTACCTGAACAAATGTCTGTGCGGCCCCATTTCCTTCGCCGCCCCCCCTCTCCCCGAAAATCGTGTTTTCGTTTGCAAAATGACAGGATCCTTTTGTTATATTTTTTCGTTCACGAATTAAAGGAGTAGGACAAAGAATGTGTAGGTTACTGAGTTCTTTTTTACGCATTTCTTTCTTTCTTTTTTTTCTTTTTTTGAAATACCTAAATGAGTTTTTGACTTCCAACTGTCTAACCTTCTTTACTTTTATTGTACGTTACTACTATCGACAGGTAGATTTTGAATTATCCATTTCTTATTACTTTACATGCGTTGAGGCACTGCATCGACAAGAAATTCCAGATCGGGTTATAGACATATCATTTTAACATGAATGATGTTATATGAAGTTTTGCATCGAAATTTATCGTGAATATTCGTTTTTATAACATTGTGAGGATGAGATTTACAAATTATAGTTCAATTTCTCTTTAATCGAACATTCTCAGCCCAACATTGTATGTTTCCAGCTAAAATCTTCCATCTGGAGCAGAAAAGCCAATCTTTATTCTATAATGGTGGATACGCATGTAGTTGTGGACATGTTTAAGGCAGCCTCGTTTGGAGTTTACCTTATCAGTTTTTTTATTGCAGTGGCTTTGGCTGTGAAACTCCTTGAAATACGAACGTCAAAGGGGAATTGAGTCAACAAAAGTCCTTTTACGTTTTAAAAGCCAGCACTGCAAAAATTTGTGTGAAATTAAGTCCACGCCTCCTGCCTACACTGAAAACAATTTCGGTTGTAATTTTTACTATTGTATGAAGAAACGCAGAGGGACAATTCAAGATTTGTAGTAGAATTTACCGCAAAAATAGAAAAATATACTATTTGCGATGGTAAAAAGTACTAAAAATACTAACAACATCTTCAATACATCTCGAATTGCCCCTGTTTTCCTACATACAGTTGTAAATATTATAATTCATTTTTTTTCAGTCATTCATGTGTATGTCATCATATCGACTGTGCTGTGCAATAAGCAAGCAAACTGAACTTTCAAAAGGGATATGTTATGTGATTTTTGTTATTTTGATAAATTTCAAAACCTTTTAAGGTCCAAAAAAAAAATTAAAAAAAAACAACATCAGCATAATTATTATGACAATATAATATCTGTAGCAATCTCGTAAAACAGGGAGTAAAAATAGTTCGGCTCCTCATTTTTTGATAAAATTATATTCAGTGCGAAGATAAAAAGGGTCAATTTTCAGGCTATTCTCCTTATAAAATGGAGATTGGTCTTTTTGTACACGCAGTCGATATGTTAACGCATGGCGAGTGACTGCAGCAAATAATTTTCGACTTAGTCTACACCAGTGTTCAGTTTCTTGGTGGCGTTTAAATTTTTTTCATGCTGTATATTTGTTGGCCTTTCCTTTCTCTCTCTGCCGTACATTTACGCAGCCTTTCGGAAATTTTAGCGTACGCATGCGCGTCTTCAGAGTTCGCGCTATATTTTTCTTATGCATAGGCACATATTTTTTTTATATTTTTTATATTTTTTCGTTTTTTGTCTTCAAAGAGTGGTTGATGGTGCGGTGGTAGCTCAGTAGTATATTTCTGTTTCTTTAGCTGCAGCCGCCGCTTCACTGTCTAAACCTTGAAGTATTTATATTGTCGCGCACTCTTATGGAAACAGAAAGTAGAGAGACGAAAATGGCGTAACAGGTAAATAGGGCGAAGCGGCCTTCTACAAAAAAAAGAAGAAAAAAAAAGAAAAAAGAAAAAAAAAGGTGACCCACACTTTTACTATTTCTTCAGTTCGGTTTCCCATAAAGAGTGTCTCTCTTGTAGACTCAGTTGGTTTGATTTTGTTATATGTGTGTATTTCACATTACGCTCTGTATATTATATTTATTTTTTATCAATGAGAAATTACCATAATATAGTTAGTAAAAAAAAAAAAAACTTTTTTAAAAGTATTCATTAAGCCAAATATAGGAAGGCTATACGTGTAAACAATGTCGTGAGAATATAATTTATGGTTAGAAAAATGGAAGCGAAGTGTTTTACGGGCTCCATAGCGATGAGAAGATTAAAATGAAAATTTTTCGGGGGTGATATGGATCTGACAAAATTATCTACTAGGTAAACACGCTCGCGTACTATATATTCCGTCGTCTGAAAAGTAAACTATAAAAAAAAAAAAACGAAATGAAATAAAAACGTGATATTATAATATAGTGATCATGTACCTACACAAAAAGTGGGTAGATTCTTGTTGTAGGAGAATGTCTTAAAATGTAAGCGAAGGTACCGAGGTCAAGGAATTCCACCAAATATGTGTTGTTTTTTTTTTCACTCTTTTGGCAATTAAACACCCAATTTTTATATTATGTTTTGTTTCTTCTTACACTTTTTTTGCCACTCGTAATTGTTGGTCTTATGCTTTTCAAGAGGCTGGCGTGTTTTTCTTATTTTTTTTTTACCCTGCAAGCATTGTCGAGCTTTTTTCAAGTTCATTTTGCTAGGACGAAAAAATGGTCATTTGTTACGTCGTAGAGAGTTAATATTATTTATGTGTGGTTGTGTATGTGAACTGCTGGATTATATTGAGATTCGTGTGAGGCTATGAAACTTTTCTAATGTTAATTCAGCTGGGAGAAATTATCTATATCCGATTTTTCCCTTTGGACAATTTTTTGGAGGATGATTTGATGGCCAAGAAATGGAGTTTGGTGAAACTTGAGTTAAGAAGATGGATTATACATTAAATGGTTCATCTTGAATCATGTTCAATTCGTTTCTTATAGTTTTGGATATTTTGTGTTTTGATGAAAAAAGTAATCGGACTATTTTATAAGGAAAGTAGCGGACATCTTGCTTTTTGATGCAGACAGGGTGAGATATACTGTGCTTTGACGTAGACAGCGATTTTGGGAGGATGATTTGACTTGATATGTGCACTCTAATTATATTATTGCAACTCTCAAAATACAAATCAATTTACAATTTATTTTACTTCAATTCTTTACACTGAATTGTCTTCTGGTGATTATACGAGAACAAGTACAACGTACAAATTTTTTTCAATTTTCATGTTTTAGTTGAAAGAGTTATAGACACTTCTTGAAGACCATTCTGGTATATCTCTATTTAACATGGATAGCTATTTTAATGAAAAATACGTAGCGACTTTCGTTATTAGTTGTTCAAACATGAGGCAAAAAAATTGAGATGCTTGGAAATGATTTCTACTATATCCACCAATGAAAGAAACAGTAAGAAGAAGTGGTTGTGTTTGTGCAGAATAACGTGGGGCTGCTGGCTGCCTTTCTCTCTTCTACCCTTACCTCCTACTGAACGATCCTTATTATTTCTAAGCGTCTTAAATTTTTTATTCTATGCTATCGTATTTCATTTTCAACACAAATGCCAGTCCATTCGAAATATACAGTTAAAAATGTTTTTTGCCTTCAGTGTGGCACTAAACGAGGAGTGTCAATAGTAAAGTAATAGTCTATCAGGTTGATTTTTCCACCGACGTGTCCCCTCTCTAACCTAAATAAAGTTATTGAAACAAAAATCTTATCAAGTCCTTCAACTAGCTTATTTTTGGTAACAAAATACATTCCTCCATCAGTTTATACATATATAGTTACTGCTCACCTACAGCCACGTGTTCGAATTATTTTGTCAATTACCCAGTTCGCTCCCACGCAGTAGAACGCCAAAACCTTTAATAGAAAACGTATAATTTACAAATTATCGAAGACCCCACCCTATACTTTGATCCGCGATAAAAATTTTCATTGCTCGTCGACAGAGCAAAAATATGTCGAGTGAGAGGAATCTGAATCTTTCTCAACTTAAATAGCAAGTCCACCTTAAATATATCGTGCGGTTGCATTCAGTTTTTTTTTCTTCTGTTTTTTTTTTTTTTTTTTTTTTTTAATTCATTTCTTCGCTCATAGCTCGCTAATTACACTCTCGGTCACGATTACAAAATTGGTAACAATTAAGAAAATTCTGAATATAAGGAGAGCGACGGACGAATGCTGCGAGTGAGGTGGAAAATGATTGCGACCAAGCTAGTATAATAGTCATTTACTATCATTGATAGAAATAGAAATGACTTTTATAAGCGGTCGTTAAAACAGGATTTCGAAGCTCTGCATTTTTATTAAACAATAAAAAAGAAGAGAGAAAAAATCGTGCTTGATGACTGTAGGAAGAAAACCTGACCTTGTACATGCTTGGCATCATGACTAACATTAATTATCGTCTTCAAACTGCCATATTATGGGTTCGGCAACTTATTATTTTAATAAGAGCGCCTACAGCAGCAGATTATCGCATCGGTTGCGCGCGTGTGTTACCATATGGATGTGCAATAGCTAAAATTTATATTGAAGTGAAGATTACGAAAGATTCGTCTTTACCGGAATAATAAGGAAAATTTTATGGCATTCTGCCATGCTGCGACTGTTGCTCGGATCAATTTGGTAGGCTGTTATTCAGAATTATTGTGTGAAGTAAAAGTTGGAAATTGTAGACGTTCACACTGAGAGACAACGGCATATTAAGTTTTAATATCTGCATAATATTCTGTTTTATGTGAAAAATTAATATTATAAATTTATTAAAAATTGGTTGAAAAAACGACGAAAAAATTTATATAAAGTATTGAGAACTAGTATAAAGATGTTGAAAACTATAGTATGCTGTATACTAAAAGTGAATATTTTTTATATTAATTTTGCACTTTAAACCTGAATTCCCATTAAGTTAGTATGCCGCGTACTAATTTTTAATATTTTTTCTTCGAGTGCAGGTTTTCATTTAGCAGATCATGTGGAGTGTGTACCTATTGTGATATTTTATTTGGTTTGAATTATATACTACTTTGTAATTCCTCTGAAAATTTTAACCTACACTGAGAGCAATTTCAATAGTATACTTTTTACTATTTTAGGATAGGAAAACTGACACAATTAAAAATTGTTGAAAAAATTAAAACTGAAATATAGCTACTACCTATCTTTGTAGTACATTTTACTATCATATATATCTTTTCCAACTTTTCTAAAGGTGTGTAACGTAATTTTCTTCTTCTTTCAAATTTGAATTTACCGTGGGTTTTTAAACCTAGTGCAAAAGCTTTTGGTTACAATTTGAAAATAATATTTTATAAAAACTTTACAAGGTACCCTATGGGCAAAATATTTTGAAAACGGATCCGTTTTATTTCGGGTTATAATCCGTTTCTGGATTATAACCCGGAATTTTCCTGTTTTCCGGCTTCTAAAACGGATTTCGAACGGATTGTAATCAGTCTTGCCGGAAATGAGTCCGGATTATTTTCCGTGAAGGCTGTTTTATCATATTTGTTGGCCCGGGTTATAATCCGTGAAACCGTTTTACAAGCGGATTTAGAAAAATTGCCCAAAAATTATCACTGATTATAATCAGGAAATCCGTTTTACAAACGGATTTGGAAAATTAATCAAGATGACAAAAATAACTGCAAATTTTCAGATCCGATGATCGAAAATAAAAACGGACTGACAACGGATAAAATTCTCATTTTCCGGATCATTTTCTCATTTTTTGCCCATCGGGTACCCATTTCAAATTTTCTCTATTTTCTCCATCCAAAATAAAGGACATTATACTAGAGAAGAGTATACGTAAAGGGAAGAAAATCGTGCACGCAGAGAAATGAATTAAGCATTATAATTTACAAACAGGGTAATAACTTTTCTCATAACAATGAAGAAAATTATTATATATTGTATAGACATTCTTAATGTTTATAGTACTTTTTACTACACTTCTATAATATATTTCACCATTTTTATAGTACACACAGGTACTATAGTGGTTGGTGCTACAAATCTTGGAACTGTCCCCCTTTAGTTTTCTCATTCACGTTGTAAAAAATACAACCTAAATTTTTTTCAGCGTGGAAAGGAATTTTAAATTTCATCTTTCTATCGGAGTATTATCACTATCCATGCGTAGTTTCTCCGGTTGGAAGTAGAAAGAGTTTAGAAATTTTTCAAATATTTTTTTTATCGCTTTTTGATAGGTAAATATATACGCGGTCAATTGCGATAAAGAAAATATTAAAGTGTCGTTCATTATTCCGTGCTTTTATCGTTGGCATTAATATTGGTTCGCTTATCACTTCACGCTCATTGGCTGTTGAATTAGGCGCAAAATAATTATTTTAATTTGCGCAAAAATATTAAATACTTACCGAAATAACAGTTCGCCTTTGAAAACATCGCAGTTTGCCGAAAATGAATTTTTCGACGTGAAAAAAGCGATTATAGTAGGTGAAAAAGCCAATGGAATGGATTTTTCAAAGTGGGAAACGAAAAAATTCGAATAGTTATTTTATTTTTGCTATCAGTGCGGACAATATAGATTATCAACATTCGTTGCGAAAATGGCCATGTGTGCTTTAGTTTAACAAAAAAAAAAAAAAAAAAAACATAAAATTATTCCATTTTTTGAGTATAATATGTTGGCTATTATTCAGTTGGGTATACTGAAAAAAATAGACATTCTTAACTCGTATAGGTAAGTTATAATAACTTCGAAATCCTCGAGTTGAAACAATTTTCATGTATATTTTGAAAAAATATCCAAGCATCTATTTCAGAATTTTCAAATTCTGAAATAAATGCGAGGGGAAGATATAGGACTATATAGGAGTGCGCAGAAAATAAGAGTACTCAACATATTTTTATTTGCTGGGAAGAAGGGTAGTTGATTAATATATTGTCCGTTGGCAGTTTTGCCATAACTATACCTTTTTGAGTCGCCATAAAGAGTATAAAGTTTCATATTTTTCGAGAAAAAATTTAGGAAAATGTAAATTTAATCAAGTTTTTCACGAAGCCATGAATGTAACTTTTATAAAAATAAGAATAGAAGAGTAGTGAGCGATAGATTATTTGTATTCTGTTATCCATATTATCGTCGTCGCTTTAATTCCAAAACAAAGTCTTTATCTTATTTTTTCGTTGAACGTAATGTTATTTTGAAACAAAAAGAGTGTGACTATGTTTCGAGTAAGCACACTCCTCACCATTACCCACATAAATTTTGATTTTTTTTTATTAAAAAAATTATTTTTTACGTTTAGAAAATAAAAGCATCACTGATTTTTAAAAAAAAATTGTTTTTAATCAACTTGAAGCTTGGTTTACTTGAAGAATTTAATTTCGTATTTTACTTTTGTTTTTACTCATCAACCTGCCGGAACAAAGTGATTTTATTTTCGACTATTTTCTCTATACTCTGATGATTGATTGATTAATAAAATCCAAAGCAATTTCCCATTCTAGACGAAGGTTAAATAAATTTTATTATGTTCATCTGTGGGCACCCGGAGTGTTTACTTCTCAGATATCCTTTTTTTTTTTTTTTTCAACTCCTTGGTTTTCTCAATTCAAACATACTCATCAAAGTGTTTACTCTGACCTACCTCAACGTGTGCTGTTATCTTTAATGGCAGGTGAAAATAGTTACTACTTTTGAGTTTCTTCACATTATTTTGCATTAAACCTCTAAGCTATTTTTTTGTGTCTGATCTCGTATTAAAATGAAGAATGTTGTGGCTACAAGACATCAAACTTACGAGTATAAAATTTCCCACCGTATTCAAGAAATTACATGTATATTTTTATCATTTTTTCATGTATTAAAACACATTAGTATTTACATCACTGTTATAAGTTTCCGAAATGAAACATGAAAATATTTCGTCAATGAATTACAAACGCCTTTTCCTTACTGTCACCCAGCTCCCCCAATCAAAAAAAAAAAAGTATTGCCATTTTACCCGAATGGAAGCTTGAAATCTCATTACAAAAATTCCCAAATCAAGGATAGGAGTATAGTATGTAGTTTTCTCCTAGATCTTACATTTCATCGGAGTCAATAAAATAATTTACTCGCATTTTTAAACTTATTTTATTTCAATTTAGCTTCCGAATTCAAGCGCCTCGATAAAAATGAAAAACAATTTTTTCTACTTATTGTAAGTTGTGCAAATAGAACAAGAAATAACCTCATTTTACGAGTAAAATTCTGTCGTCGTTATTTAGTGATTAAAAATACGAGTACGTATAGGTATGCGACAAAAAAAAACACACACACACTCGTATAAATTTCCCCCCCCCCGGCCTTTAAAATACAAGTGAGAACGACGAATTTATCCTATATATTTAACGAGGATTTCCTGTCCCGATTAATAAGTCGAAGAAAAAAAAATCAATGGACCTTTTCAGCATGCTTGGAGAAAACTTATCCGCATTTTTAAATTGATCTATTAGAACCAGGAAATCTGGTGACTGTGTCACAATTCAAGGAGTCGAATGAGTTTATAAAATAAGTTTCCGAATTCAATTATACCTATAATAGGTTAAATTCTATTTGGCGTACCATAATTTGGCCTTGTACGTGCACTTCCAATAGAAGAACAACTTGTCGCTGAAGACTATAGATTCATTTCTTGGAATATTTTCCCATGCTTTGAAGGTATATTTTAAATCCAACTCTCTTTGTTGATTTCGAAGCATTCATCAAATCCTTACTCGGAGAAAAAGTATTAAAAATTAAAGTAAGCTGCATATACAAACTTTGAGACAATTCTGGTTTTAGTATGTGAGAAATCGATGTTAAATATATTAAATTTTAGTACGCAACACACTATAATTTTCAACACATTTATAATATTAATTTTTAATATTTTTGACTGATATTAAAATTTAATATGCAGTTTTCTCTCTGTGCAGAATCCTTGTTTTGGCTGAATAAAAATGGATTCTGGATTTGAGTTGAGTTTTGATTGACGAAAAAGCGAATCTATTCCAGAATAGATTTTGAGTAGGTAGTGGATTTCGTTAATTATTTGATTAGTTTCTTAACTATTTTGGCAAAATATTTTTTTCTCTTGTTTTATTCATATTTTTTATATTTAAAAAAAAAATGAGATTTGAAACTGGTATACAAATCCAAATTGAAACCGTGGAAATCCGTTTCAGATTAAATTCATGAATTCAATGGCTAAACAGACGTACAGATGTGATGTAGTTCTTACTTTTAACGCCAGATAGCACCCAAAATTGATTAGTGAGAAACTGGCTCCTAGTATCTTTGGGAACTAACCTTGTGAATTCTCTACAATCGGACCTTGATAACTCGAAGCTGGAAACGATTAAAATTTCTTCGAGTTAAGAGTAGAAATTCGATTTATAGAGATCACGCTGGTAAAATTTTCAAGTTTTAAAGGTTTTCCTCAATACAGACAGAAAGAAAATAAAAAACATTGACGTGTGAATATAGTATCTATATCTTTTTTGGATAGAATATAAAATTCGAGTTACCGAGGCTTAATATGCAGAAAATTTGACTTTAATGGGCTGAACAGGTTGTCTAATTTTAGTTGCAGAGGGTTTTTTCTTTTCCAAAGCATTAACTTATTGAGGCTTGATATTAGAATGGCGATTTTTCATAAATGGCTTACGAGAGTGCGCAAAAAAATGAGAATCTCCTCCAGTCATATCTAGAGATTTGTAAATAATGGAAGTTCGACTTGATGAGGCCAGACTGTACTTATATCAAAATCTATGAAAATTGACTCGACTTAATTTAGAAAAACGCCTTTTCGATTGTTCGGTTGGTGTATAAGCTGTATCAAGCCGATGACCTTTGAAATGCCATTGCGAAGGTGAAAATAAAATAATTCCGTTTAAATTGTGGGGTTTTGAAGAAGGTACTGATATTATTTTATAGTACTGACGAATTCGTTATCAAAACAAATGTGGCTTTTTTTCGGAGCGTATAAAATTAAACTGCATGTAGGTGTACTTATCGCCTTCCCACCTTTAGAAGTTGAAGTAATTTTTGTATGTAGTACTACTATTTGGCACTTTGGCACGTTGTAGGTTAACATTTTTAAAACGACCAGTTCTGTGTACGTGTATCTGTTGTTGTTTTTTTTTTTTTTTCTTTTTTTCGTTCAGTCTCTTTTTTTTCTCTCTCCAGGTGATGTTAATGAACCAGTTCAGGTATATACACGAAATTTTGCATGACTACCAGTGAACGAAGGAGAGAGAGAGAGAAAGAAAAAAAAAGGCTAACGATTATATCGTGTTTTTGTATTTGCATAATAATTGTTCTTCTCATTTAATCATTGTTGATAATAAATTCAATTGTTGGTGAGAGAAAGAAAGGTTGAAAACGACCGAAAAAATTATAACCTCCGGTTAATTCGATAATTTTTTTTTTTTTTTTCTCTCTCCTACCTATTCATGAAAAATAATCACTACGCGTGTATCAATAATTTCTATATACAAAATGCTTAATGATATAGTTCTACTTCTCTTGTTTCTCCTCCCCCCCCCCCTACATTCTTTCTCTCTAATCATTAACGAGTGACTATTAATTTTAATGTTTTTTACCGGCGAGAAAATATTCGCGAAATTATATTTTTATATTTTGAGACGAAATATGCAGTGTGCACGATTCAAGGTGAAACACGTGAAGACAGTTGAATTAATTTGGAAATCTACGTACGCGATCTGTATGCTGGTTGTTGCATTCTTGAATTTTGTATATGGGTACATTTTTTGGGTTTGGCGTGTGCAAAAATTTCATCTGTACGTTGGCACGAGTATTTAGAAGGTGCAGTGAGTGAGGTGTTATCGAACTGGTTGGAGAGTTGGAAGAAAGAAAAAAAAAAGAAAGAAACGAGGAATGGTATTCTAATGTGACTTAAGGTACGTAGTAAGATTGGCTAAAAGTTGACGAGTGAAAATTGACAAAACAAGGATAATGTTTACAAAAATTTAAGATAAGATTATAATTGAGTTACAGGTGACGAATTAGGAATTGTAAGCATTCAAAATTTAACGACACGACGTTACCTGTCAACATTTTTGGATGCTATATTTCAAATCAGTGAGATATTAAGATTTCTCTGATTTGAGCTTCTCAATAGTCGTATTTGTCTGTAATGTCTGCTGGTCGTGGTTATCCTCAAAGTCGTGAGACTTGATTTTTAAAAATCTGTATAATACTAATCAGTCTTGATCTGTCTATTAAATAATTTAAAGTAAAAGGAACATTATTTGAAAAAACGGTCCAACCCCCAAAAAAATCGCTGCAAACTGAAAATTTGGTTATGAATAATATTAATGGCCTTCCATAACATATCAAAAGTCTCCGAAAATCTGAGCGACGGAACACCCGAAATTGTGAAAGATGTACCCCCGAACCAGTTTTTCGCAGATCAAAACAAACTAATTTTCGTATGTTTTTATTTTCACCCTCTTCTCCCTTTTTTGAGTGCAGTTCTGTCTAGTTTGCAATTTTTTCTCCAAGCCATTTCATAGGATGCGCATATTCCAGCTCTATTTTACAGCCGCATTCTTTGCGCTGTACATGAATTTTGGTAATAACATTTTGTGTAAATAAATCGGAGCTGAATATTTTTTGTCTCAGATGATTTTGTGTTTGGAGCCATAGAACTGGTTTTATATGCTAAAAACTGGTTTGGGCTTTGGGGGCAAAAATCGTCCACAATTTGAGGATGTTTCGCTACTCAGTTTTTTGGAGATTTTTGATATGTTTAAGAGGACCATGCATGAATACTCCCCAAAACTAAATTTTCAGCTAGTAGCGATTTTCTTGAGGGTTGAATTCTAATGTTCCCGTGCTAAATAATTGACTCGTTTTGTTGGGAGAGAAACGAATAAATGTCGTCGTCAGTTCAAGTTCAAAACCTGCCAAGTCCCGACAGTATTGTTATAATCTATTACTCATAACTCATTCCCCCCCTCCCCCCTCACGCTGTAGAACAGAAAGTGCTACATTAATACAAGTATAATTTTATTTTCAATTTTACAAAAATTAATTTGAAAAATTCTTCTCGTGGGTGAAAGTATAAATTTCCAAGTGCTGTTATATTTCCCATCGAGTTCTGTTGTAAAATTTGAGCTTAGTTCGATAATATCTTACCTATACTGTTAGTTGTTCTTATACTCTACTTCTCCCTCTTTCCTTCCTATTATATTTTTTTATTCCATTTGGAAAAAAGAAGAAAACACCAATTGACAGTCGTCGACAAATTACTAACCTCCTTTTTAATTTGGTTTAATTGAAACTATGTCATCGATATAATATACACTGTGTAGGATTGTGTAATGACTTCTTTCTTTCTTTTTTCCCTCCCTCTCTTTGTACTCGAATAAGAGGAAACCCGTAGAATATACTGCAGCTTTACTAATGTTATTGTTCTGCTTTATTTTTCTGCTTACAGGAGAATTATGTTTGATTGTGAGGGTGACAGTAGTGGTCTGCTGACCCTGCACTATGGAAATCACAACATTTCACTAATAGACGAAATCAAACAATGGTTTATGTGTGAGACGTTCGCCGACATGACCATAATCTGCGAAAAAGGACAAACGGTCCAAGCCCATCGTTTGGTACTTGCTGCAGCTAGTCCGCTGGTCAAACGGTTGCTGGAGGATGGCGATGCTCCACCCGCTGGAAGCAACGTCACCATTCAGCTGCCC
This sequence comes from Parthenolecanium corni, assembly GCA_038050395.1. Lineage (NCBI taxonomy): Eukaryota > Metazoa > Arthropoda > Insecta > Hemiptera > Coccidae > Parthenolecanium > Parthenolecanium corni. The sequence goes on from JBBCAQ010000002.1 coordinate 1,632,994, forward strand.
GACGTCAGAGAATCTCATATGAAAACTGTGTTAACTTTTTTGTATTCTGGCCAAGTTAATGTTGAGGTAAGTGCTTTTGGAGTTGCTATATTCTTCAGTATTTTATATGTACGTGAGTAATGTTGAGTACGTGAAAACATTGCCTGGTACAAAATAATTCCTCACTTTGTTCGGGAAAGTGGCTGAGATTATTGCGATATAATATCCCAAAAATTGTGAAAATTTGACGCTGCCTTCCAAAGAAACTGTAACGTATTATACCTTATAACCCTTATGAAGGTAACATACCTCATTATAGTTTTGAGGCGTCAAAAATCAAATAATTTCACCAAAGGTAGCATGTGTGAAAAATTACACACCAGCAAAATTGTCACACTGAAAGAAATGAATAGGTAGTAATTTTTAATATTTTTTATAGGAAAATAGGGATAATTCACAATTTATGGAGATTTTTTTATAGTTTTTGTGGTACTTTCTGCCATCTTATAAATGGTACATTTCAATCTTAGATGATGGTATATTTCACTATTTTTCTGGTAATTCGTGCTACAAATCCTGAATTGTCCGAGTTTCTTCTTAAAATTAGTTAAAATTGCTACCAAAATTTTTTTACCGCAGGGACTCTAAAACGATGAGTTACGTGCTCTGAAAAAAGTTTCGGGTAATAATTTTTACTATTTTTATGGGGGAAAAAAAAGAGACAATTCGAGATTTATAGCAGAAATCACAACACAAATGTAGTATAATCGATAATCGATCTATTGGTTAAATGGCAAAAAGTACTACAACTAACGAGAATATCTGCAATAATTTTTTTTAAATTTGTCTCTGTTCTCCTGTAAAAAGTACTTGGTGAAATTCACTCCTCATTTCTCTCACTGCATGTAAAAAATTACACACTAATGAACGTGCTCTCATGTTTACACTTTTACAGATGTTACTTTTAATGGATAAATATTAATTTTGAGAGAAGTATTGACGTACATGCGTAATGTTTTTAACATGCTATCTTAAATGGAAAACTAAAAAAAAAAAAGTAATTTTTTGAAGAAAAAGGAGGTATGTCAACACTAAAAGAAACAATTAGTAGTTTTTTTGTTTTTTTTTTCAATGTAAAATTTGCAAATATTCTGCCTTTTAAGTGCCGTGAAATATTATATTTTTAGTCATCACTGATCACCGGACGAAAAATGTGTTACAATGTCCGATAGCAACCAAAATCCTTCACAGGTGAAAACAGCTAAGTGGTATGTCCAAAATTTGCAAAACATTCTATATTTTAGAGATAATGAAATTCCTTTTTTGTTATCACTTGATTCGAAATCTGTGTCTATTACTGATAGCATGCAAAATATGAAAAGGTTTTTATTGAGAAACATTATGGGATAGCAAACTTTGAAATTCGTTTTTCTCAAATGCTATATTTCCAGCAGTACCTATATTTTTTAGTTTTTTTCATCCTATATACTGAACTATTTTAGTTTTCCTGAAAAATATTCTCTCGTGTGTTTGCGCTAAACTATGCGATTATCGGAGATCGGGTCTAATTTGATTACACTGTTGGAGGGGGGGGGGGGTATGAATTGGTAACAGAAAAACATCATCGTGCATTATTCAACTATGTACATTGAACGTATTAGTATGCGCTCGTGTACATTACGTTTTACATTACCAAAAAGTATTTTTCTCTCGTAAAATGTAATAAAATGAAAATTAGTAGCCCTCGCTCGGTTATTTTGTCGATGAGTCGATGATGATGAGACGGTGAATAGTTGACAAATAAAAATCAGCTAATTGCAGCCGTAACGATAGAAGTGTCGAAGAGGTATTAGTGGTGTTTTCGTATACATACGTGTACAAACAGGTATAATATTTTGTTTATTTCGAAATTCTTCCGTAGGCCCAAGTAAAGTCGTTTGGAATGGCGGCGAGGGAGGAGGAGGGGGGGAATGCGACGGAAAGAAAAAGAGAGGAAAATATTTCAAAACTTTACTCGCCTTCGGTGATACTGCGTTAGGTCAGTGCCGCCTCGCCATTTTTAGGCATGCGTGTAATGTGGGAAAGCATTTACTCTCGACCCATTCATAAAATTTCGTGTATGCTGTGAGCCGGCTGATTGGCGACTTATTACACACTTTCTCCACGCCTATTGTGTAATCTGGAAAAACAAAAAAAAAAAAAAGGAAAGAAAGAAAGAAAGAAAGAAAGAAAAAATGTGTTTGAGTCATTTTTCGATGAGGTCAAGGTATACTGTCGATTCAGCGTGGCTTTTGAAAGGTGCTAAAGGAAAAAAAAAAAGGTTGGTACTTTTTATTCGTGCGATTATATCGAGGATGCGATGATGACGTGTAGTTTAGAAAACCGTTTATTTTATTTTGCATTCGAAGAAATGTCGTTGAAGAATGAATTATTAAAGGTTGTAGTCGACTATATACCTTTGCTGCGAAGTCAACTCTTATCGACGTGGAAAAAACTGCATGTAATTATTGAATACAGGCAAAATATCGGCAATATCTGTGACACACGTGTTGCCGATTTGCGTTTTGGCAGCCAAAATGAAGTACATTTACAGTTTGCTTTTTTTTTTTTTTTCTTATTGAGTTTCCCACCGATTTTACTCAGGATATGTAATCATTCGGACGAAAGCCTTTTTTACAATTTCACTTTTTTCAAAGCCCCAAAAAATGGTTTTTTTGAGAGCCTGAAAATATGTTCTGAAATTTGGAAAATCCAGAGCAGGGTTTCGTCGCAGAGAATATTATTTTAAAAAGTGATTTATCAAAATTTGAGCTAATTCGATGCTAACTAAATTCGGTGAAAAAATATTGTGAATTTGTAAAACGTGCGCGTAATAGCTGAAAAAGTTTTCCACTAAAAAATGAAAAGAAAAAATTACTAATTAAGTATGTTATTCAAAAATGATTGGAAATTTGAAAAACAAAATACTTGAGATAGAAAATACTGTTACTCTCTAAAGACCGGCAACATTTGCAGTATTTTAAGTTGTTTTTGTTCACGTAGAAAATACCTCCAATATGCGCGGTGTTTCCAGAGTTATTAAAATTTTTTTTTTTAAATTGACATGTCATTTTGGAATAATACTAGTATTCAAAATATATTAAACTTATTGAAGTTGCCAAGAAGTTAAAAATTCTTTTCGAAAGGGTTAAAGATATTATAATTTATTATAATTTATTTTTTAATCGTTTTCATTTCGTAATATTTTTTGTTACTTATGAAAAAAATAATTTCTCTGCACATTCCCTTCAAACTTCAAAACATTGTTTACAAAACATCAGAAGAAAGAAAAACATTGAAAAACAACTTTTTAATTACAATAAGTAGATATTTTTCATGTATTCAAATCAGACTCGACGAAGGAAATTGGAATAATTAATTGCGCTAGACCTTGATAGGGAAAATATTTACCTATTCATTTCCTGAAAAAAATTTTTAATTTTCAAAATAGTATATTATTCAGTTAAGCTACATTTTTCCCTTGTTGATTCATAGACGAGAAGAAAAATAAAGGTTACTATACTATACCTCCAAGGGAAATGTTTTAATGCCATCGCGTATAGAGAAAGAAAAACACATTATCTATTTACGTCTTTTATTAATAAGTAGGTAGCTGATATTTGCATAATTGTATGTGTTCAACTTTATTTAGGAAAAAACACCTGAACGAATTATATACCTACTCGTAGTTTGTTTGAGGTGTGTGAAATGTTACAATTTGAAATAAATTCCGAGAACAATTTCGAAGATAGAAGTTCATCCCGAAAAATTATCCGGTTCCTCTACGTTTTATTTACTTTGACATTTAGTCTTACAGACTTATTTTCATATTTGGTTGATGCTTATAATCAGCGTTGCCAACCGAAATTGTTGAAAATCCCTGCTTTGAGCCAAAAAAAAAAAGACTGTCCCTGAAGGTGAAAGAAATCCATGAAAACAGATTTTTTTCATTGAAAAGTTGTATTTTAGAGTTACTACAAAAAATAAATAAATAAATAAATAAATAAATAAATAAAGTAAAAGGTAACGGTGTGCTGAATCTACGTTTTGCTAGTAACGAAAGAATTTTTTCAATGGTATTTACTATTTTGGTACGTCTGTGGTAAAATATTGTTAATTGTTCGCATGGCTGGGTGGGTTAGGGGAGGAGTAAATGATAATGAACACAAACAAATATACGTAAATTTTCTTTCGATTTGTGCTTTTGGCGTGCTCGTATAGACGTGTGCCTTGGTGAACGGAGCGTTCAGTTAGTGATAATTACTAATTTCTGACGCGGATCCTTTGGCAGTAGAACTAACGTTCTTTTTGTTTCGAGTTTCAACCACAAAATGTGCAATCGTAATTTCATTGCTCAATAACGGTAATCGATATACCTCGATCATGGTTAATGTGATGAGGTAAAATTGTCACGAAATGTGTAAAAATCACGACTATTTGTGCACCTGCATAGTGGAATAATTGTTTAATTGAAGTTTGAACGCAGTTGGTGCTTCGACTTTTCAATTATAAGAGGAAGGATTTGTATTGAAAAATTTGCATGCCAAGTGTGGAGGGGATATATGCTCACATTTTTAGAATGAAGGGAGTAGTGAAAAGTTGCGATAACGTAATGAAAAGCTCCGCATTTCTCAGTAGCACAAAAAGCAAATCAGAAAATATTCGAGGAATTCCTTTCCAAAGTGACGAAAACTGATTTTGAATCGTCTAGGGGTGCTGTGATCCCCCAAGGCTTACGAGGAGCGCTCCCCTCCAGGTCAACTATGAATGATAAACACCGTCCCCGGTGCGCGAAAAAAAATTTTGGTCTTCGATCATCTCTGAAATTCTTTTCTAAATTTGAAAAAAAATTGGTCCTTCAAAATCGTCAACGAGAAGTTGCTCCGCAAGATTGTGCCTTCACGGCACCCCTGGAATCGTCCAAGGAGAGCTAAGGCTGCTGTTGCCTTTTTCGACAGCAATTTCGATCAAAAAATTACTGAATTGGTAGAAAGTACTACAAATGCTAAGAATATAATTATGTATCTACAATAAATCTTGATTTGTCCTTGTTTTTCAATACAAAAATAGTGAAAATTACTATTCATTTTTCTCAGTGTAATCTTGAACTATACCCTATATGGGCAAAATATTTTGAAAACGGATCCGTTTTATTCCGGGTTATAATCCTTTTCTGGATTATAACCCGGAATTTTCCTGTTTTCCGGCTTCTAAAACGGATTTCAAACGGATTGTAATCAGTCTTGCCGGTTTTGTTCTGAAATGAGTCCGGATTATTTTCCGTGAAGGCTGTTTTATGATATTTGTTGGCCCGGGTTATAATCCGTGAAACCGTTTTACAAACGGATTTAGAAAAATTGCCCAAAAATTATCACTGATTATAATCAGGAAATCCGTTTTACAAACGGATTTGGAAAAATAATCAAGATGACAAAAATATCTGCAAATTTTCAGATCCGATGGTCGAAAATAAAAACGGACTGACAACGGATAAAATTCTCATTTTCCGGATCATTTTCTCATTTTTTGCCCATCGGGATACCCAAAGTGTAGACTGATTATTTTCTAAGAGACGTAACTAACAAGGCTGTGTGTTTTTTACTCCCTTATTTTCCTATTCACCAGGTACATTTGCAATTTAAACCAAATGTGGGATTGTTTTTTCGATTAATTTAGTGAACTTTTGAGGAATATTACGGGAAGATTGGTGCCGCATGTCTATGAATTCTGCATTCCCTCGTCATTATGGTATGAATTTCTAGGTACTAAAATATTGACGATTTTTCAATCATTCAATCTTACTATTTGAGAGTTAATACTTCATTCGATGAAATACGAGTACTAGACACCTATAGGTGGTTATGCGCACCTTGACACATCGTGTAAATGATTTCGCGTGAAGATAATTAATTAATCTCGCAACAGTTTGCCAACATGAAGTACACTTGTTATTGTGAGCTTGCAGAATAAGCCGCAATTTTATACATCTCGTTTGAAATTTTTTTCTTTTCAATTTTTATTCTCCCTTCTTCTTTCTCCGTTCGCCTCTCGTGTGTAAGAGCCTCTTCGCCGTTTCTATGTTTACAAGACCATAAATTTTATTTTAAAGCCACTTTTTTTTTTTTTTGCGTAATGCTATGGGGAAATGATGTACTGATTGCATTGTGACACGCATTTTTTTTTCTTCAATTACAATTTTTTTTTTTTTTTCACATCTCTCTTTTATACTTCGCTAGATTATGGCAATGAAAATATGATAACCTTAGTTCGATGAAAATTGAAATTAATGACTATGCAGCTGAACATTTATACCGGTTAGACCGAGCAGCCGATTACGTTATTAGTGTCCATTTAGCAGAGGCACTGTTTATATTGCCTCATTATTGTCTTTTTCTGCATTTGAGTTATGCAGCTTTACGATAATATTATAATTGTGAGAAATTCTGAAATTTATATTGAAATTTCCTAACTCTAAACTGAGGTACGCATAGAAGCCATCAAGGTGCGTGTAATCAACATTTTTCGTAAGTTTCAAAAATCAAAATTTACTTTCCATACGAAAACAGATAAGTGCATACATGGAGGGCTAAAGAGGGTCGATGCCTCTCCCCCCAATCGCACGAAGGGCTTATTTTTAGAGAAAAAAAAATTCGTAATTTTGTCTTGAATTATGAGACTTACGAGTAGCCACATTTGCGTCTCGTTTTTCGAATAAATTTTCGTACCTATTTTATATTCGTTCATTCAGGTAGCTATCCTTTAAATTGAGGAAATGCTTCCATAATAATATCATGAAAATAAATTTTATTTCCGTCTTTTTTGTGCTCTTTAATCGTCATTCGCGTATGAATAATTCATTTCAGTTATCTAGTTATAGAAATTTTTTTCTGAAATGAAATTTTTTAATTCTTCCTCATGTAAATGAGACGTGTGAAAATAATTACGTTCCTCCCCGCCACGTTCAATCGTTCTAGACAGTTGCCTATGAAAATTTTTTTATTCCCACGACATTGTAATCGAGAGAATTTTCAATTTTTTCCATTTTCTTGCGAAACTTTCACCGAGTGCACACTTTTTATTATAAAAGAGCCTTGATTGTAGTCGGATTCGTGGAAAAACATTAGTTTCCTTCGAAAACGTCGTAGTAAAACACGAAAAACAGCTTTTATTTATGAGTAAACGATGATGACTGTAATTCAAGTACAAGGCCAAAGACCACATAATATCCTAAAAATAGGGAGATCGGAACCTGTCTACAGGATCCGATTACTTTCCGAGTGAAAAAAGTGAAATGATGAAAGAGAGAGGAAGAGTGAGAAAAAAACGCGAGAAAGAAAACACTCAATGAAGGACGAAAATTTATAGCTACTCTAAAAATTTTTCCAACGATTTAGTTTTTTATTTGGACGTCTTTTTTTTTTTTTTTTTTCAGTTCAAGTTGTCTATTTTTGACCAGGTATTAGGTAAAAAAAAGTCGTACCAGCTGACCATATCAACCAGTGTGATCGAATTGCAAACTTTTTTAGTTTCGGTTACCTGAAATTTTAGAGCTAAAATCTCAGGCAAAAATCATGAGACTATAAAATTTTTCATCGTATTACTCGTCATACTCGTACGTTAATTTTTGTGGAATATGAAAATTTAATTCCGGAGAAGAAATACAAAAATTTTCACATATGCGTAGAAAAGGTTGCATAACCTGAGAGAAAAATACTACCTGCAGTACATTTAGCAATGAAACGATACATATTTTTCTATGATGAACTATAATTTTGTTGCAGAACTTCTGAAAAATCATTTTGCAAATGAACTATGCAAGTTAGAAAGTTTCTGTGTACCTCAAAATATTGGTTAATCGTTGAAGATTTTCTTTATAATAATTTTATTTCAAAATTTTAATTCTCAGAGTTGCACGTATATACAGTTGCAAAGGGTAAATGTCAGTGTTTGAAAAAATTCTCCAGTAAATTCAATGATGAAAGCTGAATAAAATTTCTTGATTTTAAATTTCGTATATAAACATTGCCACTGTCTACCCCCCCCCCCCCCCCAACAAAAAGGAACACTTCGATACCCAAAAGCTCGAAGGTCCTTCATCTCAAAATCCCTTTTTTGTTAAATGAAAATCATCGCAATCAAGTATTTCAACGTAATGTCACATAAAAAATGGGAAATATTTTACAAAAAGAGGTATAGTGATAATTAAGGAGCGAAAATAATATTGATAATCAGAAAGAGGATGAAGGACCTTTTTGCTTTGAAAAAAATATTAACACCGTGGATGAAGTACTTGTAGTGTTTTTTTTTTATTTTCCTGGCGGATGGAAGCACTTGTGCAATAATAGATCAGTGTCGTAACTGATAGAAATTTAATTAAATTGGTTTTTCATTGATCCTAATAATGCTGCAAATTTCTCAAAAAATGGATAACGAACCTTCTGGTTTCTTTGGTATTGATTTTTTAAAGTAGTATCTTAATACTGATGAGAAACGTGGTCACATATTATATGACGTTATACTATTTTGTGAGACACGAGAAATGTTTATTTTAAACGCAAGCATTTTACCTAAATTATTAATTATAATATACCCGAGTAATTTTAATTAAATTTTGTTCAAACTGCCATTAAAAATGAGATTTTTTTCTTATACCTGTATCGACTATAATTCATAATTTTTTTTTTTTCTATTTATTTCAGTATAGCGAATTAGATGACATTACAGAGTTACTGCAGTTATTAGAAATTAGAACGGAATTATGGAATCGAGGTTGCGATAGTGAATCAAAATCGCTAGTTAAAAGGCGTAGATCTTCGTCAGACGAATTGAATGGTGAGGAGGTTGGCTCCTCAGTTAGTCAAACTGAAGAGGACGATGAGTGCCCTTCAACTAGATCGAGAAGAAGAAGTTCTTCAATACCAATCAATCTTTCAGTCCCAAATAAAGTTGAATCTAAGTCAGCCTCACTGTCGGTGGACAGGAATGTGTCCAAGGTGAGTCCATGTTTTTAATTGAAATTTCATTTTCTAATTGAGGGAGATGTTGGCTGTCTGCTAATGTTTTTGCAGCATTGCTGCTTCTTGTATTTAGATTGTTTTCAATAGAGAGGTCTCGCATAACTTTTGGTTGTCTCGCTTTTGTAATGAAGAAAGTATGTCGACTAATATTTGCGAAGTGAATATTATTTTTGAAAATATCTGTCAGGCGTATTCTCAGTTATCTTAAGATCCATGTATTGATGAATTCAATATCAACTTTGTGGTAATGCGCAAAATAGTGTTATTTTATCTGTCTTCAATATTATGAAAAACAGACGAAGCACTTTTTTACTTTGATATATCAATATTATCTCTGCACGAGTCGTATATGAGATTAGCTGCTTTGATGAGAATATCCACAATTCATCTTCGAGGTAGTTCCTTTTGCTCGAGTCGTTTTTGCACTATTCATTCTATTGCAAAAGGCCGTACTGGGTTTGCACATTGTGCAATTGTATAAAATTTAATTAGAGGAGAAAAAAATTGTCATGTTATGTGGTCTGAAGAAATTAATCATTAACCAACCAAGTCCGCGCGCTGTTTTTCTATATGTCACTCTCAAGTTCATAGGTGAAAGAAGTATCTGAACACTTTTTCTAAGGCGTGATGAGTTAGCATGTTCTTCGGAATTATTATGTAGATTCAAAAGACATCTCTATTATGCTGGGGTATTCTTTTTCATAAGTACGAATTTTTTTTCTCTCCTCTCTTTCTCTAAGCGTGAAGAAGGTCATGACAAGCTTCTGTTAAAATAATAAACGAAATAATATCAACTATTAATAATAAGTTACTGAGTGGCTTAACGTAAACTGGTATAAGGCAACCAATGATTGGTAATCAACGTATAGAAAAAAAAAGAGAGAAAAAATACAGTATTTTCATCATGCGGTTGCAAAGTAACCTTGAATATTTCTCTTCCTGATTCTTTTTTTTTTCTCCATTTAGTCATGGCTAGCGTTTTTTTTTTTTTTTTTTTTTTTTTTTTTATTTTATTTATATTTCAAGGTAAAATCATTTAGGTTATGTAACTCAGCCTGATCTTTCACTAAATTTCAATGCGTAATGGCAATAAAAAATAAAAAGAAAATGGAAACGTCGAGAATACGCATAAAAAGGACGGGGAGGTGTTTTCCATTTCCTGCATCGAAAAAAAAAAAAAAAAAAAACATTTGGAGGGAAAGAAGGAGATAGAAATTCTTTCAAATGGAACTAATGATAAGATTATACGTATGCAGATGTTAGGGGCGAATACATTAATTTTATAATTTACACCTTCGACTGTTCTTTTTTGCTGCCAAAAAAAAAAAAAAAGTTGGGAAATGAAAAAGAAGGTCATAGAATTTAGCATTTGATTGCAGATAAGCTACAATGTGAAAATTTTTTCGTACACCTTCTATTTTATGGTAATTTTTTTCCTGTTGTGAAAATTTAAAACCCTGTTAGGTTTAAGTTCCGTGAAATCAAGGTTTGCTAATTAAGCTTTTTCCCCCTAATGAACCATTTTTATCACCTAACAGAATTCCCCATTCCAATTTATTTCGTATTTCTTCTTTTTTTTTTCTTTTTCTTTTCTATTTAGGAATAAAAATTACTACACACTGAATAATGACCCATTCCTGGATTTATGAACGATCGATATACCTTTCATTAAAATTATTTTTAAATGCCCTTGGCCCTTATATTTTTTTGACTTTAAAAGCTGATCATAGGAAAGCGGCCTATCATTTTTGCATAGTCTTGAAACTGCCCTGAAACATACACTCGTCATGGATTATGGGAACCCTGTAGTTTCATTTTCAAATTTACTATTCTAGCGGGGCTTGCTACGCTATAATAATTTTTTGGTTTTTTCTTGTTTTTTTTTTTTTTTTTTTTTTGTTTTGTTTTTTCGTTTAACTAAATATTTTCTTTTTTTGACAAAATTATTTTCAACCTAAAAGTAAATTCACTTTTTTTTTTCCCATTCTATTTTGTGAATGTATGTGACGGACTTCAACTTTTTCCCAACAAATTACTTTTCGTTGCGTAAGCAGAAGAATTAAAAAATTAAAATAAGTAAACATTTATTGCGAAAAAATTATTACTTGGATATATTGTCGGTAGTTTTATTGTTTTTATTGTTGTGTTTCAGTTCCATTGTATATTCGTGGGGTTCCGAAAATTGTAATTTGTCTAAACCACTTCAGTTGAAAAATGCCGAAAAATTTACCTTCAGTAGTTGAACGAATTTAAATTCTGTTGATTTCCATTTTTTTTTGTCAGGGCTGCGTGAGATTTGAATTTTTTTTTTGGCCAAAGTTTGGAGGTTTTAGTTTTCTCACGGATATAAAACAATTGCAAATCGTTTGTTTGGAAGAGTTGTCAGTGGCCTTTTTGGTTGAGTATTTTTTTTTCTTCCTTCAATTTTGGATAACTGGTTTCTTAAGATCTTAGATACACACGAGAGCCTGTGAAGTTAATGTGAAAATTTCTTTTTGTTATTCTTTATAATAATTTTCATTCCGAGTCGCTGGTAAAGCCAGTATTATGAATTCATGATGAGTTCTGTCCTTCTATGACTCGTGTTGAAAAAGTTGCCTGTTACTTGTAGGAAGGCAATGTAGCAGAATAAACCATTATTGATTCGTTCTAATTGTAAAAAAGTTCCGTCCTATTAGCACTTTTTTTCAAAAAACTTCTCAAAATGGCTGTTTGAAAAAGCGCAGAAATAGTTTTTTTTGGGAGCTGTTCTTTCTGCCACTTGAACTCAGACGCGAGAACTTAAGTTCTGTTCGAGTTCTGCAATTTTAGAACTCACTCGAGCGTCGAGGGTAAGTTCTAGATTCCAGGTTTTGAGTTTTTATTTGTTCGTTTGTTTCACCTTCCATTTATTCTGGATTAAAAGATTCGTGCGTTCTTTTTGATGAGATGTAAACGAGAAAAGTTCTCGAGAATTCGCAGTTACGAGTTCTGTTGTTGTTTCGAATTTTATCAGAACTCGATCAAGCCTTGAAAGTTCTAGTGTCGCGCATGTTTTACAAATAGAACGAACTTAATGTGGTGGTTGTTTGAAGGATCACAGGGATAGCAGGCTTTTTTCTTGAGGGTGCCATTCGAAGTTGATGTCAGGCTGTGTCTTGGACTCTAGTTAATCATCTTTGAATTTAATTGGATCAAACTGAGCCGCCGTGTTCAAATCAAACCAACACACAGTACAGATTCGTTTATTAGTGATTCCGATTGTGTTATGTAAAAACGAAAATTCAATCAAGGTGGATTCGGTTTTTTCAAATTATTCCAATCTCAGGTCAATTGAAATGTTTTCAAGATGTTTTCGTATAAATTCTGCCTATTTTGAAATTCTATCGTCGATTTCAAACTCGAAATTTTTCAGCTTTGTGATATCAATTTTCAAATTTATTGCTTAATCGTTTTGGATGTGAAAAGCCATCTGTGTATGGGAAAGGGTGAAGTATAAAATATTGCAGCTTAATGCGTAGATAGTATATGCTATTCCATCTCATAAATTTGCTGTCAGAGCTTAGTCATCATTACACATTTATTGGATGCTTTAAACAATGAAATTGATTTTCAAAAAAAAAAAAAAACGAGCCTGCCTGCTTGCCACCATTTTGAGTCTTCGTGGTTTTCGAGGTTTGAACTGCTTCACAGTGCTGTTGTTACGACTGATTCAATATACCTACTCGTAGTATCTCGACAATTCACAATTATGCAGCTTTTTCAAAAGCACCACCCTAGACCAGGGAGAGAAAACACGAGCAATTGCCGAAAATAGTCTCACAAATATTGCAAGTACCCATAAAAAATGGGAAAATTCGCCGACGTTCTCTCGATGCTGTGCAATCGTACAGATTCGCAGCAGCGTTTTAATTTGATAAATGGATCAGCTGTGTTCACATAGAACAGCTAGTTTGATTTTACTTGGGTTGTGCTCGTGCACGCTCGCATATTCTTGCAGTTTTATATTTCACCGGAGTGTCACTAAATTTTAATTCAATTTTGAGAGGAGGACACCTGCTGCGACGAACTTTTTCATTGTAACGGGTACGAACGAATGTGAGAAACTGAGAGAAGGAGCGTGGAAGTGGAAATTTTTCTAATACTTCAATTTACACAAATTTTTATTGTTTTCCTCTCAAATCTATAAAGTTGTTGAAGTAATGGGAAATTTTTAATGAAACCAGCGAATGTAAAGTAAATATGTGTGACGATAACGTTAATTATTGTCATGTATAGAAAAATCGTTTACGTTTTTTAAAATATTATTTACAAATAATAAATTTTACGTTTATTGTTCAAAAGTGAGTGAAAAATTGGAAATATTTTGTACCGTGGGTACCTAAGCTGAAAAAAAAAAAAAAAAAAAAAACTTGAAACAGATTTCATTATATTTTACTTTCTTTTTTGCTTTTTTGTTTCATTTTTCAAGTAAATAAATCATCAATCAGCAAGTTAAACAGTTTGAATCATTGAAGACAAATATACTATTATTATGTGCCAGATAAATAAATTTTGAAAAAAAATGGTGACGTAATTTTTAGGATTGAAAAATATGCGGAAATGAAAGACAGGAAAATTTTTTTGCTCGTCTTCTCGAAGGCCGAAGGTAAACTAGGTTTCTAGTAAATTTTCCAACATTTTTCTCTCCTTTTTTCGAATAAAATTATAATTGAAATTTATGCATTAGAAAAAAAAAATTTTAACACGAGGTTAACGATCAAAATACAACGAACTCCAAAATTTATTCTATTGGTATCATTTTCTGTGGAAGAGGATGAAGGCCGGTTGTTTTTCAATTTTCGGCATCCGAAGTTTTAATTTTGAAATTATGGTACGTCGAAGGCAGGTAAAATTTCTACTTTTCCATGAAATGGCGTTCTAGATTTTTTGGGAATTTCCTGCCATAGTTGTAATAGAAAATTCTGAAAAAAAAAAAAAAATCACGTGCCTTAACTGGTAATAGTTGATGAAATGTTTTTTTTTTTCGTTTCGCCAAGTAGCTTTAAGCTTGAAATACAACCCATTTTCTTTTTAAAAGGAGAAAACCCAATTATCTATTTTGAGGAAATTTCTCTGAAAACCTGATTTTTCAGTCATGTTGGCATTTAATTTCACTTTTAATAGCCGACGAGGGTCACCTATATGTATTTTTTTTTCTTTTAACCACATACAATAATGTGTAATACGATGTAGTCGGAAAAATGTATTCAAGGTTTAACTTTGCTTCTTTGAAAACCATATAAATTTCCCCATTTTCAAAATTTCTAGCCTGGCTTTGGTGATTTAGTGGGTTATACAGTCAAATTCTCTTGTGTGGGCAACGTTTTTTGTGTCTTATAAAGAAAAAATATCGACGGTCTGGAGCAGAATGGCGCTGTATACATTTTTGGGAGCTTTTTCGAAGAATTGTATTCATGTTTTCCACAGTATGAAATTTTGAGACGAATTCAATTTTAGAAAATGTTGAAAATATAATGTAGGTACTTTGAATGACTAATTTTCAATTGCTATTATAATCTCCGTCATATAGTGTGCGTATGAAAAATTATTGAAGACCCATACAGAAACAGTGAGACATCGATTTTTTGCCCTACCCAAAAATTTTTAATTGAATTCTTTAATGACTAAAAATGATAGACATAATTTTATACGTAGAATATGAAATTCGCTTTTACCCTTCCCGCTTCCGTCCGAGGTTTCGTGAGATTCACTTCGTCAATTCGAAATTTAACAGGCGTATATATGCAATTTATCTTACAGTAATGTACCACTTGTAGTATTATCAATACCCGTTTGAGAATATGTATGTTCCTTCATTACACGCAATTTTCATAATATCAAATTATACTACTACAATTGTGGACTTTTCAGTGGTGACACTAAGGGGGGCAAGGGAGGCTACGGACTTGCAAGCAAAATTATACCCCCCTCACCTTCGTGAAAATGTATGGTAAAAAACTATTCTTTGTCCCGCCTCCGATATAGATTCTTGGTTTTCATGATATATTGATTTTTTCCCAAGTTTCTTACCAGCTGAGCAATTTAATTCAGAAAAAAAAATTGATCTCCAGTATCCTTATGAGTGCGATTTTGTGTTTTGCAGTTCGCCGATGTGCACAGAAAGGCGCGCAGGAAGAGCTCGCCAGAATCCAGCGACTCGTACATCCACGAAAAACCGTATCCAGCCATTAGTCATCTGCCTGCGCCCAATCACTGGCAAATCAGTCTGAAGCGCAATGCCTCCGACCTGGATTACTATCACGGCGACGAGGACAACAAGATACCGGAAGACCTGATAAACCAGCAGAATTTAGCCGATAAGTACGTCGTTACCCCTCACCGCAAACGCAGACCAGGCTTTCATAATGCACCAGCCACCAATCCGTTCTCGCCGTCCTACATCGATGAAATTTCCTACATCCACCACAGGTAGAGTCATAGAAATTGTTTAATATCTGTATGTGTAAGTCCTTTCTGGAGTAGATCCTTGAAAATTGAATTTTTTTGCCTGTATAGCCTTAGTGAGACCTTTTCGTTTATAACTAAAAATGATTTTCTTTGCTGTTGTTTTTTGAGAAACATGTAATTCTAATGCAGAAAGGTGGTACGTCCAAAAATATATTAGAAAAACGAACTTGGAAAGTTTACCTTTCAAGTTCACTATATGTGGCCTTGTCATTTAAAAGAGACCGCTTTATCGGTCGTATGAAAAATCAGTTTGAAATATCGTGTGAAATTGTTTAAAATTTGCCGTCAGATAAGACCAGCCGGATCTTCTTACCACGAAAATTCGCAAAGCTACAAATTTTCAAAAATTCAACAAACCTTTTTGGGGAAAAAAAAAGTAAAAAAATCGATAGAATTTATCTAAAAATTTTTATAATTTTTATTTAAAAAAATTCGTTAAGACCGAAAATTTTGGATGATTTGATGGAAAATATTTCATTACTCGCGAATTAAATTTATATTTTGACTTGCTTTTGGGGGCTCACGACTGGTAGATTTTAGGATATTTTTCCGGGGTGATTCCGCAGAATCCAATTGTAATCTGCAACATTTATTTTCACTAGTCTAAAAGGGTCGACCGAAATGGGATATATTGTGTGCGTGTTTTTTAACGCATATTTTTTAAACTCAGCTTCTCTGTCGGCTCAAGGTTTTACCATCCGGTGAGCGCGTCAGCCCCGCCGTTTATCGCTGACCGGACGGCGCATACGCCCCCCTCACCGACGCACAGCCACAATGTGCCCCACGTGATGAACTCGGTCGAGGAGTTCGTGGTCAAGTACAGATCGCCGAGCGAGGATCGACTGGTGCAAGCTACCTCACCCGAGTCCAGCCCCTACCAAATTGACCCCAGCAATCGGGATAGTCCGTGGACACCGTGGTATGGCTCGCAGACCATGCTGCCTCCAGGGAAAACCGAAAGCACTATATCGCCGGGTAAGTCATGTCAATCGTACTTCGATTCGATATAATTCAATTTTTTTCCAGCTCGTTCCTGGATAGTTGGTAACTCTTCCGCCTCCCTCCCTTCATATAGCTGAATTTTTCCATCGAAGGGCCGGTTAAAAAAAAAAAAAAAAAAACAGCGAAAGTCAGTGGTGGCATAAGATAGTTGGTGCGTTTACAGGGTGTTCCGCCTCGAATTCCTTGGTGGTGAACTCGAAGTGGAATACAATACATGTACAGCCAAAAAATAACACTATATTCTAACTACCATTATGGTATCCTTAATTCATCTATTCCTACCATTATGGCAAGTCCGTTTTAAGAAAATTGATGAAAAAGCGTCAGTTGAGAACTCTTCTGGACTTGGCGCCGGCTAATTGACTGAGCCCCAGTGTTTTACAGTTGAGAATAAAAAATTTAATTTCTTTTCAAGTGAAACGTCTTCTAAAATCAAATAATTGAATGAGATGAAAAACACTGAGATTTTAAATATCATTATTTCAGATCTATATAACCAAAATAGGCAATATTACGTATGGTTGGATTCGGTCCGGCAGGGCGGATACATTGAACGTGAGCATAATTTTTTTATAAATCTATAGGATTTTCACTGTGGAATCAAAAACCAATAAGTATTATTGCGAAGAGCATTTTGGAGCCAAACTGGTTTGATTTTGCTAGTAAAGACTTTGATGCAATTCTAATCAATATTTATGATCTAATCTTTGTGTTTTGCTTGTGCAGTAGTTCTCCCTCCTAAAATGGTGGTCGATTGACAAACTCGTCCCTATTATATATTTTTCAACGTCATGCAGGCTAATTGTGAAGAAAATATAAAAATGTAATTAGAAATTGGTTTTCTCTCGCTTCACCCTCGGTGTGCCATCATTGCTATACTTGGCTGTAGGGAAAGTGATATTTCTCATAATTATGGTTCACCTCCAAACTAAAAAAATCGATAATTTCAATCATAAGCTAAATCAACTTTGAAATGTGTATAATAAATTCATGAAAAAATATATGCTTTCGAATGAAGTCATATTTTATTAAATAATAGGTATATTTACACTCGTACATATCGTTTATCAACTATTTATTTCAAGATTCGTCTATTTTGGAGCCTTTTACAATGAGAATTACTAATTTTTAGTTTCGTTAATTTTCTCAGAGCTTTATAATTTAGTCCTACAGGATCTTTCAACATATTGTTACCCCTCGAAATGTTTGTTCAAGTCTGTAATCGATTTATCGATTTTTTCCTTTTTCAATTCATGTTCTCCTTCTTCTCTTATTACTTCTTGCAAGGTTCTAAAATGCAGAAGTTTCCCTTTTACTATAAGTACCTATGCCAATTTTTCAAACTTATGCATACAAATATGAAGAGTGGTTTGCAAGAAAAAGGTTTAAGTCCACTTTTCCAAGTTTCACAGGAAAGCCAAAAAAACACGTCATGTGCTCTGCCCGTCTTTAATAATTCACCTCAACTTTAAAGTCGTTTTTCCCGATCATGACTGCATTTCAGGATGATATTTTTACTGCAGGTAGAACTCGATGTATACAGTTAGATTGTAGAAAAACTCTGTTTTTGAAAAAATTTGAACTATCGCCTTCTCGCAAATCTCTGTTCAAATATGTATGTGTTTCAAGTGGACACCACAATATTACATAGTGCATTCCAAAAATAACGTCATACAAGCTTTTTTTACATTTCATCTGGTGGGAAATGACCAAAATGGTTATCAGTTACTGTATAAAATTTATTGGATTTTCTATTTTGTAGTAAATTAATTTAAATGTAGAGTCCTTAATGGTGTTTAATAACTCTGCCTTTTGATACCAACTTTGTGCATTATACTCTAATAAATGCCATTCGGAATTTTCAAATAGGAATACTCGTATTTATTTACGAGCTCCAATGTATTTCATATGAAAAACTGACAATGAATTTCCCATCAGTTAGAACGTGAACAAGTCTTGTTTTGAACGAAACGATTGTTCTATAGTTAATCACGATTTTTTCATTTTTAAATAATGGATTTTGGAAATACGATCGAATCAAAATTAAATCGTTTATTTTCTTGAAAAAAAAAAAAAATTGCTTCCTTATTTTACTGGAAAAATGACAGTTGCAGATAACTGTTTCCCTCCATACGGGGCTTGGGGTTTCAGCTATTCACATCTTTTATGAGGCGTACTCCAATTAATTTCTGTTTCCTCTTTTCCCAGGAGCGGATAAGCGACCGTCCAGTCAGTCAGAAACGGAAGACGGACCCGGCGACGGCGAGCCGGTCAAGCAGAGCTCGTCGGGCAATTCGACCAGGGAGTACAAGTGCACGTATTGCGGGAAGCAGTTCGGCATGAGCTGGAACCTGAAAACGCATCTGCGGGTGCACACCGGCGAGAAGCCGTTCGCCTGTCGAATATGCTTCGCCACCTTCAAACAGAAAGCACATTTACTTAAGCATCTGTGCTCGGTGCACAGGAGCACCATCTCGATGGGCGAGAACGAGAGCAGCCAGTTCAAGTGCTGCTTCTGCGAGATCCGCTTCGAAACGCTGCAAGAACTAATAAGGCACTTCTCCGGACCTCATAATAATTTACTGTTAAGCAAAAATCTGCACGAACAAGTGATGAGTTAGTGGAACGCGGCAGTTTGCGTGCACACTTTGAGGAAACGAAGCTCCATTCCCGGGTGTTTTTATTAATTTTTGTGTTAACTAGATTCCAATTTTTTTTTAAAATTGTTTTCAGCAGGTTGTCACCGAAAGACCTGCTATTGTGAAGTTGTTTTGTTTGTGCCATTTTGTAGGTATAGATTGAGTCGAAGAGAGAGCGAAATAAAGGACCCGCTTTTTACGATAGTACTTAGTTCGCAGACTAGTAAGGTGAACACTTGTGGTAGAGGTGTGTACCTCTGCTGAACTAAATGCTTTCCCAATTACATATTTTTTAATTGACCCATTCTGAGCTGAATAATTAACACGTTAGAAAGGAAACAATATTTTTCTGTGATAATCTGTGATTTTAGAGGTGATTTTTTTCAAGACAGTGAGTTCTTATGTTTAAACTGAAATGCTGTTCAGCCAAAATTTTAATTGTAACGTCACACACATTTAATTAGGATTTTGAAAAGGATAAATTTTTCCAGATGTACGAATAAACCTGTAAAAGTACGGATTTTTCAAGGCTTCTCCCGCACGTTTTTCCATTTTCTGTTGTCACCAAAATCAAGTTCAGCACCAATAAACACATCTTGACTTGTAGGGTTTTAAATTTTTTTGAAATTATTATTGTTTTAAAAAAAATTGAAAAATTTATGAATTGAATTTTTCCGTAATTCGCAATTTTAAAGGCTGTCAGAGCGAATAAAACGTAAGGTTCAGTTAATCACGGTTATATCTTTCATGTGTTAACATCTTTCATGACAATGCATAGAAAATATTTAAAATACCTAATACAAGGAAAAGTTGAAAGCTGAAAACTATGGAAAATAAAAAAAACAATTAACGAATCATTAAGAAAATTAATCAAAAAATACTATTGATAAAAACGGTGCGTTACACCGCATGGATTTTAAATTTTGAATTGAAATTGCCGAAACAAAGATGTTAACTATAGTCCGTTCACGATAAGAATAGACATCGGCAACCCGCAACAATTTTATGTATGGACGATTCGGTATGTCAAGGGGAAAGGTAAGGGGAGAATAGTCACACTGAAAACGTTTTGCGCTTGTTTTGCGTTATGAAATTCGAATACGTAGAACCAATCAGTTTAGATAGTGATAAGAATATGAGCTTCGTTACTATGGAGGCACTTTTTTGCGCCGGGGAAATTATGTCTATTCTTACCGTGAACGGACTATAATGAAATAAACAGATATCAACTTGCCAAATTTTCAATCATGAATTATTTTACCCTTTTTTTCTCAATCATGAAATTTTAGTACGAATTTATTTTTACGAAATTTTGAAATTTTCATCTGGCAACACTGACGAAGATAGTTTTTGTTTTTTTTTTTCAAACTCGTACCGAAAGTCCAGAATGTACCTCGTGTTGTTATAAGTTGTGTGAGTGAGAGAATGACGAATAAAATTACAAATCAGAAGATAGTGATTAGTGAACATGACAGTGATTAATTATTGTGAAATTAATTACTTTCGTTTTCATAGAAGTTATAAACATTTAAAACTAAAACATATTCGTGGCTTACTTCGAATCATAGTTGATGGCAGATACTCGTACGTCTCTAGTAAATGTGAGTAATATTTACTTCTTACCGTAATATTTTTTCATATTTTAGCTAAAAGGTAGTTTTACCTGTTGATTTCTTTTTTAATGCTACCCGCAATGTAACTACATTCGTTCAGTTTTTATCGAAAGAACTATTCTCGTCTCGTACCTTATCTATGAAACGTATTTCCTGCTTAGAACTTGAGTGTTGAGGAAGATGCCAGTCAGTTGTGCGCTAACTTTGTGTTTATCATAATTTTGAATGGGGAGATCAGATATATATTATCATCGAAAATTGGTAAAGTCAACTAAACTAACCTAAACCCTCCGCAAACTGGGATAGGAGCTAATCAATTAGAATCGTCGATCATCGAATATTGATCGAGATCTGAGGTTTGCATCATTTTTCACCCCGAGTGTTCGTTTCAATAATTGCATTCCGTTAACTTCATCTCTCATTAATTTTCTATACGTCTGATAATATGTTATACAGAATTCGTATTTACTTTTCTGTAATCCCGCTCTAAATTATTACAGAAAAATGCACCAGTTTTCATTAGTTTCTATCATTTTGAATTATTGTCAGTAGTTATTTCAATATTAATTAATTTCTTTAGTTGATACTGATTCCGTTGCTATCGATGGAACATAACGTGGAATTCTCATTCATCAACTATCGGGTCTGCCTAATGAAAGTCTTCACCTTGTTATAGAAAATGTAACGAATCGAAAGTGAGAAGGTTATCATTCGCTTGTGAATTGTGATTTACGTAGAAACCGAAAAAATTCTTATTTCTGGTAGTCTAATAAATTAGATCGATCCCAAATTACAAAATTATATCTTATTTTCACGGTCTCATTAGTTGAATCGATGTTAACGCGCTCTGAGAATTGATAATACAAAAGAAAATAAGAATCAAATAGAATTGGGAAACATTATAATGTCGCTGAACGTGAACTTGTAATTATTTTCTTTCCCCAGATCCCTACAAATTGCGTGAAATCTGTTTTTGTCAGGTTCCTCAGTACGTTTCCTAACATGTTGAGGTCTTATTTTCTGTTAGTTCTCACTTTGTTTCGTTTCTGTACCTGTTGGAATAGTTTTATTCATTTAAAAGTATGACGTATAACTGAAACGACGCTAATATTGAGAATTACTTATGCCCACTTGAAAAAAAAGTTGAAGGAATGAGAGTAGAATGTGAATTAAATTCATGTACCCAACAAAGAAAGCCTTTGTTATCTTCTCCTCACCACAAGTGTTACCTTACTGGATTGCTGCTGTTTTTTTAAATAGAATTTTGAAGGTGGAATACTAATTATGGCTGGAATTTTGTACTCTCTGGTTCGAGAAAGTGTTTTATTTTCTGTTTCTTCTGTTGCTTTTGTGTTCACACGTTGCCAAAAATTTATTTCGATCGATTTCGGTTGGTATACTGCGTAGAGTTTTTCATTTTGTCTTGTCATAAGACTGCAATGGGTACAACCTGCTTATCTACCATTCTGCAAAATATTTCAACTATTATTGACCTTACAGTATTCATATATCCGGCCAAAATGACGTTCAAATCTGCCTTTTGCAGGCTCGACTCTCATAATTTGCATAATATTAAGGTAATAAATGGGTCTCAAATTAATTCGTCTAGAAGTTTTGAATAATTTAATTAACTGCATAATGGTAGATTAGCAAAGCTCTTTTCAGTGCTGTTTTTATCGTCGAATAAGTAATAATTATTCAATATTTAGGGCAGTTGTAAAGAAAATTTATGTGAGATGCTGGGTTTATATTTTTATATCAGTTAAGTTTCACCTAAAGTTGAATTGATATAACGATGAATCAAAAAATAGTTATCGAGGGTAGAAATTTTGAGTGAGTCGGATTAGTTTTGATAAAATTTTTAAAATTAAATTCTTTAAAGCGTATTTTGCATTTTGTTCGGATACATGGATCCAAAATTGTAATGACATTCAAAAGATGGATCGATTTTGTTTTAACTTACAAGTTTAAAAGAAGAATCGTGAATATTGTTTCGAGTAAAAAAATAAAACTACCTGTGATTATTTAAATGAGGCTTTGTCTCTATTGTGTCCCTGATAATTGAACTATTTTCATAAATTTTTCAACAGCTACAAAAATGCTGCAAAATAAAATTTCCCAATATCTTTATTTTCTGACTTAGCCTCTTTCTGGTCTTAGCCATGAATTGAAGAAAAACTAATTAAATAATATTCGGTATTCTTAAATTTGTAATCCTCTTGAATCAACTTCAGTAACAAAATGATAACTTTTGCATCGGAAATAGATATCGATGGTGTGCAAACCAAAGAACCAAAATCAATAAAATAGATAGAAAATATTCTACCTTCGAAATTCTCTTCACTTACACGATTTTCGTCTTCTCTGTAACTTAGCTGTGTTCGGGGTTCCGAATTCAAAAGGGTATTTTACATCAATTTAGCTTTTTCTTTAAGCACCTTTCATGCAAAATTGTTCTTTTTTTTTTGGTGGTGAGGGGGTGGGGGTGGGAAAAGGGATTTTGTAAGACTAAAATAATTTATCAAATTACCAGTTTCGGAAATGAGTTTTTGCCGGAAAATTAATTTTCTAATCACGTTTTTCCAGTTGCTTTATGCACTATTTATCATAATTTTCTGTTTGAAAGTTGATTTTTCTAACTTCAAAATTAATTTAAACTGATGCATAGTTTTTTTTCTTCTATGCTTATGGCTCTTGATCTCTTATGCTCTTGAACAGTTTTTATTGTTTTTTGATATGCCACATGGACTCTGGTTGTTTAGTGCCAATAGCCAGAAGTCTTTGAACTTTATCTCCGGTTCAAGGGTCCACTAAGCAGAGCTTGAGAGTTATTCAAAATTCATTAATTTTTAGAGTTGAAAGTTGGAAGTTGATGGGGGAAAATAAAAGGAAAAAGTAATCTTCAAATTATCAATTAATTCGATTTGGTATCTTCGCTTAAGTTTCCACCGATTTCGAAATCTTTTTTTTCTTGTTTTATCATCACTTCTACCCCTCAGACCCCGAACACAGCTCCCATTTCAAAAAAGTGTTTTACGAAAAAACCCTTCGAATAATTATAATGGAATCTCAACTCTGATCTCAGTGTAGAGTAGATATTGCCTTAAATGTATTTATTCCATAATAATATGATATTTTAAAGGTGTTTTTTTAAATTCATGCCCATTATACCACTTTGTTCTGCGTCTTTTTTCAAATTCGTGGTCCATTTATTGGATAGTCCTTTTTATTCGGTGTTGATTCGACTTTATTCAGGGTGGACTTTTTTTTTTTTAACGTTTAAGAATTTCTAATCTTTTGTTTGTACGTCGAAGATCGAATGTTGTTTTTTTTTTTCTTGTTTTATGTGCGATGACATCGAGGAATCAATTCTCGCATCTGTGTTACCGTTTTGTTTTTAAAATATAAAATTAAGGGCATTGTCGAAGCGTTTGTATAAAAAGAATATAATGCTTCACGTTTTTTTTTTTCTTTGTTTATAAAAAATTTTGATTTGTATAGGTTCATACTCAAGTGCGAATCGCAAACTGTTCTCACCGGAAAATTTTCCTATGTTAATTTTTAAGTATTGTGTAACGTTATATTGTATTTTGTAATATTTTAATTTTTTTTTTTTGTCTAAATTTGTTAGAATTTGATTTTTAAACGGCCAGTATAGAAATATTGCAAAAATAATATTAAAAAAAGACAACTATATAATTTTCAAAGGATTAAAAAATTATGAATTATTACATTCCATTTTACCCATTCCTTGACATCATTCTTAGATAAATTCCATTTTTTTATTTTATCCCGTTTATTTTTTCTTTTCTTTTCTTTTCTTTTTTTTATTTTTTTTTTTGTTTTCTAATCAGGGTTTTGAATTTGTTACCTGTCGTCTAGTTCGGCCACGAAATAATTGAAAGATTCTTCTATTTTTACGACTGTAATGTTAATTGTAAAGATTACAATTTGATCTCATTTTATTTTTCTTTTTATAAATAATAAGGATAAACACTCACAAGTTATGTACGGATTAAAATATAAAATACAATTTAAAAAACAACAACAACATTTTCTCTAAGTTCGAAATTGTATGTGATTCCATTATTTCAAATCAAGTACATAATTTCTTTCGTCACTTTTATTTTATAAACATTCATAGTCAAATTGCATTATTATTTTGTTTGTTTTATGTTGCGCTTGTAACCCCAAAAATGTTGTTTTAATGAGCAAATTAATTAAGAATGCGAATTCGTCGCAGAAGTGACAAAAATTAGATTTGACTTTAATTCAAAATTAATTGTTTCGTTTAATGCGCGATAATTGCATCAAAAAAATTGAAAGAAAAAATTTAATTTTTGAAGTTGTTTTTGTTAACAATAATGTGCACAAAATAACATAAGCATGTAAACTATTCGTAAAAAACATTTTCAGTGATTCTCAATTATGTAGATATTGATGTATTAATAAATGATAAGTTATTTATTGGCCTGTTTCATTTTATTTGGGAAATATTCATACTAGGAAATTAGGAATTGTGAATTATCGTTTCCAGTGGCATAAAAAATAAGGAATGGGCTCTTATATAATGATTGTGACAAAGTAACTGAGCCCCTCTACTTTGAGTCGGTTGAGTGATTCTTGGAATTTTGCCAAACGTAATTCATAAAATTTATACTTTGGTCAATCTTGAAGAATTACATTTTATGAATTCATGTACAAGATGAGTCGACTGTGAATTAAACTTCTATGATTTTTCTCAGAAGTTCGTTAAGTAAATACATTGCATAACTAGCTTCTTTTAAGGGGAGGCTAAAGGGCCGAAGATATAACCCCAGAAAAGTAACATATTTTAATTTTGTTTTGAAGTAACAAAAATCAAATCCATTTATCAGAGGCAACTTGTGTGAACAATTACACAGTAATAACCATTTGCTCTTGTGTAATTTTTACCCATGATCCAATTGATGGATAGGAATCGATTTTGTGAAGTATTTACGTGTGTGTCATTGTTTACACCAGTTACTTTTTACGAGTTGAAAAAAAAAAGTTAACTCCAAAATTTCGAGTTTTGAGTTGATAATATTTTGTAATTATGAAATAATTTGATCCATCAAAAGCTGTGAGACATATCCTTGATTCGATATTTTCTTTAAAATATTTTTAGTACTTAGTTTGTTTTAAAATCTTATTGAAACGCTCAGAATAATTTTAATATGGCTCATTCCTCCCTTGGACCCCTCCTGAGATACGCCACTGATATTGAGAATTTAGAAAGCACTGTGCATGAATGTGTAGTTGAGGAAAATGAATAATTTATGTTATTAAAATAAAAATCAAAGTTGCTTGAAACTCAACGCTATTCACGAATGACGATATTATAGAAACTGGCTAGCGTTGCGTTCCAGACAATTTCTAATTTTAGTTAATCTAACTTACTCGGATATAATTTCTGGTCCTTTGACATCTGGTAAATTCTCAAAATTCTCATCAGTTAATTTAAAATCACGTAATTTTGTTTCTGTCTTGTTTATTTTCTGAAATATTGTTTGAAAATTAGATAATTTTATTCTAAATTATTTTCTGTAGATGATTGTACAGAGGAAATCTTAATTTATTTTTCAGCTCGCCTTTTTAAAAGTTTATATTTCCTCCTTTTAGCATTAGAACGAATAGTTTTTTCAATGAAAATGAATTTATTATTATTTTCTAATTAAATAATGAGAGTTTATATAAAAATTATTGTTTATATCGCCCTTTTCGATGATATGGTTTTTCCCTCAGTCTTTTTTTTACACAGTCTAAATTTTTATGAAAAGTAAATTCTTTCATCTACTTACTTATTTTTTTTTTTTTTTTATTTTTTTTTTTGAAAATTTATATACTCCATTTTCAAACTCGTTGCTACGACAATAATCCATAATTTCAGCGAGGTGAAATTACAAAATGCGAAGCGAGGCAGTAACAATTTTTCGTATTTTGTAAATTTACTCTTCAAGATACTTGGAGCTAGTTTTTGTTGCACGTTATGTAAATTATTTTAAGCATAATAAGTGCCTCAGGCAAGAAATGCAAGTTTAAATCATAAAAAAATGATACGTTTTAATATTGCATTCGTTTGGATGCACTTGGTATTAAAAACAAGTTTGATTTTTTCTATAAAATACTATCATTTTTCTTACACATTTTTTTTACTTCATTCGCTCTAGAATTAATATTAAAAATATTGCATGATTTAGCAGCACCACGACGAATAGGTATAATTTGAGAAAAAAAAAAGTTAGAAAAGATGAAAGGAAAATAGCGAGGAAGATTTTCGTGTTTGAGGTGAAGAAATAAAAAT
Organism: Parthenolecanium corni; assembly: GCA_038050395.1. Classification (NCBI taxonomy): domain Eukaryota; kingdom Metazoa; phylum Arthropoda; class Insecta; order Hemiptera; family Coccidae; genus Parthenolecanium; species Parthenolecanium corni. Next base: position 1,660,097 of record JBBCAQ010000002.1, read on the forward strand.
TCCATTCCGTAAACCACTCCCTGGATGAGAACTTGCAAGTTTATGTCGTGGGCGTAGGCAGATTTATACAACTATTGTTGCATTCTTGTGTGAGAGACCAAAGAGTAAGATAATCTATATCCAGTTTTTTTTTTTTCCTTCTTAATAACCTTCATTTTTTTATTCTTTACTTTGGGCATTCACCTTTTCTGTTTTCAACTTATAAGTTTAATAAGACTGAGGCTTTATCAAAATAGTACTAAAAGCTATCTAAAATATTTTTCACGAAGTAACGTTCTAAATAAGCCGATTAATTTTGTACCGATCTATTTTTATAAAAAAAATAAATATTAGGATGAAACGAAATACTAAAATTCAGACTAAGCACTTATACTTATTCCAATCAAAAAATATACAAGCAGTGTTTTTTTTTTTTTTTTGAATCAACAAAGTTTCCTATAAGTTATAAAAAAATTGGTGATGAATAGTCCATTTGTTAATTCACTGCGTGAAGAAATTATAAGTGATGTTGGCTGATTAGAGGAACTCTTTCATAGATCACAAGTTTTTGAGAACATGTTTTCTTTTTATAAATTTCTTTGGCAACATTTTTGTGGAGTTCCGTACCACCGAATGACATAATATAGTCCTTATTTTAGGCGAATTTCGTAGAAAAGTGGACATAATATTTTTTTTACCTTTCTTCCCTTTTTAATAACCTTTTTGACTGTTATAATACAAAAACTACCTGATAAATGTTGTCAAAATTTTGCAGGATACATTTGCTTATGTGTATAATGACTGACGAAAGTTTCATTAAAATCGATTTAGCTGTTTTTGAGAAAAAATATTTTATTTTTTAAAATTATGAATCGAACTTTGACCTTAATTTTCTCAAAAGTAGGATGCAGTAGAATTTTCATATTCAGAAATTCAAAATTTCACATCACAGTCGATTTTGAATTGCTTGCGAAGATCTTCTTTGCAAAATACTCCCAAAATCGTCTTCTATGCGAACCAATCGTCGACTCGAAAATTGAATTTCTGACTTGAGAAACCTTTTCATAGATCACAGCACCTACGAAAAATGTGATAACTTGGTCATTATGTAAAAGTGTTTCTATTTTCACGTCAGTTGCGATTGTGTTGATCTTATTTATGGAACAGATACGTATAAGTCGTTAAGAAATTTAATTAGACAAAAAAATTTCATTATCAAGTCTCATGTCTGAGGAAGTAAGGAAGGTTAGAATTTTTAGAGGGTTACGTTTTCAAGTATGGAAAATTGTGTTTTTATTTTTTCTACATAAAAATTTTCATACGACCAGACTATTCCTTGGGTATAAGTCACTATCCAGAATCAGGTCTACCTCGTATTCTGGATGAAGTTCATTGTAAGACTCGACTTGTAAACAATAGTTAACATTCTGCAATTTACTTCATAGAGCAACAAATAAAAAAAATTATTACCGTGCGCTGAAACCGGTTCCGATACCGTTGAGAGTGAACAAAAAATGACGACAGTGACCTTTTCAAATCGATAGTCCATTTTATGAGCGAGGTACTATTGTGTGAAAATTTGACGATTCATAGGCTGTTCAAGATTACCGTGAAAAAAAGCTGTTGAACTAATAATATTATTCATTCAGTTCATTTTATGCAACAATCAATAATCGATACTTACTTGTATTTGAAAAGGTTGTGCAAACATAAGTCTGATCCTATCCAGATAGAATTATTTTTCGTTTTATTATATATTTTTTAATTTGATTTGCATGACCCATGGTTGGGTGTATAATTTTGGTATCAAATGATCATGAATAAGGTTGAGATTTCATGGTTTTAACCTTTTTTTTCTTTTCTTTTCCTATTGAGAATAGATTCCATAGTTTTCACATTTTTTTGGCACTTCTCACCTATTAGAGTACTAAAGAACATTTTTTTCGCTTTATTAGAACATTTTCGCCTTTTTCGATCGGTTTTGAGCCCCTTTAGTGGAAAAAAAATTCCAAAAATTCGGATTTTTAAATTTTATTGTACAAAACATGTGGAAAATCTAAAAAGAAAAATGACACTTTTCCGACTGATTTGGTTCAAATAGTAATGTTTTTTGTACAGTCTTTTTCATTCTACTTCTCATTTATCTATTTTCGAAATGAGAATTTGGATATGTCGTATTTTTTCAAAATAAATATTGTGAATCATTATTATAATATGTGTAATCGTTTATTATTTTTTTAAATTACAATAACTTCAACTTGTATTATTTCTTCTTTCAGATCATCGTCCATGTTTTCAACCAGACTCATCTTGAAAAATGAGAACTGAATGTATGCAGGTCTTCCAAAAAGGCTTAATTATGGAGAAGGTAAGCTTACATAATTCAATGTTAATTTAGAAATTTTCTTCATGAATTGTAATTCGAATACATTCTGCAATAGGAAGATTCTGGTTGGGATACTCAGTATATTGGTTAGATAATCAGCTGTTTAACCTGAAAGTCGTAAGTTTGAGGCTAGCCTCTGTTGGTGTCCTGTGTTCGAATTTCATTAAAATACAGTCGACTTGATTAGCCTGTTTGGCGCAGAGCTTATGCACCACCAACACTATCTGAAAACTCATATACCCAAATCCCAGATGAAATAGCCATGAAGTTAGATCCCATTAAAAATTGACCAATAAAAAGTGGTAACCGTAGATGAATTGGATACAGACCGTCTGTTTTCAAGGTGTTCATCAGATGCAACGTATATTTTGCTGGAGATTTCTTTTTGGCGAAAAATTAACCGTTGCATAGCCATTATTGTGTTGTAGTAGATCGCTTTGTAAAATTTGAATTTTAAACAATGCCTAAGAATCTAAGATTATGTACGAGTATTTCCATCCCTCAATCTGCATACAGTTGCCATTTTTTATATTCTGTGGATCTATTTCAATAATTGTGGCAAAAATTTATTATGTTACGCGAAATACCCGTTACTACAGCCCGTGTCCAAAATCTGCCAAGTCCCAAAACATTTTCATCCTTTTTCTGTCCTCAAATGATGTTTTGGGGTGTGGTGATGGTGAATCAACCAATAAATGGCTTCTAATTTTTTTTAGACTTGGCTAGTTTTGGACTAGAACCTATGGAAGTTTTCTATCAACAAATTCCTGATTTTCTGAGAAAGAGATTAGTGTACGAGCGTCAGTTGAGAAACATTTTCCTTTTACAAAGTGTCGAATATCGTTCAATGTGTCACGAAAAAGTGTTCATAAATAGGCCAGCCTTGGAGCTGCACCTCTTGGTCATTCTGGAGGGGCCTTCATGTTTTGACATGTCGAAACAAAATGCAATTAGCGTTTACATCGATGGGTAGCACTGCCATCGGTCACGTATTTGCAATTTTATTAGCAATTTGGAAGATGCCATTGTCCTCTTAATATTCGCAACTTCCGGTTGTATTTCCTTCTTCGTTGAAGTGCATGTCTGAGTACACTATAGGGTTTCAGTTATAATGAGGTTATTGAAATATTATGAAGATGAAATAGTGTCGAAATATTGTGAGAGCAAACATCGATTTTAAAAAATTGAAAAATTTGATTAGAATCTTACTGGAGATACTCTGCGTTATTGAGTTTAATTTGGGGAACTCCATAGGATGGATTTTATACTATTTATTATTCATTGGGTAGATTATTGAAAAATAATTTAGTATCGTTTTTAATTTTCTAAAGAAAATTTTTAATTTTGTATTTTCACTTATAAGAGCCCATTTTTTAAGCTGATTTAGCATTATCGGACCCCAAAATATCATTTGAAGGCAAAAAGAGGTGATAATTTTTTCAAGACTTAGCAGAATTTAATGTTCTTACCATTGACGTAGTTGACAAAAAAAAACAAATCTTCGATCAATAATTTTGCTTTTTTCTCTTCACGCGTCACTTATTTTCGTTCTCAATTTCTCCCATCCTGATCAACTGGCATCTGGGTGTTCCTATATTTCTTAGAGAATATCTAGAAGAGAGCAAAAAATATCACACACAAAAAAAAATTCTTACTAAAAAACTAATTTCTACATTTTTATTTGATTTCCTTTATGCCTGTTTCGTGTTTTTCATTGAAAAAATTATTTAAAAAATTAAAATCTCTTTCAACAAGATGACAATACCTCCGCCATTTATATTAATTTTGCAAATCTTGCGTTTAGCAATTTTTTATTTTTCCATGAAACGAAAAAGAAACTTTTGAGTGAATAAAAATATTTTCTTAATTTTGGACTTCCTTGTGTTCTGCGTTGAAAAAACTATGAAACAAAGGTGCCAAATGGAAACAGTAGCAGAGTCACGTCCCATTTATTGCTGGCATTAGCAACGCCAATTTCGTCGTGGCGAATCAAAGGCAAAAAGCAACCTCGAGGTATAAATTCTTTTTTTTTTTTTTTTTTTTTTAACTATTTTATTTTCTATTTTTTCGTGCATAATTATGAGTAGAACACACACAAAAAAAAAAATTCACTTATAAACAAAAATAAATTAACAAAATAATTAATAACCTCCTTTTAAAAAACAGTTAATATTGTAATGTAATATGCTCGCTGCATTTTATTCAACCAATGAGCTTTGAATTATTAATGGCGACTTGAAATCGTTTTTAGCTTTCCTTGGCACTTACGAGGTTTTTTTGTGCCAATGACGATACGTCGAAATATGGATTTTCAACAGGTCACATTCATGATGTTAGTTATAAACTGTTAAGTGGCAAAAAGATTATCCCCCCCCCCCTATTCGTTTGGCTGATTCTAACGACTTTTAAAGGAAAAAAACCTGGTGATGATTTTTTTTTTTTTGTTGGACTTAGCAAGTTTTGGACTTGAGTCAACGATATGGTGTCATACCTTACTCGAATCGAAATATTTTACAGATTAATAAACGAAAAGAAACGGTACTCGAAAAATATTCGCACGACGTTAACCAGTTTCTACTTTCAACTCCAGCATCCCAAACACTTCCAGTTGTCGGGTTTACAGCGAAATTCAAAAATGCTCGCCTATTTCCTGAGCTTCCTCTGCTCGCCGATTTTTTTAAATGGCAACGCAAAAATTCCACCAAAGAATAAGCTAATATGAAAGTTTTGGATCGATTTTTGAATGAATAAAAATAACGGCGGCGAAAGTGCTACTGGTTAATTAGTCATCAAACATGGCGGCTGGAAATTTGTCATTTGATTGGATGCGGGTGGTGCATTGTCGAGCAGAACTCGGAATTTATACGCGATACACGCGTCGTATTGCAAACAATGTGCTTAAAAAATAATAAATGCATAAATAGGAAAAAAAAAAAGAGAAGAAATTGTAGAGAGAAAGAGAGGGACAGAGAGAATCTTCTAGACTGTACAACGGGGGTCTGTTGGCTTGGGGCATGATTTCTCCTCTCTTCTTATTCTCACCGGTCGCTATATAACCTTAATGGAACTCTGAACAAGGTTCATTGTGCTTTTTTCTGGTTCGTGTTCTTCACCTTCGATTGCAAACAGGTAATTCAATTTTTTTTGTTTACGTTTTTTTTTTCTTTCTTAAAATTTTTAATTTTTCAATTTTTGGCTTTTCGAAAATTACAATTTCTAAGGGTGAAGTCTTGTATGCGTAAGGGTTTTGTAAAAAAAAAAAAAACCAAACATTTAAACTGGAAAATTCATTTGTGATGTGATTGATGAAAAAGTACCTTAAGTTATGGTTACTAAATTTTTGTGTAAGAAGCATGATAGGTCAAAAAATTTAAAAAATCATGTTTTCTTTTTATATTGCGTCTGTTCTTCTAAAACCCAGTAAGTTGGAAAAAGGAAATTGTTGGGAAACAGAAAAAAAAAAAAACATTTAAGACCTTTATTCTTATAACGTAGAAAAAAGGACCTATTTTCTTTATCTTTCTTCATTTTTCAATAATAACTATTGTAATGCAAAAACTACTTGATTAATTTTTTCAAAATTTTCAAGGATATATTTGGGAATAGATTTGTAATGACCTATGAAAATTTCACTAAAAATCGATTCGACAGTTTTTGAGAAAAAAAAGTTATTTTTGGAAATTATGATAGGATTTTTTCAATTCAAAAGTTTGAAACTCAACCGATCGAGAAGATCTTTTCTCCGAAATGCTCAAAGCAATCCTCAGATCGAAAATGTCGTTTCCGACTTGAGGTACCTTTTTCATAGGTCACATCTTTTTTTCTTTTTTTTCTTACTCCCTAAACTTGCAATTTTCTGAAAAACATTATTATATAAAATGTTTTCTTAGACAATAGGAAATTGTATTTCATTTTATCTTATACTTTTGTCTTCGTCGCGTCGTTTGAATTTTTCACTTCTCAAACCTTCAACTTTTCATAGCTTTGAAAAATGATTTGTTAAATTGTGCCAAGATGTTTGCTTTATAGGAAGCTTCTCGTATATTGATTTATAAATTTTTTCAAGCTTTTATGGTGATTTAATGTTATTTTTCGTTCCGATGGTAATTTAATTAAGACGTAAATGTGTGGTTTCAATGGCATAGGTGTACTTAAACAGAATATCGATCGATCTTTTAATGCAGATTTTTTGCGTTAGGTATATTTTCAAAGAATGAGGTTATTGGTTTCTTACGGATGTATCGTGTCGTTAATGTAATTTAGGAATTTGTAAATTTTTTAAAGTGCCGTTCTATCTTTTGGTGCTCTAGCTGGTAAGCAAAACATTAGAAGTTTTTAAATGCATGGAAGTGTAGGTTAATCCGTCTTTTGATATTATAGCAGGCTATGTTAACGTTTTTAATATTATTTTCCTCGTTGACTTTTCCTGTAGACTATTTGGGTGATTCTAAAAATAATTTTTTGATTTTTTAATATTTTTCTCTCAAAGAAAATCCTGTACCTGTGGTTTTAAAAATTGGAATTCTGAAATTTTCATTAATTTGTCAGGAATTTGAGGGGTAAGCTTGATTTACCTGATCTGTAAGGACAAAACCTGCTAAGTCCGAACAAAAATATCCCCCTTTTTATAGTTGATTTAGCATTAGCAAGAACCAAAACATATTTGAACAAATTTTGGAACTATTTTTTGGTGATTCTCAGCGCATATTTTGAATACAATTTATTACGTTTTGCCTTAAAACTTTTCAACTGAGGGGCTGAAATCATGAAAATGGCAATGAACTGAGGCGTTTTGAAGTCAAAAGGTGTAACATTTTTATTAATATATTATGTAAATAATGCTTGAAAATGAGTTATTACTATAATGTCAGCTTTCCATGAATTTCTCCAATATGTCGGAAATAATCACCAACACCTTATGGCCTCCAAGTACTTCAGTTTTAAATTGTTGACATTAGCGGACTAGAAAAATTTTTGAGGTTAAAATCATTTATTTTCTTAATTATTTTGATTGAAATTTTTTTTTCATTGTACTCGAACCGTATTTTGAAGAAAAAAAAAAGGAGTAAGTCCAATTTTTGCATATTTTATCCTATGCAAGAAAAAACTTCATATATGATGTTTTCATTTTGTATGAGACACTTTTATAATTGTTCGGAAAAATTTGACTTATCTTTTTTTTGCGAATAAGTGTTCGCTTGTTCGTAGCCTTGTTTTAATCATTATATAATAATTTGTGATGCTGGTAACACTCGAATTGTACCTTCGATTCGTCGATGGCTAAATGACTCTTAAGGTCAAGTTCTTATGCTGTACATCTTGAATCAGTTTACAAGATTTTGCCATTTTGTTTCCTAATTCAAAAAAAACGAGAATACTAATGGTCATTCGAGAACGTAGGCTTGAACACATCTCGAATATCTAAAATTTTTTATATTACAGCAAAAACCTGTTGTGCTACCTATGCCATTGGCAGGCACGCATATATAAACGTCATCCTACTTGAAGAGCATCTAATATTCGTGAACTTGGACGCAGGAGAGTGAAACAGGCATAATGCACCCGTTAAAATTCACGAAGTTCAAATAACGGTTATACTTATAATTCACAAAAAAAAAAAAAAAAAAAAAAAAAAAAAAAAGGTTAGGTACACGTTTTCGACCTGGACCCGTTTGTTTACATAGTAGATCTCTACAAAATGGAAATACATCCAGTTTTCGTCACGTTGGTGGTCTAGTGATTTTGGAAATCTATACGTAATCTCACATGAGCCTAATTCTGTGCTAGAAACCACCTTGGTGAAGAAAAAAAATGATTTGAAAGGTTCTTTATCAAAAACCATTATTGAATAAGGTATGGAGTTAGCTTTTGTATATGTGTGTATGTGTTAGAAAAGGGATATTTTGAGTCAATACAAAAATTGGAGGGAAGAAAAACTGTATGGCTTGAAAGTTGAAAGATAGACAACACTGAGTACATATCGCTGACCGAAGTCCAAAAGCTGTCAAGTCCTTAGAAAATAATCAACCATTTTTCCGGCTTATTGAACATTAGCAAAGGCCAAAACATCATTTGGTCGCAGAAAAAGAGTGGTGTATAATTTTTTTGGGACTTAGTAGGTTTTGGACTTGAGTCCTGGAGGTATTCTCCGGAATATAGCAAACATTGCCTGCGTTTTGAGTCTGAAATTTTTTTCTCCTATTTTTTTTCTGCTTGACTTATCGCTCATTTAATGCAATTCAACGTCACATCTCAAAATTTTCAATTTTAAAAAAAAGTTATACCATCTTAAAGCAGACATAAAAAAAAATTTTTTTCATATATTCAACTCAAAAATTATGATTTTTTGAGTTGAGAGGTTGTTGAATTAAATGAGCGTTATGACACTTATGAGTATACCGCTTTTCGTATCACGAGCTGAAGCTCCAAAATCAGCCAAGTTCCATAAAAAATCATACCTCAACTTTTTGGGCACAAGTGAAAATCGAGCTTTTAGTTCCTTTCAAAGGTCATGTGGATATCTCAGTGCCACGTGTAATTTTCGTTAATAGGTCATGTAAGTTTAGCTAATTACGTGTATTTTGAAAATACCTGTTTTCTATGCATCATTATCAGACTTTTTGCATTTGCGTGTTATTATTAATGAAAAATTTTTGTTTTATTTATTCATGTATTTATTTTCATTTTTCAGACTCACAAATATGAAATTAATATTTCTACTAATAGCCGGAATCGGCTTAGCTGCTGCTCAAGTGCCTGGTTTTGGAGGATGTCCCGAATTCGATTCGCAACCAGATTTCGACATGAACAAAGTAAGTCTGAGGATCCTATCCTTCATTGTAGTAATCGTCTTTGAGAAAAAAGTATGTTATAGTTCGGAGTAGGTATATTAAAGTTCGTTCACCTTTTCCTACTAAAAAATAGTAATATTTTTCCCGGAGCACGTTATTTAATTCTTTTTTTTTAAATTTTTTCGAACAGTTTTTAGGTACATGGTACGAATCGGAACGATACGTCAATATTTTCGAAGCCGGCACTCGATGTGTGAAAACAAATTACACAAAAGCCGTCGATGGTCGATTTTTGGTGGCAAATGAAATAATGAATAGATTGTAAGTGAAGCATTAATATAATATACCCTTAATATTTTTTGTATTCCCTGAATTTCCTGGACTTGCATTTGAATGTTCTAATTATTTGTTTTTGATTTACGCAGCACCAGTGTGAAACGAGTTTTGGAGGGAGAAATTAGACTGATTGTAAAAGGATCCGAGTCCAAATTGAACATCAAATATCCCAATTTACCGAGTAAGTGAAATAAATTCATAATGAAAGATGGAGTTGAGTATTGAGAAATGGAATATGGTATATGAAAAGATACCTCGAGTCGGTCTGCAATTGTTTGAGAAATAGCAAGAAACTAATTGTCTAGTCCAAAGTTGAAAAAATTATATTTTCATGTGTTTTTTTTTTTGTTTGTTTGTTTAATGTACATGCATGTATTCCTTTAGCAACATTTTGGCGAAGGTTCACACCACCAAGTGGTATTATAGAAGGGTGTTATAAAAATTTTGTAAAAAAATGAGCATATTTTCTTTACCCTTTTTCCTTTTTTAATAACCTTTTAACTGTTAGAAATACAAAAACAGTCCGATTAATTTTGTCAAAATTTTGCAGGATTCCTTTAGGGTCATGTATAGTGATGTAAAAAAATTTCATAAATTCAACTCTGCAATTTTCGAGAAAAAATATTTTATTTTTTGAAAATTATGATTTAAATTTTAAACTTGATATCCTCAAAAATGGAATTTTTTAATCCAAAAATTCAAAACGTCATATTTCAGTCAATTTTCAACCGATTGCGAAGATCTATTTTGCAAAAATACTCACAAAACCTTCCTCTATCAAAAGTAGTAATCATTTTGAAATCAAAATTTCCGACTTATTGTACCTTTTCATAAATCACATCACGAATTATAATGAAAGATGGAGTAAAAATATTGGAAAAATAATTTTAATTATGTTAAAAATTAATGTGCTGCATTTTGTGAAAGGCTTTATTTTATTCCATTGTACCTGGTTTCATTTTACACCTCCAATAATAAAGTCATGTAAATTCTAAATTTAAAAAATTCAGATTTTGGAAACAATGGAATATGGGATTTGTGTTTTAATTGTTTTGGTCAAGGTCCATTGTGAGTAAGAAATAGAAAATTCGTAAATTTTGAAACAGTTGAGTACACGTCTTAATTTATTTTTCAATTTGGTAACTCATATAATTATTATGTTTTTTTCGTCCCGAAAATATTTTTATTTGTGACCCTTCCAAATTTTATTAGTGAAGTCGAGTGTTATTGGCTGAGAATTTAGAACCACAGGGACAAATTAGAAATTTTTCAACGCAGTAATTTGCTCCGAGTAGATTTGTACGTAAATAATTTGCTGTTGAAATTATAATGTATAATTGTTTTTTAATTTTTTCAGTTCCGTACGAATCTCAGCTCATGGTTCTGGACACTGATTATGATTCATACGCTGTGATGTGGTCCTGTTCATCTTTGGGTATTATCAACACGCGTAAGTAATTCAGATCATTACTTTTCATCTCTGTCTAGCTGTAATTTCATATCAGAATCGAGAAAAGTGAAAAAATTGCTTAAATATTTTTTTGCAAAAGCGAAATCCAAGTTTTGTTTTCAGAAGTTTGAGTCCATAGTCTATTAGTCTACATCAGATATAGGTTCTTCGTTATACCGATTCAGTTTCATGCTGGTTTGTGGGTAAATATTTTGATATGGATATCGATAGAGGTCTAATATTTGATTCTAGAAAATATTGGGAAAAAATTATACTAAGAATATTAGTTCATTTTAATAGCTGTTATAAGTTTTTTTGGAATGCAATATTTTCAAATTTTTGTGTTGACTAGAGGTTCAATATTATATTTTATTACACCTGCACTTTTATCAGATAATGCTCATATGTGTAAGTATAATAATTTTATCAAACACGTTTCGATTTGGAAAAATATTTATTTGAGCTCCATTGTTGAATGCTGATTTTTTTTATTTATTAATTCACCTGGTGGATTTTGAATTCATTTCATTCAAAAATTAAATCCTGACCTGAAAATTTAGTTATACATCAAAATGAAAAATACTCCTACAAAGCCACACATAATATCTCCAAGTGAAGGAATTTTTGTAGGCATTTTGAACAGGATTTTCGGTCATTTCTTATTTCCCTTTTGTTTTCAATTTTTGTAAAATAAAGAAGAGCGAAAGATGAAAAAATTAATAAAATATTTTTCAAAGATAATTTTGCTCCGTAAATTTCGGTATTTTTTGAATGTTTTTTTTTCACCTCAAAAATAACTCTAGAAATACAATTTTAAGCTTTCAGGATTAATTAACATGTGGTAGCGTAAATTTCAAACTTTTTTTAGAATTTTTTTTTTGACTCGAATGAAAATAAAACCTGTTTGAGGGCAGTCCACATTCCAAGCTGAGAAAAATGACTGCTATAATTATCCAAATTTACGTATATTTTTAGTTACGATGTCAGTCAACAGGATATAAATTAGCAGCTTACGTTTTCGACGTTTATTTTCAATTTGGGCAATCAATATGGCATTATCCCTATTTTATAGCATTTTTCGGAAACCAAAAATATAATTTCAAACGCATATTTTCTCATAGAGGTAGTGTTCATAATTTTTATTTCTGAGGATTGAAATATTTGGCGATCCATTGGTACAGCTGAATTCAGTATGAATTTTTTAATTAAAATTTTTAAATCAATTCTTTTTTCATAATTATAACAATAATAATAATTTTGAAATAACGCCGAGTGGCTCCAAGATGTATCGATTTAGAATTTTTTCAAGTAAATACATCATTTATTAAAAGGTATGACATGTATTACATGTACTATTATTATTCTGAATTGGATTTTACGAGTAGAAGAGGATACCAATAAGCTAGAAAAAAGGTTTTAAAAAAATTTATTTTAGAAAAATATATATAAATAAGTCAGTTTTAATTTGGTTATTGCTTTTCCTTCTAATATTTTATTCCAGAAAGAGGCGTGTGGAGTATCATTGTACTCAGCTGACTTTTAGTCGCTGATTGGTAAAAGAGAAAAAAATCAAGAAGAAATTTTCGAAGCATTTAAAGCCAATTTTACGTGATTTTTATTAGAAAATTCATTTCATGATTTGAATCCAGAATACTGTTATTCATATTCCACTCTGCTTCCTTTGATTTGTCTTCACTTGTTATTAATTTTAAAAAAATCAAGAATTGAAGTTTTCATGAAAGTCTCTTAAAAAATTTTTCCAAAATGGTAAACTAAAGAAATTGCAAAAAATTATTAATAGATTGCTTATTAAATTGGTTATTGAATTGAAAATTATTTCTGCTGTATTGACTAAATGTATTTTTGTATTATTCTGTTAAAAAAAAAAAAAAACTGCGATGAAAAATGCGGAAAAATGGATTTCGGGGAATTTTTTCTGTCTCAATTATTTCAGTGCTCATTTCAATTCTCTAGAGTATATTGACTTATTAATTTCCTGGAGTAAAAGAAAAAAAATAGATCTTACAGTTATAATATTACGATGATAAAAAAATTGAAAATCGTGAAAGTGAAGTACTGGATAAAACCTATTAGGTCTTTCTCCCTTCTGTCTAGAATTCTATTAATTTTTTTACAATTTAAAATATCACTCGAAATAAAATTCGAATATGAAAATGTGTTGATGTATTTTCAGAGAATGCTTGGATTTTGACCAGAGAGAAGTTAGCTCCAGGTACTGTCCTCCAGAAAGCTTACGGTGTTTTGGACAAATACAAGCTCAGCCGAACGTTTTTCGTGAAAACCGACCAAAACAGCTGCGAAATAGCCGAAGCTGCTGACTCTAGCCATACTGAACACACTCACTCAGCTGCTCCAGCTTCTGCCACTCCAGCTCCATCCTCAAACACGGGCTCGAGAAAACCGGTCAAGAAGACGGTGCAAAAAGTGAAAACCCAACCTGGTCCCATCAGTGCCACCTCAGCTCCAACAGCAGTTCCAGCAGCAGCTCCAGCAGTAACAGTCCCTGCAGCAGCAGTTCCAGTTCCTGCCGCAGCAGTTCCAGCAGCAATAGTACCAGGTGCAGCAGTCCCTGCTCCAGCGTCTCCAGCTGCTGTATCCGCAGGACGAGACGAAGTAGCTGTGAAACCAGAGGCTGCAGCCGAAGTCAAACCACACAATGAAGGCCAAGTTGTGAGTGAACAAAAAGTTGTAGCACCCACCAGCACTGCTTAAGTGTAATCATCTCATCTTTCCCATTGGTCTTTTCTTTCGTGTTATCAAACTGTGAACAGTAGGCGGATGTGACTGCAATATTAGCTTTAAGTAATTTATTTTTCTCTTGTATTCCAAGATCAGATGGCTGTAAAATATGATTTTGGTCCGTAATTTCATCGTATAAATTCACTTAATTTCCTTTATAAGTAATTTATGATGAAATTGTAGAATGTAAGTTTAGATGTTTGTTTTTCTTATAACAATTTTGTAAGAGCATCAAAAACTTTCAAAATAATTTTTTAAACGCAATAATTAGAGAATAGGTAATTTCATGTAAATAATTTATTTATTGAAACTGTGTTGCTCTGTGTGGAAAAAAAATTCTATAAAACTAAAAATTAATTTTTAAATGAGTTAACGAACACATGTTGTATTAATTATTAATTTAAAATATTGTCGGCTACTTGTCCTAAAAGCTGAAAATTTGGATTCAGCGAGAAGCTAGATGAAAAGGGCCATGCCGACGACTTAAAATTTAGTAGAACATCTAGCAGGCAAACGAAAATATGGAAAAACTTGTGGGATTATTTATTTTTACGAAGACGAGAGCCAAATTTCAATTGGGTCGGCTACATTTAGCGAACTGTGAAATGAGTAAATGAGACATCTAGCCGATTTTAAAAATATGATAAAATGACTTGTAGCCGACAAATATGATAAATTGGACATCTAAAGCCGAAAAAAGGATGAATGAACCATCTGGCCGATGATAAAAGCTAATTGAGACATCTAGCCGACTGAAAAATGAATGTTGGCTAGATGTCTCATTCAAAAAATGAGGAAATGAAACGTAGCCGAATTGGGCTTGATGTCTCAGATTCAGATTTTGGAGTTGGCTGGATGTCTCATTTTTTGAAAAATGAGAAGCTGAGAAACGTAGCCGAATTCGGCTAGATATCTCAGTTTCACATTTTACTTCGCTTATTTTTTCTGAAAATTGAGCCATTTTTGATATATTTGGCTTGAAAAAAAAGGATATTTTGGCCGCTGCAAAATTCGATAAGCTTTTGGAATTTTGTAAATTTGTTTTCGTCGAGTCTGCGAATTATTCTCGAAACGTTTTTGATTCTAGAGTTAATTGAAAGAGTGCGCAATTTGAGTGAAAACGAAAATTACGATTTGGGGCAAGAAAGTATAAATTTGATCTCAGTATGTATCTGGACGTCTTCGAGTACAGATCAAGCAAAGAGCAAATATCCATCCGTATGACTGTGCCCTCTCAGTGAGGACCTCCTCGAGTAGTCGCCCCGTGGAATTTGAATCTCCCCGCAGTAAGCTATGTCTTTCGGTTAGTCGGGTGAATGACAATTTCTGCGGGGTGGGCGAAAGAGGAGGAAATGACTGGAGGGTGCGAACTTACGAGTGGCTATCTCCAGATAAGACATTGAGACAACAGCAAAATTTGTCTGGGCGAATCAAGCCGTTGGCTGGTTGTAGTAGAAAACTCGCTGATAATGTTGATAGGTAGGAGAATATAAGTGAAATGCTTTTGGCGCCGACTATAGATTTCGCCCATTCGGGTGACGGTACCCTCTTAGCAGGGACCGACCTCCAGGAGTAGCCTGCTCCCGGATCTTGAATCTCCACGCAGTGAGCTCAGATCTCTCGGTTAGACGTGTGAATTCAATTTCCGTGGGGCGGGCAAATTCGGAGGAATCTACTCTTTTTGGTATCTAGTTGGTTGCTAGATTAAGTGCAGCATATTGCTGCACTTTTTTTTAAAACTCGCTGAGAATGTGTGTTCTTAAAAGTACCTCAGTAAAAAGACCGATCGGGTGGGTGGGAGGGGGCGGATGGATGGACGGAATTTTAGAAATTCTAAACTCGTATTTTTGAATTTTATATAGGTGTGAATTATTAAATCGTGAATATTATATCTGAATTTAAGATTCTGGATAGTTAGTATTTTATTATAGTGGGAATTTTAAAAATTCTAGACTTGTAATTTTGAAACGTTATATTCGTGAGGATCAAAGTCCGTGAAGATAGTTATTGTTGAAAATTTACTGTAGCATATTATTCTACGTGTTTTTGAAACTCGCTGACAATGTGTGTTGTTAAAAGTACTTAAGTAAAGAGCGACATCGGGTGGGTGGGAGGGGGTGGCTGGATGGACGGACTTTTTTAGATTCCAAACTCGTATTGTTTGAATTCTATATGGTTGTGAATTTTTTATTTGAATTTATCCTGGATGGTTTGAATTTTATTATCGTGAATATTCCTGGATGGTTTGAATTTTAAATCGTAAATATTAATCTACGATTAGTTAATCAGTTGATTAGTTAATCAGTTGTTTAGCTTGCTTAAAGTTAGTTAATATTTACGATTTAAAATTCAAACCATCCAGGAATATTCACGATAATAAAATTCAAACCATCCAGGATAAATTCAAATAAAAAATTCACAACCATATAGAATTCAAACAATACGAGTTTGGAATCTAAAAAAGTCCGTCCATCCAGCCACCCCCTCCCACCCACCCGATGTCGCTCTTTACTTAAGTACTTTTAACAACACACATTGTCAGCGAGTTTCAAAAACACGTAGAATAATATGCTACAGTAAATTTTCAACAATAACTATCTTCACGGACTTTGATCCTCACGAATATAACGTTTCAAAATTACAAGTCTAGAATTTTTAAAATTCCCACTATAATAAAATACTAACTATCCAGAATCTTAAATTCAGATATAATATTCACGATTTAATAATTCACACCTATATAAAATTCAAAAATACGAGTTTAGAATTTCTAAAATTCCGTCCATCCATCCGCCCCCTCCCACCCACCCGATCGGTCTTTTTACTGAGGTACTTTTAAGAACACACATTCTCAGCGAGTTTTAAAAAAAAGTGCAGCAATATGCTGCACTTAATCTAGCAACCAACTAGATACCAAAAAGAGTAGATTCCTCCGAATTTGCCCGCCCCACGGAAATTGAATTCACACGTCTAACCGAGAGATCTGAGCTCACTGCGTGGAGATTCAAGATCCGGGAGCAGGCTACTCCTGGAGGTCGGTCCCTGCTAAGAGGGTACCGTCACCCGAATGGGCGAAATCTATAGTCGGCGCCAAAAGCATTTCACTTATATTCTCCTACCTATCAACATTATCAGCGAGTTTTCTACTACAACCAGCCAACGGCTTGATTCGCCCAGACAAATTTTGCTGTTGTCTCAATGTCTTATCTGGAGATAGCCACTCGTAAGTTCGCACCCTCCAGTCATTTCCTCCTCTTTCGCCCACCCCGCAGAAATTGTCATTCACCCGACTAACCGAAAGACATAGCTTACTGCGGGGAGATTCAAATTCCACGGGGCGACTACTCGAGGAGGTCCTCACTGAGAGGGCACAGTCATACGGATGGATATTTGCTCTTTGCTTGATCTGTACTCGAAGACGTCCAGATACATACTGAGATCAAATTTATACTTTCTTGCCCCAAATCGTAATTTTCGTTTTCACTCAAATTGCGCACTCTTTCAATTAACTCTAGAATCAAAAACGTTTCGAGAATAATTCGCAGACTCGACGAAAACAAATTTACAAAATTCCAAAAGCTTATCGAATTTTGCAGCGGCCAAAATATCTTTTTTTTTTTCAAGCCAAATATATCAAAAACGGCATTTTTCAAAAATCCCTGCTGAAAATTGACTGAGCTGTGTTTGCTACAAAAATACTAGAATCGTTGATATTATACAAAATTAATCTGAAATACAAAGAAAATACAGGCATGAAACTGTTCTATGACGTTTCGATCTATAATTTCATACATAATAAAATAATCACAGCGAAAACAGAAGAATTTCATCGCTTATTCTTATAAAACATACAGTACTTTACATCACCTAAGTACAAACTGTTAATAGAAGTATAAAACTAAAACATGATAAATATAAGTACTTACAATAATTAGAATAAATAAATATGCGAGAATAAATACAAATCATTTTGTTCTTCTCCCCCTTGTTCACCATACCTGAAGGTGGACACAACTACATTTAAGTGGAACTCAGCACCACGCAGTCTCACAAACTATGTACAGGATTTTTTTCATGAATGAAAAGTATTTACCTGCAAGTAGTAAAGAACTTCGATTTTCTCTTTCGAAGTCGTAAGTTTAGCGTGTTATTAGAATTTCTTTCTTCGTTCAATTTATCATTTCCAAACCTTTTTTTTTTTTCTAAAAACTTTCTCAATTATTTAAATACAGACAGTGAGAAAGGAGTGTCGAATCTTCAGAAAGTTTAAATAGTCCAAAGATCATTTTTTATAAATTTAATTTTTATCATTTTTAAGATTTTCCTAGTTTTATTTTTATGCAAAGCCAAATTTTCCACAATTGAAATTGTGGTGTCAGTCTCATTTCCACTTAGAATGCAACAAAAAATTATAATATTTTAGGCTGACATTTCAGGTGAATTTTTGTCGGTAGGAATATCATTATTGGTACTTTTCATATCACTATTTTTAGTAGTCCTTAAAAATCTATAATATAGTAAATATGCAGATAATATGAGACAAGTTACGTAAGCTACCATTAAAACAAAATTATTTAACAAAGATGTGTCACAATACTGATGGGTAAATATCAAATAAAAAATGGCCGAACACAGAGCAATGCCACTCACCATATGTCCAACCTCTGATATCATCAATCCGGTGGAGTACTTTTTGGGCAGCTTAATTCCTAAAGATTTAATCGTTGCTAGGAAGTAAATTGGTATGTGATTGAAATAGATTAGCAAACCAAACCATTCGGTTGCTGAGGTAAAGAATGGGAATATGTACCACGTGACTAGGAGTGCAAATAAATGATGAGTCCAGTAGAAAGTGGCCAGGAAGCGTTTTTGCAGTACAATCAAAAACGTGTCGCCTAATTCTATGATCTTCACAAATGGGAATAAACTCGACCAGAAAAGTGCAACCGCATCTTTCTCGTTTATCCTGGAAAAAGAAAAATCGAAGTTAGTTTTG
The DNA here is from genome assembly GCA_038050395.1 of Parthenolecanium corni. Lineage (NCBI taxonomy): Eukaryota > Metazoa > Arthropoda > Insecta > Hemiptera > Coccidae > Parthenolecanium > Parthenolecanium corni. The sequence continues at coordinate 1,678,795 of JBBCAQ010000002.1, forward strand.
AATGCCAAAAAAAATGGGTTAATTTGACTTCAATTTTGGGTTACTCTTGAAATTAGAATTATTTAAATTTTAAAATCATTCACTTGATCGATGAAAATGTGTAATGGGCTAGTAAGGGCTGAAAAAATGATTTCACATGATAGAACATTAACGATTTCAACATCGACAGATGTTTATAGAAGTAAAATAAAACATACATGCAGAATGAAAAATATTTTAAAAAATTAAAATTTATAAATGAAAGGGAAAAAGATGTACGAAGGAATAAAAAAAAAAAGGCAAAAAAAATAAGGAAAAGGAAAAAAAGAGAGGAAACAAATTTATATAAATACAAAGTATTACAAATGGTAAAAGAGTGAGATGAAAAGAAAAAAAGAAAGTTAGAAAAGAAAAATAGAACTAAAGAAAATAGAAGGAATAAAAAGAAAATAAGGGGAAAAAAGAAAAAAGTGGGAATCGGAAAATGGAAAAATTTAAAAAAGAAAGAAAGAAAGAAAGAAACGTAGAAAAAGGGAAAGAAAAAAACGCTCGTCAAAAAAGTATCACATTTAAAAGAAAACTTGAAAAATATGAAATAAAAAACTAATTTTCTGAAAAATTGGAAAAAGGAACGAAAAAAAGTTCGAGAAAAAAGCAGATAGTGAAAAAAAAAAGTCGAGAAATTATTCATTTAAAAAGATGAAATGAAATAAAATCAAAAAATTAATAAAAGGTTTTCTATCGCAAACCTGCTGAAAATGGAAAAGTACGTAGTGAGGCGTAAAAATAAAGAAAAAATGGAATACAAAAAAAGAAGGAAGAAAAAAAAAATGAATAAAAAATTAAAATATCAAAATAAGCAGGTTTTAAAAGCGGAAACTAGCTGAAAAGAATTGAAAAATATGATTATTGAAAATAAAAAAATAAAAAACACCTATAAAGTGTAGAATAAAATAAAATAAGGTGATTAATAAATTTAAAAAAAATAAAACAAGACAGACAAAAAAGAAAAAAACAACAAATATGAGTAAAATAAGGGGGAAAAATTGAGGCAAAAAATGGAGTAAAGACGGAAACTCACTTTGAATCACCTGTTTTGCTATCTATGAGCTGAGAATCCTACTTCCAGCATCACAGTGAGACTGACTAATAATTTTCAGTTTGTCCAGTTTATTTTTCCCCCTTTGAAGGAAAACTGTAATGTAATAACTTTCCAATGACTTGGTTCACTTTTTGAGCCATAAAATTTTCATGGAGGCAAGGATTCGATTCCTTACATCTTTCTCCGAAGTATAACCTTGACTTGGAATGAACTTGAGAACACGTCTTTTCTTCAAACAATTCGAATAACATGCGCGCGTATTTTTATGACTATAAAACGAAGTCGTATTTACGGCGAATCAGTTATGCAATTTGCACGACACGTCCGGTATTCTACAGCTCGTAATTCGAACACATGTTAATAAGAAAGGGTTGAATGAAAAGTAAATTAGCAATAACCGTGTTTTTGTAAAATTTTTATACATTAGAAGCGAAAAGGGGAATTTTAAGCAAATAGAGGCAGGTTTCTAATGGAGAACCTGTATGTATAGGTATACTATCAACTTACTGTTTTTTTTTTTTTACGTACACTCAAACATTAGCCAGTATTACACTCGTTCTGCTCGTCTTTAGATTAAGTGAATAGGTCAACAGTCGAGGGTCCCGAAATTGAGCTTATTTGTGTTATAACTGTCACCGTTTTTGGTAAATTTGGTTTCTAAGTTTTTCAAAATCCAAAAAAAACTGAAAAATTCTCGTTTTGAAAAAATTTTTCAGAAATTTCTACATCATCCATGGTGGTTCTCATTTGGACGGTGTTATTGTGATACCCATTTGTATTACAGCCACACTTAGTACCTAGCCGATGAAAGCAATAACAAGGCTTAAATTTTAGACTCAACGGATCAGGCTGAAATTTGGATGGTGGGGAGACGAGTGAGAAGCCGTTTCTTTTCGCGGTCAACAGCCTCCAAAGCCAAAACTGTGTCGAATTTTACAGTACTTTCCGCTGTTTTTTAGATTTTCAGTTTCAAAGTTCTTTGGAAAAAAATTGAAAATTTTTTCAGAAAATTTTGTAACAAACAAGGTGAACATTTTCCCACCCGTCGTCGAAATTTCAGCCCGATTCGTTGACTTCATTATGTCAGCCATTTTTACAGGAGTTTTCGCTGGCTTTAAACGGTGAAAACCTGCTATTTTTTCAATTAATTTATAATTGTGTAGTCTAGATCGTATACGCCAGCAATGTTGATCCTGGAAAATGAATGCAAAAGTTCCAAATTTTTACCCCTTCGAGGCCCTGAGAATTTTTTTCAGTTTTACTCTTCTCTCGTGGCTGAATAGTTTTTTGTTCTTTGGCCGTCATCAATTTTTATGGCCCACCCTTGTTGGCACAGAAAATCGAGAATTTGGTTCAAAATTATAACCGCAGGCAACACAAATAAGAAAACTGATTTCATTTGTACTCGTATTAAGAAAATTATTCGTGATTTCAAAAAAATTTATCTATTCATTTATGTATTCAATTATTTATCTGTTAATTTATTTGTTTATTAAATTTTATTCATTCAACTAAGTTCTACCTACCTATTTATTATCTGCTTATTTATTTAATTTAAATTCGAATTTTTTTGAAAGAGAGAGAAAAAATAACTTTTATGTAGGTCAGAAATATCACAAAATCACTTTTTTTTTTTTCCCAAACTCCTCGATCTGTAAGGGAATTTTGACTATTTTTCATGTAGGTAGTCCTAAGCTCATTTTATTCATTAAAAAAATTTCAATAATAATTGACATTATTTTTATGAAAAAACAGGGACATGGCAAGATATGTAGCAGAAATTACAAGTAAAATAGTACCATCCAAGATAATAAAAGGAGACTACTAAAAATACTACGAATATCTACAATAAATCCTGTCCCTGTTTGCCTGTAAAAAATAGTAAAAAAAATAGAAACGAGTGCTAATTTTTTTCGATATTGATCACCTAATTAGGTGAGAAACGTCATAACCAGTATCGACTATCATCTGTTAGACCTAACTCGAATTCTTGGCTTCCTTAGCAAAAAAAAAAAAAAAAAACTCATTTTCAGACCTGAGATGCCGTCTTATAAAATCGCATTGCAAAATTTAATAATTAAACCAAACTTACTCGTCATTGCAAACGCTGGAGTGAAATCCTTCGATGCGCAGTACAAATACTATATGTACTATCATTCGACAGAATCCGATCGTGTTTACGACGAATAAAAAGAAATTCCACGATATTGAAAACAGCTTCAGTTTGAATGGTTTTCGATTCTTCATCCATGTCTGCAACGAAAATACCAAAACGACGTACACCAGGCCCACGGTGTATGCTAAAAGTTGATTTTCAAAAACGACGTATTTCAATTCGCGACCAACTCCAGACAACTCCAGTTCAGTAGCAAATGGATGGTAGGGTAGAGAGTAGTTCATTGTGCTGATACGCAGAACTTCAAATAGCACAAAGCGACTGCGCAGTAACTTGAAATGATGCAGCTGATCTCTGGAAACCCTGGAAATGAAAATTTAAAGTTCATGAGTATTCAGCATAAAAAGTTGTAACATAACAATGGAGTAGAATCATCGAAGATCCCGATCTACAACGATCTTCAATGTGACGCACAGGTGGAGGAGAAATGTGACTATAGTGACACTGATGTGACCTATAATTTTTCCAGTGGGTCACATTAGTGTCACAACAGTGCCACTGGTACTTCCTGATTGCTTGAATTTGTGTATACGTCTATGTCACAAAAGTGCCACTGCTTCCTGATTGGTTAAATTTTTGCCACATCTGCGTCACATTTCTCCTCCACAACAATTGTGTCACAATTTTCAGATCCGGATGTGGATTTCGACCAAAATACTCTTTTTAATGACATTAGTCTACCAACCCTCCAGTACATGGTGCTTCATATCGAATCGTATTATCTCAGTCTTGATTCTTAATTTTTAAGCGCAATTTTAAAAAAATATCCTCGAGACCTTGATATTATTTTCGCTAAAATTAAAAAATACACAGTAGACAATATACAATAAAAATATCATCGTTTGAACCTGTTTTGAGCTGTTGCTCAAAGCAATGTACGCAAAATATTCGCCAAGATTCAATTAGTTGGATAGGATTTTTCGCTATTTTATCCGTTTTTTTTTTTTGCTTTTCTTTTAGACTCATTGACGTCATAGATTTGAACTGATGTCAAAATAACATTAGTAGAATGGGACAATATTTCAGTTTCTTGGAAGTAGTCCAGCTTTTGGTTTGAATAATGAAGGCTTCGAATACTTGTCTGGCAGAATTTAAAATGTGAATTTATAGGTTCCGTCGAACGGGGTGACTTTACATTCAAGGGGCGACTTTACCCACTTCGTTTTAGCCCAATAAATAAATTGCCAGGCAAAAATTAAAACCGAAATACGATTTGGATCGAAGCAGGTAGAAGGAGGAAAAGAAAAAAAAGATCGCCGCCCCTACCTCACTTCACCCAGTAACAGAACAAGAAAATAAAGCTGCGATATGGTTTTTTCCTTTTTCTTATTCGTCTTTTTTTTTTAACCACAGACACTCAAAATATTCAGTTCGGTTTCACACGGTTCAAGTTTGTACTTGACTAGTTTCTTTTCAATCGTATGTCTAAGTACAAACATCCTCAAATTTTGCCTCCCCACCCATCAATAACAAATTGATGGGTAAAGTCGCCCCATTGAGGGGTGACTTTACACAAATTTTTTGAAAAATCATAAAAAATAGAAGGAAGGCTGCAAACTCAAACTTTTTTTTACAATTGTGTTGAGAAATGTTAGACCTAAATTTTAAAACCAGATTCACTTCAATAGCTTCAAAATTGGAAGAGTTATTAAAGGACAAAGTTGAAAAACATGAAAAAAGTGTGTATAGTCGCCCCATTCGACGGTACTAAAAGTCTCTATCGTTAATAAAATCAGTTTTAAAAATATCATTTTTTTCCCCCACAGAATCATTTGAAAGTAAGATGTAATCATCGCGAGAGAGATGATAACGAAATTAATTGATATGCTTAGCCAATAAAATTAATATTATGTAGGCTCTGTTCCAATTAAGTCCTCGAGACTACTCGGAAATTTTTCCAATCATGTATAAAATTCATATTGGTGTACATAATTTAATTTGATAAAGACCACAAATTTGTGATTCAATTAGTTGGCAACATTGCACAGAAGGATTAAGTAATCTGTGACAGACAAGAAAGACTTCTTTTTTGCAATGAATTTTCCATAAAATTTTAAAAAGAGGATTTCGCATTCGATATTAACTTGCAGATAAATTTTTTACTCATACCGTCTTGAGTGATTAAGAATTGAATTTTTTTTTTAAATGAAAGGAGTTGAAGAGAAATTTTTTGAAAATCAATTTTTTTACCATATATAGGTATCAGATTGTTTTATTTAATTATCCTGTGGAAAACCTAAGAAATTTCAACTTTTTTATTGGCGCTTAATTCAGTTGTCCTTGACGAGCGAAAAAATTTTAATTAAAACTATTTATCCACACATCGTCGATTTTATTTTATCATATAAAATACAAATTCTCACAAAAAAAACAAAAAAAAAAAACGAATACCTAGGTACTGTAATAAAAAAAAATATTTAAATAAATACGATCGAAATAAGAAAGCAAGGTCAATATTTTTCAAGTTCATTATCATATTTTTTTTCTTATGCAATCTCAACACTCAGTCAAGTTATCCTGGGCTATTTTTCAATCGATTTTTTCTTTATCAAATTGACCTTCACATTAAGCAATGTAGGTGTCTAATTTTATCAAGACGTTCCACTGATATTTTTTTTTTTTTCACTATTCATGCTTTTCATTAACCATCGTACACTCGCCTGCTTTGAAAATAATTATTCGATGCATAATCATGTACGTACCTAATTAATTTCATGTGTTCAACGCAGGTGCTGATTAATGCGAGATTTATCATTTTTAAACGCGAATAGAAATGTAGGTAGATATTTGAGATTCATCTTGTATTTCGGATATTTTCGTAATCATTGAAATACATTTATTTTTTTGACGTTAAAAAAATGATTAGCGATGGGGAAGAAGAATGAATGTTTGTTCCTATTTTTAGCAAGTTTTTAAAAAATAAAATTCGTGTATGTTTTGACTGAATAGCTAATAATGTTTTTCTGTCATTATAGGAAAAAAATATCAACAAACTATGAAAACTACGTTTTGTTATTATTCGCAGATGGGAATGTGATTCTCCTTTATTATTTTTTCAAATCTAAATTCAGTAAGAATAGCCAGGACCGCAGAAAAAAGAAAAATGCAGAATATATTCATTTTTCTTCTTTGCTGGGTATCTTGAAAAATCTTTTTAAAAAAACGTTTGTACGTAGCAAGCTGAAGCAAGACCACAGAACGAATTTACTGAACAGGTTTATTTATTTTATTTTATTCTAGGGGGGCGGGGGAAGAGGTCACAAAGTGATTACAAAGAAACTCGACGATGATCGGCTCCAGATTGTTCTAGTTATAAAAAACAAAATGAAAAACAGACAAAGAATTCATACTTCGAAAGTTAATGAATCCCCACCCCTCATCCACCATATTGGACTGAAGTCAGCGCCAACATCTTTCCTTCGAAAATAGTGAGACGAGTCACAGAATCGAAAAATTTCGACTGAGGAGATGGAAGTTCTATATATGTACTTTCTTGACTCGTGAATTTTTAGTGTTTAAAAATTGGTCTCTCCAGAATAAACTGAAAATTATACAAAATAAAGAAGGACAATTTTTTTGAAAATGTCATTTTGAGAAAATCAAAACTGGACCTCATACTTGATACTGGGTCAGAAAATGTAATTTTGAAGAATGTTATATCCAAATGATTGGGCAAACATTTCACAGGGTATAAAGTTAAGAAAATTTGAAAATCGAAAACTTTTTCAGAACTTCATCAGCAGAATTTACTTAGTTTTTTTCTCTTCTTTTTTTTTTCAAGAATAATTTTTTGCTAAACATTCTGGAAACTCAGAACAATAAAATAATGAAGTTCAACAAAATATGAATAAATTAATTTAAAATAATATGAGAATAATACATTTGAGAAATTAACATCTCAACTTGGAGAAGAAAAAAACCTGTAGTTTGAAAAATTAATGACAATTTTCAACACATGAAAAGTAAATATTTAATTCAACTTTTTGTTACCAACAGGTACGAGTATTTCATTAAATAACACAAATGGGGTCGTAGTCGAGGAGCTATGGGAGGCTAAGTCCATTCTTTAGCCAATGCCCCCCTTTGGGTAGGGAGTGTTGGAAACTGAAAGAAAACATTATGGGGATATAGGGGTTATTAAGGGTAGCACATAAATCCAATCAGTTTAGAATTGAGCAGATAAAATGAAAAATCAAGAACTGCATGCATAAGATAAACAAAGATAGACTACATTTCAAACGAAATTCTGAATGTTGAGTAAATTTACTTTATTGTAAAACTATTAATAAGTAAATTAATATAAACGAATCTATCCAAAAAATAATAATAAAAATAAAAATCAATTCAAAATAAATAAAATAAAAAAATAATAAATTAAATTAAAATAATGATCCGAAAAATCATAAATTAAAAAAATTACGTATTCGATTTCAAAGGTAAATCTGAAAAGTCACAAAAGGTAAAAGATCACGAAGAATTTACCAATCGCACAGGTTCAAAGTTTTCCTCTTGAAATCAACAATTTTCTTCAGAATATTTCGGGTTCAAAGTGGTACCCCATATTTTGAAGCACTTTGTAACTGCTGATGAGTACGACTTTGTGAAGACGGTCGTCTTCTGTCTGCCAATCCAGTATTCTTCGACTTTAACGAAAATGTTTTTGGCTCCATCAGGTATGGTTATTGCTTTGTTCACACCAAGAGTGAAGTCTCCAGAAGAACGAGATTCTTTTTTTCCACCATGATCGAACTCCACACGAAAGACAGCTGTGTAGCCTCCAGTATTACGAACCTTGATCGAACCAGGAGCAGCAGCCGCGTAAGCAGCAAAAGCCACTAACAAGATAACCGCAATATTCAAAGACTGCATTTTTACTTGTTTAATAAATTTTTCAAAATTATCACAACACAACAGCACAGATAGTAGAAAATTTTTGAAATGCAACGAAACAATAACGACAAAGTATTTTTTATACGGAATCCTTATCGTCACTTGACCTTTGATATACTAAAATTATAGAAATTCTAAATGTTAGGGAATCCCGATTTCATTAATAGGTACGTAGTTCGTTGGTCATGAAGAAATTATTTAGATACCGTTTGATGCTATAATAAAATATCATCTCTTCATCACTTTTTAATTGGCACGCTAATCAAAAGTTGATCACTATTTACAAGAAAATCGGGTTAAGAGACACTTACGAACGATGAAAACTTTCTTCACGTAAAAATTCGAAGAATTTACTAATATCAATAACAATAATTATTAATTACACCCGCTCTTTGACCTCAACGAATGAAAGAAAGTTGTTAGTCATAATGTGACATGATTCGCAAAACATATTACGTACTCGTACCTCTAGGAAAAAATCATTCGAGAACTGAGATAACGATTATTTTTATCGAAATTAAAATTATTTGGATTCGTCACGTTCAAATCAAACGAAAGTTTGCCTTTACGTTATAAGAAAACAATAGATATTGAAAAGTAAAACAAAAAAAAAAAAAAAAAAAAAAAACCAAAAAGATAAAGAAAAAACTAAAATAAAATAGATATAGGTACCTATATGAGGCGTAAAATGAATTAAGTCAATTTTTATACCAAAAATGAGTTAGTGATGCCTATTGGATAGAGTTCACTGTGCAGACTACATGCTTCACTGAAGCCATAAACAATTTCCATGGTTTTTGCTATTGGTAGGGAGAAAATAGGAAAAGGGACTCACACAATTTTCATTTTCCAAAACGCATCAAGTCACAGATTATCAATAATGGGATAGAATAGATACGTCGCTCAATGCAAATTTTAAAGCCATCAAAAAATTAAAAAGGGATAGCTGATAGCTTCCTGATACCTGCAGCGTTAGTGCTACTTTAAATTTGAAAAATTTTTCATCACCAGCGACCAATTTTTACATTCACACTATATATTTCACGAAATCACATGTATATCTGCCAATGAATATTGCCAATATTTGTACAGATCCAAAGAAATTTATCATTCACGATTGCCAGAAAGAAATTATTCCAAATTCTCTCGAGAACAAAATTCGTTTATTATTATTGTTGTTATTGTTGTTTTTACAAAATTCAAAGTTACTTGAATACTTGAATACTTGAATAAAGATAAACCAATGCACTTACCTTTAGATATGAATAAAGGAAGCCGGTACCAGTCACCACAATCGGCAGCATTAAAAATACTTTGATTACTTTTGGCCAAAATTGAACGAGCACAATTTTAATGAAAAATTAAATTTTGTATTTTATTTTATTAAAGAAAAGACAACTGTTTCAATACACCATGAACTTGATGATGAAAAACACAACACACAAACTTACAAGAACTATAAGAACAACGTTTACTGAAATTTGCTATTTTGTAAACAAAACCATTTCACAAAATGTTTGGTGACAAAGATGAAAAAAATGAAATAAAAACTGAACCAGTGGAAATGGAAGAACCAATTTTTCGTATTTCCAACAAAAAAAAAAAAAAAAAAAACTATGAAAACCGGTTAAAAATCGAAATTTTGCTATCAGGTCTATTGATGTTAGATCAAGGCAGTGGCGGATCCAGCGGGGGATGAAGGGGAAATTTCCCCTCCCAAATCCAAAAAAAATAGACCGATAATCCACAAAAAAAATCAATTTTCTTGAACCCCTCCCCCTTTATGCTGAAAAAAACACAATCTCATTATTTTAGCATTTACCATGCTTTGAAAAAATTTGGATATCCCTCCCCACCCAAAATGGAGCTCTGGATCCGCCACTGGATCAAGGTTAGGTAGTACTTGAAATACATATCTTCCATGTGGTATACCAAATTTGAACCGCCCAGATTGAAATACACACTCGATTCATTTTTCTATGCACCTGCCAAGAACACAGCGTAGCTAACGCAAAGGGTCTAGCAGGATAAGATAGGTGAAATGACCTTTTTCGAATTTCAACCTGAAACTTGGGGGTCAGGTTGACAATGATGAAAAACTAATTCACCCCAAATTTCAGCCTCCCACCTCGACTGGTTGCCCCCTGGGGAGTGAAAATGTGTTTTGGCCATTTTGAAGGTTTTTTGCCCATAACTTTTTTCATAATTGTTCATTTGATTTGAAATTTTTATGGTAGTTAGTCCTCTATGAGCTCTATCTACCAGCAAAATTTTGCGGTTCCACCTCCAGTAGTTTTCCAGTAACTCCAGCTGGAAATTTTGGAGCTTCTTACCCTATGGAGTCTACAAGTTGAAATTTTCACTGATGATAGCTTATCTAGTCTACATTACACCCATATAATTTGTTTTCCAAAATTCAGGGTGGACAAGGTAGTTTTTTGGCATTGGAATATCAGTTTTTTCCAGTGGCGTCTGCTCTAGGTGTGCAAGGGGTTCACTGCACACCCAACCAAATTCAAAAAGAAATTTTGTCTGTGATTATGGTGATAAATAAATTATGTGTATTTTGTAAGTACTCGTATATGCCATATATTAGATGGTGTTGTGACAGAAAATTCAACGTAAAAAATTTTTATTTAAGACAACAGAAAAAATGGCGCCCACCTGGGGGGTTAAGTGGTGCGGTCGCGCCTCACAATTTAGGGGCCCCATCAGATGGGAATTTTGTCTGCCCTTTACTGAGTGCAATAGTGTGTAAAATGATTTTCATTCATTTTATTATAGCTACTTTTGTTCGTCCTTTCATGCTTAATCTCTTCAATCTATTAACCAACATTTTCGTTTGTACACTTACCTTATCTTTTGTATAACTCTGCACATTTTTCTATAAGTCTTGATGCTTATTGTTCATCAAACCAATTCGTGATGATAGTAGTGTAATTCTATAGTCAATACTGTTTTTATTTTCGTCGCACTGCTCATTCGTTTTTCTACTTTCAACTGAGATTGATATATCATTTTGATTCGAGTATTTTCAACTTGTATAAAAAATCTGTGATTTTCTAATTTCACTTTTCTTACCGAATACATATTATTTTCGTTGATCTGATTTAATTCATTGATTTTATAAGTGCAAATTAGTCTTTTCAAGTGAAAATACTTACAAGTGTATTATTGCAATAATTTTCAAAGTTTCAGTAAGGTAACTTTCTTACCAACTGATGCAATAATCTGTTCAAAGGTGACTTCTTAATTAATTAGTGAAGAAAATACGTACGTACAAAAAATGGATGATAAGTTAATCCTTTCGTTAAGTAAAAGCAGTGTAATAATATCTTATCACTAATTGTTCTGCAGTGCAATGTGTGTTTTTTTTTCATATTTTTGAATCCAGAAATGTTAGGTAACACTAATTTATTGTGATTTTCACCAATTGGATTTACTGTAACTTTGAAAATTATTGCAATAATGCACTATTGCACTCATACTCGTACATATATTTTCTCAGTAAAAAGATCATTGTTTTAACCTTTTCAACTTCAAAAGAAGGAGAAATTAAAAACAAAATACTATATCTGTCTCTGATAAATTTCATTTCAGTACATTTAATTTATTATGTTGAACTTCAAACCAAGGTTTAATTCTGTTGTCTTAAATAAAAATTTATTACGTTGAATTTTCTGTCACAACACCATCTAATATATGTCATATGCTTACAAAATACACATAATTTATTTATCATCATAATCACAGACAAAATTTCTTTTTGAATTTGGTTGGGTGTGCAGTGAACACCTTGCACACCCAGAGCAGATGCCACTGGAAAAAACTGATATTCCAATGCCAAAAAACTACCTTGTCCACCCTGAATTTTGGAAAACAAATTATATGGGTGTAATGTAGACTAGATAAGCTATCATCAGTGAAAATTTCAACTTGTAGACTCCATAGGGTAAGAAGCTCCAAAATTTCCAGCTGGAGTTACTGGAAAACTACTGGAGGTGGAACTACAAAATTTTGCTGGTAGATAGAGCTCATAGAGGACTAACTACCATAAAAATTTCAAATCAAATGAACAATTATGAAAAAAGTTATGGGCAAAAAACCTTCAAAATGGCCAAAACACATTTTCACTCCCCAGGGGGCAACCAGTCGAGGTGGGAGGCTGAAATTTGGGGTGAATTAGTTTTTCATCATTGTCAACCTGACCCCCAAGTTTCAGGTTGAAATTCAAAAAAGGTCATTTCACCTATCTTATCCTGCTAAACCCTTTTTTAAAATCCTTGCTTTGAGCCAACAAAAGTCTCTGGAGATGAAAAAATCTCTAAATTCGATTTTTTTAGTTGAAAATTTGGATTTTAGCCATCAAAAAAATAAATATATTATGGCCTGCAGAATTGTAATTGGAAAACTGAAATACCAAATAATAAAATAATATCATCTCTTATACTTGACGAATAATAATTAGAAAATTAAGACATAATCCTTCAAGTCCTTAAAAGAACACCCTACGATTCTAAAAAATAAAATCGCTAAAATTCCGAAAAATCCCTCAAATCTCTGAAATTCCGAAAATCCCTGGTTTCTGGGATTAATCGTTAATCCCCATGCAGTTGGCATCCCTGCAAGAACAGTACAAGCTGTCAGAAAAAAATTTTTGGGGCGAAAGTTGGGTAAGCATGGCCTACATTAAACCCTCTTCCGGGCCCACCCAACTAAACTGGTTACGCTACCAAGTGGGGGGGGGGGTACAATTCTCACTTAAGTGGAGTTCAAACATAAACCAGGTTCAAGAGACGAAATTACGTTGAAAAAGTTTAGGTTGAACCTCACTCAAGCCAGTATTGTACCCCTCACCCTCAGTTCCTAACTGGTGCATGAGCGAATAAATTATTTTCAAAGAACGATTCAAATTTTCAAATGCTAAATTTCCCTACAGTGCGTCAAAATTTATAGAATAATTATAAAACCCAATTTTGAGTCAACTTCTTTTATTGGAATTCGATTTGCTGAATTGGGATTTACAATAATGAAATTTTATTCAAATTTCGAATTCATCGGAAAATCTTTTTTTCGTTCTACGTGAAAAATGGGAAAAAATAAAAATTTTTAAAAATGCAAATTGAGTTTATTTACATAATAAAATTAATCATGACCGTACACGTAGCTACCTTTATCAATCTAGTTTACAATTTTGAGAAAATAACCATATTTACTGTACCTTAATATATTTGTGGAACGAATTCGGTTGTTTTAAAATTAACATGCAACTTCGTCGTACTTTGGATCCAGAGTAGTTCCCCAGATTTTGAAGCATTTCTGAACAGGATCGGAAAAAGTTTTGGTAAATATGGTAGTTTTTGATCCAGGAAACCAGTATTCCTCAACTTTCAAGAAGATATTTTTCGCTTCGGCAGGAATTTGAATCTCTTTGTTGACGCCAAGCGAGAAATCTCCACAAGAATTAGATTTCCGCTGTCCGCTCAAGTCGTACTCGACATTGCAAGTGGCTATGTAGCCTCCGCTGTTACGAACCAGTAAGGAACCCGCACCAGCAGAAGCGTAGGTGATACAAGCCACCAGCAGGACAGCGACAATTTTCAACGACTGCATTTTATTAAATTCGAAACTATTTTGAAATTAATGAATAAATCACAGCACGAAAGCACGAAGAAATTGTTTAAAACTTATATGGAAACAGTTAGCCAGCTAGGCCCATACCAAGCAGTTTATATACCGGGTTTATCATGTTTTTGAGCCTAAACCGACGGTATGAAGAAGTCAACAAGGTTATCTCAGTTAAGTAATCCTGTACGATTTTTCATATTCAAAACAATAATTCCAATCTTATTTACATCTCTGTAGCGCATTTCGTTCATTTTACTAATTAAGCAGATTACGGCGCTGTAAACTCCGCTCAAAAGTAGGTTTTCGAAGGGAACTATACATTCGTCTCACGAAGCATTAAAATTTCGCGTTCTGAAATTTAGCATACATTGAGTAAAAAATGAATTTCTATTGGAAATCCGCCAGCAAGTTCAGTACGAAAAAATTCTTCACGTTATGAACCTTCAAAATCTTTTTTTTTTTTTTTTTTACAAAAACCAACCAACAGATTGGCTTTAAACTTGAATGGTACTCTTTCAGAAGTTTCTGTTCGCACACCCCGTATCAATTTCAGCTCAATTGGTTCCGTGCCTTCTCTTTTATACACATAGTGGCCATCAAAGCTGAAAAATTCGTTAGAATTCGAAAGAATTCGAATTCCTTCGAAAATCGATGAAAAAACATCGTTTTTAGGCTACATTTTACTCAGGTCGTGCTTTGCCCGACCATTTGGCATAAATTATGTCGGCGCTATAAACTGCCCATAAGACACGAAACATTTGGCTATGGTCGTCCCAAATTCAAAAGATCTGACCGTTTGGCATATATATGTTGGCATTCCCCTACTTCGATGAAGATCTGACCCGTTTGGCCTGGGTCAGCACCTCTAGAATTGATGCAATGGAAGCAGCCCCCTTCACGTGGGCCTTTTTTGAAACTGTGTGAATATTTAAAAGTTTGCACAGGCTAAGAGCTGCTGCGTCACCCCAAAAGAGGAGAAAAAAAAAGGCTACATTTTACCTTCATGTCTAAAGAACCACAAAACCAATCGTCATGAAATATCTACCAGACCTGAAACGCGTCGAGATTGACCTCTGGTGCAAGCCCTATTGGTTCGGTAGTTAGTCCTACCACGTATCTCAAAGAAAAATACAGGATTTTGAAGGACCAAAACACTTTTTCTCAAAAACCGACGAACGAATTGCCCTCAAATTTGAATGGTACGAATAAACTCTCAAGATTTAGACTTCAATAAGTACGTGTTCAGTTAAAATTGCAGTAGTAGTCAGACCAAAATGAATAGCGGGTTTTCTCTTGAAAACCAGCTAAAAAATATAAGAATTATCTTAAAAGTTTTTGATTAATAGGAACAACAAAGTCCAACACCTATCTTGACTTAAAACCGATTTTGCTTTCCAACTGTCGGTACATCAATCAAAATAATACTATTTTCGTAACGAGGTCAGAAAAGTGATAAACATGCGTTTAGAGGATTATTGGCATGTTTCGGATAAAGCGATTGAAGAGTAGATAGTACCTATACCTACACAAACGATGGCAGAGCAACAATTCAATAAAAAGTAAGCTGACAGTCCTACATACACTATGAGAGAAATGCCATTTCGAGAAAACTATTTGAACTATTTTTAAAAGACGTTCAAAATATTGTCAAATACGAGTAAATGCACTTTATCAAGTCAGAACATGTATAATCTTGAAAATCTCATCAATTTTTAACACAATTGAAAAAAGCAAACAAAAGTAGTCTGCCTTTGCCACGAACTGTTTGAAAATGAATAGAGTATAGGCATAATACGTATAGGCAATTTCTTTGACACACGAGTAGCGGCCGGTTGCAGAAATTGTTTCAAGTTCAGAGTTGGGACTGTTCATACATAAGTAGAAGACTGAAAAAACTATACTTACATGAGATGTGTAAAAGCGTTAACTAAATTACAACATACATTGATATTAAATAAAATATGGACAGCTACAGACTGCATTAGGTGAACTTGTAGGAAAAGTATACCGGTGATTATTTTTTGAGAAACTCTCAATAAATCATCTAGACTTTGCATCAACAGAAGTTGAAGGGTGAAATACTCCTCTAACCGAACTTCAGATAAACTGCACTTTCGTTCTCTTCGTGCATTGTCTAATATCACCTTCAATGTGGTATCTGACAATGGCCGAAGTAGAATTTACATGTACAGTTCAACAAAACTTAGCAAACCCTGAAGGTAACATTCAACCAAATGAGAATTTCTTGTTTCGAGGCAATTTCTATCCATTACTGGTATTATGGTATGCTTCACCGGAGCCCGAACTTTACGTCTTCATAAACAACGAAAACGAGGAAAGATAATGAAAAATCAAAGAAATACCAACGAATTTACCAAAAACATTCTCCTCTCTTTTAGACGTTTATGGCCACCAACTTTATCGCAAATTCCGTAATTTTTTGAGAAATTATTGATGAGAGTTGATCTGCTGGCACCGTAGAATTAGAATTTCACATTTCGTTCCCTAGTCATGTATTAATTTTATATTATCAGTTGGGTTTTTTATATTTATTGAACGTAAGATACTTGGTTTAGGACGATTGCGAGACGGGGCCTAATAAGGTTTATTACATTTTCTTAAAAATGGATAACTTAGGGCCGAAATTTCGGCACAGCCAAACAGAAATTCAAAATTCTACCTCTAAAGCGCCAACTGGTCGTTAGATAATAGAATTTCATTTGAATATCGAACATACAGTAAGATTATTTTCTAACTGGTGAAATTATTTTAATAAAAACTGGGGGGGAAAAAAAAAACGAAAAATATGTTAATTTAGTTTATTGCTACATAAACATTATAAGACGTTTGCTTTAATTCTAGTTAATGAATCTGAAAAAAAAAAATTAAAAAATAACCCTTGTTTTACTGTACCTAAATAATTACCAGTTACTGTGGAACGAATGAGGTTATTTTAAAATTAACAATTTATGGTAGAATACTTGGGGTTCAGAGTAGTTCCCCAAATTTTGTAACACTTCTCAGGAGGAGTGGCAAAAGATTCGGTGAAGATAGTCGACAGTGAGTTAATAAACCAGTATTCCTCGACTTTCACGTAGATGTTGGTTGCTCCATCGGGAATTCGAATTGATTTTGTAACACCAAGACTGAAATCTCCAAAACTCTCGGACTGCCTACTTCCATTATAGTCGTACTGGACCTGCCCCGCGGCTACGTAGCCTCCATTATTGTTAACCGAAACGTAACCGTCTTTAGCCGAAGCGTATGCAGCAAAAGCCACCAACAGAATAGCCGCAATTTTAAAAGACTGCATTTTAAATAAATTTACTGGTTCGAAAATTACGCAAAAATCACGACACAACAAAACAGAAAGTTTTTTCAACGGTTGCAAAAATCAATGATTTAGGGAAGCGTACCTATGCAGCTTTTATATTGTGTCCTCAGCTCATTAAATTTTGATTTTAATAAATCGAATTGATAAGTTGGCGATGATAACTTACTTTTCGATGAAGCCTAACGAAATAATTGGCTATACTATCTCACCTCTGAAGATGAAGCATCTTTAATTACTTTTAACCTTTCCAAACCAAAAATGCATGCATTTTTCAGATAATAGGTAGTATAACTGATTGCAATAAATTAATGATCGATACCAAAGTCCAAATCGTAAACAGAAGGAAGAGTTCAAAGATACTTGCATTTTATCACTTCTAATTAACCTAAGGATGTAGTCTACCTTTGCTTCTTTTGCGTAGTTCAAGATTTATTACTTTTTTTTCTTCAGCTCAAATTTCGATATACAGTATCTCTTATGCCTGAACCAAGTATATTTTTTGAATTTTCAAAATTTCAGAATATATTTCGAGGGTTTCAAAAATCCTTTTTTTGGGTTTAAAAAAAAGAGGTTCAACAAAATGAAATTGAAAAAAGCAGCTTCCTCCGGGTGTAGAAAATTCGTTCAAGGATAACGTGAAGGTACATGAATTTAAACGAATTTGGTGCAAAAGTCAATGAGTAAAATGCAAAATGGTGTGGGTACTTTCGAGCTAAAAACTCGGGAAAATTGTCATTTTGGATGCCAAAATGCAAATCCGCTACACGTGTGTCAATGAAATTGCCTGTATTTTGCTTATACATGTATTCGAATTTCTGACTTGAAACTGTTCTATAGTGTGGCCCAAATAAGAAGTGCTTGGCATCACAGGACTACAACAAACGAGGAGACAATATTTTTTATTTCAACCATTCGCTTTCATCAAATCCTTACGACGTCATGCACTTCTTATTTGGGCCTGACGTTAAACTCCGGCAGTCAAGTTAAATCGTAAACTGGGTCAGGGTGATTTAGATGGCATTTTTGCAGTTTCAGAAACGAACCAGGTGGAAAATGTATATGTTTGATGAGAGGCTGAGAAGTTCTGTTCGCACCGTTCATAATTTCTACTGAAATTGCATTTAAATTTATTTTAATGATAGTTTTATTCTCAATTTTGTTTCTAAATAAAATACTAATTATAATGGAATTGTATAATTTCGCCTTCTCCAATATGTTATGTGAATCGGGCATTGTACGAGAAATGTATAAGTTTTTTTTAATAAGTAGTACTCAGCGAAATGAATAATGTTTGGCAAAATATGGAAACTTAATTTGATCTTTGTTTTGAACATGCGCTCACAAAATCGTTCGTTTCTCCTGGACAAAAATAAATTGGCATTCCCCTACTCCGATGAAGATCTGACCTTTTTGGCCTGGGTCAACACCCTTAAATCGATGCAATGGAAGCAGCCCCCTTCACGTGGGCCTTTTTGGAAACATTGTAAACATTTAAAAGTTTGCACAGGCTAAGAACTGCTGCGTCACCCCAAAAGAGGAGGAAAAAAAAAGGCTACATTTTACTATAATGTCTAAAGAACCACAAAACCAATCGTCATGAAATATCTACCAGACCTGAAACTCGTCGAGATTGACCTCTGGTGCAAGCCCTATTGGTTCGGTAGTTCGTCCTACCACGTATCTCAAAGAAAAATACAGGATTTTGAAGGACCAAAACACTTTTTCTCAAAAACCGACGAACGAATTGCCCTCAAATTTGAAAGGTACGAATAAACTCTCAAGATTTAGACTTCAATAGGTACGTGTTCAGTTGAAATTTCAACTCGATCCGATTAAGTAGTTTCTCTGTAATCAGCTTTCAAAAGTCAAACTTTGAGCGTAAATACACGTTCAAATAAATAAATACGAGTAAGTTAAATGAATGAATAAATAAATGAAGAAAAAAACGCCAAAATGCGAGATGGGAAATTTTGGAATCCTCAGATCATGAAACGAAAAACTATGTGGGTCCCATGCTTATATTTGTAGTAGACAGACCAAAATGAATAGCGGGTTTTCTCTTGAAAACCGGCTAAAAAATATAAAAATTATCTTGAAACTTTTTGATTAATACGAACGACAAAGTCCAACACCTATGTTAACTTGGAACCGATTTTGCTTTCCAATTGTCCGTACATCAATCGAAATAATGCTATTTTCGTAATGAGGTCAGAAAAGTGATAAACATGCGTTTAGAGGATTATTGGCATGTTTCGGATAAAGCGATTGAGCAACAATTCAATAAAAAGTAAGCTGACAGTCCTACATACACTATGAGAGAAATGCCATTTCGAGAAAACTATTTGAACTATTTTTAAAAGACGTTCAAAATATTGTCAAATACGAGTAAATGCACTTTATCAAGTCAGAACATGTATAATCTTGAAAATCTCATCAATTTTTAACACAATTGAAAAAAGCAAACAAAAGTAGTCTGCCTTTGCCACGAACTGTTTGAAAATGAATAGAGTATAGGCATAATATAGGCAATTTCTTTGACACACGAGTAGCGGCCGGTTGCAGAAATTGTTTCAAGTTCAGAGTTGGGACTGTTCATACATAAGTAGAAGACTGAAAAAACTATACTTACATGAGATGTGTATAAGCGTTAACTAAATTACAACATACATTGATATTAAATAAAATATGGACAGCTACAGACTGCATTAGGTGAACTTGTAGGAAAAGTATACCGGTGATTATTTTTTGAGAAACTCTCAATAAATCATCTAGACTTCGCATCAACAGAAGTTGAAGGGTGAAATACACCTCTAACCGAACTTCAGATAAACTGCACTTTCGTTCTCTTTGTGCATTGTCTAATATCACCTTCAATGTGGTATCTGACAATGGCCGAAGTAGAATTTACATGTACAGTTCAACAAAACTTGGCAAACCCTGAAGGTAACATTCAACCAAATGAGAATTTCTTGTTTCGAGGCAATTTCTATCCAATATCCATTATTGGTATTATGTTATGCTTCACCGGAGCTCGAACTCTACGTCTTTATAAACAACGAAAACGAGGAAAGATAATGAAAAATCAAAGAAATACCAACGAATTTACCAAAAACATTCTCCTCTCTTTTAGACGTTTATGGCCACCAACTTTATCGCAAATTCCGTAATTTTTTGAGAAATTATTGATGAGAGTTGATCTGCTGGCACCGTAGAATTAGAATTTCACATTTCGTTCCCCAGTCATGTATTAATTTTATATTATCAGTTGGGTTTTTTATATTTATTGAACGTAAGATACTTGGTTTAGGACGATTGCGAGACGGGGCCTAATAAGGTTTATTACATTTTCTTAAAAATGGATAACTTAGGGCCGAAATTTCGGCACAGCCAAACAGAAATTCAAAATTCTACCTCTAAAGCGCCAACTGGTCGTGAGATAATAGAATTTCATTTGAATATCGATCATACAGTAAGATTATTTTCTAACTGGTGAAATTATTTTAATAAAAACTGGGGGAAAAAAAAAAAAAAAACGAAAAATACGAGTATGTTAATTTAGTTTATTGCTACATAAATATTATAAGGCACTTGCTTTAATTCTAGTTAATGAATTTGAAAAAAAAAATAAAAAAATAACCCTTGTTTTACTGTACCTAAATAATTACCAGTTACTGTGGAACGAATTAGGTTATTTTAAAATTAACAATTTATGGCAGAATACTTGGGGCTCAGAGTAGTTCCCCAAATTTTGTAACACTTCTCAGGAGGAGTGTCAAAATACTCGGTGAAGACAGTTGACAGTGATTTAATAAACCAGTATATCTCGACTTTCAAGTAGATGTTGGTTGCTCCATCGGGAACTCGAATTGATTTTGTGACACCAAGAGTGAAATCTCCCGAACTTTCGGTCTGCCTCCTTCCATTAAGGTCGTAGTCGGCAGAGAACGTGGCTACGTAGCCTCCACTATTGTAAACCGAAATGGAACCGTCTTTAGCAGAAGCGTATGCAGCAAAAGCCACCAACAGAACAGCCGCAATTTTAAAAGACTGCATTTTTAATAAATTTACTGGTTTGAAAATTACGCAAAAATCACGACACAACAAAACAGAAAGTTTTCTCAACGGTTGCAAAAATCAATGATTTAGGGAAGCGTACCTATGGAGCTTTTATATTGTGTCCTCAGCTCATTAAATTTTGATTTTAATAAATCGAATTGATAAGTTGGCGATGATAACTTACTTTTCGATGAAGCCTAACGAAATAATTGGCTATACTATCTCACCTCTGAAAATGAAGCATCTTTAATTACATTTTCCCTTCGCAAACCAAAAATGCACGCATTTTTCAGAAAATATATACCTATTATAACCGATAGCGATAAATTAAAATGATCGATACCAAAGTCCAAATCGTAAACAGAAGTAAGAGTTCAAAGATACTTGCATTTTATCACTTCTAATTAACCAACCTTTGCTTCTTTCGAGTAGTTCAAGATTTATTACTTTTTTTTCTCTCCGAGTTTTTAGCACCAAATTAGCTCAAATTTGGATATACAGTATCTCTTATGCCTGGACCAAGGATGTTTTTTGAATTTTCAAAATTTCAGAATATATTTCAAGGGTCTCAAAAATCCTTTTCTTGGGTTTTAAAAGGGCGTAGAAAATTGGTTCAAGGATAACGTGTACTCGAATTTAAACTAATTTGGTGCAACAGTCAATGAGAGAAATGCAAAATGGTCAGGGTACTTTCGAGCTAAAAACTCGGGAAAATTGTCATTTTGGCTGCCAAAATGCAAATCCGCAACACGTGTGTCAATGAAATTGCCTGTATTTTGCTTACACATGTATTCGAATTTCTGACTTGAAACTGTTGTATAGTGTGGCCCAAATAAGAAGTGCTTGGCATCACAGGACTACAACAAACGAGGAGACAATATTTTTTATTTCAACCAATCGCTTTCATCAAATCCTTATGACATCATGCACTTCTTATTTGGGCCTGACGTGAAACTGGGGCAGTCGAGTTAAATCATAAACTGGGTCAGGGTGATTTAGATGGCATTTTTACAGTTTTCAGCATGAAGTGAAATGTTCTATATTATGTAAAAGATATTTAAAAAATTTTCAGCGCAGCAAGCCCCGCTACAAAAGCTGCCTGTTTGTGGATGTCAAAACCGAAATTAATAGAATGTTTTCTCTCAAAACCCTGCGAAAAACTAATAACAGTTTTTGTTTTGGGGAGATCGTTGTAACTATAAAAGACCAAATATGAGAGAAGAAAAGAAGTTTTTTGAATTTTTTGAACAAGTTAAAAAAAAAGAGCTATTCTGTCTCATTATTCAACATTTTTGAAAATCTACGAGAATTTTTGAAATATTTGTGACGAAACAAAATAAATTTTTATTGCTTTAACTTATTTACTTTTTCATTCTATGCACTTGAAAGTCATTTCAATACTATAGAATGACATTCAGTGTTGCCAGAAGAGATGAAAATGTAAGGGTAGGCAAAGTCCCTGATTCGTAAAGTCATCCCTGTTCATGACCGACATAAGAAAAGGAAAATTTTTATTTCAATCTTTTGGGTTAGGTTAGAGTTTCTCAACACTGCATTTCGCAGATTTTTTAATAATATTAATTAAGTACAAGATTTTGATTTCTTCACCCACGTTATATAACTAATCGATAATATTAATACAAAAATTAACCACAATTTCACCCGAGTTGGCATGTTATCATAATTACAATCTATAAAACTGACGGTGCATTTACGTAACTATATTAAATTTTTTATGAGGTACCTCGCCAAATAGTTCTCAGAATTTTTCTTCAATTAACGAAAGCGAAAATGAATAATTTGATTAAAAATCATATCGAAGCTGCAAATCATTACTTAAAATACACCGAACAAAGATAACTCACAAGTCAGCAACTACTTCTAAATTTTTCTCTCAATATTATTTTCAAAACAAATTTAGTCTTTTACTAAAGCGGATAAATCATATATTTTTAAGCCCATTACATACGTAAGTAAAAAAAGAAAGAAAGAAAAACAAAAAACAAGCTAAGCCCCAAGTTCAGAAAACTATTTAGAACAAAGCATAATAATGAAGAAAGGAAGTATTAAAAGTTATGGCAATGCACTCGATATAATCCCTTTGAGAGAGTAAAATAAATAAAAACATTACTACGAGTACAATCGACTGAACTGAAAATTCATCTTACGAAATGGATAATGGGTATATTGGCCAACAATACTGAAAATCTGAGTAGTAATATTGAAGGAAAAATGAGGAATTATTAATCCTTTAAAACTGACAATAAAACTTATCATTACAACTACCACTTAGTGATATGGTCGATTTATTTATTTCTTGAATAATTACTCAACTTTGAAGTCTACATTTTCATCGATTAAGTTATTCCATTTTGGGACACTATATTATTTTACTTGTAAAAATATGGAAAAAACACTTAATTGCTTCGGAATATTGAAATAAATGTTCGTGATTTCAGCAACCAAAATAAAAATATTTTCGAAATAAAAATGTTGTAGCTGCTGTTTGTTTTGCATATAGATATCATTTTCAATTTACCGTCGAACGGGGTGACTTTACATTCAAGGGGCGACTTTACCCACTTCGTTTTAGCCCAATAAATAAATTGCCAAGCAAAAATTAAAACCAAAATACGATTTGGATGGAAGCAGGTAGGAGGAAAATAAAAAAAAAATCGCCGCCCCTACCTCACTTCACCTACTAACAGAACAAGAAAATAAAGCGGCGATATGGTTTTTTCCTTTTTTCTTATTCGTCTTTTTTTTTTAACCACAGACACTCAAAATATTAAGTTCGGTTTCACACGGTTGAAGTTGGTACTTGACTAGTTTCTTTTCAATCGTATGTCTGAGTACAAACATCCTCAAATTTTGCTTCCCCACCCATCAATAACCCGTCAATAACAAATTGATGGGTAAAGTCGCCCCATTGAGGGGTGACTTCACAAAAATTTTTTGAAAAATCATAAAAAATAGAAGGAAGGCTGCAAACTCAAACTTTTTTTTACAATTGTGTTGAGAAATGTTAGACCTAAATTTTAAAACCAAATTCACTTCAATAGCTTCAAAATTGGAGGAGTTATTGAAGGACAAAGTTGAAAAACATTAAAAAAGTGTGTAAAGTCGCCCCATTCGACGGTATCAGAAAGATAAGAAAAAAATACGACACAACAAATATTTCGCTAATTGTATAGATAGACCATATGGACGAAAAATGATTTAATAAACAGAAAAAAAAAAAGTGTAATTCGAACGTACGATTATCGGGGAGAGAGGGGTACAGACCAAAATCATCTCATATTTTTCCACTGTCTTATCGAGGCTGCCATTTGTGTAGCGACTCATTTAAAAAACTAAGATAACATCTTCTTGAAAGTTAAAAATCCCGAGTAGTTTGATTATTTTTATTTCTCAAGCATCGAGAATTTTCGCTGAAAAGGAAGAATGTAGTGAAAAACAGGTTTCAATTAAAATAACAATTTTACATAACACTAAAAATTCTAAATAAATAACAGAAAAGTTTTCTGGCTTTTTCGTGTTTCATTGAGGTGGCTTACAAGGTTCACCTTAACATTCTTCCATTTCTTAGACTACGACTGTATCTGAGGAAAGGATGCTTCGAGTGAAAAATATACATTTTCAATATGAAAAAAAAATCTGAAATACCTCAAAAAAATTCAGAAAACATTTCACTTTTTCTTACGGTTTGAAATCCTAATTTTCATTTACTCTACGATAGATTATTATTAGTTTTTTATTTGAATTCTATGTGATGAGTAAAATAATAGTTATGAAAAATTATGAAAAAAATTTTTTCCATTCAAGTAGAATTTTCAAGGGGAATATAACTTAGGAGCATTGTGGTATATAACAGAAATAAACTGGAAAAATTTCAGATCAATTGAATCATTCGAAGTCCAATTAAATTACTTTTTGCTTTTGCAATATTTTGTAATCCCATGTTACCATTTTTCCAAAAAATTTATTCTAAATTATTTCTAATGATTTGATCGAGCTGAAATCTATTTCAGATTAAAAAATTAAAATACTACCCAAAAAAGGCAACAACTAGCCTATATTACCCTCATTTATGGCATAAGTCCATACAAATTTTCAGACCACTGAATTCTGCATTAAATTTTACATAAGAAATCAAACTTGCAGTTTCATAAGGGATTTTTTTATGAAGAAAAACATAGTCTAAACTTTGAAGGCCCTTTTCTTGACCTTTAGAAAAAATGTATTATCAAATTTCTTCAACTTCAAGTTGTAATAACTCGGTCGTCAGTTTTAGAGCAACGAAGATATAGCGATTCTATCAATGAATTTAGCATTACATTCTCTATCAAAAACGCGAAATATCTTAATTTTGTCAACCTTCACCCAAAACATTCTTTTCACAGATACCGTCACAATGGGCAGATTTAGAAAATTTTTTCCTTCATTAATTTTCTCACTTTTTTATTTTTTCTTTTGACAAAACAATAAATTACATCACCAACAACGTTAATGACATTTTAACACTGCAAAGTCACTTAAATGAGGAAATAATAATCTGTAAATGGCTTAGTAACGAACCCATTAAAAAAACAGAATCTAAATACTGAAGAGACCAGAAAGAGGAAGAAACATCAATTAAACTTGACTATTGGAACAAGTAGAGAAAGAAAAAAATTGAACATATAATTTGGCACAATTGTACTTGCAAAATCGACATATGGCAGTTCGTGTTTGTAGAGACCAGTGGTCAGCATGAGATAGATTTTGCATGCTCAAATGCCAGAGCATTTTCATTTTGTAATTTCTCATTAAGTATAGTATTTAGTGAAAATGCTCGACCCTAGTTCGTCGTATTTGGGGTTACCTATTTTCCCATTTGAAAATGTAGAATTTACAAATGCTATGGACAGATTTTTAAAAAGATACCAGTTTATCGGATTTGTGAGTGGTTTAGTTTACGTGCTCGGCGTTTTCAGTCTACAAAAATGGATGCAAAATCGTAAAGCTATTGCATTAACGTCATTCTCAATATGCTGGAACCTGCTGTTGACCTGTTTGAATACGCTGGCTGCGGTTAGAATTATTCCATTTTTGGTATCCCTGTTGGTTCATACCTCCTTTTATCACAGTGTTTGTGTAGACATGTAAGTATTTTGGGGTTCCCCCTTACAGTAAGTCGTAAATGAATTCCGATACTTTGTTGAAACCAATTTTAGAAAAATACCCTTGCTCCATTTTTTACCTAAAATTTAGAAAATGTAATTTATTGTTGAAAAAAATTAAAGGGACACCACGTGAAGAGGTCAATTTTTGTATTTAAACAAAAAAAATGAAAAAATGGGAGATAGAGCTCATAGTTATACTCTACTGTTAACGAATAATGAAAATAGGTCAGGTTTATTTGAAACTGCAGGTCAGTAGAAACTAAATATAATATGTATTAACCAAAGAATAATTCTATTGATTTGAAGAAGATTTTCTAAGGTTGAAAAAAAAATTTTTTTCGATCTATGAATGAGAGTACAGAATTTAATAAGTACCAAAGAAGGTATGTCTGACGAAAGAATAAAAAAGTAGACCAAAACCAGATAAAAGATGATTAAATTGAGAAACTGAGGATTATAGAGCTTTTGATTCAGTGCAGATAGATATCTCAGATTTTAAAAATCTTGCATAAATTATCTTTGAGCAGAAACATTAAGTACCACCTTCAGAACTACCACCTAAAAGTCCCTTATAATCCACCAGCCGCTTGTGGGTAGAGAGGAAGAGAGTAGGGTATTTCAAGCTCTGTTAATGGGTTAAATTGCAAAGGAGGGGGATGGCGAGAAGATCATTTAAATGAATATTTTTTATACTTTTGCAGTCCAGATAACACAAAGTTTTCGAAAAAATAACAACAAAAATCAATAAGGTTATTCAACTAGGTAGTGGAAGAATTTTTTTTCATAAAGAAAGTGCCTACCTTTGGTGCTTTCTATTTCTGTTTCTATGACAGATACAAAAACAATGATAAGAAGAAAAGTTGTAGATAATTTGATGGAAAATATTTTTTGTTTCAAGCATTTTTTTCAAAAAATGTACCGTTCGAGAGTTTTACTCAAAAATCAAAAAAATGTGAATACATTTAACCTCCTTAGGGAGGGAGGGGGTTGTGGCAGGTGAATTTTAGGAGAACTTTTAGGGGGGTGATTCAAAAAATGGTCCTCAATGTTTCTGCGTAAAAATTTTTCGGCAGGATTTGTTGCACTTACATTGCATTTTGTCGTCTAATTGCACTGCACTAAGAGCGTTTGGGAGTAACAGAACAAGTCGAAAATCATTATTTTCCAAAATGACGTTTTTGAAGGGTGATAAAATGGTCCGATTGTATGATTTTTTCCAAATTCTAGATTTCCAGCATTTATAAATTTATGAAAACAATCCTAAAATACCAACAACTATTCCAGACGTATTATCTCTTCAGTGTCTCAAAAACTTCGGTTTAGAAAAATTCAATTTCCTTGGAACGTCATAGCTGTATGTAGGAGTCAGAAGAGGGGAATTTTGGCCTAATTTGGCATTTAAGCATCATCACACCCAATTTTGAATAAACGGTGGGCTCAGACGATAAACTCTAATACACCGACAGATATTACGCGCGTAGCATAAAATTATGTTAATTTTTCAAAAAATTTTCAATTTACTTTCTTTATTGATAGAGAATTTCAAATTTACAAGTTCAAATATTTGAGCACGAAAAAAAAAGATAATTTTCTTGGACTTTGTACGTTTTTTACCAGGGCCAGCGAAATGATGCCACCGATTAATTGTTTTAAAGCAAAAGCACGTTCCATTAAATTAGGTACCAACCAGAAGTTGAAGATTTTCTAATTTCACTTGCTTTTGTTTTTCTTCCCTCGTAGAACCTTCCTGGAAGATCAAGTCTGCGCTTTTTGGGTTCGCCTGTTCCCCCTCATGAAATTGATCGAATTGGGCGATACTTTTCTCATAGTCGTACAGAAACGCAGATTAGCGACCTACTACTGGACTCATCACCTTGGCGCTTTATTACTCTCATGGTATTTGTATCCGTACGAGCCCTCAGTAGCTGTATGGCTGACGTTAATCATTAATGTGTTCCATGTTCCGGTTTACATCTACGCTACCCTCCGTTCGTTGAAGATGAAAATGCCAAAAGTAGCACGAGACGGTTTAGGATTACTGGAAATCGTACATATGACAATTAATCTCGCGCTTTGTATAATTCTCTTCTACTACATGTATCGTAATGTAAACTGCAACATCACCATACTTAATGTCACTTTGTTGACGTTAATTTATGCTCTCTGCTTGGCATTGACAGCGCATCTCTTCGTTCAACGACTTTGGTATAGGAGTAAACTCAAGGTAGAAAAATCTGTTCCATAAACATGCTGACTAAAGGTGCGGAAGTAGGAAGTTTCGTTTAATTTTCTTAATTTCAGTCTCTTTACAAATATAACTTTCCGAATTGAATTAGTTTTTTGTCGGTTCAGAGGGCACTCGTGATATCCAAATCGATGCAGATTTGTACTCTTTGACAGTGTGAAGGTAGATTATCAAATCTTCGTTAATTAGTTTTCTTTGATGCTTCAAATTTTTAATGACTCGAAGAACTTGGAAAAATAAATAACAATAAACTTTCAAAGAAAGTCAATCTGCACAGATATACGTCACACTGAGAAAATGTCAAGATGCCACTTGTTTCGGCGAATCAGGCTTTCGAGCCGTATTTATGGTGTTACTTGTGACACCCATCGCATCAGGCCTTCAAAACATTGAGCCAACACTGAGAAAATAGATCGACTATAAAATAATTTGCTCGCTTCAAGTCTGAAGAAATTTCCATTTATGGTATGCCATTGGAAAAATCTCCCTCCATTTATGAAACGTCTCTTTCAAATCCTAAATCCAGCCCTGACCCATATGGTGTCTCCAAGATATTCAAAACTCAGTACTATTCCAATAATAGGTCTTCAAGAATCCAGTTATTTGGATTGTTTTACAAGTTATCATGAGAAGAGTTTCATAAATAAATTCTCACAGCACAAAATCAAACACAATGAGTTTGGTTCTCAGTTCGTATTCGAAATGTTCGTTGATGAATCTGTGGACTCCATCCATGCCCAAGGTGTCATCTGCCCTCTTTAAATAAAATTCTCTCCTGTGCAGAGAGAGTCCTTTATTGGTAATACAACTAATAACCAAATTTGGCCCTTGAAGAATTGTATCAGCTACCACACTAACTTGGCACTACTCAAACAAAACGACACATAAGTCATTCACACGTCTGCATGCATTATCGAAAGAAAGTCAATTCTCCAGTGCTTGCATTTAACATAAACGTTCTGCACTCTTTGACGTGAATGAAACTTGGAATTTCAATTTTCAACATTCAACCCAACGGATTCCGAAATTCTATTTAAAAAACGTAAAAACAAAAACGACTCGTTAGAAAGAAATGCGTCGTTTACTATGTACAAGTATCATTTTTCTTCCAAATATATTTGCAACACTTAAGACCTTAAGAAAAACAAGAAAATTGTGTTTCGATAATATCGTTCACCAGAAACGATATCTATTATACTCATATACAGACCGGCGTTTATAAGATAGCCACAGAAGCAATAAACGAATTACACTTAATACAAATTATAAATAAAATGAAGAAAAACAGAAGAAAAAAAAAAAAAAAAAGAACCCTAATGGAGTGATAACCAACGCCATTGCGTCAATTAAAAAACTATTCAAATCACCGAAACGCGCCCATTCGGTACCCGAGACGTCAACAAATTCAAATTATCGAGTTCCCTAATAAAATTCTGTTCATCATGTTCAAGGAATGACTACTCGCATTCATACGAATATGAAAATAAAATTCCTACTTTGTGCTGTACGCACTAAACAGCCGCTTTTCTCGACGGTGCCAACAGGGCTGAAGCTGTTATCGTTTCTGGAAACAGGTTGTGGTAATTGATAACAGGAACATAGGCAGCTGTGATCATTCGACCTGCAACAAAAATTTAAAAAAATTTTTTCTGCCACCTCGACGAGAAGACCTGGGAAAGGAGTAGGTTTCGTGGCATAAACGAATACCAGGCTGATGGGTTTCAAAGTCAGTTTATGGTTCGAAGTAATTCGACTGTCTGATGGCACCATCTGGTTGAGATTTTTTGATTAATGTACTAAAATATACGACTTGAAAACGTATACTCTGTGAACTAAATATCCACTTCCCATTCCACATGAGTAAGAATCGAAAAGATTATCCAAATAAACGTTTAAACCACGTTTGGTAACAAGATCATTCACATTCAACACCTTTTTTTCCATTTGAATCATGAGAGGGTGGCTGTTTCGTTCAATTTTTTACTTTACCGACTTCGTTCTTCATGATTGGATTTACAAAGTCGACTGCACTGGCAAACTTTAATTAAATAGCTCAACGCAACAAACAGCCAACTACAATTTTCAAAATGTACGAAAAAACTGGACAATTTTGGGGGGAAACAGAACACAGAAAGCTGAAAACTTGATGTCCACTGGGTATAAAACACTCTTCTAAAAAAATCAAGATGATTGTACTCGCATTTAAAAAGAAATTAGATTTTGAAATTATTTGAAAAACCTGGCCGGTTGATGCCTCGAGTTGACATTACTGTTTTCAAATGTTCGAAAGAGTAGTTCAAATGTTCGGAATGATTTACTTTTACATAAAAATTAATTCATTCAATACATCAAACAATATGATTATTATTTTTTTTTAATTCTTTTGAAATGAAAATGTAATTTTTGCACTTGGCAGGTTGTTGCCTCAACATGCTCGAGCTTGGCTTTTATTTTTTTGCCATAATTTGCAAATAAAAAGTGATTTAAACGCTTAGGAACTACTTTTTTTTTTTGCACACGAATGTGTGTTTTCATATTTAGAGCGATAATCTATGTACAAAGAAGTCAATTTTTAAAAATACGAGTATGTCAGTTGGCTGGTTGTTACGTAGGGGTATTCAATTGGAGCATAGGACTTCGAAGTTCTGTTTTCAAGATGAATTATAGCGAAATTTGAACTAAGTTCAGCGCATTGACATTCAGCCAAATGCATGTTAATAAAAATATTACGAGTCAAAAATAAGAAGCTAAAAATGAAAAAAAAAAGTAATCATTTTGATATTTGTCATTTATAGTCACTTCTGATTCAAGAAAAAAGCAGATATCATGGCACAGCATACGCCACCAACAGGTTTTATAACTGAAAAATTTCTGCATTTCAGTCAATGACTTTTTTGCCGCTTTACTTATCTGTTTCAAAGGTTATCTAATATTATAGATAAGGGTTGGAAAAAGAAAATACGAGCACTCACCGCCAAACCAACGGCCGTGCAAGGAATTGACTGCAGCTACGGCCGTCGTAATTGTCGAACATTTGACATAAACATTACCCTGTGGAGAAACTTTGTCAACATAAACGTGTATGCAACCGCCGTGACGATTACACTCTTCGATTACATCGTCTTTGATTTCTTGTTCCCAATTCGGAGCCGATTCACTGAAAAATGAATACAATATTAATCTCATAAATTCTTCAACTGATGCTATTTCATTTAGAAATTATCAACTAATGCTGTAGCAAATACATTATTAGTATTTCCCCGCCTCATAATTCGATATTTCAGGAACAATTTGTTGCGAATTCATTTGAACTTCGATTCTAAGTATACTTGGGCTCTTTCAGATTTTCAAGTCGTAAATTCGACAATTTTCAAAAATTTGTGTTCTATAACATAAGAACGGGCAAAAGTTTTGAAGAAAAGCATTACCATACTTTTTTCAAAACAAAATCGAGCAATTTCTAAGGCATTTGTCAACATTACTCGGACATTAAAATATTATGTAAATACCGAATACCAACTTATAATCAAGCATATCAACATTAATAATTAAAACTTACGAAGTTGGATCAAACATATTCGCCAGAAGGAAACACTGTGTCGCGATGGGTGGAGCAGGAGTAGCTTGTGGTATTATCGGAGCTACTGGGTTCAGATTTAAGGCACTAGCGGCGGCTGGAGGTATCTGCATACCAGTACCTGCAAATTGAAACAAATTCAATAAATTAGCATTATCACGCTAACCAATTTACTTTTTCTTCCGAGGCTAGGCTTAGTAACGTATAAAAAAAGAAGAGAGGGAGGATGAGGTAGAGATGAAATGACGCCAAGCTGAGTAACCTATCAAAAGAGGAGGCGGAAGAGGTGAAGTCGTGCAGTGAGAGTGTCATCAGGCCCAAAGTAAGCTCTAGGTTGAATGCTTCAAACGAAGAGCTTGAATCAAGCCGGATGGTGTCCTCAAACTTCACATACTCGCAGCAAGATTCATCAGGAACACAATACTTACGTTATTCGATGACATTACTGGTTGAGAATTTCAAACAAGGAGACAGAGTCGAAGAAAGTACAGAAGACAGTGGCGGAGCGAGAGGAAAAGGCGGAGGCAGATGTTGTCCGAGTTTCTTTGACCCAAGTAAATTGCGGGATAAGGAGTTGAAGGCTCTTGTTCAGAATAATAAAAATAGGAATACTTACCGACGCGAGATTTTAAACCGAAGAGGAAAGGATAAGATGATTCACAAAAGCTGTAATTCACTGATAAAAAAAAAAGGAATTCACACACACAAACCACTAGAAATCGAATACACTTATCGTAAAAAATCAATTTATTCCCCGAACATGAAACTAACCACTTTTCACTCCACCCTCTGAGATCCCGATAGAAGATCGCCAAAAATGAACCGGCGTAAATGCGATTCAATAAAATATAATTTTCTCAGTAAATAAAATCCATCTACTCCCCGGAGATGTTATTACGTATTTTTATTCAACGCTCCCAGTCCCCGATTTCCCAAATGCGTAGCGTTTGCAACGAAATAAAATCGTTTCAGCCAACTTTCAACGGCTGCGTTTCAAATTTAAAATTATACACGTAAGATTCAGATAAATTTTCAAATTTCCACGCGTATAAAGACAACAAACAATGGTATGGAATTCGTTCGTTGTTTTTCATTGAAAAATTCCGTTAGTACCTACTCGTATATAAAATTAGATTCCATTCGAAGGAACAACTGCCCGAAAAAAAAAACCATAAAATCATGCAATAGTTCACCTAGCTACTTTAGTATCGCAGCACTAGTGAATCATCCACTTCCAACTAAATAATAATTTAAAGTTAATTCGAATTACTTACCCTCAGCTAGTTTGTACATAAGTTGGAGTCTACCCGTGGCACCCAGATCGATACCAGCTCTTTCGTCCGTTTCGTCGATACTCGGACCGGTCGAGTTGAATTCGTGTCTTTCCGTCACATTATTGACTTTCATAGGCCGACCAGCCAGTTCAAATCCATTCATTTGCTCTAATGCTTTCTTCGCGTCTTCGGAATTATGATACTGAAATGGAAAATAATTAGGTACATGAAAATATTATGTACAAAGGCCAAAATGGAAAGGGACGGAAATTCGAAAAAATTTACGATTATTATTTTCAATTGGCATGGTAACACGAAATAACTTTAATACAGCTATCTCTCGATAGTATTTATCCCAAAACCGAACACAGATTGTTTGTAACATTTGAGGTCGCATTGACTCCTTGCGAATCAAGCCTTTCATATCAAATGACAATTTAATTTAGCATTCTCTTTCCCACCAACACACGATACAAAATACATGAGTTGGGTCTACTGGAATGCTTCATTACGATAAGAACACAATTTTTGAGGAAGTAATAATTGAATCGTGGCCAACGTTTCACTACTCATTATTCAACGATTTTATAACATCCTCAGAAACAAATTACCAAAACTTTAGACCCAATAAAATCGAGTAACAATTATTCTCAGTAGTACTCACCGTCACGAATCCATAACCCTTTGAGCGATTCGTTTCCGGATCAGTCATCAACATTATGCTGTCAATTTTACCAAATGGTTCGAATATGCCTCGCAGCATGTCCTCCGTAATATTGTAATGCAACGACCCGACGTACAATCGAACAGGACCAGGATGATTACGAGGCATCAAATTTGGCATCGAATTACCCATTCTATTCTTTTCAGCTTGCGTCGGTTGCACGACGATCGGGATACCCAGTAATTTCTGGCTATTTAATCCTAGAGCCTGATATTTCAAACAAAATTTTATATCCAGGGATAAAACAAGGAAAACAAAAAAATAAGTGATAATAAGAAAAATATAGTTGTTCCTTACCAACGCAACAGATTCTGGATCTTTAAATTCGATGTATGCGATTCCCTTAAAACGCCGCGTTTTATTACAAGTAATCAATCTCACATCTCTGACCTGTAAAAATTAAACCTGAATAAGAGGCTGGAACAGTTCCACAATGCTATTTCATTTTACATATCTCACGCTTCGACGAATAAGCGTTATTAAGATGAGTAATTCACATTTTTTTCATGTAAAATAGTGTGTTTTGACTACCTTCACTGATAACGAACGACATCGAAATCAGTACGACAACAGGCAGGCAAAATGATTCATGTTGCATTGTTTTCCATTCCGAGAATGAATAATTATCGGAATACTTATCAATGCGAAATTAAACCACAAATAAGGTAGATGATTTACAAAAACTGTAATCCATCAGTTCAGTAAACAAAATTCCCCTTGATGAGGCCGAAAAAAAAAAGAAATGAGAAGGCAAAGAAGAAAGGAGTGATGGCGGAGAAAGAGGTACGGTGAAGCTGCGGAATCAATCAGTGAGAGACTGGAGGAGTAATAAAGGTAGAGGTAAAATGTCACCAGCAGACCTGCAGTAGGCGAGGCTGAGACAATAAAATAATACTCGAATTTTTTAAACAACACTCACTTTGCCTACGGACGAGAAGAATTCTTCCAAGTCCTTGGCCCGAATTTTCTGAGACAACTGCATACAGAATATAGTCCTAGCATCTCGTTCTTCAGGTGTTAGATCGTCGACGACTGGAGGAGGTCTGAAAAAAAGATACACATTACACTTTCATCAATTCAGTTCCATATAAAAAGTTTTAGAAAAATACACCATCGAGACTGAAATTGAGATATAAAAGACTTTGTAATTACACAAGCTGGAAAGTGTATCATAATAATGATGACGTGTATCTGTGTCATAAATTTCATTAGATGAGCTTCAATACGAGTCCCCTCATTTCATTTATGCAACAGGTTACTTTGATTTGCCTAAAAAATTAACCTAGATATGATTACAAGTCAATGAATTTTCCTACACTCATGGCGATGCCGATGAAATACAATACTCTAATCTGAGACAAAACCTCGAGGTTCACACCAACGATAAAATTTTCAACTTAACTAGCAGGTAGAGTTTTAGATTTGGGGTCAAAGTTACGGTATCCGCCTTACTAATTTTGATCGATATAATACTCCAGGCCCAAGGGTATATCTAGAAACACTGTCTCAATATTTCCGGATAAGAATTTCTTCTAAATCACAATTTGCAACGCTTTTTCCGTCCACAGCTGTCATGGTCAAATATAACAGTCCGTATTTCGTACAAAATCTACGAAGTAATCGTGAGTAGCTCTCGTTGACCCTTCGAATAACCCACGAACGACCCAAATTTCTATAATGTAATCGTGCAAATCAGCGCGCTACTTACGGTCCGATTGGTGAGGCTTTCCGATATCTGGAATACTGCGGATGACCACCTTCTCGACGACCTGGTAACGATATGGGTGTCAGCGATTTGCGGCGCCGTTTGCGGTCCCGACTGCGTGTGCGCGATCGTCGCTTGAACGGCGGCACGGCGCGGTCGCGCGACCGTGACCGGTGCTTGGAGCGACTGCGCAGCTTCGGCGGCGGTGGCGGCGGCGTGCGACTGCGTTTTCGTGGGCTACGGCTGCGTCGCTTCGAGCGGCTGCGGCGCGGAGATCGGCTGCCCTTGCGGTGACGCGACTTGCTGCGATGCTTGGAGCGGCTACGCCGTTTGGGCTTGGCGCTCTCGCTGACGCGCGACTTGCTGCTGTGACGCGACCGGCTGCGGTGCTTCGACTTGCTGCGGTGCCGCGATTTACTGCTGTGGCGCGACTTGCTGCGTCGCTTCGACCGGCTGCGGTGGCGTCCGGATTTGCGCTCGTCGGCGCCGCGCTCGCCCGACTTCTCGCGTTCCTTCGCCTTGACGCGTCTGCTTTCGCCATCGCTGCTGCTGCTACTGCTGCTGCTTCTCCTTCTGTAAAAAACGCAAACAAAAAGACGAGTTGTAAAACGAATTCGATGCGGAAGGCTTATCGCACGCTCACGCGACCACCTCAAACCAGTCGAACACCACAACCGCCGAACAAAAGCGAATAAATACAATCGTGGGTGTACGTTGAGCAAACTCACGAACAGCATTTAATCACCTTGTAGGTCACAGTGTACGACTATAGTCCATTTCATTCAAGTGCGTGACGTCAGAAGGTTTTAGAAGCGAGGAGGAAGTATTTTTGCTATCGACGTTTCGAGCAATCACCCTTTTCAAATTATTATAACGTCGCGCATTTCTTAAATGAAACACACTATAGGTTTGAAAAAAAGTGTAACTCGAGATTCGTGCGTAAGTATGAGAAAAAAAAATAGATCAAAGTGATAGACAAGAGATGGCGAGAAAGATAATATTATTAAAAGTTAGAGAATTGAAACACATCGAGGTGACGGTTGACAACTATTTCGAACGAGAATTGAGGAAGAACTGACGACCGACCAAAAATACTTCCAATTTTTCAACATCATGTCCGCGAACCTATAAAGAAGTGAGAATATCCTACCAATGAAGGAGCACCACAACGACCTTTCAGCCAAATTCATTACTTTTAAGACATTGTCGCCGAGTTACCTTTCACCATCGCCAAAAACTAACGCAGACAGTGGGTCAAAAATTAAAGAAAAAATTTGAATATTTATTCATTTTATAGGACTGTTTTTCGACAAATTGGTTACCCCCCTCGTGCCCACATACGGGCGAGTGGATTTCATTAAGAAAATTATTAGTCCCAATGCAGTAATGAACTAAACATCATCGTTCTCCGATGTTTGTGGGAAAAATTATAAACCTTAGGAAGGGCAGAATAATCTGCCCCAAATGAAAAACAATATGAACGAACTATGAAAATTATTCAAAAAATAACACTTATTTCATAAGTTGGGGGTGGGGGGAATACAGGACAGAAACGATTCGATCAATATTCTAATTTCTTCCTCAGCCTCAAGTTGATTGTCATTTCCAAAAAGACGAAAAAATAGTTATCAATATAGTATCTATTCAAAGAGCATTTTCTCACACAGAATCTGACTGAAAAGTCGTCATGGTGAATGATTCTATAGTGGCTAACTACATGGACAAAATATAAATCGAATTTACGTTATTAACTCGTATAAATGAGCAAGGCTGCTGAATACTGTGTCTCATAAAACTTTGAGCGCAGAAGACTAGTGAAAGGTTAGTGATGGTAAAATGTTAAAAAATTTATGAAAGACAAGACCAAACAAACAAAACCAACACGAATAGTCCGATTTCATTAACTGATGAATGTTAGGTCCAACTCTCCAGTTCACTTAGTTTATTTGGAATGTCGACAAACACAGCTCAAGCCTCAAGTCTCCCACATTTCAGGCCAACGTTTTACTGTTCGACTATTTTCACTCACTTTGACACATGATTGCCAGGAAACAATGAAATATTCGACAACGGTAACGGTTCAACAGAACAAAATACAGAAATCCGTTTTTTATGAAGCAATCTGGATTTGCCTTACAATTACATACAAGCATCAACATATGTATCAGAGAACTAAAACATTTCAGATAAATGATCTTATAAGTACTTTAAAAAAAGTTTCTCTTGCCAAAATTTCAATAGATATTTTAATTAGAGAGACAAAATATGAAGAAGAAGGGTTAGGACGAGTACTTCCTAATAAAATATATTGTTGTAAATAATTTTTAGAAAAAAAGAATGACAATTTAGAAATTAGAATCACCTGGCCACTTCTCACATTTGCGATAGAATGTTAAAATTTCAATTTCCTCGCCCTTTTTATCATAAAAAAAAGTCTCACTTAATTTAACCATGAAAGAATGATAAATTTTCAATTTTCTACAGAACTGTTACTGATGCAAGTTTCAGCAAACCAAATCGCTTCCTAAATCCAATTCTCAGTTTACAATCTACACTAAGAAACACGAAGAAGAATAAATGCAACCTACAAAGGCAATTCCAAATTAAAAATACATGGTTCAAAAAGTGTTCCACAATTTTAAAAAAGCTTCCTACAACTACATTTTCCGAATCTTCATTTCTTAGGGGGCGAAACAAGAAACAGGACCTTTGAAAAATCTACATTTAACGAAAATAAGGCTCTGTAGTAAACTGGGAGAACATTAATGGCTGAGGTGGCCAAATTTGATCACATTATTAGTATACAACACGAGAAAGTCGAAGTGATATCACAAACCCATGACAAACCTCACGAAAAAGCATAAAGTTATGATAAAAATGACACAAATCGGACCATGAATTCATATGTTTCTTCAATCTGCAGGGAAACAAATTGACGAGAATTACGAGAAAATATTATTACCATCACTAAATGAAAAGAGGGCATGAAATACTGATAAAATTCGCAATAACAGAAACATACTGCGCTGGCCAACGTCATGAATAAAATACATGACTCAAATGAGAAAATTAAACGCTTTAGAAAAATTATTTACCCTTAGTAAATGAGTATTCAACAGCAATGCCGACGAAATGAAATAAAAAATTATACATTTTTTTTCAAAAAGTATAGAAAATAAAATGTTCAATAGGGAATTCACTATAAACACCCCACAGACGTCTCATGTGGTAATTCTCTGGAAATCTGTAACCAAGAATAACAAATCCGAGATAACGATTCTGCAATTAGATAGGAAATATCGGACGACGCATTCTCCTAGCTCTCACTTACCTAAATTATTAGGTAAACCATCATGTAATGTAAGGAAACCTACAATAGAAAAAAAAAAGTGTAAAAAAATGGGATTTTTTTTAAATTCCCGTTTTATCATCGAATGCTGTTTCTCGTACTGAATGCATACCACTGCAGTACCTTAACCTTGGTTAAATCACGAATCTGTGCAGATTAAAGGAACGATTAGAGATAAAAACTGGAAATTGTTCCTCAAAATAACTTAAGAATAAATCATTTTAAAACGCACGAACGACGACGATGACATTTCATATGTGACGCACAGTAAATAGAATTACCTGGACTTGGTATCTTCAGCGTTTTCTTCGCCATTTCTTAACGGTTCCTCAGTCGTATTTTCTCCCTGCTAATATCAAATGAAGGTACAAGCCGATCACATGAACATCGCCAAGAAAAGAAACAAAAAACAAAAAATATATATTAATACCACGTTTTCACAAAGTCGTAATTAATAGAATGGAGACAACCGGCGTTAAGTGGACCTTGGCTGGCATCGGTTGTTACTCACCTTCGACTATATATTCCACACATGTCAATATTATTCAGAGTTTGTAACGTCTCAGTACAATAATAGTTAATGGATATGCTCTGCAAAGAGAGACTCATATGTAATTCCTGGTCAAACTGGGATATTTTTCATCTTGCTTTATGGCGTATAATTTTCAATAAAAATAATTCTCTCTCACACCTACGAGTGCAAGGAAAAAGTTGATAATGTTGAAAAAGTGTCTCTCAAAACATACACAACTAGATACCACCACTTCTTTCATATTAATCATCGTGACATTTCGTGCATGTATAAAAAATTAATTACATCTACCGTGCAAAATCTTCCTTACATGAAAAGCTTTTCAGTTCGAATAATACGAAAAATCAAATTAATAGAAAGGCCCATACAGTACTTCACGAGAAATTTTCCAATAATTTGAACTTCTTCATTATTAATAATCGATATTCATACTGAATTCGAATGATGGCTCATTTCGTACGTTTTCCACATAAGTAAACCTCCCTTTTTTTAAGCGAATATTTGTTTTCTTCATTTATCTTATATGACATCGTTCGGACTTCCTTACTTATCACAAAACTGGAGAATATCACTTCTGATCTAAAATAAGAGAATGCTGGATGATTGGTTTCAATCTCGTGAAAATGAAGAACTTTGTGTTGTTACACCTCAAACTAATTGATAAATTTTCAACTGCTAATTTTCACTTAAGCTCATTCAAATATAAATGAAATTATAAGAAAATTTCATCCCATAATGCAATCAACTCTTCAATCAATTAATAAATCAATTTCTACTTATTGGCACTAATTTATCCAATGACTCAAGTTAAGTCACCACTAGAGAAATCCACTTCTCTTACACCAAGTATGTAATACTGCACCAACTAAGTTTCCAAAGAACATCAGTCAAACGAAACAAAAACGTGAAATTTGTGAAATACCATTTTGAAGACCACTTACTGCAAAAATAAATGTTGAACTGAGTACATTATTCTTTGAAGAGCTACAGCACTCTCGTAATAAAGTGTTTTCTTATATTTTCACTTCAGACAGTTAAATGAATAATCCTAACCTTTAATTTCTAAAAACTAAGTACTAACTGAATGATTTTACAGTAACGATCCTAACTTTCCACTACCAATGACATAAAGGTCATTTGGAGACCAACTTGTTCGAAAAATGTCTCCTTTCTACATGCATTTTGAACTTAGCTGTTATCTATATTGATTATGACAATATTGTCACAGCGAGCAGCAATAAAAAATAAAAGTATAACAAGAGTGAGCTATGCCATTTTGTTACATCGCATCAAGCTTGAGCAAAAAATTATACGATTTTCATCATTTCAACAAGAAAATTAACGCAACAGGAAGGCAATGAGGAACTTAACTACATATATAAATAATTATTTTTATATACTTTCAAATTTTATCGGTCCATTATTATTTGCCCTTAGATAATATATTCCATTACTTTTCTACTAACTAACGATGCATGCATAGTTGCATACGCAGTGATAATTCACCCACAACTAATCGAAGAAGCAGATTCCTGATGTTAGGTGTATAATTGCTCATCTCAGCGAATCTCTCGGCTTGACAATTCGCAAACTGCTTTCAAAAGCCATTCAACAGATTTACAATCCCTTTTAATAAAATTCGCATCAAATACTATTATCATTCAACATCAGCCAACTAACGTGAATGATAATATTAGTCGCCAAGTTTAATGATTTTCTCCCCTTTCGTGAGCATGGTACAGTAATCAAAGATGTAATGTAATAATTCAACATCGAAAACAACTTTCATCTCATTTTACACAATGAAATATGTACTGCTTCAAGATTAATCCACAATTCGAAAGAATAATGCTCATTCTCGACAGTCACAAAACCTGCAAGACTTACAATATACTGCGATTTTACAGACCAGTTCCAAGTTCAGCTAAGAATCTCACACTCGTACTTATACTTCGATCGATATCAATCATACATTGGAAACGGAGAACAATTTCCAATTTTTTATTTCGCGGTCCAGCATTCAAGAACGAATTTTGATAACATTTTAACCGCTTTGTTATGGCATTTCGTCAAGTGTTCAATAATTGCATTCGTTGGTTTAATTCAAAAAATTGGAATAAATCACAAGAAACTTGGCAAATGCCATAACAAGGATGAAAGTCTACCAAAATTTGTTCATGAACGCCGGTCCTCGGAAGAACGAACGGAAATCGTCCTCCGTTCCCAATGTATGATTTCAATACTCAAATGAGAAAAAATTGATCGATTTCTATATTCAATCTGTGCGTGCCCGAAAACAATTCAAGTTATACCTCTCATGGTATAGTATCTAAAATGATTCGAAACATAAAAGTAGCTAAGTTTGAAGAATTGCTTCAAATATATACTTTCGAACAGCAGCGAGCAACTGTTATTTATTCAACGGGTGAAATGAACAATAGTTTTGACACGTCACACAACGAATCCAAAGTTGATACATGAAGGGCATTCATTATGACTCATCGTTGCGACGACAAAAATGGCTGTTCATCAAATGAGACAACATGTAAGAACAATTGTGAAAAAATTTATATAATAACTAAACCTGCACTGTAGTTGAAGCTTTGTTTACAAAAAGTTCGATAGAACTGATGTTGGAATTTCGGAGCTACGAAATATGAATTCTTGTTTTTAATTTAATATTGATAAGAGATAGGTACGAGGGGTTTCTTCTTCTAAATTTTGAATGACTGTTCAATGCTTCAACGCCATCTTTTGAAATTATAAAAATTTTTTGAAGACCTGTCACCAGAAAAAATTCAAATTTGAATCGACAAGAACAAAATTGCAAAATTTGAATACTTGATGGACTCTAATCAATTAGAAAAGTTGCGGTTGAGGAATATTCAAAGGAATCAATATTTGATGTGATAATATAGAAAGCAGAGTATTCTAAGCACGATACCGTTCAAAATAATCGATTATAAACAAAGATATTTTGTAGTATTTCTTCGAAGAACTGATGGGTAAAACACCAAATTCATGTTACTTAAGACCAAAACTCTATCGCTTAGAACATCTCAAAATTTAACAAGTCTTCCTCCATGTTAACAATCACTGAAATCCGTGGGATCGCAATTAGGATTCAACTCAATTTCTTATTCGAGGAACTTCCAACAATCACATTCCTGACTAAATAAGTCAGCAAACGAACTACGGAAGTAATACAAACTTAGGCAAGGACATAAAACCACCCTCGCTGAATATCAAAATGAGAAATAGCTCAAACGTCAAGCATGCACTCAGCTTCCAACGGTTTGTAACTATTCGGTCGAGACAATGGACCGAAATCAAGCAGCAAATAAGAAGTCGTGTTTGTAGTCTAAGTGACATATTGAACGATGGTCAAAGATAAGAAATACTGAGCAACGTCATAAGTATACGAAAATATGGCTGGGAAATACAAATACAAATACAGATAATAATTACCTC
This sequence comes from Parthenolecanium corni, assembly GCA_038050395.1. Lineage (NCBI taxonomy): Eukaryota > Metazoa > Arthropoda > Insecta > Hemiptera > Coccidae > Parthenolecanium > Parthenolecanium corni. Next base: position 1,722,002 of record JBBCAQ010000002.1, read on the forward strand.
GCCATTCATTTCTTTCTTGAAGGGCGCTTCTAGAAGCGCTTCAACGTCAAAATCATCCGCCATGGCTAATATTTACACCTGAAACGAAAACAAACTGTAGGTAGCTGCTGTTCAATGTTCACATGTGAGGCATGGTGGCCAAGGTTATTGCGCAATTAAACGTTTCACAAAAATGATAGACATCAAGTCGAGATGATAGAAGACGAAAATCAAACTATACAACGATTGTATTATGAAAGAGAATGACAGTTATTCACGGTATTAGGTTAAATAGAGGATATAAGATGATACAAAGAACGGACGATGAAACAAAGTGACATCGTTAACGCAATTACATGGAAACGAAATATACATACCTCATATACAATACTCTGAAAGAATAACAAAACAGAATTATTTCGATCAAAGATTAGCTATTCAGTTTTTCAAACATGATTTCATTCAAAAGGCAAGAATTGGAAATTCGTACTCCATGATTCCATATTCATTTTTCTTGAAGAAAATAGTTGAACGCATTTCCTTCCACCATTTTTAATAAAAGAACTTTAATTTTTGATGAAATTCATGAAAATTGAAAACAGTGGGACTGTCACAGTGTCACGCGAAAGTACGCACTCTGGTGGTGGAGGTATGAACTGCTTATGTGATCGAGATCGACCGATAATCTTGCGCACTGCGCAGCCGCGGAGGAAGGAAGATCGCAATAAGAGAACCTAGGAAAAAATTGATTAAGCTCAAGGTGAAAAATATATTTGTGACTGTGAAAGCGAAACCATGTCTTTGGGTGAAAAATAAAAAAAATTTAAAATGCGATTTTCAGTTTTTCAGTGTTCACATTCATGTAAAGTGCATGTAAAGTGTAAACACCGAAAATCGGATTTTTTAATTTATTTTTTTTATTTTTCACCCGAAGACATGGTTTCACTTTCACAGTCACATTTTATTGTTTTCATTTTTTCATTCACATATAAATATTTTATTTTATAATCCAATAAAAATTAAAAAGCTCTAATCAAGAAACAGATGTCAGCCCCTCTCTCTCCACTAGCCGAGGTCATTATCGTAAATAGTAATGTCGTCGCAGTCACAGACCACAGTCAGCTTCAGCTACAAAGCTTGGTTCAGCTTCAGCTGAGTTCAGCAAATCTATGGTTTAGCAGCTTAAAGCAGTAAGTTCAGCTGCAGCCTGTACGAGTGCGGGTTCATTTCAGTGAAGGTTAGCGTAAAAATTCTTTGTAGTTTATCATTTCAGTTTTCCACGTATATAAATTTGTAACATTCCATTATTTCTTAAATTTGCTGCTACTTAATAGGATTTGTAAGTTACATTTTTTGTAATACTTCCGAACTCTCGATTCTTAGATTTTCTCCATCGTCCGTTCATCATGAACCCAGCAATTGTATCGGCAGCAGTGGTGGTAGTAGGTATTATTGCAGCTGCCTTGTATCAGACTTTCAGTGAAGCGCCACCAACACATAATCATCATAGTAATCGGCGTCGTACAGCAGGTGACAACGTATATAATTACAACTACACCAGTTTCAACACCAATAATTACTACCCTCCCGATGAAAGTATCACTGAAAATGAGAGTAGAAATCGTAAAAAACAAAGAAGGTAAGTGATCCTTCTTCAACAAGAATTCGAAGCCTTATTTTCTTTGCTGTAAATTAAACTAGATTAACACAATCATTTTGTTCGCAGAAAATTAACGGTGAAAAATAGTGAATGTGGTATTTGCCTCGAGGAGTTGACTGGACGCCTTGAAGTTCTGCCCTGCGATCATGCTTATCACGCTGTATGTTTAGAGAAATACTCTGAATCTGTGAGTATAATTAACATTCTACCAAACAAAATTATATTCTACCAAGTTGTATTGATGACTATCTTTATAATTCTGCAGGAAAACAAATCGAATGGAGAAAAACTCAAGTGCCCACTCTGCCGTCAAGAGATAGACTGAAGTCTATATTTTTCACTACACCAATTTTTTCCTTGTTTTTTCTCATTAATTATTAAGTTAACAATTTTCTAATCATTTTCTAATGTTGCTTAAATTTTACTATCAAAGAACTGTGTTCAGTAGTGCCTTTTGATGCAATAAAAATAGCAAGAGCTATTATATAAGTCGATAAGAACTAATTTTTGCTTTGTTTTTAAATTAGTTACTAGATCATTTTCACTACACGTTTTTTTGGTTGTTTCAAAATATATTTTTGTAAAAAGTAACTTCGTTATAATAATAAATATATTTTACAGTAACTAAATAATTACCAACGACATTTAACATAAAAAAATGAAACATCTTAGTGGGCACTAATGGCTGCGACAATAGCTTGACCCGCCTCTAACGCGATTTGAGCTTCTGCCTTGTCTTTTTCGGATGATGCTGAACTGAATTTTTGTTCAGCTTCGCGAAGAGCTTCATTGGCTGCCTGTAAGTCGAAATTTTCTAAAGGATGTGCTTCTTCAGCTAGAATCTGCACAGATGAATCGTCATTTACGGTGACCTGAAAAATGTAAGATCAGTTTTTCAACTGAGCAACGAATCGATTTCGAAACAAAAGAAAACAATGATGAACGACTTTTCTAAATTTTGAAGGTATTATTTCAGCTTTTTAAACAATAGGGTACCGGAACGTTATCCTTAGGCTACCCTCTCATTAAAAGGGCAGCGTCAATGTTTCTAAACGCCGTTTTATATGGGGGTGTAAATGCGTAGAGCTACATTGTTAAATCAACTGATGGATAACTTGTACTCAAGTTTTTATTTTATCGTCTTTTTTTAGAAGGCAAGAATAACTAATAGACGCACACAAATTAAATTTAAAATAAATATTGAATAACATCGAGAAAAAAGAGAAGGTAAACAATTTCAGTCAGATAGACGTCAATAACACAACTTAATCCAGTCACACTTAGAATAATTAAGAAGCATTCCAGAAAAAAATAGCTTAAAAGGTTCAAGTTTTGGTATCAATGACCTGAAAACTCAAAAGCATGAAAATTAAAAGTATCGATTATTTCTAATTAAAAAACGTTTCCACTTCAGGAAAGTAGTAACATTTCATCTTACTCTCAATCACATTACAATCACACTCAGAAATCTGCAAGCTTAAATAAAGGATTCAAAAATCATCGAAAACTCGATTTTTTCTTAAATTTTTCGTTCTGATTGGTATCGAACTTTTTTAATTAGCCAACACAAATTTTCTCGAAATAGGTACATTCAAGTGTTACTATTTTATTCGTTTTACTTTTCAATTGCAGTCTGAGTAATATCAAGAAACAAAAAATTTACAACCTTCCAAGACAACGCTAAATAGTTTTGAAAGGAAGAAATTTGATTAACTTTTTAATAACAGAAAACCAAAAAAGATTGAGAGTTTGTATCCAAAATGGGTAAAATTACAATCATCAACTCGAATGTGTTGAAAGTACTTGAATCGAGTTAAAGCAGCTTATTATGCTTCAGTTTCAAACAGCTTTTAATTACCGGGAAAAATAAGGAATTTGAGAACTTTTACATCTATTCTACGGTTGCAAGTAAAGATTTTAAGGTTAATCACTACTGACTCAAATTGACAAAATACAAATTCCCACAAGGTCCACCTGACAAAGATCATCATTCATTTGGGAAGAGGTTAGAGCCAAATTTTATTTTAAAGAGCTTATTATCTAATGTGATTCAATCGTCTTGAAGAAAACAGAAGAGCCGAACTTACTGTTCCACTAGATACCAGAACTTTTTTCACTGCTCCATCATCTTCAGTTACAATCACAACGCCAGGTTTAAGAACTGCTAATACAGGAACATGATTAGGTAAGATACCAAAAGCACCGTTAAGGGATGGTACGTCAACCTGTTTGACGCTTTGATTCGCGTAAAACGTCTGCAATAACAACATGAAGACAATATAATAACAAAACTGTATCGGAAACTGAAGGATACTAAGAGATTCTTTGAATGATATTTACGTGGTTAGCAGCCACAAAAGTAAAACTCATCTGATCAGCATAACCTCTAGAAATGATTTTTTCAGCCAGATTGGTATTTCTCATAGCTGACAAAAATCTGATGGACTGCGATCGAACTAACGAGGCCATTGTAGACTGAAAATAAAAAGAATGTATTTAATTTCTGGTGATTATTTGGAATGCTTCTCATTTGTTGATGAAGGAAACCAAGTACAATAAATGATTGGAAACATAGAATAGCAGTCAAGTTCTAACAAGGATAAGAAGCGTTTTTATTGAATTGTATATAATAGAAGTGATACTTACTGGAATAGGTGAAGTTTTATTTAAAATTAATTAAATAACTCAATTTACCGAATATAATACAATAACCTCAGAAAGTCATCTCCGCCTCGTTATCTTTACAAACAAACGCGTTTTTCCAAGACAATTGTATTTAGGAAAATAGTACACAAATTTCGGTGCAGAGTGCAGTGTAGACTCTTCTAATGCGATGTATTGATATTGATAGGAGCGCTAATAGCAGTAAAAAAATGCTGGGCGCTATTAGCGATCTTGTCGGTGACTTATGAAAATTACGGCAGCTGTTTTTTCGCTTGTATTTGTATCACAGAGATGGTGGTATAAAGTGAATATGGTATGACGACTATATAGTATGATACGCACAATTTTACGCGAAGATTTTACATGTCTACACTCTACACTGATAAATTTGTTTCCTCGGGCTAGGATAGGTAAATTCGCATTTTGAAATTTTTTGAATGTCCGCTACAGGTCCGCCATGTTACCTCACGAATGAAAAAATAATGTTAAAACAATATTCTGGAAATATTTAAAGGCACCTAGCAAACAGCCGTTTCAAAAATGACAATATTTTGCCAGAAATAATAAAATAAAAACTAATTCCTTCGTCCTCCCAGAAAATGAAAGGTACGGTATTATAATACTCCCAAAGAAATTTTGCAATATTTTCAATATTAATTTTAAAATATTGTAAGAATTATACTCAAACAAATTAGAAAATACCTATTCATATAAAATATTTAGACCAATTTCCAAAATATTTCAATGTTTAATAATTACAATCATTTAGATATAATATGTAGTATCCGACTGCTGCACTAAAAGAGAAACAAATTAAAACAACGATTAAAAATCATATTTTTATTTACTAATAATCTTTCTGACTGACAAAACGTACTAAAATGTATTTAAAATAATTACAAAATCTTTTATTCTTCAAGAAAGTTATAATTCACCGAGTTATCCTTTCATAAATTATGAAACACTACATTTCAATTCAATTTAATGGTTCAGAAACAATGCTTCCGTTCACAAAACCTAATTGAAAATGAAAATTGCTATTTTAGTTAAATCAGAAATTCTACCACCTATGTCGAAAGCACAGCCATGTTGAAATTAGTATAAGTCATTAACAGAGAATTTAATTTTCAATAATCTCTTAGGTCATTTGGTCAGTTTTGACACCTGCACCTTTTAGCTTCTGATCTCTTTGTAGAACTTTTGGCTAAAATGTTTCAAATTATAAACGATTTCTCACTGAAATGGGTACTAAAAACTTAAAAAACACGATTCTTCAAAGCATTAAAATTTACATTAATGTAACGCTTAGATTTTTATGTCATGTAAATACCTTTGCTAGCAACTTATTAAAAGTTATCCTGTTGCTCCTCACGAAATATCAATTTCAGCTTCTATAAAATAGCCTACGTGAGAAGAACAAACGTGATATCTTAATCAAAGATAAATGTCACAATTTGTTATTCCTAAACTATTTTCAGCACTTGGAAAATCATAACGTAAATTAAAAATAACAAAAGAAAAGTAATACTACATACAAAATTGGTCGACCTGTTATTCAATCAAAATAACTGGACAAAAAATTAAAATAAAAAATATTAGGAAATGTTTGTAACCGAGGACACTTTGACAAAGGGAGGTTAGGGCAGTCAAATGAAACTGATAATAGGCTTTTCAGATGCTCGTTGCCTAACTGAATCTAAAGCAAACTTCGTCATAAAATTCATTCAGAAGAAAATAAAAAAAATCACTATCCAGGTTTTGGCTTTGCAACGTAATTAAATTGCCACGGAATTTCCAGTCGGTGGCTCGAGATTTTTCAGTAATTGAACTAGAAAATGTTTTGTAGCATTATCTTCGGCTAAGCAGGAGGAGAACGTATTATCTTTTAGCTGATCTGGCAGACATTGACGAAGAGCTTCCCTGGCTCTGTAGAACAAAGAAACATAGAAGTAAAATAAAAAACGAAAAGGAAATGGCTCGAGATTCACAAGGGAAAAGACTCACCTGGCATTATCTGATAATCTAAAATAACATCTGACAACGTGTTTCAATAATCGGGCCGACTGCTCTTTTGCTAATCCAAGTACCATTTTACCCTGTCAACAGAAAAGAAATATTAATCAAGCATTTTATAATTTTGCACTTTAATTAAGAGTAAAGTCGAATTAACATTTTTCGTTTGGAAACAAATCATTTTAGGAACTTCGTCTCAAATTCAAAATCAGTGAAACTGAAAAATGGTAAAATTTGTAGAAATTACATCTATTGATTGTTTTTAGATACACATTGTTAATTTTTATGTCAAGGAATAAATATTTCGAGTTTCATTTGTTAATTCAGAACAGGGAACTTTACTAAAATTTACATTACCTTAACAGACGGTTCATTTAGCCAAAATAGTATACTGTTATAATTTGCCCCCTCACAACTGGAGCAGGAAAAAAGGATTAAATACGAGTATAGGAAGGTTTCCGAAAAAATGAGATATAAGAATGAATAGCCAAACAAAATAATTATATTATAAAAGATGATTGATAAATCGCGCGCTAAAAAATTTATTGGTGTCTTTTTTCGTACTTTGTAAAAATTCTTCGCAAAATTTAATATTTTTCAAAATACTAAAAAAAGCCGTAACGTGATCAAGAGTGGAGAAAAACCACCAAATATGATGCATAAATATCAAAGGCACCGAAGTTTCTAATGCATTTTTTTCTGACTCTCGAAGGGGGGGAGGTTGAACACCCAACCCAACCTCACCCCACTATTACGCCACTGCTAACAGATACACCTAAATTTGATAGAAGATTTTGACAAAAGTGATCATAACTTACGAGTATCATTGCAACGTGAGAAAATCTGTCATACGTTTGACAGATGTAATTCAAGCCACTATCATCTAACAAAATCTTCTGTAGAATGAAAGTGGCTACAGTCTTAGATAAATCAGTGCCAGATTCCATAATACGAAGGCAAAGTGGAATGATCTCAGTTGTCAACAAAAATGTGATAACTTCTTGTTCATCCGTCTAGACAAAAATACACAGAAGATTAATTGAACATAAATCGAAGAGATAGACAAATTAGTTTATGAAAATGGAAATGTAAAACACACTATGGGCATCCAATATGGATTTTGAGATAGTCATAAAAAATGTTTCTACACATGCAATCTCAAGTTCAGTTCAGAAGTGCTTCAAAAGTAAGTATCGAGTAGCTATTTTTAGGCCCTGGGAAAGACTAAAAAAAAAATTGAAAGTTTACAATAAAATACTTGGGAAAGTTTTAAAATCTTGATCTTTATAGTTATACAATACGGAAAAAACGTGAAAAGGGGTAAAACTCCCTTCAGACATATACACGCAACGAAGGTTTTTATCATAACATTTTAAACAAAACATGAAAAAATAAAAACAATGAAAAGGGGCAGGGAGGGAAGAAACTTGAAGTGCAATTCAAGTTTAGTGAAGTCTTGTACTTGTACACGATTTAAGTGAAAATTTATGAAACCAGTGGTGTGTATAATATATTCAATGACAAATGCACTGCCATATCCACAAATAAAGAATTCAAAGAAAGCTCTAGGAACAATTTTTTTAAAATGAAATTTATGGATCATAAATTGAGGATAAAATATACATATGTCAGCCCATCATATACATATAACTATCTTTCTCAATGAAAGATAACTAGCTATCTTACAGTGCATTTTCAAGGGTTTTAGAACATCATAAAACTTCTTAGATCACCGAACAGGCAATGCTGTAGGTACTTCATTAGTTTGAAGAAAAAATAAATAATTTTAGAAAATTAAAAAATGCACGACGATCTTTTCGACATGCAGAAAACTTACTTTCACCAAAGCACCAATAACGCCCAAACTAGTTAATCTCAGATACTCGAAAGGTCTACTTTTCGACGTGGTGTGTAAAAATGGATATAAAAATAATGGTATATTCGCTTGTAGAAAAGCAGATCGCGTTTCTGGATGACTAGCTAAGCACTGGAGCAGGGCAAGAGCGTTACAAACTCTATTAGACTGATACGCGGTCAACGATGCTGGACTAATACTTGGATAAATATTAATTATCTCTTGGAGAAGAGCAGCAACCGTTCCAAATGTATGCCACAACATTGGGGCAAGATCCGACACCGTTTCACGTTTCTTGCTGAATTAAATGAGAAATAAATAATTAATGGAGGCATTCAAAAGAAACGATCGTCGACCAAATAGAAAATTAATCCTTACCTTAGTTCCAAAAGAGCTTTCTCGCGAGTTTCAGGATTAGGAATATCCAACACCCATTGATAAATCATCTCTTTTTCAGCGATATTCATTACATTTTGAGGTGCAGTTACGGCCGAGTTGGCTTGCATCGATGTGATCTACGAAACAATGAAACAACGATGAACTAGAGACACATACTGAAAAACATAGAAGGGTAAGAGTAAATAAAGTGAACTTACCATGATAAATTTAAAAATAAAAACTCGAATTCTTTGACGATCGAATAAACACAAGTATTAGTCGCTAGTTGATAAAATAATTACACATAGAGAAAGAAACATTGAAATTGGAACGAAATTGAGGTAACTTTCTATGTGCCAGACAATATAGAGATGAATGACATGCGAGTGGTATTAATTGGATAAATACTCAAAGAAACGAGTAATTTATGAAATTTAAACTAAAATGCAACAACTCTAGTTTTTGCAGCAACGATCGACATTTAAACATTTAAATTAAAATGATAAATTCGGCATGAGAACGAATTGTAAAATGGAAGCGGTTGAAGAGCCGAAGATGCAAGATGCGCTGAGCCGCTGAAGCGGGTACATATAGCCAGCGCCAGCGGTTTCGTAATTCCGAATTCCGATACCATTTCAACTTGATGGATATATCGAGTTTTTGTAACGATCGATATTCAATCCGCATTCAAAATTTTTTTCTTTATGAATTTTTCCTTTGATACGATCATATTTTTTTATTGATATTATACTAAATCGGTATATTTCGGTTTGGAGCATCGAGCATCGAGACCAAGTATGAAAGTCAAGTAAAAATTAAAAACAAAATTTCAATTTGTAATGTTGTCTAGGTAAGGTAATTTGTTTCTTTCTCTTAATTTTTAATGAAAATCAAATATTTTAGCAAAACTTTTCGTCTTCCTTGATCCTTCTGTTGTAGTATTGCCCATTTCATGTTAGTGCATAGTCTAATCTTTAAAGGTAATCTTCTCTTGTCTTGCTATGCTTTCAATTCATGATACAAGTGGATGCACTTCTGTATTTTCTCTAGTACTCGTCTACTCGACGAAAATAACTCGATATTATACCCGATGATGAGATATGGGAACTTTTATTGAGCCATCAACCCAACAATTTGGACTGGTGCTCGTGAATGGTCTCTATTAACCCATTTCATCTTCATGTAACTTTGTTTATTTTCAATGGACCTACACCTTGTGCATCAGTCCATCACTTTCACCATTTATTATCATTAAATTTTAATATTATTTTCCAAATTCTTTCTCAGGTTGATAATAATGAACAGTCAGTCAGAAAGTTCCTAGCAGCTTTTCCAGCGGTATTGGAAAAATTCGTGAAACCATGGGAGAGGATATTAACGGAGTTGAAACCGGTTCCCATGCCAAGGTACTTTGTAAATTTAGTACAGTCGTAAAATGCTGTTCTAGAATTTAATAGCGAGTAAACATTTATCGGCCCTTCTCTTGTAGGTTGTTGAATGGCTCAACGAGGCTCAGTTGGCATCAGATAGTGAGAAAGTTGAAATCATCAAAAAAGTTACCGAGATAACTGTGTACAAAGAGCCAGAGCTTTTAGAAGAATTTTTAGAACATACTATAGCTTTCCACGCTGATCGAAATGCAGACGTTCGAAAGGCGGTTCTTACATTCACCGAATTAGTTGGGTTGGTATAAGTCTGCTAAATCTTGAAATATTCGAAATATTTTCGAGATTATATTATTTTATCTCTGTTTTCAGGAAAAAACATCATTCCTATTTACCTAAAGTTGTACCATGTCTATTAATGTTACTACACGATCCTTCCCTTCAAGTGCAGAAAAAAGTAATACAAACTAGTTGTACTTTGTATCGAGAGGTTGTTAATTGGTTTTCAAAATCAGATTCAAGTTTTGATGAGAATGCGCTGATGGAAGTTTGGGATTCCATAAATTCTTTAAAAACGAATATTATTAATTTAGTGGACAGTGATCATGATGGGTATGGTCTGCTACTTATTTCAAAGAAATTCTTGATCGCTGTAAGCTAATGCTGTATGTTTGTTGCAGTATCATCAATCAAACTGTTAAATTCATGCAGACAGTGATTATTCTGCAGACAAGTCGTGAATCTGATGATAAACAAACGGACAATGTATCGATCTATGATGTACCATTAACCATGAAGTTCACTAAACGAAGAAAGCTTGAAGATGAAGCTATGTAAGAAAATCTCTATTTTAGCCTGTTCCTTTCTCGCCATTGGTGATAAATGGATTATAATTTTCGTTTGAATTTTAGGGTTGTATTCGATCTCTTAGTCAAATTTCACGATTCTAAACACATAAGTAGCACTAGTTTGATGACGTGTATGACCGTTCTGACTGCTATAGGACTAGCAAGACCTCAGTTCTTGGGAAAAGTGATAGCAGCCTTGGAAACTGTTCACAGTGAGATGAAATAACATCATTAGTTTCTAAAAACCATTACTGTATTTTCACAGTTAGTGTTTCATTTTAGCTCATTTACCTCCTGATCTATCTGAAAGTCAAGTAAGTGCTGTGCGTAAACACTTGAAATGCCAATTATTAGCGTTGCTGAAACATCCAGCATGCAGTGCTTACCAACAGAATATCATGACATTGTTAACGGATTTGGGAGCTACGTATTCTGAGGTAATTTTTCATGTTTCATTTTACGAGTAAAAATTATGTTCACATTTAAGAAATAATCAACTTCTGTATAGGTGTTGAAAATGTTACCCAAAGACGATGATCGAAAACGCAAGCAAAAAAAGCAACCAGATATTAGTCATGTAGTCAAGAAACCACGTCAAGAGGAACCAGTTGCAGTTTCAGGACTTGATTTAACTGAAACCTGGATTAATGAACGATTGTTGCCCATTGTAGCGACACAAATCATAATGGAAACTCTGGTATTTCTTACTGCATTCAACCATCTTTGCTTTTTAGTATGCATTCAAAAGACACTTGACTGAAAATTCTCTAATTTGAAAACTTTACGATATGTTTTTAACCAAAAATGATATGCACTCTTGATGCTGATGAAGGAATATGAAAATTGAGAAGTTTCTTTTCAGTCTATTGTTTTAAAATTTTAAAATCTGGAATTGAGGAGTAATTTATTACTTGAATGATTAATTTACTTAAAATTACTAAAGAAGGTTTGTAAAATTCAAGTTCAAGTCTATTCCGCGACTATGAATTATTTTTCTGTTTTTCAATCTTCCAAGATTATCAGCGAATTTTGCAAAATTGTAAACAAGGATACCGAACTTATTCGTACCTTTCTAATTTTTATTTGCTCGGTTTATGACAGGAAATGCTGCTTACTTGAGTTCTTCGATCAACGGTACCTTATTTACATATTTTAATATTTTTCAGCCCAATCTTCCAATTAAAATGCCACCTTTATTCAGTTCGGCTTACACACCCATTGCTGCTGCCGGAACTCCTGCTCAAGTGAAACACGTTTCTCGTCTCTTAGCCACCCAAATACACGCTGTAGGCTTGGGACCTGGTTCTACAGTTCCACCTCCTGTCAAAGTAAATAAAAATGTCGGAAAATAATTTTTATAAAAGTTCGGCTTAGAAATTTTACATTTTGTCTTCTTTTTAGCCTGTGGAAACTGTCGAAGAGGTGGACAGTGATAGCGAAGAAACGAAACCAAAACCTACACTTCTGCCACCGGTGATAAAGCCCATCTTGAAGACGCCTCGAACGCTTAAGCTTGGCGAAATAACAAAACCTCTGGAGGAAGACATGAGAGAGAAGTTGGCTGTGGATGCGGTAAAGCGTATTTTAGATTCTGAAAAAGACGCGGCATACGAAGGCGCTTTGAGGGTCCGAATGAAAATTATCACCTCCATTGCTACCACGTTTGGTTTAAAAGTGAGAGAAGGTAAGTTCATTGACTTGAACCAATCAGATCGAACGAATGTTTCGATGTTATTGTATTCTCATTAATTTTTTATTCTCCAGCAATACTGGATCATATTCTGGCTGACCTGAGGCAACGGTTGAGCTTAGCCTTAGCCTGGTTATACGAAGAATACAGTATTTTACAAGGATTTTATAAATTGCCTGAGATTTTACAACATCAACAGAAACCTGACCATAACTACAACACGTTACTTTGCTCGTTAGCTCTAACAGTTGTCAAAAGATATGAATTCAAGGATAGAGACGCGTAAGAAAATTAATTTTTGAATTATTTTGCTATCCCATAACTGATCAGATACTTTTTTTTTTATCGAATCAACATTTTAGTAATGAGTAACATGTCCTCAAGTGGTTCATCTATTACTGTATTTGAAAATCTAGTTGCGTTTTGTATTTGGCTATTTTGTTTTCTTCACCTCCATTGCTACTTTTCTACACTTCGCAAAAACCCACTCCAACATTCAATTTTGGAAATTGAAGAAAAATCCGATGAGGCGGTCAAAAAAAAAAGTCGAAAGAAAAGAGGAAATAAAAAAGCGAAATGAGAAAAAACTAAAAAGAATAAGAAATTTAAAGATATAAAGGAGCTTTTTTGGTTCGCCGAGTTTAATCAACTTTCAGAAATTTCGTTGAAAATCACAGCTGAAAAGGTTTTATCACGTTCCTAAAATACGATTATTTTCACTCCGTAGCTGACTAATTCTGACTTCAAATTCAAACCACTTGATTCATATTCAATCTAACGAAAATAATTCTCTTACTGATTTTTCTTTCAGATTATTTGCTCGTATTTATTTGGAAGCTCCACTGATCACGGATAATGCTTTAGATATTTTAAAACAAATGAGTTCGCAAGAAGTGAGCGTAATAAATTTATTGCAACAGTTAGTTCTGAAAAGACCAGCCAAGCATCTGATATTTTTGAATATTTTGTTGGAACAAACGTCCCACCATACTGTAGAAGTAAGTTTTTAGTTTTTTTTTTCCCATGACTATTGCTTTCTTTAATGAAAGTAATCCAATTTTATGATTAACACTTCTCATTTTACATTGTATTATGTTTTTAAATCTAATTTCTGTTTCAGATTCATAAATGTGCTGTGAAATTAGTTTTAGAGCTGTACGATCGACCAGAATTACGTAACATAATCGAAGAATATGGCAAATTTTATTTAGGATTTTTACGTTTATCTGTTCCACCCGATGTATTATTCTCACCGGATAAGGGCCCTTCGGTACCGTCTGATAAATGGACTGACAACGTTATTAAATGTTGTGTACGACTGTATTTGGCATTGTTGCCGTACAACGAAGAACTAATACACGAGTAAGAGAATCATTCAATATGACAATGAGTTGTGAAGTCAACATTTTTATTTTTTATTTGCTATGGAAATTAGTTGTACATAGTCTGAAAAACATTTTAGAATCCCCGAGTAGCCATTCATATTGTTTACACTTTGTTTCAGATGGTTAAAGTAAAACGTAGAATATTTTTGTAATAACTACACATTTTGACTTTTTTTGTTTTTTGCCCAGGGCCAAGTAGCATTCTATAAAATTAGAGAAAACGTGTGAAACATTTATTAATTCCTAAATTTTGAAGTAGTTTTCTCTCAAAATCGAGTTTTTTCTTCAATTTTTCAATTTCTAACTCATAAGATGGTGTTCAAATAATCCAAAACAAAGTATTTTACGAATATTTTTTTGGGAAAAAAGTCGTGTTCTTATTCTGTTTTTTGTTCATCCGTCTAATTATTTTTCTAATTTCAGACTAGCTGTAGTTTACGCATCCACCGATTCGGATGTAAAACGCATTATTTTGCGTTTAATTGAGGCTCCAGTACAGAAAATGGGCATGTCTTCACCTCAGCTGCTGAAACTGGTGGACGAATTCCCGAAAGGTGCTGAAACGCTGGTAACTCGAGTTTTGCACATTGTAACGGATAAACGTAAGTTCTGGCTTAAATTTGTACTCGTTAGTTCAAAGTATCGAGTTGACGGCTTATTTTTAAATATTTTTCTCATTGCAGAACCTCCAACCGAAGATCTTGTCTTACGTGTTAAAGAACTATACGAATCACGAGTACCAGACGTACGGTTCCTTATACCGGTGCTGACGGGTCTGTCGAAGAATGAAATTTTCAATGCTCTTCCTCATTTAATTAAACTTAATCCAAATGTAGTAAAAGAAGTAAGTAGAGGCTAGAAAATAGGTTTAGATTATGATTGTGGTCTGTTTTGTTGGTTGAAAAGCATGTTCGAGTACATTTTTATATCGATGCTATAAATTATCTTGTTTTTCTTCAACTGAACGGACGCATGTGTAACTTATCAAAACTCATTAGGTATTTTTGTTTTTTATAAAGGTATTTAATCGATTATTGGGAAGTGGAAATGATGAAATGAACGGTCCTATAAGCCCATCCGAACTGTTAATCGCGTTACATAAAATAGATTCGACAAAATGTGAACTAAGATTTATTATTAAAGGTAAATATTGTCAGTGTTAGTCTTGAGTGTTTCTGCTTTGGAGACAGAAATTAACGATACGAAAACTGATTTGCTTTTCGCAGCCACCTCCTTGTGCTTTGCTGATAAGAATAATTTTACTCAAGAAGTACTCGCCGTGGTTATACAGAACCTGATGGACATAACTCCATTCCCTACTTTATTGATGAGAACTGTTATTCAGGCAATATCGTTCTATCCTCGACTAATGGGTTTCGTTATGAATATCTTACAGCGACTTATACTGAAACAGGTAAACATTAGTTTCGTGGAAATTGGCGAATTTGCACAGAACTGAAGCGAAAAGTTTTTATCAATTTTCCAGAAATTTTATTTCAGCGGTCGAGTTTTTTTTTTTACAATAAGTTTACTGCAAAAAGTAAAACTTGATGTTAGAAAACAATGAACCTCGTATTTTTTCATCTAAAGAGTAAAGTATTACATTTATCAACGATAAATTTTTGGAAAATTGAAAAATTTATACCTACTCGGAATTTAGAAAATGGAAAAATTGAAAATTAGTATTTTATTGATATTATCTACGAATTTTCGGTGCAGGTTTGGAAGTACAAAAAAGTGTGGGAAGGTTTCATAAAATGCTGCGAGCGCACCAAACCGAACAGTTTTCAAGTCCTGCTGCAGTTACCGCCTGAACAACTTCAAGATGTCTTCAAGGAATCGCCTGATCTGAAACCAGCTCTGCTGGAGCATGTGCTCAGTTATACCGAAAATCAGGTATGTTTCTGCAGAATTATTCTCTTCTATATTTTGGTGTTTGGTGAGCAGTCTGCTTGTTTCTGGGTATTGTGATGGGCAGGATTTAGAAAAAATTGTAACTTACCTAAATATGAGGTGTAAAATTGATTGAAAATATTTAGGTGATAAGCAACACCTTTTGACTTATTACTGTGTAAAATATATTCTTTCATTTTCATTCAAGAACTTGATTATATTCGTATGTAGTTTTCAGATTTTCATCGTACTTTCCAAGTGGCCGAGGTACTTTATGAAATTTAAATTAAATTTTCTTTTTGTCTGTTTCAGAGATCGCATATTCCGCAAGCAATAATGGATGTTATGTACGGTGTGAAAGCGCCGGTATATAATGAGTTCAATGTCAAAAATGAACCTGTAAGTTACTCAGCTTTGAATTTCAACAACTTTTCACCGATTTCTGAGTTCTAATTTCCTTGAGAAATACATGATTGTACGAAAATATTGCCAAGTCGTGAAAAAACTTCTTTAATTATCTCTTTCGACTCGAATTCTCCAATAGAAAACGTGGTATTTGGTTAGAAATTTTTACTGTAGAATATTGAAGACTGGAGCCGCAGCTAGAAATTTGAATATTTTTGAAGTACCTAATTGTTCATTTTTAGATAGAGTCTTACGCTAAGAACAGAAAGAGTTGTAGGGATATGGTTTTATTTCTCACAATCAAGCTCATGTCTTGAAAATAACTAACGTAAAATTTTAATTAATCGATGAGCTAGAAATTTTGATGCACATATTTTGGAGAATTTTAATATATTTTATTCTTACAGCATTACTCTGCCCTACTCTTCGTCCGTCTAATTCAGAAATTAAGTCTTATTTTTGTGTTTGACGAACATTTTTATCGAAATCAAACTTTTGCAACATTGAATTCGCCTGCCATCTTTTTCTAATTGACAAAATTTTTTAGATGTCTCCTCCCGAGTTGACGATCGACATCAAAGAAGAACCTCAGGAAGAGGCTGTTGCTTGAGGATGACTTCTCATATATATTATTCTGGAGCAAATGCGAAATAAGCTTTGCGAGTGTTTTCAAAAATATTATCCACATGTGAGGCTCAAAGACACACCATCAACTGGCCAAAACTAGTCCTTCACGAATATATGATGAACCTGTATATTGTATAGTTCACTTATTATAAGTGACCTGCCTTTGAAAACGTTGCATAACTCATTTTATGTAAAATATTGTATATTTTGTTACTTAATTAACTTATTTCTCTTTTGTAATTTGCGTTTTCAAAATAAATTAATCGTGGCCAAAAACGTTGGAATTCTGTTGTTTGGAATTTAAATCAACTCTTTGAGCAACTAATCAGAGTCAAGGTAGAAGGTTGAAATTTATGAGGGATAAGTTTGCTGTTATGTGCATAGTGTTGTTATAGTAACGAAATCAATAAAGAAATTTTACGTGCCTTATTGAGGTAATCGAGAGGATTGTACGAAAAAGTTTGGTAATTATATGTCTAATATTATGCTCTTTTTATTTCCTGTCTATAAAATGTTAATGCTGAAAAAGTTGGTGACGAAACAAATACAAAATAGTGACATTTGTGTGCTCAGTCATTGCTCAGTTCGAATAAGATTGGAGAAACATGATAGAATTATTTTTCAAAATATAATTTTGGGTGAAATTTGAAAGCTCAATTTCCATCCTTCCAGCAAATTGACATTTGGATTTATACTTGGTAAAGTATAACTTTTTCTATTGTTCCACTTTGTATTTTATTTAATCAGACTTTGGCATACAAAATAAATTTAGTCATAGAATGGTAGCTAAACGATGTTTTTAGGAATTGTCTTTCAAAAAATTATAAAAAAGATCGATTTTTAGACTGCAGATTTTTCTAGATTTATAGAAAAATTTTAGTCGATACACTATTCTTTACTAAATGAATGAGTTTTCGCATAATTTTAAAACTTAATTGACTTTAAAAAGATAATTTTTTATACTTGGAGAAGTTTTTTTTTTCTTTAATGTTTCAACCAAAGTTTAAATGGTAGCTAAAGTGAGCTAAAAGATCCATAAAGATAGTACCTCAATATTTTTAAACCCAAATCATCAAAATGGACTTCAGGAAAGTTTTAAACTTTCTCATTACAATCTATTTTTATAAAATACTCAATATAACAAACACCACTTCCCAGTTTAGCGGAGTATTAATTTTTTAGTCATTACTTTTTTGACAAGCATTCCATACCGATTGATCAGAGCCAAAATAATTTTTATTTTCGAGAAAAAATGAATTTTCAATATTTTGTAATGCACATTGTATTATAAATGTTATAATGGGGATTAAAATTGAGTTAGTCAAAGTATTTTGAGCATTTTTCCAATATTTGGTTTTTCATAGAATCCCATATTCCAAAGAAAATGGAAAAATAAATTTAAAACACTGCAAAAGTCATATTAAAATATCAATTAACTTTATGAATTGATGATGCCTTGATTTGGTTTGGTAGGCAATATCTTGTCAAGTAAGTAAGAAGTGCTGCTTATTTCCTACCTATCAGGCTGTTTTGTTTTGTTATATTCAAATAAGATATTCTTGAAAATCGTATAACCGCTCTGAAAAGTTGATAATCACGTAAATTATGTCGTTTGTCATTATGTCGTCTTATATTATTATTTTTCTCTTTTAAGTGATTACGTATGGAAAATCACAATCAAAATGATTCTTTTGAACCTTTAAAAAGTAGTTCTGAAATTATAAAGGAGGCTAAAGCTTCGTTAGCATCATCCATAATGAATACAAGAATTGTGAAAACGAATCGTCCATTTACGCCACGGAATAACCAACGAATTTTGTTCGAAGAAAGAAGGAATGATCGACCAACAAGTTCTGTCAGGTTGTTTGATATTTTTTACCTAATCTACCTATTCTACAATTCTATTTGTACTTATAAGAACACGTGTATGGTTTTGAATTTAGTCTCTGTTACTAGAAGCTAACTTTTGATTATAGCTTTCAGAAAGTCAAGTATCAAGAACCAGAGATTGGTGCTGATAGTTTACGAGTTATGAGGAACTCGAGGACAAAACTACCATCTCTGATTAATCATAAATCGATGACTTCTTTGGAAAAATGTAAGTTCTACTAACGGTCGGGCATTCATTTTTGTGTTTCTATAGACCGTAGGAGAGTGCGTGAAAAGTTTTGAATTGAATCAAGTTTGTCCTGTAATCTGAAAATCGCTATAATTTTAGCTGTAATTCATGGATTTGTACGTTTCTGAGAAAGGCTCATGTATAATGGAAGATGACTTCTCAGTTCTCACCTTTCGATTAAAATTACTGATAATGAATTAAGGACTACTTCATCCTCACGGGTCTTTTTAGAATAGTAGAATGTAGATTTTTCAATTCGCCCAGTGGTTTCTTACCAGAATCTTTTGCATGTGATAATGAAGTTCTGTTTCGATGAAAATGAAATGAAAACGTTGTTTGTTTTAAATTCGGATAAGAAAACTTTCTGTCAACTTATCAAATGATAATTTATCCAAAATAGTAATTTTCTTTAATTATATGAACGAGGAAATTATTTTCTTAGTGTTATTCAAAGTCAGTATGTAATTTAAAATTCCATAACATTCATTAAGGGGGCCAATTTTTTTGTCATTTTGGAAAATTGATGTTTTCTAAAGGTGAATTTTGAATATAAATTCCTAATATGTGACAGTTTAACGTTGCGCTAGAACTGGATTATTGTTGATTCCGTGTTATACATTTGCACCTGAGAACTATACTTAACAGGATTTTGAAAACTTTAGCGCTGAACTCGTGATATTAATTTATTTATTCACCTTTATTTGTTTTACGAAACGATTAATATTCCATTTTAATTATGTACGAATATTCCATTTCATTTTGCAGCGTCATCCCTGTAAAAGTTTTCAAACGAAGGTCACAAATTTATTACAGAACTTTTCAACTGTAGACGGGATTTGATTATTACTTTCTTATTTTCTTTTTCGGAAATATTTTCCATTATTCATTGACCTACCGCACGTACTCGGTAATTTCCAAGGTTGATTTTCGATGGTCATTTTATTCTCTTACTATCTCATATCATCGATTAGATGAATTTTCAAAATTGGCAATAATCGACTTCGTGTCTTATCGTATCTAATTTTGCGAAGAACGTGAAAATGCAATGAAAATCGTCATAAAAATTGAAGGAGTTCCGCAGCTATCCTTATTGGATCATTGCCAGAGATCTCAATTCAAATTGAGAATGCGAAATTTTAAATTTGACGTCATGCTAATAGTGGAAATGTTGATAGAATTTTGCAACTTTTATCAAAATATAACGAGATTAAATTATTACTGTAATTTAATAATTTAATTGAAAAAACTCAATTTCTTTCAGTACCTGAAGAATTTGAGATACTACCTGATCAGCGTGAAGTATACAGTAGCCCAGCTCTCGGCAGTCAGTCAAAAATTTTCAGCAATGAACAAAATTGTTTGTGGTTTCCTTTGGTTCCTTCTTCTTCCAATACGAAAAGAATTCACTGTAAATCCAATGGCTTCGAAGACCCTTCTTCAAGCGTGCGACATAAAGTAAGACAATTTTGTTGTCATTTAAAGCTACAGAGAGTTGAAATTTTTAAGGAGATATTGATGAAAGACTTGTATGGCCTAGCGTGGAAAAATCGTCTTTCTCACATTTATGTAGTTTTTCAATATTTTTATTTATCCTTTCTCATATACGTGGGGAAATATTGTTCGAAATTCTTATTTTTCTTAAGGAAAAAAAACATGTATAGGTGCATGGAGCGTTTATGCTCTCAACTATCGATTTAATAATAGTGAAGAAGACCATTTTCATTTAGAAATAAGAAAAATGATGAGCTTTACTTTGAAATATCCTGTGTACCACCTAATGTTGTTTTTGTTTTTGTTTTTGAATTTATTCAGCAAAGTTTGTATTGGTTAGATGAAGAAAAATCTATTCAAGAAAATAAAATTAATGAAGCCAGAGCTATCCTGAAATCAGTAGATAAGGATACTGTTCAGAGTGTGCTAGCAGCCATCAACAAATTAACACTAAAGGGTAACAAGCCATTAGATTTGCTCAAAAACCTCATATTTTTGAGCATATAACTATAGATTCTCATGTTTGCATGTAAGATATTTGTTTTTATCTTGAAACAGTTATGAAAAATTTACTGATTTTGAAAAGAACCTGCCTCAGTAATAATGAGAAATTTTAGTTTGTTTTTCAAAATAAATCGGCCCTCTGATTATTTCGTATATTATCTTGTGGCATTATAGGATACGACGATGGCGACATGATAGCACTGCTGAACAAATTATACACTTGTCTTCAAGATGAACAGCAAATTCAGTTCAGCAGTGATCAACATCTGGCTAAAAATCTTATTTTGAAAACTGTTTTCAATTTCATTGATTCACCAAATGAAATGTTACTATTGCACATCGTTCAGATTATTTTATTGGTAAGTCATTGCAACTTTTTCGACCCCTCTCTTATCCCTCTTTCTCTTTCTAACCAATTAGAATGTAAATTTTGCTAAATTCTCTTTTTATTTTTAGCTTCGTGTGAGCGGTAAAAATTTATGTACGGCGTGTAAACTGATCTTCAAAATTTCACGATCTGACAAAAACGATGAATGCTTTTTGGAAAAAAACATAATTGGTATCTAAGACCTTATTTGTATTAAATTTAAGTTGTTTTCTTCGAGTAAACTGAAGGGTTTGTTGGGTAAACGACCATAGCTCAAACATTTTCTTTTTTTTTCCTACGCTTTTTTAAAATTAAAGAAGACGCAAAATGACTTTTATCACTATACCATTGACGTCAATTGTTTTGCCTGATTATCTAGGTAAAATTGGGCTCTTTATTGCCTTGTGACGTTACTTATATGTTTTTTCCTTGATTTTTGAGTAAACAATCCAAGCTTGTTCCATTTTTCAAAATAACCGTTTTAAAAAAAAAATTATGTTAAACATTAGTCCAATCATTCTTGATGAAATAAAATTGAATCATCCTCGAAATTTTCTGTACAGATTACTCACAATAAAATTAGTTGTACCTACTCTGACTAACTCTTCTGATTGTAGGTGCCTTCGTCAACTCCTTAGGACTTGCCACTCCAGACGAAGACTCTGAAGCTTTAATCTATGGATATGGTGCTCTGAAATTTCTCATGATGAATTCAAGCATTTTACAATGTGCCTTAGACAATGGAATCCTTCAACTTATGTCTTTACATTTAAAAATGGTCAATTTGTGCGTAAGTGAATCTGTGCTTTGCTAAAATTTTAGCATATATAGCCTGGAAGTAATCCTTGACATAATTACCATTCTATTCAGAAAACAGAAAACTCAAATTTTCCTGAACCAGTTAGCCACGTTTTATTCCAACTGACTGGATGTCTGAGAAATGTTGCTAATGATGAAAGTACTCATACTATTTTTGTGACCAGTGGTACATTGACAGCTATCAGCAAAACCATGAAGCTGTTTATTTGTGATATTGATTTGGTCGTAAACGTAGCCAGGATAATGAGGTATACAAAATAATGTCTTGACACATTTGTTTCATTAATTCAATTGAAAAAAAAATTTTCTTCAACTCGAAACCCAATATTAACTTCCTGGAAATGTTAAATTGTTAAGTCGTGTTATTAGATATAGATTTTAAAAGGATTTTAAAGAAAACTTTATTCACACGAAATCTACTCTGGCAAATTATTATAAAGAGTTATGTAATCACATAATGAGGGGAAAAAAATCAATTCATTGACGTCAAATTAGAGTTGTGAGAAACGAAGTGACAAAAAAATAGAAATGTTGAAAATTTTCAATCGCTGGAATTTTTTCTAAAAAAAAATATAAATAATTCGACTAATGTAAGTAAATTGTTTTTTTCAAAAAATTAATGTCTCCTCATTGTTGATAGAAATTTTTTTGTTAAGGTCTTGAATTTTTTTTTTTTTCGTAGTATTTTATCTCTAAATGAAGAATGTTGCGAAGTGATTGTCGATAATGATTCTCTTCACACATTGTTGCAAATATGCAAGAAATATCCAGGCAGAGAAGACATAATCGTTCGTATCATGTATGTATTAGGCAATACTGTTGCCAACAGTGAACGAGCACGATTTCAAGTAAATTTTCCACTTATAAATTATTTATTTCTATTGTTAAATGCATACACGATGTATAGATTTAAACTATTATCTGCTATTTTTATCTACGCAGTTATTTACCAGTCCCGAAAACACGCTGGAAGTAATCCTAAATTTGCTTCAGTTCTACGTTGAAGCTGATCTGAAGGTGTCTTTGGAAAATACGTTCAACAAGTTCCATTTGCTATCTGTCGAGGACGTTTTTGTAAAGGTGAGGATATGCAGATATTGCTGAACTATAAAAAAGTTGATAAAAATAATATGAGGAAACTATCGATGACTTGGTATAAGAAATTGTTAAGCTATGGTGTACTTCCGCGTTAAACTGGTTGCCAGAAGAATTAGCGTTATTTTGTCTACATAGGAAAAAAAATATATAGCGAGACAGATGCACACAAGACCTTGATTCTTTGTTTTGAAGCATTGACTTTTCAGCCAATGTCAGAATACCAATTCATTTATTATCGAGTGACCTTAACAGTGGATTTTAATATTTGTTTCCTTCTATAAATTCAGTGACTTTTTCCTGCTCGCATAAACTCGTCATTATAATAATATGATTAATTCCTAGTACAGCCGCACTGATTTTATAGACTAGGTGTAATGTATCGAAAAACATAATTTTGACCGAAGAACTTAATTAAATTCGATTAATAATAAATTCTGCTCTGAAACACAAACTATTTGAAGACAAATATTATAATTAGATGCCTATATCGTTGTTCGCAGTCCTTTTATTTGAACGTTTACCTTGGAAATTGAAAAAATATAAGTCTTTGTTTATGTTTAGAGAAAAAATAACTTTAAAAATTGAAAATTAGGTACGACAAAAAGTTAAATTTTGTAATGTCGACTCGAGAAGAAATTTTAGTCGAAAGATAATACAGGTACCTCAGCGTGTTTTACATCATTTTCTTCTCGACTGTCAGAATTCAAGAAGGTTGTATTCTCCTCCAGTTTCCCAACTTCTGAATTAAATTTAATCAAAATCTAATTTTACTTTTTTCTCACATTTTTTCTTTTATGTTACAAAAGTACGTTTTGTGATTCATATTAGGTGCTATATTTGAGTCGTTCTTGGGTGCTTTTTTTTTTCCTGTTATGGTTTTTTTTTTAGTTACAGAACAAGTATCATTCCCCCACCCCCTCCTTTGATACATGAAAAAAAAATTGAGTCTTGTGAGAACAATAATAAAATACTTTTAGTACGATTGACGAGTTCTTTTTCTCCGAGGTAACTCACGTAGTCTTGAGTCATTTCTTGCAGTTTTGAAATTCCATGGAAGCATGTAAGTGGTGTTATCTTTTATTCATCCCCATGGCTATTTTCATACTTATTTTACTATTAATATTGATCCATCCGTAGTTTGTACTAACTCATAGAAATTATGGGTATGGGTCAGTGTTAGCCAGTTATGACTTTCATAACTTCGTAAGAAAATTAATCATTTCAGGTTAAATATTTCTCCCCATCTTTTATCAACTTCGCATTTTCTCATCAACTTTCACGAGTTTAATGACCTATTACGAAAAAATTATTACCAAAAAATATCCTCAACGCGAAATTACGTAGTCAGAAATTTCCTAAAGGAGAGACAGTCTCAAATATGTTATTGGAATACGAAAATTTTATAAAAATTTGTACGAAGTGAGGAACGTTTTTTATAATTGATTTTTTCTTTTTTTGTGGGTGGGCTGTAGGCCCCCATAGCTTCACTTGAGTGCGCCACTGCTGACATAATAACTTTTTATTATTTTATGAGCTATCTTTCCCCCCTCCCCCCTGCAACCACGATCAAGAGTTTCATGACAGTTTTAATTTTTTTATTTGTGCGCGAATTCAAACTTGACTTTTTAGTTTTTGGGAGAATAGAGCGGACTCGAGTAATATTAATTTATTATTTTCGTTCTCGTCACGCCAAAATTATACCGACTTACTACTTTTTGGGTCAAGTTGACGCGCTAAAATTCGTAAAATAGATGAAGTGCGAATTAATCATTCGAGTCTCCCGTTTAACCTGTGTAGGTACACGAAAAAACACCAAAATAGGTACAGTTCTTTGTTTTGAAAACCACAGCCAAAACATCATTACTATTCAACTTATTATTCGAATTATTCCGAACTGTGGGTTTTAAACCGCAAAAATGGGGGAAAAAAATCGTATCGTTATCGAATACCCGACCCATTAGGTTAGCATAATGACTTTTTTTTTTTCGTCCCGTAACAGATTATTCGAGTGATTGCTAATATGTGTATCGATGAAAATGTCGGCGTGTCCTTGGTCTCTACAAATGATTCTATGCCAGTAAGCAATATATAAATTTTTTTATTTATTCATATACAAAATAAAAAAAAGTGTGCCAATATCGCGATGCACCAAAGCTGACCTCTTTTTTTTTTCAATATTATTTTTAACAAAATTCACTTTTACTATCTTTTCACTAGAATCGAATTGTAATTTTTTTCGTTCTCATTCGTCTTCAAGGAGACGTTTGAAGTGATTGCAAAAGAGAGTAGCCTAATGTAATTTTTTTCTCAATGTTTATAACGACAAAGTAGTTTACAAGCTTTTCTTCTGTTGTATACAGTCTTTGTGTATCTGCACGTATATTGCTATTTTGAAGACTGAAGTAATATTCGTGCAATAATTGTTATTGTGGTCGAATAACAGATAATCGAATTCTAAAACGGAATTTATATATACTTCAGCCTGATATTATCTTGTCAAATATGACAGTGGGGCTAGTTGGGGGATGATTGTCTCGTTTGTTAAAATAAGAATGTTATTTGGTTTTTATAATGACTTGCTAGCGAGTTATTAATTTTTCGTTAATTACACTCGGTTTATTATTTTACCAACACCTACATAGAGCTGGTTGTCGAACTATCATTAGTTGTTTACCTTCTTAGGACAATATGAGCAGAAATTTTTTTTACATGACTTATATATCAGTATACAATTTAAATGAGTACTTAATGAGAACTGATCGGTTCATCGATTTTCCGATTTTTTATCATTTTTCAGAAAATGAATGAGTTCTTAGATTGTTTGTTAACAATACTTCGTCGGAAGACCATTCACGAAAGCGAAGAACTCGTCCTTTCCATATTAAATACTTTGAATAATTTGTCATATTATTCTCTACCAAATACGAAACGACCATTCGGAAATCGTTGTCTTTACATCTGTGAAGGTAAATATTTTCATAGAACAGAATTGAATTCTTATGAAGTTGATCTAGTTGGTTTCACCTGAAATGTATAGCACTTAGCAGTGCAGAATTATACAATATCAAAACGTTATTATCATACTGTTGCATGTGTAGATGAAGCCCTAAGTCTATATTTTTAGGTTTCAGCTTAGGAAAGAGTGTCAACTTTGAGCCCCCTTGGGCGTTATTATGAATTTGAACTTTTAAATATATTTTTTGGTAGATTGGTAGGATGTATATGCAGTGGCGGATCCAAGGGGGGGGAAATGGAGAATTCCCCCCTCGTCCAAAAAAATAGACCGATAATCTAGAAAAAAATTTATTTTCTTGAACCCCTCCCCCTTTATGCTGAAAAAAACAATCTCACCATTGTAGCATTTACCATGCTTTGAAAAAATTTGGATTTCCCCCCGCAAAATGGAGCTATGGATCCGCCACTGTGTATATGATTCAGAATTTGTAAACTACATAAAGCTAGAAGGTATTGAAAATTTAAAGTTTCTACTCTTAGAATGCTTTCCCTGAATTAAGTATAATTTATTTTTCGATTCTGTATGCCTTAGTGTCACCTATGTCTGAAAATTTTTTTCATTGTACGTAATCACAGCTAAGCTTTTTTGTTCATTTCTTTCAACTATACGAGTACTTATTTGATTTCTAGCTTTGAATTCGCTCATGGCAACCAGACACGAAGAATGTGTTTTGGAAGTTGGACGTGTGTATGGCAATTTAAGCAGATCGACTGTGGTGCGAAAATATTTACTAGAAACTGGGGGTAAGTGATTGGAGTGTATCAAACCACTCCTGTTCTACCTCAGCACTTTATAATTAAATGTTGTTTTCTTACCAACCATTTGAATTTCAGCTTTGAACTACGTCATCGATTGGCTGGATAGTGATGATAAGGATTTACTGCTGGTAACGACAGGCATTCTAATCAACATGATGGTAGAAAAAGAAGCTAGAAAATTTTTAAGGCATACCAAAGGGATTGAAAAGTAGGTTCCAAAAGTATTTTTAGCAAATTATATTATTCTTTATCTTTTGTTTTTTATATCTAAATCACGGCCCTGTCATTGGTAAGAAAATAAAAAAATCTAGGGAGTTGCTGTCACTCTTACGTTACTCCCCCTGTCTCAAGAGAGAAGGAGTTCCCTGTCGAAAAATTTGATACGATTGTGTTATTTGTGTCAATTGCAGGTTAATCGAAAATTTGAAACATCATGCCCACGAAGATTGGCACTTGAGTAGTTTAATGTGTCAAGTTCTGTGGAATTTTAGCATCGAAGAAGATGATTTATTTGCCATCTTAGGAAATCAGTTGGCCCAGAATTTGCTGAATGTGCTGATAGATTTATTAGGTTAGTGCCAGTCGAGTACTTTATTAATCATTTTTTACTATTACCTTATTTTACTTCTCAGCTGTATGCACCTATGCCTGCTTATTTCGCTTTGAACTTTTAAAACTTGATTGAAATGAAAATTTCTTCAGTATATCACCAATTATGAATAAGATTTTAAGACCTTTATAGGTGCTCGAAAAATATAAAATTAAATGGCGAAAATTATTGGAATTCTGGGAAAACTATAAAATAGAGTAAAAATAGAATGAATGCGAGAGTACAGCTACAAAAGTAAAAGTCTGGATTTCAAATCTAGTCTTTCGAACTCGAGAATCAAAATGTGGCTTTTCTTGTGACTACTTTTTTCCCAATTAGATAACAGTTTAGCCATTGGAGTCGTTATAGAATTTGCAACATTCAGGAGTCGGTCTATTTTTATACTTTCTTTTATTACACTCACTCATTGTGAAAGGTTTTGCGAAGTGCCCAGTAGAATTATAATTGCAAATGCATTAGAATATTATATGAGAGTCTATAGTGACAATAAGTAGAGGATAAACCATTGAATGAAAGCGATTTTTTTTTTTTTTTAAGGATCAAAATTATTATTCCATCTTACATTTTCTCCAATTTACATACGAAATAAATCGAGAAATGCATTTTAAAAATAAGACTTGTCTCCTTCAATGAGCCAATGCTAAGTAATAATATGTTTTAGAAAATTTTACTTCTCAAACTTTTGTTTGCTTTTTTGTTTTTTGTTTTCTGAAGTATTTGCACCACTTAAAACCTCTTCTCTAAGAAATTAGCATTGCCTCGCCCATGTTTCTTTTTTCAAATGTTGGATGCACATGATTTTCAGTATATTATTGCACCGAATGCTTGGCTTGATGTGTTTTCTTTGCATATTATGCGTCAAGATTTTAAAATTAAAAATTTAACGTCTGCACAGACGAGGATCGTTTTTTCTCAAATTTCAACGATCATTCTAAAAATTTGGAGTACAAATTATGGGAAGAATTCTCTACGGTTGCAACCAACATTTTAGAGAAAATGGAGGCGCACAATAATTCCGAATAATCAAAAATGGATGATCCATGAATCATAAGCTGAATCAAATTTGTGATAAGTTCAATTAATAAATATTTTTATTTTCATTCTTTTACTTGGTTGAGATTGTGAGCGGAAGAAGGAACGAAGAGTATAGATCTACGTGTTGTGAAAGATAATTCTGAAAAGTTTATTTTTATTAAACACGATTACGTGGTACGTTGCTAAAGTAAATTCAAACAGGTTTCGGCAGATTATATTGACGTTAATTGCTTCGTGGTTTGAAGCACAGTGAATCAGATTTTCGGAGAGTGATACACAAATGAAATGAAAATTATATTAGTCACATTTGAATGAAAATATGAGAAATCAGTGATCTGAAAATTGTTCAATAATGAAAATTCAATATAAATTCTTGGACAGTATGCTAAAGACCGCACACGTTGATAACCGAAGTTTGAAATAATTTTTTTAATTCGACAATATTATTAGGTTTAAAGGTGATTAACTTTGTCTTCGGCGATTAATTTTTTAATTTAATTTATAGAAGTAGGTACATGTTAGCAGTTTTTTTTTTCACGATTAAGCTATAATTAGAGACGGAAACTAATGAGTGTCCTATTGTGGTATATTTCGCATATACGAGGTGCTACAGAATTTTTTGCGTTACAGATAAAAAAATTCAGTCGAGAATGTATTTTTTCAGTCATTGCCGTTGCTATTATTGAAAAAAGACAAGAATAATATTCAACATATTACAATTTCAAGATAAGCTCTTTCATTTTATGTTTATAGTTCCAAATTAATCACTTCTTTTTAAATTGCTATTCTATTTATTCGGCTTGAAAGTTTGAGATGGTTATTTTATCAACTCAGAATTTCAATTTAATCACCTACTCCGAATATTCCATGCCAGATATTTTCAGCTGGCAACTTTTGAACGTTGAAGTGGAATTCCACAATAACTGGGAGCCTCTGAATAATTCAAAATGGAAAATATATTTGTGTTATTTGCAAATTGTCTTCTTGGGAATGTGGGGTGACCGCGTAGACTATCATTTGTTTGGATTTATGGTATCAACTGTGAAAAGATTTATAATGTGACTGAAGAAATTTTCTGATTCCTCAAGTTCTTGAATACTGGTTCGTTAACCCGTTTGTATCTAATTAAATCATCGTACCAGTGCATATTCTTGGTGTGAACATTTCTAAAGTTTCCATGAAGAAATTGTAAGAAGTGATCAAAAATTAGCCTTATCCACGGCTTCGAATTTATACGAGTGCTTTTATTCATCGACTTCATATCAATAAGACATGTTATTCCTTTCTCGTGTGTCCTTATGCTTGAGACATTAACCTAAAATAATTTCAAGTTTCTACGTCAGATAGATGGTTCATTAACCCGTCGATCTTTCTACTTCGTCTGAAGAGATCATTTGTATTGAAATGAATGAAAATCGAATACACAGTTGAGAAAAAGTATAAAAGCGCATCAATATAGTCAGTGTTGGTGAGCATTCATTGTATTTAGTTTTCAAAACAGAAACTGGTTCTTTTTGCCTGACTGTTCAACCCATTGGAAATGTCTCGCGCAACAAAAAGAAAAAAAAAAGGAAAATTGTTGTGGAAATTAGTACATTGAACTCGCGAAATAAACTTCTGAGGAGTTCCTTCCTTTTTTTTTTTTTTGATGAGTTTTAAATTAGACATTTCAAGTTTTCGTGAAATCAAGCACAAGCATAAAAAACAAGGTCGTTCGTCCCAAATTTGAACCGTACAGAACTGATCAGCAGTCAATCAAATCAGTTTCAAAGGGTCAAGATACTCAGTGAAATTTGGGAATGCGCATGCGCAGTTCAGTGAAAATAAAGTTTTATTTTGGACGTAATTATTTTGTTTGAATACTTCAAAATTAAGTAGTTTAGTGCAGATTCTCATAATTGTTGGTTATTATGAATTGCGCATCCGCATTCTCAACTGTGTAATTAAGACGCATGTGTTTGCTCGACTGTTCTTGAAGAAAAACCTGTGCTGGCTCTATACGGTGTAATTCTCTTGGTTAGTAATTCTGTCGAATACAATAATGAAATTGTTTACCAACTTTTGTGCTTCAAAAATAATATAGTCAACCAATATTATTTAGCCTGTAGGTACTTTGTTTATGGAAAAAAAATTTGTGGATTATTCGTCACTCCCATAATAATTTAACGTTCTAAAAAAAAATACGTGTCTTGAATGATAAGAAACCCTCGAGTATCATATTTCCTATTTTCAGAAGCATCAACCTTATCTCAATAGTGTGAATACAAAAGTGAAAAAATACCGTTTATTTTCAGACCGAATATACTCCATCCGCATTATTTGCGATATGGTAGACTTTTACAATTTTTTTCGATTATTGTAACTTGTTTGTACACATTCTAAATGGTACCATTTTAAGAATGTGTTAGGATGAAACCGTATTCTAATGTACTTCCGCCTCTATAATCGTTGCTTAAAGTGTGTAAAATAAAAATATGCATCAGCATGTCGAAGAGGAAGCAAAGGCAAGTATTGTGGGCTAACTTTTTTTGCCTTTTCAGAGTGTTAAAAAGTAAACATGCCACTTTAAAATCAGGTACATGCTCTTCATGAGTTGACCCTGGTACGATATAAAAGGTCTGAGTTGGTCTTCGATTCAAAGTATGTTTTATAATTTTTTGGCAGATAAGAACTTCATAATGTTATAACTTCCCCCCACCGTTTTAATTTTTTGCATTCAATTTTTTAAAAATTATATGAACTTGATAATTTCCTACCAGTAGCCATGCTGCTAATAATTCTCTGTGCTATCTGTATTTTTTTTTTGCTTGTTTACAAACCTACTTATTGCTTATCTGTTTTTAACCCTACTCGTCGGAAAAAATGTACACGAGTGTTATCAGCTCATAAGGTCAAAAGAGTAAACTTTAATTCTCACGTTTCATGCTCCGTTAAATTAGATTTTTCGGTGTTTACAGCGATGAGAAAAACTTGGCGAACCCTCATCTCAAGTAAAGAGAGGAAGCTACGCATATTCTTATTAAAAAAAAAAAAAAAAGGTTGAAGATATCTCACGGAGTGATAAGTCATATTCATTTCAATCAGCTCTCGCAAAATTGCGTGGAATTAAGTGTCTCTTTTTTTTTTTTACGGATGATACCTACATACATTATGCTGTATGCTGATAATTGATAATCAAAACGTTCTTGCCACACAATGCAAGTTTCTTATCTCAACCAAAATATTATCTGAAAAAAGAGGAAATTTTTCGTCGAACTTATGTCCAATTATAGATAAGATCTAGTTATTTGAAAACAAAATTGCGATTGGAATATTATTGTGAGGTAAAACATAAGGTCATTCGGGCCGATGGAAAAAAAAAATTCTTTAAATTTTTATTACATGTTCTGACGGAAACAGGTAATGTTATTATTATTATTTTTTTTGCAAAAAATGTATAAGCACGTGCGTAATGATTATTCTGATGAAAGACGAATTTTTTATTTCACTGAAGAAGATTTTTAACTAATATTGCAGGAAGTTCGGATAATTTATATCGTAGGTAGTTTCTTGATACACAAAATAGTTTGTGGAAATCTAAAAAATGTATAACATACGTTTTTCACGTAATAAGATTTGCGAGTTCTTGGGTTGTTAAATTAAATTTCCACGTTTTAATTTCCTCAGTTGACATTCTTCTTATTTATCACTCTTTCAACCCAAAATTGGGTCATGTGCTTTGTACAGATTGAAATTCATTTTCAAAGAACGAAAACTATTCATGTCCACTATTAGCTTATTTTTACATCTGGGCCGTGACCAGGGGGGCAGGGGGTTAATGCTCTCAAGCCAAGTCGTGTACCACCCTCGAGGAAAAATTTTCCCTCAAAGCGGCGAGGCGAGATGTGTCCATTTTACCCCCTCAGATATTTGATTTGCCCCGCCCTACTCCCAGGAATTTTATTTGCCCTTCCACCATGTATTTTGCTCTAACTATGGCCCTGTTTTGTACTACACTAATTATACCTAATTGAATAACCCAAAGTAAAGATCAGTCAATTGAAATATTTTTTTAATCGAATTTTTTGCGGATTATTGTTCTAAATATGAAATCACGTAGGTAGCTCCTTGTGCAAAAAAAAGTTATTCTCAAGCATTTAAATTTTTTTTAATGCGAAAATTTCACATTCATATTACTGGCCTTTTTTTTTTTTTTATTGCATAACAGTCATGTATTTCAACTCCTTGAAACGAGCTCAGCAGTCCTACAAGATGAGCACGACTCACTATGCTTATCCTTCTTACCTATAAAGTCTTTGACCACCCTGTATAATTTATATCCATCTCTTGTGATCTCACCGGTAATTTGATACCATAAAAATGATAAACTCTCTTATAATGTACCTGTTGGAAAAATTCATTCATTCTTGATCTGAAGACTGAGTGGTAATATATTAGGTTAGGGGTTGTATTGTTTGTGGAGATTTTAATTTTTTCTTTCAATTTCTACTCGCTACTAAGAAATTTACATTTTCTATTCGACTATTCTTATTTACATTCTCATCCACATTACTTTCAAAACTACGGATCATTCGCTGTTTTCTTAGGTCTTGTGTTTATCTTTACGACAGGTAGGTCTAATGGTTTTTCGATATTATACGAAGTAGGAAAAGAATTTTTAGTCTGTGTTGCTGGTTTGCCGCCTTTATATCGATTTTCCATTATCACATTTTCGCCTATAGGTATAATGTATTGGTAAGTGGTGCACTCATCTTTTGAAACACGTTTGGGAAGACTGCTTCTAAAAGGTTCTTTTTCATAGTCTCTTTCTAAGTCGAAGAATGAACTGGACTTTCAGAATATTATAAAATTTTCTTTCTTAAAGTTTGATTGTGAAAAAATAAGGATAAAAAAAAACTTGAAATTTTCATTGGTCTTATACATATTTTATCAAGCGCTCTCAATACTGCTCTGATGGATTTATTAGTATGGCTGGCCTTTGGGGGATGATAGAAAAAGGTATGCCCCTCAGAGCTGAAATTAGCCTTCTCAGAGAAAATCAAAGCATTCTTCACGCCTTTATTTCCAAAAACATAATTAATAAATTGATTTGTGTGTATTCAAATCTGATGTTTTTTTATTTTTACACTGCAAATTTTTTCATTTTCTTCAGTTTATAGAGACAGGCGAAAAAAATGTTGGCCCTTCAATTATATCAAGATCACTCCACCTGTGTTCATACTCATTAGCAGAATCGTCTTCATCGTTTCTCTAATCAAAAAAGAATAATTTTCTTATGTTATGAAATTAGGTGATTAAATTTCATCATTTAGAAAAATATACATTTGGTAATTATGTTTTGAACCGCTATATCATATCCACTGTGCAAGCATGACCTTTTTATAAAATCAAAATATCGTATCATTACTTTTCTAAATTATCACATTTTCAAATTCGCTCGCTGAATTTATCGTCACTCGGAAATTTTTTAATAAGAAATTGGTCTTCAGATGAAAAATTAAACGTGTCATTCCACGTTTATGAATTACGATTTGGAAAATTAATTTGAAAACGAAAGATTATAAAATTCATTAATATCTACGTAAAACAGAAAATTATGTTTTATAAGTTTTCTTTAAATTGTTGAAAACATTTTGTTAGATCTTATTGCCTGATATGTACGAGTAAGTCAGTCAGCCTTGACCATAGAACAAGTTCAAACCTGTTACAGCATTTCGAGAGTAATATCATCCTTATAAGTATTACATATTCTGTCCTATCATATGAGAAATAATAGATAACTATGGTCGAAATTATGGTTCAGTTCTTCTTTCTATGGACTGACCAAAGCATACATTTTTTATTAAAAAATTACTAGTAAAATTGTATCAACGATGTAAAATGGGTACTGCAAATTTTTCAGTTATCTACCTATTCTCGTAGGAAATTTAATTATATTCAAAAAAAATTAAATTTGAATTACCTCGTGCAGTATCGAGTCTTTCATTAAATTTCCCTTTAATCAGCAAGAATTATTGAAATGACGCAGCACGTTTTCTTATTGTTATCTATCAATTTGAAAGGGAAAATTAACGATATATATAACTTCCCAGGCTATCATGTTCAGCGGGTATTTATCATCGAGAGTGAGAGAATAGTGTGCAAATAGGAAAAAGAAATGGTTCAACGATTGCATAATTGATAATAGAAAAATCCAATTTATCGCACGTTTTTTTCGGGTACCTCCATAATTAATAGAACATATCAGCTGTGACGTAGTAAGTAAATCAATAATTTGAGCTGAGAAAGAGGCTCGTCAAATTTTGTGGAGATCTCGAGAGGTACCTATTGTTAAAAAGAAAAACCTTTGACCCATCTTTGCAGGGTGATCTAAGGATATCCGTTCTAAGGGTTCAATTTTTGTACCTACTAGGTAAAAATAATGGCTTGGAAATTTAAATAAATAGACATAAAAATAATAATATGAAATTCAACATGAAATGAAATTTTTTTGGACAATGCTGGAAGGCCAAATATAATTTATTATGATTTCCTATCGTCGAATTTGAATATAATCTTACTAGAGTACAGGATTTTTTCATCGTTATCGACACTCGAACGAATGCTCGTCCTAGTCGACATAATGAAAAATGTTACAATACCATGTAAACATTCAATATTACCATTCTATGAAGAGAAATACACATCAGCTGATGGCATGGAAAACGAAAAATTGAAAAAAGTGAATACGCCGGATGAGAACGAGCAACGATGTGGATGAAAAAGCTACCAGAAGAAAAGAGAAGAAAATAAGCGATTAAAAAAAGTACGTAAAGAAAGAAGAAATTGTCAAAATGCGAACGTCGTGTGCGGAGAATATATACGCGGATGGAATAGCCGTGGCCTTGAGAAATTGTTTTGATTGGTGATCGACGGTTCTGTGCCCCTCTAGACGTCTGGGTCCTACTCTCCCCTCTGCCCCTCCCGTCAAAACACTCGTCCACCTAAAGTCATCATACGTTTCGATGTCGTCGTTGCATTTGCCGCTTCCACCGTTCACCGCCGCGGCGACCACTTTTCTGCCGTTCTCTTCGGCCATTCCCCTACCATTTTTTAGTATTGCTAATTCCATCGCCAGAGTGCGCTACCACAGATAACAAGATAATCCGTGCACGTACAAGACGAGCCGAGCGTCGAGCGACTTTTAGTTTCTGTGTTTTTGTTTTACATCATTCTAGTCGCTGCCGTCGAAATCGTGTAAGGTGCTGTGCTTGGTTTTTCGTTCTTTATTCGAGATTTTATAATTTTTTTCGAAAAAAAACGTAGACAAGTATCTGTGTAAATGTGATTTTTTATTTCGATTAGGTAAATACGGAAGAAAGTTTAATAATTGAAGAAAAAGTCGCAGTTGGAAATTTCGATATTTTCGTGTTGTCAAAAATTTTGATGATCATCAGTGTTTTTGAAGCTAATTACTGAAATAAGATTACCACCGGGTTTTTAGCGTAAATTTTTCAATATTTTAGAATATTTTACGTTAAAGCTGGTGTAGTGTTCGTGCCTTCAAAATTCGCGCTTCTGTGCATCTGAAATCTGGTGCGAAGTTTCATTAATGCAAAATTGTTGAAACGATTAAAAATTCATATTCGGAAAAACTTTGGTATCATCAAGAAGCAATGGCTGAATTCACAGATTTTCATACCATATCGGTGAGTCCTTTTTCGTTTTGTTTCATACGTAAGAAGTAGTAGGTTCTATGTTTTCGTAAAAGATGATCATCGTCAGCTGAGATCATGTAAGAAAGTGGCATCTTATTTTATGCATCGTTATATTTCTAATCGAACGAATTTAGATTCAATTTCACGATCTGGCTTGATTTTCTCGTGTGCATTACCATTATTGTTTCCTTACTATAAACGATGACTACGTTTGTGGTGCATTTCTTTGTTCTTCGCTAACGTAAACTCGCAAGCAAGGACCCGGAGCGGAAGCCATGATGTTGGAAACAGACCGACGTCGCCAGTATGTTCGCAACATCAATCTCGCGATCCGATTGGATTCGGATCAGGAAATTCGTGTTGCGAACATATTGGCGACATCATTCCATTTCTTACATGAGGCGGATTCTCGAATGAGATACTTTTTTGAGAGCTGGCAGCTAAGTCGGAGCGGTGCATAATTTTTCCAAAGTTGCAACTCCTTGTAATCGAAGTCATTTTCGTCATTTTCTTAGAAGGCTTCAATCCGCAGATTTAGAAGTCCTAGTCAATGTTGCCAAAATGACGATGATCAATAATTTCTAGTAATTTGTTTCGAAGTTGATTAAAACTCTTCGATAGCCATAGCCAGTTTCTTAAATTAATTTGTACCCGAGTCTATTTTAGTTTTTTTGCTCTTGAAGGGTGGTGTACTATATGAATTTGTTTTTATTTTATCAACCAATCAATATGGAACAAATTTATTTTTTATTACTTTTTCTTTACTCTATTACTAATTGGATGATTAATAAAAGTAAAATTAAAATAAATTACCAAAGCCATTTCTCATTGTAAACGACCTTTTGAACATTCAAATTTTCAAAATTACTGAAATTTATCAGTGAATTTTTTTTTTGTTTATGAGATTTGATGCGTTAATTTAATTGTGAATCTGAAAGTTTGTTAACACAGAAGTAGATACGTATTGAAAATACTATAGGTTGATAAAGATCTCAAGCTTCACTTTTCGAGATGTAGCTAGCTAAAATATTTACGTTTTCAAACTTTGTGGACCCTTATATAATTTAGAGTTCTATTCTCTAAGGCTTGCTAAACAGTTTCCAGCACAAACTTGTACACCCTGTAAAATTATTTGGTGAAGCTGAATAAAAAAGGAATTAAGCTACTTTGCCTGTTGCTTGAATTTATTCATGACCTAATAAAAAATAATTTTGGTTTCGATAGTGTTTACTAACACTAGAAAAACCAGGTATTACTCGATTACTCAAAGGACCAGGTGGCGTCGTATGACACAAGTCAGGGGTTCTCAAAATATTGGTTCTTTGAAAAATCCATCTCAAAATTTCTAGTGGGGTCGTATATGACGCCACCTGGTACTTCTAGTGTTAATGTTATCAATTTTTTTGAAATAAACCAAACTGAGGTAAATAAAAATACAAATTTCTTGTTGATAGTGAGTGTATTTCCGGTTTATATTCTCCGAATTCCTACTTCTGAAGTATTTTGTGAGATTTTTGTTTTAGTTTGATAAATTCCTTTGAATATTGAAAGAGCTATTGCTCTTAAAAGTCAATGTTCTAAATTTATAATTTTTTGATGAAAATTTGAAAACATTTTTAGCCAAAAATGCAATATTTTCATGTCTAGGAAAAGAACTAATGGGCAAATATTGAATTACTTATTTCTTCTGTTATTTTTTAGTGTGTTTCATGACTTCCTTATTCGCAAAATAATCTTATTGTTTCGTGAATTATGTTAAAGTAATGCGTATATTAGCATTTTTTAAATGACGAATGCATATACTAGTCCATTGTACTCAAACGAGTCAAAGTCACTTATTTCACTTCTTCTTCTTCTTTCGTTTGTCTGTAAAGTTTTACAGGGAAGTATAGTTTTAGTTGAAAAATTTTTATACGGTAATTATTATACCTTTTGCATCATTTTTGCTATTAAAAATTTTTTTTAATTGGTTCCTAGATTCCTAGTGTCGATATAGTTCAATACTTCAAAGCATACTAAATAATTATGAATAATAAAATCTGAATAATGTAATCTGAAAGACTTTTAATGATTAATATTAGGGTGAATATGTTACATTTTAATTAGTTAAATTTTGCTTTTCAAAATAATAGGTAATCTGTTGAATTTTAGTACAGATCATTACAATGAAAATTTATTTTTGCGAAATTTACTAATTAGATAACAAAATTTACAACTGATTGTGAGAAGTGAAACAGAAAAACATCTGAAAAATTTAAACCGGTCTTTGTATTCGTAGATTATTAATTTATATGAGTAGCTCACTTCAAAGTTGATGACATTCGAGTTGAGAAATTTATAGTTGAAAGAATTATTTGAAAAATGAGAAGGATAAAATGAGATGAAAAGAAAACAGCTTGCAGACAATGAACCGATACGAAATTGAATAATTTAAAAGTGGGTCATAAATAGCTATTAAAAATCCGGTCGAAATGGTCAGTCAAATTGTTCAGCTTTTGTTCAGAGTTGAATAAGTTTCAAGTTGAACGCTTTAAAGTTGTGAAATTCATAGTAAAAAAAAGATCAGTTCTTAATATTTTTTCGAGTACGTAGTTGCGAAATACGCTGCTGAATTATTTTTTGGCCACTGTAAAAACTAGGACATAAAAACGAGTGTAAAAATAATGAACTCATTTTTTTGTAAGTTGAATTTTAATAGCTGATAAAATTGTTTTTTTGTTTTTCAAGCCCTATTTTATCACCTTATGTGTTTTCATGTTTCCAATGGTTTTTAAAATTTTTAAACGGCAAGCCTGGGGGAGTCTGTCAGACACTTCTATCAGACATCTAGAATATTTTGCCAGTGGGCTGAGGTTCCAGTCAGCAGGAAAAATCTTCAGTGAGTTTGGAAATTTCTCCAGTAACTTGGGATATTTTTCACTGTGGGTAAGGATTGAGGAAGTTTTCCAGTCACATAAGCTCCTTTTTCAGTCAGATGAAATATTTTGCCAGTGGGCTGAGAAATTTTCCAGTCGGCTGAAGAAGTTTTTCAGTAAGCTTGACACTTTAGCCAGTCAGCTGGGAAAGATTTCCTGTGTGTTAGGCACTTTTGTTTGTCGGCTGTAAAATTTTTTCAGTCAGCTAGACATTTTTGCCAGTCATATAGCTGTCTACCGCATATTTTCTTTCTATATTTTTATTGAAAATAATAACTAAGTTATTTATTTAATGTTGAAAATTGCCTTAATTTTTCTTCTCTTTTCTTTTCGTCGCGTCGATGAAAAAAAATTTTTTTTTCCACGTCGATTAACAATTTCTGGGCTTTTTATGAGTAAATACATGTCATGTTTGTTATTCTTATGTAATTTACATAGTGAACCTCTGCAGTTACCTGCTGCATATTGAAGTAGTTTGTTCCTAAACAAAGTTCCCCTCCACTATCATACATTTTCATTTTTTTCCCCCACGTCTGATGTAACGAGTGGTAGCAGCTATGTAAAACTTGTTGCTTGATTTGACTTTCTAAACGCGAAAGAAAAAAAATCCGAAGCACAAAAATAAAACTTCGATTAGGTATACAGGAGAAAATGAAAATAGAAATGAACAGAACAAAACTATTGGGAATTCCAAATTTTTTCCCCTGCATTAAAAATTTCTAACGTTACTTGTATTTCTGGTTCTATGACAGACTTTCAAGTTTTTAAATCGCTTACGAAAATTTTTTGCAAAAATAGTATAACGTTACTATAGTACTATATTAATTGTATGTACACGCATACAGAGAACTTGAGTCAAAATCATCAGGTGATCTGCAACATTTCTTGAATTTTCAACTACCGCATCTAATAATTGTGTAATCATATTGTTGGTTGTGCGATTCGTATTAAATGTTGAATTTTTCTAATTAAGCTCTCATTTGCGAAGGACGAATCCATTTCCATTTATCTGACAGTGTAATCTGTTCGTTAACCTGAGAGTGTTTTGATATTTTCCCCTATCAAATGAAGCTGAAGATGGCTGTTTGTGTGCGTATATTCTACCTTGAAAATTACATACTTGTATTTGATGACCTTTGAAAGATTTTTTTTGTTGTTGTACTTGAATCGTTTGTTGACTCGAAATACCCAATGTGTAGCCTACTCGTTTGGCTTTGTGTCCGTTTTCAGGTAAACTTTTTTTTCTCGATTGTTTACCATGGTCATTGAATGCGCCGAAGAAGGTTTTTTTGTCAGAATTTTCAATGGTATTTGGTAAAAGTCAGTCGCTCATCACGTTATGTTTAAAAAGGATCCCTTTTGTTAACTGATACAAGTGCTGTGTTGAAGCAATGGTAATGGTATATGGGCTTTTAGTTGGAAATATTCTAGGGTTACATTAGCACCTAAAATAATCGGTTTGGAAGAAATGGTATCCAATATTGTTTGTTGATTTCGTAGAAAAAAGGACATAGAAACGTGCTGATTTCCTGTGAAAAAAAGTAGAATTGAAGATTTTTTGTAGGAACAAGATATGTCGGTTTTGACTATTGACAGAGTTTTTTTTTATGAAACAAGTACATATCAAAAATGTTTTTAAATTCACGATTTTTATTTAAATGACATCAAACTGTAGGGTAAGTCATAAGTGTCGGTATGTTAGCTTTGATTTTCAGTTTCATATTATTCATTTTTAGCGTATCATTATAGCCTGGACACATGTATTTCGGCCTTACTCTTGAGGCATTGGCCTTCATAATAATTATGATTCAAGAGTCTGAGTTTGATTCCTTTGTGAGATGTTGGTAGCCTCTAAGTTTGACTAACTCAATTGCACGAACAATCAAGTGTTGGTTCCTGTTCTATCTTGAGCACTTCTTTTATCTTTTAAAATCATTCTTGCCCGTGGCCCTTAGCTTTAGGGTGTCGCAGTTAGTTACAAAATTACCCAACCTGAACTTGGGAAAAATTTTAATGCAGTTAGGAAAATTTAGAATCATACAATATTTGATTTGGGACAATATAGAGCTATTATAGTTCTCTATTTTTTTTCTCATCGAGTAAATAAGATTTAAAATAATCTACAATTTTTTTTTTTTTTTTTGACTTCTATGGAAGTGCAAATAACGCCTGAACTTTGTCTCGATCCTTTCAAACTCTGGAGAATATTTTTTAAGAAGGATGCCTTAAGACTCGCTTCTTTTTTTAAAATAGATTTTTCATGTCTTATTTCATTCAGTATTTATCACCCTGTTGAAGACAGAGTCGAATTTTAAACTGGTATTAGCTATAATTTTCGGCATTCTAGTGGAAAGAAAAAAGCATCCCTTTGAAGACATCTTTTCTCGAAAATATTCCGAAAAAAGTGGTCAATGAATGGGAGCTATCAAACTCGGCGTATTAGTTTGTGTTTTTATCGTATGCCTTTGCTTTTTGAATGGATGTGTACATTTATACACCCTTTTAATTAAGTAGATGTAAGATTTTTACTATCCACCCGCCTCCCCAAAGAAACAGGAATTTCAAATGTCGGAAAAGTAATTTTGTTTCAACATTTTTCTCTACTGCTGACAATACCCAAATAAATATATTGGCTCTGCTTTGAAATGAACCGCGTTGAGTCACAACATAACATGTGTAATTCTCTCTTGTCATTATGTGATGAATAACTCGAATTCTGATATAAGTTTTTGTCCTCACTCTAGCTGACTTTTTTCCCATATTTTAACATTTTTTCTGTTTTAAAAGTCAAGCAAAAATTGGTTCCACTCTGTTTTGGTCGTCTCTAATCTTTTTATTTTGGGGTATTTATGGGTGATTGTCCTCCATCGATTTCTAATTTTCTATTCCTTTACTTTTTTTTCTTCCGTCAACAAAGGCCTTTACTCGGAAACCATATAAATACATACCTACGTTATTTTCAAAAGACTATTCAGACGCACGTGCATCTTTCTCAGTTTTCCTAAAAACTCGATATACAAGTAGGTAGGTAATAAACCTTTTTTTTTGTTTTTTTAATCTTTACTGACTCACGCTATTATTCCTATTCAAGTCACATAATAGATTTTTTTTTCTTTCTTTCACTTACAAAAACCGGCCATTCTTCCTATTATTTTCGTAATATTTGTTTTTGCTTTTGATTTTTTACGAGTGTGAATTATTGTCAAGACTGTGTAGAGTATATTGAATAGTCATATTCCTTATCTGTTTTGAAAAACTTGAATGTCTTTTCTGAATCTGTCCAAACTACCTACATTTTCTAGGTAAGGTAGTAATCTACCGCTGAGTCATATGATTTTGTGCTGCTCCTATGTCAATCCCCAACAGGGTTTTTCAAATAAGAGGTATCCATATTGTGCATAGTATATGTTTATAGAAGAGGTAGGAAACCCATATGGGTGAAATCTATCTTGGTTTTAGTACTTTTGTAGAAGATAGTGTAATTTTAATGGCTCAGTGCGTAAGGATCCTATCTACTTAGAACAAAATTTTTTGAGAAAAGCCTATCATCGATTGATGATTCAAGTTATATTGATTACGAATGTTTGCAATGTATAATATTTGCATTGAATGATGGTGTATCTATTTTACTTTATCATCAATAATCTAAACAATAACGCCTCCCAGAAATTTTCTTAGGGAGGAGCTAAATATATTTGTTACCAAAATACAGAAATTTCCTGACAAATCAGCATAGAGCGTAGAAAATTTTATAATTCAATATTTTTCTGATGAAATTTGATGCCTTAGGGAAGCTTCGGCCGCCCTAGCTCCTCTCGCGTGTCCCACTGAATCTATATATGGATTGCGAAAAGTATCGATTATGACGTGGAAGCTATCAGGCTATCTACTTGACTTCTTTCTTTCATCAGAAAATAAAATCCACTATTTCTTCTTGGTACTTTTTTTTTCTTCGCATCATCAAATATTTGTCTTGTATTCTTTGTGACGGCTCGACATGTATGCTCTTTATTCCTCAGGAACCGGTTGTAATCGGTTTTAGCAACGTGCGGACATCTCTGGTTGTAATCGTATATTATGTTTTAGGAGAAATTGGCTTTGTTGCAGGAAGAAGCTGATACGGAATGTGACATCATCGTCGCAGAAAAATCTCGCAATCAAATTCTAATTCCATAGGTAGTCGTTTGAGACAGATTTCTCGTCTCCATCGAGAGATAGGTTGTAATATAATGGGCCGTATGTAATAATTAACGCTTTTCTTGTCTGTACGGTACTTGCTGAGTCTCAATGGAGGAGCGAGAGAAAAATAGAGGCATGTCAATTCGGTATGAATGATGTTTTTAATTTTTCGCACGAAAGCGGTAGCCGCATGTTAACTAGCGAATTAACGGTATATAGAAATCAAAAGTGGTCAGTATAAAGATTGTAATCGTGGCTGGTTAATGTTCTCTTTCAACGCTTTAGCAAATTTTATTTTTATCCTCATTTACTCTCTGCCCTGTTCTTCATATTTTTCGAATTAATTTTCACCATTCAAATTACAGTCCGTATCTTTTCTGCAGTGAATACCTTCAAGCCCATTAACTAGACTGTCATCCGCGAAAATTGTTGTTTCCGTTTTTCCGTTCAAAATTGTAGAAACTTTCATCGAAGAAATTTGTGGTTGATGGGAGAGATGAAAACGCACGTCGTATACTCGTATTTACTTTGTATGCAAATTTCTTTGGCCGGTTTCTACTGTTGGTGTTCGAAACGGTCTCGTAAACATGAAAAATTCAATAAGTTGAAAGCCGTTCGTATACAGAAGGGGACTTCACGGTCCTTGAGCCTGTTTAGTCTTCGTCTTGGTATGAGGTGTCCAGGGTTATTGGATATTCTACGCATGCGTACCTCTTCGTTTTTGAAAACCAAAATTCGATTAAAAATGAATAAAAGTAGATTTATGTTTGAGCTGTAGGAATATAGAGTGGTAAGGTGGTGGTGAGTTAATCAGGCTTTGTCCTAAACTTTCCACATTTTCATCCTTCATTTTTCTCTGCTTGGTGATAGCCTGAAAACTGTAACTATTAAACTTGGATTATGCGAAAGTGATCGCTTATTTATTCATTAAAAA
This sequence comes from Parthenolecanium corni, assembly GCA_038050395.1. Taxonomy (NCBI): domain Eukaryota; kingdom Metazoa; phylum Arthropoda; class Insecta; order Hemiptera; family Coccidae; genus Parthenolecanium; species Parthenolecanium corni. The sequence continues at coordinate 1,766,326 of JBBCAQ010000002.1, forward strand.
TAAATCCAACAGATAAGAGACAATTGTTCCAATAGCGATCAGACGTTATAGTATTTCATGAATATTTGAAAACTTCGTTGCTTTGCCACTGTGATTAAAAATCAAATTGGTTTAAAACACAAAACAGTCTCCTTGTTACTTTTCCTATTGGAAATGCGCTTTTCACCGATATCATAATTATTATTTATTTTTTACATGAGTACCTATCCTCTAAAGCGCGTGCATTTTGACACGAAAAAAAAATTCTTTGTCGTCTTATTTCCTGTTTATGTGAATATCCATTTTCATATACCGGAATTATTTCCGGTTATAGTCGTTGGCTTGCTTTTTTTTGTCTGGTTTTTGTTTTGTTTTTAATAAAATAAAAGAAAAAACATATTTATTTCTTATGCACATTCAGTAAATTTCTTGCTTCATTTTATTACAAAACTTTCTCTGGTTTGTTGGTGTTTTTTTCCTCTTTTTTTTTTAATTTGCATTTCGCATTACCACATATTTGGAACCAGTTACGAGTATCGCTTGTATAACACTGATAACAGGTGTTTCTTGTACGAGGTTTGAGCTTGCGCATCCTCCGCAGTGGCGACCTACGAAATGTAAATATCTGATTTCCATGAATAAAGCATTCAAGAATAATTTTTGTTGATAATGTCTCGTGATGAACAGTTTTCGATTATCTCAATGGACTGGTTTAAAATTTTTTGGTTTGTCTCTTTGATGAACGAGGTTCAGGTTCAATGCTTTTCAGCTGGTTTTCAGAAAAGTTTAGGTATACTTTCCTGAATATTATGTAATAAGGTTTTCAGCAGATTGATTGTCCAGTTATACATGTTAGCTGATTCCCGTTTGATTTGGCTGTGTAAGCATTTGTGGTAAATATTAGTTTTTGATAAATTTTTACTCGAAGTAATTTTCATAACCAATCAAAAGAGAGGGTCTAGTATTGTAAAAGAAAAAGATACCTATACTTAATTTGAAAAATTGCTTGGCACGTATCTGCAATTAATGTTTCCCATCGTTATCATGTCTTTGTGTGAATAGAATTTGAATTTTTTTATATTTAGAATATTCCATTCTTTATCATTGTTTACTAACGTAGACATTCAAAATGTGTTCTACCAGTTTTGTAGCATGAAGAATTTATACTACGATGAGAAATCAACGTTGCGCTTCGCAGTATCATTTATTGGGCTGTGAGCTTATGGAGGCATGTATTACTGGATATCCAGCAAACTAAATTTACATGTTGTCGACTTGGATCAAGCATCTAAGTGGCAGTTGAGGTTGCGCATGCGCAGTTGTTCGAAAATTTTCACTTTTGATGGGTCATAGCAGCTCTCGGTGGATTGCTTCCTAAATTAAAGTTATATCAGCTGATTTGAACAATTATGTAATTCTGCGCATGCGCATCTTCTATTGTCGCTGAGACAACTTCGGTCTAAAAGAATAGGGATTGCTCGCAGCTTGCTGTTTCATTATATTATAGTTGATACTACGAGTATATGGTTTAAGGCTATGAGTAGCATGCTGTGCTTGAGAGACTTAATTATTCCAGTTGAAAATAGAGGGCTGGCTGTTGAGTGGGATTCTTGACTTTAGTACATCTTGGAATATTTTTACGCAGGTTTTCCTACGTCAACTTGTCGATTGGCTTATCATAATTTGTTTGTTTATTACGTTGTACCTTTTGATTCGTGGCTGTTCTATCAATTGGTTATTTATCCCTGACTGAATAATACATATTTTCATCTCATGAAATGGAAAGTTGTTTAGCAAGTTAATTTTTCTCAACCCATGCATCATTTGGCTGAAGAAACTGCGCTAATATTTCGAGCTTCGTGTCGTGACAATAATATTTATTGTTTATTTTCTTTCCATCGTATTTCCATTCCTTTTTTCTTCGTCACTGAGTCACTACTACTCATTACCCAAAAATCTGCCGATATTTTTGTAATTTTGAGTTTCTGTTTGTGTGTAACTGTGTATTCTTGTTAAAAATCACGTTCGCTTTTTTAGTGCATTATTACCATTCCCGAAGTAATTATTGTATCAGAACCGTCCTGCGTCGAAAGTGAAGGCTATTTCGTCTTTGTTGCTCTGTCGATTATTTAATGGCTCTTTTCTCCTATGACTTATGTATCATTATTACTGGGTATTATTGAAAAAGAGTGATATGGGCCTCCACCATTCTGCGTCTCGTGTTATGTAAGAACTGCAGTTACCAAACTTGATGCGGAACATGAACTATTGTGCTTTAAAATTAACGATCCATCTTTTATGTAGGCGAGTGAATGAGAGAGAAAAAAAAAAATATTCTCAATTAGGTACGTTTAGATCGACTCGAATCTTTATGTTGATGTGATTTGCTTTTCCTCTGTATTTTTCCTACTTCTCTTTTAAATTGGAAACAATATCACGATCTTTTTGTTTTTTCACGTTTCATTTAAGTTGATTCTGTTTGTGAGTATATAACAAAATATACTACAAATAGGTATTGATAGAAGGGAAGGGTGTATGTGTGAAACCGCATTACCTTCTCTGCATGGAACTTGCATCTATATTTGCTTTACAGTAACTAGAATATCACATTCGAAGGGAAATAATGGTGATTGTCGTATTTCTTATTATATGAATATGCAGTAATTTTTTGTTCTATTGTAATTTATAAAGAAATAATTGGAAATTAAAAAACTCTTTAGATCATTCAGTGCTGGCCAAAAGCGACGTATTTGGGACGATACGAATTGAGGCACTTTGTTTTCGTAATTTCCTAATCAACATGAAAGATAAATTCGTATTTGTAAACTTGGTGCTATCGAAATTGTGTGAAAATCGTTTATCTCGTAAGTCGTAAGCCCTTGACAAGAACAAAATGATGTAGCAAAAATGAGTGCTCTTATTTTGGCGTTGAGAAAGTTCTACATGAAAATAAGAAACGATTATTGTTGATTTTCAGTGGTGACCGAATAGGTACACAAAAACTGTTCAGTTATTATTTGCCTTATCGTACTTCTCGTAAACTATACGTTTCTGGATGAGTCATCTGAGTTTTTCTCTTTGTTATTCTAGATTTGAATAAATTCTGCTGTTAATTTTTTTCTTCCTAATAAAAGTCCAAGACGCGAGTTTGCGAAGGTTGAAATTTGAAATACAACATGTTTCAGATTTAAAATGTCGAAAAATTAGCTGAGAATAATATTGTAACCCATGCCCATAGAAAAGTCTAGGAGCGAAATGTATGTAACGAAAATTCTGTGGCGGAATGAGCTTTTTTTAGGGGTGGCCAACGGGCGGTCGAGAAAAATCTGAAAATTATATCTCAACATCAAAAAACTTGATACGTTTATTTTTTGTTCTTTTTCGATAAGTCCTTTTTTTAACTGATTCTTAGTTGTTTTTAAAATTTTGGTCACCCTTTAGTTCCGCCTCTGTGGAAATTTGTCTTGTCAACTTCTATAAATGAACTCTGTGTTTTTTAAAGCTTATTTCCCACATCATTGACATCTACCATCAGCGTCTCATTTTAAAATCGAGTTGAAATATTATTGTTCGAAGTTGAAAATAATAAAAAAATTAAATTTTCGATTACAATACAATTTAGCATATAGGAAGTTTGATCAAAAAGAGGGAGGAATAAAGTGTTAAAAATGTCATTCAGAGATAGAAAAAAAAACAGCTGATACTAAATCAAAAATCACCAAGTTTGATCTTGAATTTTCTTACCTATCCCCGTAGACCTCAAATATGAATTTTTTTTCGAAGCTTCATAAATGATCCAAAATATCTGTATAGTAAATTTAGTAGTGATTGATTAAATTTTATATATCAATTGGTCAGAGCTGATGGACGTAACAAAATCTTGCTAGGCATAATGCGATTTTCAGGGGTTCTCCGTTTTTTTAATGTTTTTATTAGGTATTACCAACTGCTAGCTTTTTTTCTTCTTCTGATATTTGTTTGATTTTTTTCCTGCATCATGTCTCTGTACAATAAGGTATAGGTACTTTTACTTTCTTTTTCAATATTATTTTCAATTCATTTAGATTCTGCCTATGATTTCTTGACCTCTCATTCGTTAGCAATGATTCAGTATTGTGTGAATATGTCCTATACATTGTCGCTTACTAATGAAAATTTGCATGGAAACAATCCATGGAAACCGCTTTTATTTTTATGCTTATATTTACTCCTCGTACTTTTCATTTCAATGTAATATGAAGAAGAGATTTTTAGACCAATCGTTGAAACACGGTGCCAGTAGTTACATTTCGTTTTTTTTTTTCTTCTTTTCTCTTTTTTTCAACTTCTGTATTAATTTGTCGTTTTGATGAATCTTTTCTTCTCTTTGTCTTTCAATGTCAGTCATTTAATTAATTTACTTCTATTCATCGGTTTGAGAAATTGCTGACGTATAATTGTTTTTGTCGACGCTATTAATGTTTCTATTTCAATGACTCCATAAAAAAGCTGTAATAAAAACGATTCTAATTGTAAGAATGAGATCCGATTGAAATATTATGTTAGTTCGAATTATCATGGAAATGTTTTGTTTTACACTTTCCTTTTGGTCGAATTCGGGTAGATGTTCTTAGCTAGTAAAACATTATCTTCGGATTTTCAAATCAACTCCTGTCTCATTAGATAAGTTAGGAAAAGTCGAACGCCAGTTTGTTTTCGAAGCAATAATATTGTAATTCGTAATGGAACATTCATGATGATTGATTCACTAATGGTGAGCTAAGAAAGCTATATTTCATACCGTTGCATTGCAAAAGCTGTAACCAGTGACCGGTATAGTGCATATGAAAATTTTTCCAAAGGAGAGTTATAATTCACAATGTCTCGGAATCGATTAACACTAGAAGTACCAGGTGACGTCATATACGACGCCACTCAAAATTTTGAGTTGGATTTATCAAAAGACCAATATTTTGAGAACCCCTGACTTGTGTCATACGATGCCACCTGGTCCTTTGAGTAATTGAGTAAAACCTGGTTTTTCTAGTGTTAAGGAACAGATTAGATTCGAAAAAACTGTTTGAAGAAAGTCTTTGTGGGGAAAACGAATTTCAGAGAAGCATGTATAATATGTACTAATTTTAGAGGAAATTTCATCAGCTAGATATCCATTTTGGAAAACAAAAATCTATCCGTGTCTGTTTTTGTGGAAAAAATTTTCTTGTGTGAAGGAATTTTTGCAGCTATGGTACAATGAAGCCCTTTTTTTTCTAAAGAAAGTTTCATATTTTTAAAACCAGTTTGAGAAAAATACAATTAAAATATTAAAATGTGTTGCCAAACACAGAAATGACATAGCTAGTTCAGGTTTGATTTTTTTGTTACTCTATCTATCTACCTATACTTAATAACACGCTCTTACTGAATTTAAAACGTCCACGGATCACCTGCGTTTGTCAGAAAATTTATTAATGATTGCTTTAAAATATTATTTCGAGCGTGTTTCTTCAATAAATCGACGACAGAACTTTGTTCATAAATTTTTAACGAGCGAATTGCGAAATTCTTCCTCCAGATGTGGTTGAAAGGTATAAACGTTCACCTATTTCGCGTGATGAGAAGAGAACTTTTTCAACTCTCGAACCATCTTTAAATGGGTTACTGGTTGTTATATTGGTACACTCTGGCCAGAAGAAGCTTTATCGAGTGAATAATCAATCGTTTTCCTCACTCTGTGAAGTAAATTGCGTTGTTGCTGGGTATCAGTTTATTGCATCTGATTAATTTTTTCACGTTCAACTTCTGTAGGTAACATAATATTCTAATTTTTACCGAAGTTTCTTTTGGAGACGTTATTTAGGTATGCTTCAAGCCTCAAGGCTTCATGTGCTGGTTGTAGTTTTAAAAAAATTAATATCACCATTCTACGTTTTATTCGTGTTTGATTATGGTAATTGGTATTCGATTTAAGTGTTTTTTTCCACCACTAGAGAGGTCGTTTATTGCATAATGTAGTTTTTAGATTTTCTAATGAAAGCATTGGATGACATTTTTCAATGATAGTGCATTTTCTCCGTACTTATGTGAAAGGCATCGACCATGAATATTGGTGAAACGACTAACGAGCAGAACAATTTTAACCCTTGTATATTGCCCAGAATTTGTGACGTTATTGCAGCATTGATACTTGAAAAATCAAGCCAACACATATTTTTAGACAATGCAACATATTTATTGAATAACTACTCGTATATTGGACTTACTTGTTATATCAGTGTGGAAAAGTTTATATTGAAGATGAATTCTTTTGTACTGGGCGTTCCTGTTTCAAACATAATGCCCCTAACATTTGTCCCACCATAACATAATGTCCCATTTTGTTCGTACTTGATGACGTTATCATACCCAATTATTACATAGTAAATACAGATGATGACGTCATTATATCCAGATAGAACATAGGAACCGCAGATGGTGACGTCATCATACCTAGATACAACATCTTGTCCTTCCTTGATGACGTCACACAGTTAAAAAGCGGTTGATGACGTCATCATACACTCTTTGCAGATGAATTGAAAAAGAATGATGACGTCATTATATCCAGATAAAACATAGGAACCGCAGATGGTGACGTCATCATACCTAGATACAACATTTTGCCCTTCCTTGATCAAAAGATGACGTCATCAACCGCTTTTTAACTGTGTGACGTCATCATCTGTGACGTCATCAAGAAAGGGCAAAATGTTGTATCTAGGTATGATGACGTCACCATCTGCAGTTCCTATGTTAAAAAGTGGTTGATGACGTCATCATACACTCTTTGAAGATGAATTGAAGAAGAATTTTTTCTACAATTTTTGTCCTTCCTTGATGACGTCATCATATATATTTATTACATAGTAAATACAGATGATGACGTCATTATATCCAGATAGAACATAGTAACCTCAGATGGTGACGTCATCATACCTATATATAAAATTTTGTCATTCTTTGATGACGTCACAGATGATGACGTCATAGAGTTAAAAAAGTTATTGAAGATGAATTGTTTTGTTTTTATAAGAAACATTTTTGGATACTTTTTATAATCTCCTGTTGTAAAAGAGAATTCATCTTTCGCCTTCACGAAACTTCAGTGAAGGCTGCAGCTATTATTTATTTAATTTTTTTTGTACATTATTCTATTTATTAATTTCTCACCCACTTTTAAAATCTACAATCATTTTTATTATCATTGCTGTGATGATCCCAGTATAAAAAGGGAACATAACATTGCTATTTGCCCACTGTAGTGAAACTTCCACGTGGAAGTGGCTGTTGATTTACATATTTGTAAATTGAGACTACACTCTTCCTGGCCCTCAAGTATAGATTTTAATTGCCATCTTATATTTATCATGCTTTTATTAAAATCTTATATAGCTTTTTGTTCAGCTTATCCCTGCTGCATGCTACATTCAGAGATGCTTATCAATTTTTTAAATCTAATTTGTAAGTATAACGGAACTAACAAAAAATACGAATGCTTATGAAAACGACGACGTTTTACTTGTACTATTTGTTGGTGTGCTAATTTTGTTTTTCTCATAAAGCTTCGAGTAGGAAGTGTCTATAGCTATTTGGTCATTTTCGTTTTGTGGCAATGTGACTGGTTGAAGAAACCTCATTGAAAAACTCTTTGTCGCAGCACCAAAATCTGAGCCGAGGATTATTTTGAAAATGAATCGATTCGGCAACCTTGTAACTTTTTTTTTGTCGTTACTGTTGTGATCGTTGTATTATATTGTTATTTTTAAATTACAATTAATTTTACTTTTGCTAACTGGAAGTTGTCTCTATCGAAGGTGTGTATGGCATATTATGAGGACTTCACGTTCAATAAGATATGCTGAAAGATTTATGAGAAGTAACAAAATAAAGGGACATTAATTTCAGTGCCACGTGAATTTCATTCTCGTTTTTTTTTTTTTTTTTTTTTTTTCTTGTTGACCTATTTCATATAGGTATATTATGATGTCAATGAGAACAGGCTTTATCAGTTCTGTTTCCTTTTCATATATATATACAAACAAAGCCATCGGAGAAAAACGAGGGAAAAAAGCGAAATTAGATAGGCGAGCTGGTGTTGGCTTACATTATTATTAGCTACTGTGTGCAGTTTGGACAACAAGAAAGAGAAAAAATGTATGCAATATTTTCATTAATGCAGTTTAATAAACGGTTACCTTATAATGTATGCGGTAATGATATCCCATTATTATTTCTTTGCGCGTACAATAAATTATTTAACAATTTTTGCTCGTATACATAATGGGTGTTATCATGAAATGAAGAAAGAGATGAAAATACACACTCTCCTTCGGTGTTGTAGGATAATAAAGGAGACAAGAAAATTTTTTTCAACTTTTTTTTTTTCCATCAGTGATTGTATGAGAAGATAGAGAATTGTGCGATTTTTTTTAACGGTGAAAATAATTTTACGCGTCAACGATTCAGTAATGTTCAATGAAAGCAAATAACAACTAGGTACTTACAACAAAAAAAAAAAGTGTACTTCATCCTCTGGTTATCTGTCTGTCGTCCTCGTAACTTGTCGTGATCGCATTAAATGTCTCTTTATTTTTTGCCTAGACCCCCCTCTCCACGAGCCCATTCTTCAGTCAGACCCCTTGCCTGCATTTTCATCCTAACGTTGGCTGATTATTTCACTTTCGTTTGGTTGAGAAATTCGTTTCAATGGACCATTTTTGCGCCAGCCAGCCAGAGATAGTCGTAAAAGTTGGTAATCATCATGCTCGAATCGTTCGGTTCATTAATCGGCTGTTCACGTCGGTCGTCGGAATTGGTGTGATCGGCGGGGCGGGGGGGGGGGAGCTTGTACAACAATTTGTATGGTAGAACTTTCTTAATCTTTTTACTGTTTCCCAATTCGTGTAGATGATGAGATTGGTGACTGAACGAGCCGAATTCGTGTAATGTGCTCTGTCATCAGCATTAGTGAGAGTATTCCTCAAATCAATGCCAAGGGTCTGAAGCGCACTTTGAGAAAGTGTACAGAGCGCGGAGTACCATGCTTGCTTTTCTTCTCTTACTCTTTACTGTCTTTTTTTTTCTTTTTGTGGTGTAATCAGCTTTAATTAGCTTTTTTTTATTGTCAGGATGGTCGCTGTATGCGTGGGTAAAGAGCCATGAGCTAGTAGAGGTTTCCAAAATTGATGGATATTTGGGCAGAGGTTTTTGAAAAGGTGTACTGTGACTTTTCAAAAAAATTCTGTGCAAGGTAGTCTAATCTCCACTAGTTTCATAAATTATGTAGGTATACTTCGAATATTTATTCATCACTATCGTGTTTACTGTGAAAATAAAATCTACTAGGTATGAGGTGTTTGGTGAGAATTTCAAACAAAAAACTTCACTATTTTTAGTTTCTTTTTTCGAAAAACTTACAGGGAATTGTACGAGTATTTGTATAAAAAGCTAAGCTAAGCAGCTATCATTTGCTTTGAGTATTGAAAAAATATCTTTTTTTGGGTTCTACCAAAATATTAATTTTTTTTTTGGAAATGAATAATTAATTAATTTCGGAAACAAATATTTTTCCTGTTAAATCAAATCTCTCTTTTTTTTTTAGTTTGTTTTCTAGCTTTTTTGTGGCATTTACGGCGTATTTCCATAGGAAGAACCTCGAGAGTTGAATTTTTTGGCACGAAAAGCTGAATTTGTTATTTTAGAGCATTATTTTTAAAGGTATAATAAAATTGCAAAAAGCAAGTTTCTAACGGACGTATTTTTCACGGATATTTTGAAATTTTCATGGCATCATTGAGATTCTTATTGTTGGTTGTAAATGGAAAAACAATTTTTTTTCCTGGGTCATAGTTTTTTTATGGACTCTGCAGAATGCACCAAAAAAGTATCATTCGCTTAGAAAATTTGCATATTTTGGTTGAATATTTTACAGGTACAATAAATTTTTTTTTCGGATTCAAGTCAACTTATGCATTTTGTTTTGGCGCTACTCTAATGAAAGTAGTTTATTTTTATCTATTGCTTTTTGAGAAAGACTTTGTCGAATAAAAAGTTGAACAGTGGGCATAATTTTGAAAACAAAAATTGAAACCGTTTCATTTAAATACTGACGTTCATATGTGAAAAATGAATACACTGCACAGTCCTGACTCCTGTGCTATATTGGTATTTCACTAATTTTGAAGCCTAATTACCAGTGTATATTTTTTCTCAGTATGTAGACAAAGTAGCCTGTTTTTTTTTTTTTTAATTTGGAAAAAGATTAGAAAGTTGTAAAGGACGACGAGCTAGAATAGCTAAAACACATCGGATTTATGTATGAGATAAGAGATAATTATCGGAAATGCTAGCCCAATTCGTATGGAAGCAGTTTATAAAATTGGTTTTCTTAATTAATGTCAAATGACTTTGTTTTGGGGAGGATCGTTAAAGTCATCGTCATCAAAAACGCATTGATCGTTGGTGATGTAATTTTATGATCATAAATCTGGGAAGTTGGATGCTATAGCTCGTCGCTATGCCATGACTATACTAGCTACTGGTTTGATGTTTCGCTATAACAGCATAGTTTTCTTTTTTGGTCGCTACTTTTTTTAATGTGATAACATTTTTATTCATTTATTTTCTCTCTATAAAGGAAGATTGTCTTAAAAGTAATAATTGGGATTGTTTGGAACTGGTTTTCTTTCGTAAAATGTATGTTAATTTTTTCATTTTCGTTGCGAAAATTTTTCGTACAGGTATAAAGTGTTTATTTGTGTATGGAAGACGATTACTCACTTTGGCATAATTTTGATCAATGAAAAAGAAATAAAAATGGGTTATTTATTGGTACCAATTCTTGGAACTTTTTAGTACCTAGTTTGAAAAAACGAAATGTTTTTCTGTTTGACATATTTTTTCTTCGAAAATATTGTTACAATTTGTTGATCGTCTCACGGTAATATTTTCTTTTTTCTCACTTTCACGTAAAGAATTATGAAATAAAATACTTTTAATTATTTTTGTTTGGAATCAAAAATTTGTTTGTAGAAAGTAGGTACACGGTGTGTGTATTTGACATGATTCATTCTAGTCTAAATATCTTCATCAACAGGTGTTGTATCGTGTTATTAGATGAAGATTATCGAAATTAATAACAGAAATCTTAACTAACCGAGTGAAATATAAAATCGTTTTTTATGACGTTTTATTAGGTGAAAAATTGCGGGAACTGAATTTCTTTTCTTTTCAAAATGTTCAAAAATTGATGAAAAGTCGAAATTATTGTTTTTTAAATGTGTAAAAATGAACGATGTGGTAAAATAGAAGACACGAGTTCTGTGACATATGCACATGCTGCCATTGTAACTTTCGAGTTTTGCCTAAGTTACGATCAATTCTCTTTCCAAACATCTCTTGGTATCATACTGAGATGAGTATCATTTCATAAACAAAGTTCAATTTGTTTTGTTTTTTCTAATTTTTTCTCAAGTTTTTATGATCGTACCTGCGTGAGATGTGAGTTATGAATTTTAAAATGAAAATTTAACTGTTTATAAAGCTCATTTCAAGCATGTTTCTTGATAATTTTCTCTTTCAATGTTGTTATCGATTCTAATTCTCTTTCAACTCATATATTCGCTGATATTTTTTGTCCTGAGCTTGTACTCTAGCTACTTGCTAGACTGCTTTAGTATAATATGATATGATGTTTTCAATCATTCAATAATAATTAGAATTGCCGTTAGCATACTTAGTACGATCGTAAAAAATTAATTCTGACGATATTTTCTGAAGTGGAAAGATTTACATGTATACGTACACATTTTCCATATTTACAATGTTGGTACCATATCTGAAAACTTTTTCCATTTCTTTCTAGGTGCTTCGATGAATTATCAGTATTTATCGCACTTACATATTTTCCCCAACTATTTTTGCGCATACGGTTCGCGTAGTTAAATTATGCTACCTACATTAAATATTTTACATTTACAAATTGAAGAAAAATGGAAATATGTGATTCAAGAAATTATAATTTTTGTCTGGGAGTGAATTTAAATATTTATTTTTCATAAGTACAATTGTACGTGCAGTGTTCTGAATATTTTTCTCTTCAGTGCCCCGCTATGATTTTTCAATCAAATGCTAAATTTTTCGTCAGTATTTTGCCCTTGGGTTTTGATTAGAAAAATTAAAAATAGTTTTGCGCCTGTATTAATTTTTCGCTGTATAAAGAAATTCTTGGTCATATTTTACAATTAATTACGACTAGTATAATTAAACGTCTCGCATGTCAAATTTCTTTTTTTTTATCATTTATCGAAGTTGATTAAAATTGTATTTTCTTATCTTTAGCGAGTGTCTGTGGCATGTAAAACAATTTCGTTGGACCAAGTCCAAAACCTGCCAAACACCAAAAAATCATAACACCCATTTTCTTTGATTCAATCAGCATTAGCTAGTATACCAAAGCATTATTTGAGCTCAAAAAATTTTTGGGGCTTGGCGGGTTTCGAACTTGGGTTGGAGATATTTGAAAATCTTACGTGTATTTGATTGTTTATTTGTTTTTGAGTCATATGTTGCTGGAATTTTTTTTTAAATCTTTTGATTTAGTACAAAAAATTATTTATCCTTTTCTTTTAAAGAATTTTAAGATTATAAAAAATAATGCAAAATAACTGTTGAGAATCGAGCGGTCTTATTAGTAGGCTATACCTATCTTCTAAAATTTTAGTTTCATAACAAAGTTCTTCATTAAAATTCTGAAAGTGTTTGTATGCGTTGTTACTCACCATCAGTGACGTAAAGACCAGAGGGCAAGAGAGCAGTACTGTCTCGAAGCAAATTTTTCGAAAAACAATTTTTTTTCCCCAATGAAACGTCAATGTGGCACTAAAATTAAAGAATAAAAAAAAAAAAATTCGGCTGAAAAAATATGAAATATTCAGTAGTCTTGATAAAACTAGAAAAATATCGCAATAACAAAGAGAGAGAGAGAGAGAGTGTGAATAAAATGAAACGTTAATCGTGAAAGGCAAAAAATAAGAAGTAAACAAAATGAATTACTCAAATGTTACTAGTAAAGTCGTTTTTTTGACTGGTTTATCAGTTATCAGATACAGATAAAAAGTTGTTGAAGTTTAATCAGACCCGAAACCATCAATTAAAACATTGAGTCAATGACTCAAAAAGACGTAATTATTTCTTGATCATTGCAAAAATATGGGGTGAAGAAAGCAACACATTCCAAATACTCAAACATTGAATCTTTAATATTATTTTGATCATTGATACAGTGGTCGAAGAGGTGTTGGTAAATCTATGAAGTAATTGAGTTGAACTGCCTTTTTACGGCTGTTTCTGAGTCCTCTCAACTCCCTCCTGCAACTCAATAAAACTTGTTGGTGTACTCACAATTATTTTTACCATTGACTTTATGTTCCGGTCTGCCTATTTGTGCAACAGAAAAAATATTCCAAACTTGTAGTAATGAATTTTTATTTCCTTACTCGTCACTGAATCGATAAAGACATTCACTCGTCCGTACTCGTTTGGCGTTTCCTCTTCCGCATTAGAACTGGAAGTTTTTGTTGAAGGTCGATGGTTGTTGCTATTCTAATCGTTCCACATTGTTCATGATTGGTACTCGGTAGCTTCCCTCCAGCATACCATTCTCCGTCATCGTGTCTTGTTGCTCATTGTCAAGGAGAAGAGAATGCCTGGTATACTTGTTTTTGTTTGGAATTTTTTTTTTTTTTTTGTTTTGATTTTTTATAAATCTTCTCGTCAGTTATTACCTTCCGACAGTCGATAGCAAAAGGCGAAATCGTTTTGTATACCAAATCGAAATTATGTTATGGTATCTAACCAGTCAAATATGCACCTAGATGAGAATTTACGATCCATTAGACTTCCGTATATTTCTCAATCGAAGGTCTAATTTTGTTGTCGTTCTTCCTGCCCACAATGTGTAACCTATCTTTATTGAGGGTTTATTGTTTTAAACTCCATGATATAATTTAGTGATGCTACACAGATGAATGTGTGCAAATCTTATTGCTTCATAATATAGAGGTTACGTAAGTAGGTATACAGTCTGTCCTATCTGAGATTCCTATGTCATATGCGCGAGCATTGTGATGTACGACTAGAACTGAGCTTGAATTTTGGTACAGTATCATAAAGCAAATTTTTATTAATTTCTCCAAGTACAAGTATAATACCACATCGAAGTGAAATTTCTATTACACTATCTCTCGAAATGAAAGTTTCAAAAAATAACCCGCGTATCTGTTTTAAAAGTCCTCAATATTATAATTTCGGGTATATATTTTCGAAGCATGGGTGCAAATTGAGTGAAATGAAGATTATGAGCAATCAGCAAATGGTAAAAGTAAATAAAAAAGTTGCAAAATATACCTTTTCAAAACTAATTAATTTAAAATGTCTCCAATTTTTGCTCTTTACACCCCCTACCTGATAAAAATGTTCATCGTTATTTCATTGTCAACTGCAACCAGATGGAACTCTTATAGAACTCTTGAATGTGACAGATTAAAGTACGCAAGGTTACTTCCTGTTTCTGATTTGAAGAACTAACTATTGTGGCTGAGTATTGTATGTGTATCTTAATAAGATAACGTTATTCTTCGATTCTCAATTTGTTTGCTTTTAAATTATCAAAATTAATATTTGTCGTTAATAAATTCTGTCCATTTTTGTACTCGACGATCGTCAGAAATCACACAAAAAAAAAAAAAAACCAACCGCTTATATTCGCCAAACGACTGATCAGTAAATTTTTGTTAAAAATCGTACGTGATTAAATTCGTATCGTCTGTTTTTTCCCCTCAAGGTTTCATAATTTTAGTTCAGTTTTTTTAAACGTCTTTTCTCTTTGACCTTACTTCATTTCCTTTCAAACTGTACGATATCATATCTTATTTGGACGGTGTATGTGTAATACTTAATTGTATCTGTTCTATGTTTCTTCTTTGATTAATTTCCTGCATCACTTACCTTGTTGACTGATATTTGTATAAAAGCATATTTTTCGTGAAAAAGAAAGGTGCGGTTAGTCACTGCATGATTGTAGTGACAAAGATGCTTCCATGATATTTCCAAGGAGTGACTTATGTTAATTTCTGGAACCTGAATTTAAATACTAACGAGGCTGACGATATATATAGGCGTCGGAGACAAACTGTAAATCGATATGTCAAATTGACTCATTCAGTTGTAGGTACATAGATATAGTTCTTTAGAATGTTTGTTTGGCAGGGTTTATTGGTTGCACGATATTTCATCAGTTCATCACAGAGCAGATAATCGGCATTGCTAGCGAACCTCATACTGTTCTGGTCTGAATAGACCACTTAATAATTCTTACAATAATTGTTTTTAAAATTATAACTGACCCTCATTTTATAAAACTGAAGAACACGTATGCAGAACGCACGTCATTTTCATCTTTATATAGTAATTAGAAAAATCGCTTCAACTGCTCGTTCGTTATTGTCGAAGGCGATGGTTTATTAGTGATTTATTAATTTAACGTCGTTTATCGTTCAAGGGCGTACTTATATTACCCCCTTTTTTTTTCGATGATTATGATAAGAACGACGACTGCGTTGATAATGATTGAATAAAAAAGGAGAAACGTAGGAGAAACATGAAAAAAAAAATTATAATTTTTTGCGGTTTTATTTCCTGGCTGGCTGGCAACACGTTCGCACCATTATGAATTACCACTTTGGTGGCCGATATAAATTCGCCAAAAGCGATGCGATAACCTTTAATTAACCAATTTTCACTACCCTTGCTCTTTGCCGTTCAACCGAGTGAAATACTCGCCTCTCGCGTCATTCTTAATGGCCACTTTGGCCACAAAGATCTAAATCTACTGGATTATACATTTAGTATTCGTATTTTCAAAATTTCAACCATTTTAATATGTTTAAGAAACTTAGTTTTAATATTTTCTTTCAATATTATAACAATTATTTGCATTCTAATTTGTTTTCTTTTTTTTTTCCTGTTGCAGGTAAGTCAGATGGATCGTGTTATTTTTTTGTTTCTATAATTGAAGCATTCACTGAGAGGATCTGATTCGTATTGTCAGGTTATAATAAAAATCAGCTATTATTTATAAAATTTAGAATTAGTTACTCGAACTTAATCTTATTATAATATGCTTCAAGTATGGTTTCTATTTCTATGGAAAGGTTGAATTATCCTTTTTCCTAAACGTATTACTTCGAAAATTCACTTTTCATTTGATGAGGAAGTTTTCAGTTATTGATTGGTAATTTTATCAAAGCTATTCTACTCGTAATAAATCGTCTCTTGTTTTATCTGGTGTAAAGATTTGTCACATTTGAATAATTTTTCGGAGTAGATAAAATAGGTAGCGAAATAATGACATCAAAATGTCCGGAAAATTCAATTCGTTACAAAAGATAGGTAGCGTACCTTCAACGAGTTGAAAAATTTAATATTATCCTAATTATGACTATAATTTTTTTTTGTGTTAATTTTTTCATAATTACTTACCTCTTCCTGGTATTTTCGCTCTTCTTTATTTTGAAAACAGCTCTTCGCAAATATCATATAATATATTTCAGCTTTCAGAACATGATAACGTTTTCTCTTCCGTCTTGCTTTGTATTCCTTTATTAATTTGTTGAAGGTTATTCAATATTTTGCACACAAAGTAGACTTCTGTCGTGCAGTCGGAGTTATATGCTAAGTACCCTCCGGTTGTTAGTCGGTACGAAAAAAAAATTAACAGGCATGGCATTCGGTTTAGGTAATTTACCGTAGTTTCAAATAAAGAACTATATCTTGCAAAAAAAAAAATTTGCTTTACTGTATTTAAAATGCAAGGTCATGTGGTGATTTTTTCGTTGTGTGCAGTATGAAAACTATAGCTGGGAAAATGAAAAAATGTAGCATTTAAAGACTTGATAATTTTTTGCTCCATTTCATATGAGTAGCCGTTCCTAATATTCGATAATTTGTTAATTAGGATTATTTATTTTCTTTTTCGTGTTCGTATTTTTTTTTTGATTCGATATATTATCTGAAAAAATTTAGGAATCATTGGATTGGTTGGTGTATCTTTGCTTGCACATGTTCCCTTGCTGTTGAACAAGTGTTTTGGGTTTCTTCATCATTCATACGGTACCTATATATGTATATGCGTATTTTTATTTTCATTTTCCCCTTTTCGTTTATGATGATAACAACCAACTCACATGAAAAAACTTCCTATCTTCTTTTTTCGACTTGTTTTTTTCTCTTTTGAACTGAATCTTTTTCTATGTTTCTTTGTCTATCATTTTCCCCTGGGACATGGTTTGTTTTTTAGAGGGTTTCTTTTCTTTTTGTAATTTATCGACGGACTGTTTACTGCTCAACAACATCGAACAAAAAACACCTAATTAGATTGATGAAATCATTCAGTGTAGATATTTTTCAAATGTCATTTTTATATTTTGTTAGAAAATGAATTGGATATTTTATTCAATTTTTGTGAAGAAATTAGACAATGATTAACTCATTTGTATCACAAGATAAAATCGAAACTCGTAATTTACATTTAAAGCGTTGGTAGGAGTCTTCTACTTTTTTTCTCTCTCTTCTTGTTTTCTTCTTTTTTCCGTTTCGAACTGTTAATCGAACCGGTTTCGGTTACTGCATACTGCTGTTACGTGAATAAAACGTTAATTAAACAATTTGACATGATGATATCGACTTTGAAGGTGTAGACGAATGTTTTGTATTTAGAGTTATGATGATGATGATGATATTTTCAGTGTTCTATGCTGCATTTCTTTCGAGTGAAATAATTATTTGCCAAAAAAATTGAAAATATTATTTATTTAATTGTGTAAAAATCTGGTGACTAATACCGAGCATTGAGGGAGTAAGTGAAGAAACTGCCAAACATTTTCCGCTATTCACTAATCACTGAGCACGTTGGTTCAACCAGACTGCGTCTGTGATCTATGCGGGGCCTTGAGCAGAGATTATATTTTTCGATTTTTTTATTTCAACAACTTTTCTTCCCAAAATTCTTTCGAAAGCGAAAAAGTAAGTATAACCCTAGAATGCAATGGCGCAGCCAAGGGAGAGAGCTTAGCCATCAAATTTCATTTTAAAAAATGAAGAAAAATCAATTTTGGGAAAAGTTGAAAAATTTTTACCAAATAGCCTACCGGAAAAAAGTTAGAAATTACTTGAACCAGAACCAATATAGAGGTCAGAATAAGAATGACATGCCAGAAAAAATTTATGTTGATGTTAAAATTCGACGAAGTATTTTTCTTCCTTATTTTTCAAGGGGTTAAAATAAGATGTTCGTAATTTTATTTTATGTAGTTCATGTTGCTGGTTTATTGGGACAAGTTGGTGTAGTTGTATTTTCTTTGTCTACAAAATTATGTTAACTCGAGTGTTCATTACACTGCAATGCTAATTCGACTAATGTTGATATGAAACGCCGTGTTATTCGTCGGTGTCGATTTTTCTCATTGTCTGTAGTGATGGCTTTGGCTAGGAAAATGTATGAATTTCTCTGGTTCATAATTCGACGTCAAGGTCGTTGAAATGAATATCGTTTGATTGTAATTTGTCATGATGAAAGTTCAAGGATGACGCATCAATGTATTTGGGAGAGAGCAGGTTGAAAAAAAGTAGTGGGGAAAACATTTTTCTGTGTGGCATGTTCCCGAATCGCATTTTAGGCTTCTGTGATTGTAAATTCGATTTTTATTATCCATCGAAGGTCAAGATCAACTCGGTAGCTGGTGAGATTTACATTCATTGTGGCGCACAAAGTGAAGCAATTGTATAATTTTTATATTGGTAAATAGGTCGTCCAAGAATGAACTCAAACCGAAGAAACACGTCATCTTTTGGTTTTAGTGAACCGATTGAGTTTTGATCTGGACGATTCATCAGGTGTTCGTATGAAACCGAAAAAATTGTATTTTCAGCTTTGTTCCTCATACTTGAGTTAATGCCTGCTACTCGGGTCTTATTTTTCACAGTATCTCTACATTTCATAAAATTTTCTAATAAGTTCTGTTTCTTGTAGATAACAAAAAATAATATTCGAAAAATGAATCGACCTTCGTATAGGTGCACAGATATCTAATTTATCTCCACCTTCTAAACAGACTATTTGGCCTCCACGAGAAAAATTGATTCACAACATTCGTGCTTCGTGGCTGAAACCCAGAGTGATCTAAATTGAAAATCGTTGTTTGGAGAAAAAGGCAGTTGAAGTTTTCAAAGTACAACCAATCCCTTGTTTCGAGTACTAGCGTGGTTTACATTTCAGAAAGATATTCGATCTTTTTGCTTTATGCGTGTAGTCAGGGGCCTACCGAGCCTTCTTCGAATGGGGGAGTGAGAATTGCAAAAATGCCGAATACGTACATCTCAAACATTTGCCGAGTACAGTAATAAAGGATAAAAAAATTTTTCATCGTTGCTTGAGGATAGTATTAGGCGGCAAATTGTCCAGGCGGCAAATTGGTGGCGGCTATCTCCCAATTTCTCAATTTGCCGACTGATGAAGATTTTGGAGAATTTGCCGACTTTGAAAACTGACTGGGGGGGTGACTCACCCCCCTACCCCCCTCTCGGTAGGCCCCTGCGTGTAGTCGACCTTTGCTACGAAGTCGACATCGGCGTCGAGAAAACTGCTTGAAATTGTCGAATGTAGGCAAAATATAGGCAATTTCTGTGACACGCGTTTAGCGGATTTGCGTTTTCGCAGCTAAAATAAAAAAAATTGTTCGAGCTTGTGGCTTAAAAATACGATTACGATCATTTACTTTTGTTTTGCTGAGTTTTGCACAGAATTTGCTAAAATTTGCATATCTTACCCTCGAGTATATTCTCTATGCCCGGACGATCCTTTTTTTTTTCTTCAATTTAATTTTTTTCACCCCTTTTCAAGTCCTTGAAAAAAGGGCTTTTCTAAGACCCCCCAAAAACTTCCCCAAATATTTGAAATTCAAAAAAAGGGCTTTGTCCTGGCATAAAGTATATGTCCAAGAGTAACATATCCGAACCGGTTTAGTATAAAACGCGGCGGAGAAAAAAAGTAAGTCGTAAACTACTCGAAAAAAGCAGAAATACCCCTATACTACACCCTTCAAGTATGGTTAGATCTACGTTTATTTTTCTGTCCTTGGTCGACTCCTTCTCAGTGTGATGCTGACAGCTCTGTTTGAACTCTCATCAACTTTAGATGCAACTGTATTAGCCATGTGCCTCGATTAATCTTAATTTCACAATTGCTGATATGCAGCAGCCTAATCGTCTATGTGATGTTTTTAAAAAAAAGCACCTTCTCGTCCGTAACTCGTCGCTAGAATTTGGTCATCGGCACACCAGTGCCCCCTTTTGCCTTTCCATCGGTGTCGAGGAGACGCAGCATAATTTACGACCGTGCGAAACATTCGAGCCGTCACTAGCACCGTCGAACTGCCACCTCCTTGTCTTCGGTCAGCATCTTTCTTTTTGGTATGCGGTGCTGAGGACGGTGTGGATCGTGTGCGAAGAGGGAACTCGAAGTGGATGGGCTGGCAGCGGCAGGTCGCGGGGGTAGAAGTGACTGTGAGACTACTGCCTTGGCCGTCGTCGTCGTCGTCGTTAAATTCTTCGTGACTTGGTAATAATGGGTAATAATAATATCGCAGGTACGTGGAAGTGAAATGGAAAGTATATCGGAACCTATTTATTCACTTCGTGGCTGCGTCGAGTTTTATGTAATCGTATCCCCGCACCCGCCGACCGCCGTCTTACTTCAGTGTGCTTCTGTTGGACCATCGGCAGTTTATATGCCTCTAATCGTTCGCAGGTTCTGCCTGCGCCCCGTTAACTCGTCTCGCATTGCCACTTTGGACACCTCGCCGCTCTCGTACCTTCCTCCAACGAAAACAATTTCTTCTTCTCTTCCTGCTATTTATTCTTCTCTGGTCGCCGTGAATGTGCTGTCTGGTCGGCTGGGCTGGATGCGGCAGTCATCTTCTTGTGGTTGTCTGTGTTGCAAGTTGTGTCTGCGAACGCTTGAATGAATGCTGGAAGATTCTTTCGTATCGAAAATTTTCTGGTAAAGTCCATACTTTTTCGTATAAGAAGGTCTGGGGGGGGGGGGGAGAGCGTTGATTTGGAATGTCATTAACATAAATTTTACAACACATTGGTGTCTCGAAAATACCTCGTGTACTATTTCTATTGCTGGTGCAAATCTGGTATTTTCGAGGGACATTTTGGCTAAGATTGAAAATGAAGTCCCCAAAGATGCTTATAAAAATCTCATGTGCACCTTCAAAAATTATTCAATCATAAGTAAGTACAGAATGCAACTGTACATATAAGTCAAAAAATCATGTTGAAGATAACATTGCTTAAGTTCTGAAAAATATCTTATAGGTGCATTATGAATCAATCTAATTTCCTTTTCGTAGTAGGTGCAATTTTTAATTAATGAATACCATGTTTCATGGGTGCACCACTTACGTTTCACTGTAGGAACTAGGGTGCCAAGACTGAGACAATTTAGTGGTGGTTTTTTCAAGCTCATAAGAACGGGATATACGAGTAGCTGATGAAATTACAACTTTAGCGTAACAAAATAGAAGGTAAAGCTTCAATTTTCAATTTCATGCAAGTATATGTAAAGAAAAAGAAAAAAATAGAAATCTTTTTGAGCTACCTATTGTAAATTTCTAAAAAGTGTCTCACTGTAGATACCTCGCTGCCCTATTTGGTCCCATTCCTCCTGAAGAAGTCAGCTAAAAGTTTACAAAGTTAAGAAACTTTTTAAGATCAACTATTGAAATGGACTTAATTTAGATTTCCCCTCTTTCACTGCGCTGGCTATTTATATGAAATGTCAATTCGTCTAAATTTTTGGTAGTATCATAATTTTTTCATGGCACCAGTGGTGAAGGTATTTCAATATCGAAGACAGCATTCTATAAAGATTGCCATTTTCACTTCACGCACTTCGTAATAGATGGCTCACTCTACTCCTGGCCCCGCTACCCTCGCTGCTGCTTGGTGGTCACGCACGTGCGACGGTTCGTGTATTTTGTATATTTGACGAGACGAAGTGGCTGCGCTTGTTCCGCATTCAAGGTCAGTGGGCCGTGTATAAGTGGTTAATGGATCGCGATCGAGAGGGAAAATGGTGTGCGCACCTTCGAAACCGAATGACGAGTTGCTCCGTTGGACGCGAAGACGGGATTAAATAATAAATTATAATAATATTACGGTTACGGGGAGTTGCTCCATTCTATTCCAGCGCTCTCCAGTTACTGGACTAGACACTGGTTTATGCACGAAGAAGTGGGGCCGGAGTAAAGAAGGCGGAGTGATCAGGTGCTTTGGTTCGTTTTTACGAATTCGAGTGCGTTACTATGTTCCAGTTCCCCAATTTTTGTATTACAAAATTTGGCTGGAGGAATGGAGGCGAAGGAGTGATCGGGTGATTTGATTCGTTTTTTCAATTCGACGATATTGGGAGATTGTGATGTCATTTTGAGGGAGGATTTAAATTGGGCACCTTCTCCTGTACCTGTACCTATGCTCCCCTTTGTGAGCATCAATAAATTTTGAAAACTTGGAATATATTTCATGATGTGATATGAAAGAAGCTTATTAGGTATCTTTAGATTGCTTACCAGCCTCAGGAAACGTTCAGGCCACATATCTTAGCGCGTGAAGGTTTATCCTGATACATGTCACCATACCATGAGGCATTTTGGCGATTTTCTAATAAGTAACATGAAAACCAAAATTCTGATTCAGAGTGATTTTAGAGGTGTAAAAACAAAAAGTGTCCGAATGTGCCACACTCTCTCTCCTACATTCAAAAATGATTTTCATCTTCCCACTATTACCTTCTCGCGAGCTAAAATGATGAAAATCAGTATTTTAGAACAGATTTTTTTTTTTTTAATTATAATTTTTCGAAATTAGTTTAGTTCTTCTCTAGGGCCTTAAAATATTCTCAACTATTAACTCACTTTTGAACTAACCCCTTTCCAGGATTAGACTGAGGAAAGTATTGATGTCTAAAACTTTGTGTACATGTTTACCCCATCCCACGCAGTAAAATTTCATCATTACGTCGACATAGATGACAGAGACATTTACTGCGCAATTTCAACCTTTATACGTAGAAATGGTACATTATAGAGAAAGATATTTTTCGAGCAGATATTAGTGTTTTTCAAATGTACCTACTACAGAATTAAGTTAAATAGCTCTAACTGGTATAAATGCTCGCGAATTCACTTGATATTTTTTTCATAATAAAATTGTGTTTTTAATGCTTTTAATGCTTCATCATTTTGTTAATCGTGAACGGTAGATTATTTTATTTGCGAACTGCATGGAGTCCTTGAATTTGAATAAATTTTTCGCTGTTTAATTTGTATGAATATCGCTTTCACGATTGATAAAAAATCGTAAATTCAGTCCAAAATTCCGTTATATTTGTCAAGGCTTATTAATGTTCGAATTTTTCTTCCGGTAATTTTGTTTTAAACAAGGTTTGAACGTTTGGCTTTGTGCCTATTTAAATCTCGATTTTTTGGTAGCATGATTAGAACTTGACTCGTAATATTAAAAAAATTCTTATCGCAATTTGAAATACTTGAATTTTAAATTCGGTTCGATGCATAATAAAATGTAATATTTATCTTTATTCATACACTGCGCAATTCATATTTCGTGTTGAATTCTGCCGATTAGTAATTTACAGAAGAAAAAAACTGGAAAAGTGGACGCTTTTAGTCAACCGCTGTCGTAGCGGTTTTAATATGAACGAGAAACAAAGAAATAACAAACTGGATGATAATAGTGTAATTATAAAAGAAATTAATTTAAAAAATGTGATAAATCAAAGGAAAAGAGAGTTATAATGGGAAAGAACGAAAAAAGTGTTGATTATGTGCGCATATTTTTGTTTTAACTTGGAAAAAGTTATGACATGTTTACAGCCGTAGAGCATAAGCCGTATTGAGAAATCATTTCGTGTTTTAGGAAAAATAGATAGGTAGGTATCTACTCAAAATAATGAATATTTAATAAGGTTTTTTTTCCCCAATTCATGTGAACTGAAATTTTTATTTATTTCTGAATCATCGCCATTGTACATACTGTTTTCCAAGAAAGGGGAAACATTAGTATTTTTTTCAAAATAGTTCTTCTAATAGGTAAAAAAAAATCCCCTTCAGCTGATGAATTTTCCTATTTTTTATCAACAAAGTAATCTTTCAATCTCTTAGAAACGGTTCACTGATTCAGACTCAATCGTTTCGTCATTTTTAAGAAAAAAAAAAATTATAACCATGTTTATCCAATTATGTTAACTTATTATCTCTTTACAATTCACATTATTCGTTCGTATACTCCGAATTATATCTGTGCGTGTACGTATACTAAGTTCTGTTGTATGCCTGCCCAAAAAAAATCTGACTGCTGCAAAGTGAAAATTTGACTGATTTTTCTGAGTGTCTGTGTGTATACTGTGTGTATGTAGTGAATATGGTAAAGTCGAGTCGATGAAGATAAATTATAAATTTTAGGTATTATATTAAGTGGGTATAATTATTTCAGTAGTCTGCGCGTGTATTCTCTATAATTTTCTAGTTAGTCGAGAAAAAAATAGCCTCTGCAAATCACGTACTAAACCTCTCACATCTATTTCACGGTGCTTGCCTACGCATTCTTCCTGTATCTTTGTGGGTCTCTCGAATCGCGTGCATTCGACTCACGATCAGTCGACTGTTTCCATCAAAATAGAATGCGTTTATTATGATGACGCAATATCATCGCTGTTCGAGGAAGTGATTTGGTTATCGAACTGCGAAAATGGTTAAGGCTAGAATTCATTTTCCGCGTTTACTTCAGTTTCGCCAGCTGTGTGCCCTAATTCATGATTTTGGTTCTAATTTGACCATTATATTGTATATGTTGTATTTGAAGGGGCTACGAGGCTATTGAGTTTGAATAATTCAGTATTTTAGCCAGCTTCATTTTGAAAATTCATGCTGGAAATTAAAAACGTAAAGTAGATGGAACTCATCAAAATCCATCAAAGCTATGTGTGACACCTTGTATACCATTCGATTTGTCTGTGGTTTTTTCGCTGGTGTTTAGTTTGGAATGCTATTCAATTCTTGATTTCGGAATTAGATAAGAAGTTAAAAAATAAAATAACAGATTGGGAAGGTGTTGAGAGTGAAAGAGAAACGGTCTCTCATCTAAACAGGGGGAGGCGCAGAAATGGCTGCTTACCAACTCACCAAAACTGAGTCTCACCATGAAGCCCTCATGAAAAATTATAATCCATTATGGAATCAGTGGGATGTAGCTGAGCAAGCTATTTCCCAGACTGTATTTATCGACTAATCGTTTTGAATTTGTCAATCTAAAATTGGTCAAGAACTTTTGCATGAAATCACATTTACCGTTGGTGGTGACTGGCTGGCTGCTTTACGAGATTAGCACGCGAGAGATTTTTAAATTGAAAATCTTACTGAATTACAGAAAATAGAGTCCTTCGGTCGAGAGAATGGCGTATGAAATCTTACACTTTCTCGTTCACCTCACATATACGATATCTATATACCTACTCGTCGAAAAATTGATACGACGTCTAATCGTGATTGTTGAGAAATATTACACACACGTGAAATGTCCTCGGTCCATTCCGTTCGAAAAATGGGGGAAAAATGAATAAATAATTCATTAAAAAACGCTCGTTAAATTAGAGGAGACTGAGAGTGGAAAAAGATGATATAATTCGATGAAGATCAGTGCTTCTCAAAAAGCAAAAAAAAAAAAAAATCGAAAGGAAATTGAAAAATATATTCTATTTGTACCTAAAGAAAGAAAAGAAAATGGTTGATTAAAAAATTTACGTTAATTTTTTTATTCTTCGTTTGCGTTTTCATGACGTAATATTTTGCCCGCACCTCACTTGGTCATCGTCCGTTGACTATGTGAAAAATATGCTGCTGGCAAGCTGGCGAAGAAATTGTGGTCAACGTCCGTGAGAAATCGTGACCAGCGTGAAATCCATTTTGAAATATTTTAATTATTATTGTTATTATGCGTGTGCATTAAGATGCCAGCCTGTAGTAATATTATGCTGGTTGTTTCGTATTTTACTTCTTTTTTTTTTCTGTTTATTTTTGCTCAGAAGGAAGATGTCCGCATTTCCGGAAGTATTTTTTAAATGATTTTTCAAAATTCGCTTTAGTTAATGAATCGAATGTCTTTCGAAGGTTAGGACGAATTTTAATGACGAAAATAAAACCGAAAGTGAGATCCATTTTCTATCAAATGAACATGACGATATCACTCAAAGCACCCAGTGGCGTCGTAATTTTAATTTTGCAATAGGACCAGGTGGCGTCATATACAATGCCATTTTTATGAGTTCTTGAAATGAGTAATTTTTCATTTCAATCAGCTGCACCATATGATCTGAAGGAGTTAAGTGTTGCATTTTGACCATTGTTTAGTCTCATTTGATTATAATTATAGCAAATTGTGTAGTCTTTAACAGTAATTTTAGCTCTGAAGAGGCTTAGCTAGTAACGTAATCAAGAAAAATTTTTGAATGGGTCAATTGAGGGCTATACACTTTTATGATGGGCTACTTGAAAAATGGTACTTATATCGAGATTTTTTTGACTCGCTTTTGGTTACATACCTGGGCATAGCTACCCTGTCACCCCCAAAATCCGCTAATGACACTAGGTAATTGGCAAGTAATGTGTTTCATAGGAAAAAGACTACCTACAGTATAATGAAAATAATTCAAGTCCAGTACTGAAAGATGGTGTTCTTTTCTTTGACCAAAGTAGATTCTAGCTACGTTAATTTTCTTGTTTAACTTCGGTTTCATTATCTGCTATTACTGCCTTATAGAGCGTAAGGTATAAAATGATTTGAATTTACTAATCAGTTGGTGGAAGAATAAAATATAAGCTAATGTGTTGGAAAATTTTTAGGTAAACCTGCCCTCCTGTAACTTTGTTACGTAAATATGACACGAATATTATGGCTAGCCAAAGATAAGTTGTAACCAGTTCGTTGTCAACTGGTTTCTTCTTTTTTTTTTCATAGCCAACGTTTTATATCATTAAGATGTGCACCTTGGTTCGTTTTCACTTTCGATACGTTTATTACGAACGTTATTATAATGTTCGTATTATATGTACATCAGAGCTGATGTACCATATCTATGTAATAATACACACATGCGTACAAAAACACGTACAGTGGGTCCTAAATATTTTGGATTTCCGTTTGCTGGGAAGCTTCCAGACAGTCGCACGTATATTTAATACTCATACACAAGCAGTCTGCATTTGCATATAGAGTAGTGTTTTTGGAATTGGATACGGCGTATTAAATGGTTTTTGTAATGAATTACGCGTGGCGATTGGCTAATGTAGCGGACTTGGCGCCATTTTCGACTATGCTTAAAGGTAGATATATACAATGATACAATGAGGAAAATAGGAGAGTTCATCGACAATGAATCGATGAATGGACCATGGTTTTGCTTATTTCATAATGGGAGATTCAAAATCAGTATAATATCGGTATTTGCCCCTCCTCCTCCCCCCCCCACAAGGAAAAAACGGACCGTTTTCTTGCACCAAGTTTTCCTGTAAGAAAAAAATGTACCTTTAAAAATCAAATAATACGTATTTGAAAAATGGAACTAAAATAAGAAATTCGACGTTTTCATTCTCATAAACTAGACGATTTTAGCTTCATTTTGAGCTTTCATTCGACATTTTACTCTAAATTCCTAATATCGAGATATGTTGTGAAATTAAAAAGTCCAATTTCAAAGTGCGCTAGGTGCAAAAATAAGATTTTTCAATAAATGAGAAAAATGTACCGCTTCCAACCTTTGAGTCTTGGAAAATTGGTTGCAATGTAGTTTTTCAAGTTCACCGATTCCGCAAAAACATATTTTTGAATCTCAAGGTTTTTTGGAAATACGCATAAGTGGATTTAAAAAAAAAAAACAATGATCAATTATCTCTCTTTGGAATCTGAGTTTATGCACTCAGCTCGGTTTGGAATCTAAGTTCATGCTCTGGTTCATGCACTTAGCTCACTTTATGGGGCACAGATATGAGTACTGGAAAATTCGCTGAACTTTGATTGGAAACGGCTAAAAAATTGTCTTTGTTTAAAGTCCGAATTATAGATGCATCAACTGCGTTTTGGAAAAGTTATAATAAACGAGATGTCGTTACCAGGTCCAAATATTAAAACCTGTAACAGGATTTTATAAGAAATCATCATTTGATAAGAATGATAACGTGTGAATTATTTCCATCGTTTGCCTGTTAAATCAGTATTATTTAATGTAAAATGTTATGTGATGGCTCAAAATGAAGATAAAAGCATCTAGTTCATGAGAATGAACTTGAAACTTCTTATTCTGACTCCATTTTGAAAGTATCCGTTGATATTTGAAAATAAATTTTTTTAATGGGAAATCATGTGGAAAAGTGCTTTTTTTTTTGGAAAATATCGATATTTTCAAGATGTAATCTCGCATTATGACGTCACGAAAATATGGTTCTCATTTCCCACAAAGGCAATTTATATTTTACTTAATTTCCAGCAGTGTATTATTTTGATGAATTTTATTTTTATGAATTATGGTTATGGTTGTATTTTGAAAATTAGAACTTTTCTATTTCGAGAGCTGTACAAATACGAAATCTGAAATCGACCACCTATTAAATTAATTTTTCGTTGAGTATATATTATATCTACATCACAGTAAATTTTTTTTCTTTTTTCTTTTTTTTTTATCTTTTCTTTGTAGTTTAGTGAGACTATCTTTATCGTCCTCGATGACAAACAAATATTGTGACCCGCATACTATATTAACACTGTCGTAATTCAACTCGCGTTTAGTTTCAAAATTTGTTTGTTATCATTGAGAAAGTATCTCACTGTACTCGGAGTATGTATATGTATCTTTTCCCCCTTTTAACCATTTGTAAAATGACAATGTTGACGCCGGGTCGAAAATAATTCGCTTGGTTTGCTTTTCATTGTGCGTCTTTGCTCAAGAGGCAAGACCTTGGTGTAAACATTTTTTTTCCACTT
This sequence comes from Parthenolecanium corni, assembly GCA_038050395.1. Classification (NCBI taxonomy): domain Eukaryota; kingdom Metazoa; phylum Arthropoda; class Insecta; order Hemiptera; family Coccidae; genus Parthenolecanium; species Parthenolecanium corni. The sequence continues at coordinate 1,795,495 of JBBCAQ010000002.1, forward strand.
CCAAAATTTGGTAATTTTTAGTGTTTGTTAAAAATGGTGACGGGTGACACGAGGGGTGCTGAATGCTTGTAAACATGTCGAAGTCGTGTATTTCGTGCAATAACTTTTACAGTCGCGTGTAATTCACTAATCGATAATTACGATTGTCAACTCTTATATCTTTTTGTATCCACCGCGTATAACTTCAGTTGGGGCTTTCGATTTTAATATACTCGTATCTTGGAGAAGTGATTTTTTCAGGTGTTGAGGTGGAAGCCAGATGGGTTGGATGAAACTCGGCCTCGCCATCTTGTAAAAACTCTATCAGCTGAAATTGTGTGTTTGTCAATCTGAATTTTGGTATAGGTGTGTCTGTAACAAGATTTCGAACGAGATTTTGAAAAAATCAAGAAAATTTGTCTAGAATTGGGCTTGTATGATTATTTCCGTAGAAATTTGGGTCATAGCAAAATCAAATCTTTAAAACACTGATCATCACTGGTACTCGTTGGAACCGAATCGTGGAGAAATGATATCTTATAGTTATCCTATAATTTCATCTAAAAAATCTACTACATTTTTCTAGTACTTCGAGATAAGCGATAACTGTATTATAATTTATGTTTTGTGAATTGGTTTGCTAGTTATAATTCAACTTTGAAATCAAAAATTAATGCGTTTCCGTTAGTTTTTACAATTATAATTCACCTATTAAAATTGGTAGCCATACATTATAGAGCTACTAAAAAATAGCTGTGTGATTGATACACTACATTTTCATTAACCAGGTACTCAGGTAGTGTCTTGAATAAAAGTTTGTAAAAAAACAAACATGTCCGATTTACTGCCCCTTTCCCTGCGTGCCATCTGATAAAAATTTTGTTTCAAATTGTGGGAAAGGGAAACAACGCGTATCAACTTTATATTACCATTTTTAAATAATCTATTCGGTTATTTTGTTCAAGAAGTTGTCCTACACCAACAAGAAGACTGCTAAAAATTGCTTTAATTACTTTCTTATTTTGCCTAAAATCGAAAAATAAAAAATATTCTTATCCACTTATGAGATGTTCTTTGTGTTCGAGAAAATTTTCCGTTTTTTTTTTTTTTTTTTTTTTTAAATTTTAAAATTTTCACACTATTTTGCAATCCGTATAATGAAATTGTTTTTACTTTCTCGTTACAAAAAAAAAAAAAAGTCCAGTAAATGAAAATTATTCATTTTTTTTCTTGAGGTAAGTACCTAAGTTTTTTGTTTTTAGATTTTCATTCACGATGGGATTTAAATCGGATAAGAAATGTTATTTTTTGCTTTGGGAAATGTGTCTCCTGATTTTTCTCGAACTTGACCTCTATTTGGATCACCGTTGTCTATATAGGACTGTTATTTAAAACCGAAATTAAATGACGTTCGTAGTTCGTATATCTCATGAATATGCAGATTAATTTTATACCTATTATGTGTTTTTCTCAATTCAAAAATAACCTGGCGACGTTGCTATAAGCAATTACAGCTCTCTTTTCGGTTCGTTTTGATTTTGCCAATTCTTTATTAGTTCAAAAATCTAGACGGTAGCACATTTTTTATTTTGATAATTGTAGGTCCAAGTTGACTTTTACAATTATTTATCTTTGGAATCAGGCATAGCAAAATTGAATTTTAGTATTTTTACTAAATATTATGAAAAATGAAAATAACATTCTTTTGCTTTAAGGTATCAAGAGATGATCAAGCTTCTAACTTATCTAACTTGGAGATCACGAGTCTCGCCATCATTTAATATAACCCTGTATTGTGATTTGATGCCAATAACTAGAATGAAAATAAAGTATCATGAACATTCTTGAAGATTTTGAGGTTATTGAAAATAAAAATGAGTTTCGATCCTTTATAGACCATCTTTACTTTATTCTCTCTTTCAGTTTTGAAACTTTTTCATGATTTATTGTAGTGTTATGTAAGTCTCTTGTTGATTCTTGTGAAAAAATGAACCACATCGCATGAGAAATAATACATATCTTATTCACAATTCATTCACTAGACCCCTTGTCTGCATTTGTGGCTGGATTTATAAGCAGGCATGTAAGAATTTATTTTCATCATTATTAACCTATAATAGATGTATACCGGAAACATTTTCAGTCTTGACGTATTTTTTATTTTTAAAGCACTGTACGTGAATCAATTACGTGGTAGTGTACCTTAATTTGATTCAACTTCATCTATAGTCTATCTATTTTATTTTTTCTGTGTCTAATTATCGTTGGTCGTTTTCACCAGACCTTGTGTGGCTGATTATTTCGTAAAGGTAGTCGGTGTAACGACTCGCTCATGCTTATGAAGACTGTAGAATGATGAATACCTAATTTTCATGTTCGTCCTCAGACAATATTTTTTCACGTGTGTATCTTTGGCTTATATGTATATGAGTAATGTGAAGTGAACTATTTAGAAGACAATTAGTTGAATAATCGAATTTAATTAGTCTTTGAAAGCGTATCAAAGAAGTAGAACAGAATTTGAACACTAGATCGTAGTTTCAATTATATAGTTTGCTACTTGTTGTTGGTTTTTTTTTTGAAAAGGATTCAATGAAAGTTTTTAATTTTTTTCAGCTTGATGATTGGTAGTTTTTTTTTTGTGTTTATTTTACCAAATATCAGTTAGATTTGTCGAAAACGTACTCGTACATGGCCAGAACTGCGTGATTCTTGAAATTTTTCTAGACCTTTTTGAATTTGGAAAAAAAATTTTAAACTACATATACCTGGTAGGTACATAGTAAGACACAATAATCTGTTCCTCAAAATTTTTTGTGTTGCTTAATGAATCGTGGTAGTGATATTGAACTAAATGGTTATCTACGGTATATGCTGCACTGATAATAAGTAGATAATTTTTAGCAGTTGCCATGGAAAAGTATCAAAACTTTGAAGCTGATTTATCCTGATATAATTTAAGGGACAGCTTTAATTTTTTTCAAATTGAAACTTACTGAAAATATTGCTTTTGCTGATTAGACATAACTTGAAAATTATTCACAAGTTTCATATAATATATATTGAGCTACTTACTTTCTAAAATATATTATTCGGTATAACTAATACCTTCGATCAGTAGTGTACTAGCGGGAGAGGGGTTGGGTGTTCGACCTGCCCAGAGCCAGGAAAATTGATTGAGAAATCCAGTACCCTTGGTTCAGAAAGGAGTTCGGTTGTTTTTAATACAGATTACTTTCAGTTCTTCACTGTTTTATTACTTGAAAAACTGAATAGAATGTTTTTGAGTATTGTTAGGAAGTAAAAGAAACTTTTCAAGTATTTTACTTATTCACCTGCTTCTTTTTTCTTCCTCAAGGTTTTTCGCTAACTTTATTTCTAAGTTTTTCCATTTCAGTATTCTTTTTTTTTTTTTTGGTGGGGGGGGGGGGCATTTTAAAACAATACATACGTGATAAGTAAAATTTATTTTTCTGATTTGCCATAACTCTAATGTTGCTTTATTTTCTTTTTGTTTTAGGTGAGTAATTTTGCATAGATTTGTGAATTATTCTTATCTTATGATGAAGCGTGAGTGGACAGTAAGTTATTTACGTTTACTACTTTTACTTTTGGTCACAGTTGGAAAAAAAAAAGGAAAACTTTTTTTTTGTTTTATGAGTCAAACGCGCGACCATCATATAGGTTTAGTGTTCCTCTAAATTTATAGGTTAGTATAATGAAAAATGGCCAATGTTTTCAAATAAGTACATTATAGTCAATTTGTTTTTCATTAGATTGAATCGTTGTAGGTACAGGTGCAGGGTACAGATCGTTATGAAAATTCTGTTTTACCATTAGAAAATGAAAATCTTTGGGTAGCTAGTCTGAAAAGTAAAACCGGAGACGACAAAAATGGAAACTCATAATGCCATACTAATCATTGAAAATGCCATGAACATACTCAATGTTCATTATATGCGAAGGAAAATTCCAAAAATTTTAAAATTCACTTTCCTGAGTTGGCTGCATACCTGAATAAGTTCATTGATTTTTAATAATTTTGGTGGTCTAGTAAATTATAAGAATACCTATATGTACATATGTGTAGCTTTCAAAAACATTTTTTCTGTGGTCATTATTATCTTTCACTTCATCTTTATTTTTTGAGTAAACATTTAGAATCATCATTCAAGGGTCATATAGTATGATAAACAAATTTTATACTGCGCTGTTTTAAGGAATTATTAAGTTCGACATTCGTGAATGATAGAAGTGTTTTGTCCTTGAATTGAATGAGACCGAATTTGTTCTGCCTTCGTTCGAAGTCAACGTACTGGGCCAATACGTTTGAAGTATGCATCTCATTTATACAAAATCCCTTCACGTTTCGCTTCTTATTTTTATTTTTCTGTTATCTTCCTTGTTTTTCATTTTAGTTCAAGAAAATTAGACTTCAGCATCAAATTAGGTCAATTTTTTTAAATCGATGGGAAATTCGATGGGGAACAAAGTTTCATTGAACTTAAGAATTGATATATCTAGCACACGTCTTTTCGAGTTATACCTGAAAAACGTCAAACTTCAACACTCATGAGTCGCTCAGGGGGAAGCTCAGAGGGTGGGGTCGGAGACTTTTTACCATATATTCCCTGGACTACCCTCAACACATATATTCCAGTTTCTTGGCGAACATCATTAGTCCACTGTGTATGAATTATTCGAAGATATTGAGACTCTCAGCTCTATAGAGATATGAAGTTTTGGGGAAAGTTTGTTGATACTGTATATAACTTGTACCGGTACTATACTTTGATGGATTTTGAGATTGTAAGACCTACGTCAAGGTCTGATTTAATTTGTGTGAAAGCTAAACCTTACCCCGGCCAAATAATACATTCACGCAGGTGGTTTGGTTACGCTTGAGTAAGAAAGACGTTTATTACTGCTGTGGACGTTCTATTCAAATTCATTCATAATATATTATTGTGAATGTTTTTTAAAAAAACTGGTGCGACTTGTGTATCGAGTAATTATTGGTATTGTGAATTCAACATTTAGAAGGGTAAAAAGTTTATTTCTTATTTACATTGATTAACGACGCCATGGTGTGTATTCCAGTCATCCAGTGGCAATATGGAAGAAAAGGAATTCGTAAATAGGGTGTGTGTTATGGAGTGTCATCTTTATTTTTTGAAAACTGCCGTATTTTTTATTTTTTGCATAAATAAAGCTGCATTAGTTTTATAATGGGTAGAAATTGCCTCGAAATGAGAAATTTTTATAAATAAAATTTTTTCTGTTTGATTTCTGTCAGTTCTGGGTTTATATTGTGATTAGATTGTTGCCAATCATCGTTCGACGAAGTTCGAAAAACTTTCCATTTAATTTTCTGACCGTTTCGTTGTTTACTTGGATTTTTGAAATTTGATAGATACGAATTTACTTTGTTGATTGAATTCCTGTCCGTGCGGTTTGTGGGTTGCCTTATGACATTTTGGTGGCTTCTCGTATTTTCGCTTTTTTAGCACTTACTCGTCTCCGAATAATCAACAGTTTGGCTGGTGTAGGACGTATATTATATTTGTGTCGGAAGTTCGTTTCTCAAGTTATTTGCTGATACTAGAATCGAATCTTAGAGTAAAATATTTGAATAGTAAATAGTATAGGTGTATTGAATTATTAATGATACATTTTGAATTGAGGTGCTTAACACTAGAAAAACCAGGTGGCGTCGCATACGACACCGTTTGAATTTGGATGCGCCATTCCTTAAAGGACCAGGTGGCGTCATATATGACACTCTCCGGTCCTTTGAGGTTCTTTTATTGTTGAGTCGAATATGACGAGGTGACCTTTGAAGTTGAACAAAATGATGAATTATCTAGGTATAAATGGAAAATTTTAAATTAAAAAAAAAAAAAAAAGGAATACTTAACCCATTTAACGATGTTTTTTAATTTTCGATGAAAATTTTCAATAAAAAAAATTTCAATTGAAATTTTTATTAGAAATTTTCTTCTTTTAAAATTTCCAATTTTTACTCGTAAATATGTTTGCCGCCACCTTTGGGATTTTACACTGGCTATGGAACTTATCAGGATGGTCTTTGAGCAAGTACGATCCTTCTCGAAAATCTCTCTCTCTTCCATCGTATAAATTCGATCGTACTCTTGGAAAATCATTACAATTTTTACGTGTCTCTGAAAAATGATGAATATTATCAGTGTGGCCAGAAATTCAAGTGTATTTTTAGTTTATCTTATCAACAATTCAATTAGGCACATATTCAATTTGAACTTCGCAGGTTCAACAGCCGTTTCGCTATAGTGTGTTTGGTGTCATTGTTATTTACAATCAGTTTTTTTTTAAATATTTATTTACTATTCAACTTTGTGTGCCTGTGTGGGCCAAGTACTCGTGAAAATGAAATCCGGAAAAGAGATTATTTTTTCTCACTTCAATACTCAAATTGCTGTGTTTGTGTGAGTGTGTGCGTATTCTGTACGTTTGTATCGTCGTCAGAGAGACAAAAAGGCGATAAAACTGGCGAAATAAGTTTTTTTTTCATGCTCGAGTTTGTCTGTGTGCGTGTGTTTTTCATTGCAGCCATGCATATGTTCAGATTGTTCCTCGACGTCATGAATGTACAGTAGTGTACCATGTTTGTGTTGGTTTTAGCATTATATGACTCGGATGAATTTCGTTTATGTGTCAGTGTGTGCATGTGTGTGTCCAGGTCTCCTCGTTTCACCCTTTCTTTTTTTCCCCTTTTTTCGTGTGTGCATGTATTTTTTCCCTTTCCTCATTCGAGAATCGTAATCGTCATTTACGTTACGTGTAGTTGAAGTGTAAAAGTCATCGTGGCTAAAAGTTCTTCGTACGTGCCAATTTATTTATGGTGTACATGTGAAAAGTAGAAAAATAATCCTTTGTTTTTTGTATTCGACTGTTTGCTTTTTTTCTGTGCACTTCTACTCGTTAATCAGTTCAGTTGGATTTTATTAATTGGAAATCAAAATCGTCGCCCTTCTGTTTGGTGCAATCATGGTGACCGGCTACTGGATATCAGCTGATTTCTACCAGGTAGCTATTGGCGATGCTTTGTTTTAATTTGTACGACTATTGAACACAGAAATGCTTTGCGTTCACGTTAGACCTTGGGGTATTGGAAATCTGTAAAGTGTGGTCGAAACGTGTATCCATTTTATGGAAGATTTGAAAGCCGAGTACCGAACACGTTAAAGGTGAATTTCATTTTTAAGAGATTCAGAAATGAAATCGAATACGCAGTTTTACAAATCAGCTGTTCCACTTTTGTAACCGTCTTCGCTCGCGAAATTTCCTTTGAGCAGTGCGGCCAAGTGGTTTACCTAAAAAATCTCAACACTGGAAAGACCGGACGGCGTTGGAATTTGGATGCGCCATTCCTCAAAGGACCAGGTGGCGTCATATATGACATTCTCCGGTCCTTTGAGGTTCTTTTACTGTTGAGTCGAATACGACGCCACCTAGGCCTTTGAGTAATCGAGTAAAACCTGGTTTTTCTAGTGTTGAAATTGGGACTTGGAAAATCTTGAATTTCAAAAAAAAAATATATTTTTTCACGTTTGCCAGAATTTGAAAATGATGACTGTAAATCAAGTCGAGAAACGTTGGTTTTTTCCGATTTTTCCTATTGTGTTGGTAAATATTTCATTTATCTTAACATTGATCTCTCGAAGTATGTGAAAAATCTTGTGTATTTTTGGTCAAATATCTTGACACTAGAAATATCAGGTTTTACCAGATTATTCAAAGAACTAGGTGGTGTCATATATGTCACCATAAGAGTAACCTCAAAGGACCAGGTGGCGTCGTATGACACAAGTCAGGGGTTCTCAAAGTATTGGTCCTTTGAGAAGTCCATCTTAAAATTTTGAGTGGTGTCGTATATGACACCACCCGGTACTTCTAGTATTAAAATCTGGAATGAAGTGAAAAATTTTAGGATTTTAAAGATAAATCTTGAAACTTGGCAGCACTGCCTTTGGATTATGATGTTGTGTCGTAGAAGAACCTTTCGTGACGAGGGTCTAATGACGTATACCTGACAAAATCTTCACTCCCCCCTTATTCAGCGTACAAATTTCTTCACATGCCACCACAGCTGGTGAGGCATACCAGAGCAAACTTTCATGTTACAAAATTTGATCATACATGTAAAAGCTTCCCTTGTTCCACCCTACTAACCTGCAAGGATTTCATGCTAGTATGACGTAAACTTGAATGCGTATAATTAACCCACTCTTCCCCTTAGTAAGCCTGGAGTGAGTGCAGATTGTTGTACTACATGAAGGAGAGTGTAGAATACTACATGAAGGAGAGTGTAGAACATTTTTACAAGTCTGAAATACGAGTACATAGGTTGCTAAACGAGCGAGTTGTGGACTAAAATATTGATTGCAAGACTTGAGTTTACTACTTAAATAAGATTTGGAATATAAGATGCCCTCGAAAAGCAACTTTAACCTATCATTCAAGATTGATGAATTCCATCGAAGTTCGTCTATTAATATTTTGTGCCATCAAAATGGATCGTAAGCTGGTTCCACATATTCGTGTACTTGGCCAGTAGTAGTTCCCGGCCAGATAAAGTCGATCAAAAAAATTTCTTTTCAGAGCTCAAATAATGGGCTAATGTAGTGAACGAGTAGGCATCATATTTTTCAAGTTCGAGAGTTTCTTGATCCCGAAAAGGAAGAAGGCTATTGTGTACGCGTACGTGTATGCACTTGCAGGTTCTGCAAAAACAGCTGACGAAGTTGTGCATCCAGATCCATAAACAATGAACATGAATACCTTACCCAAATGGACAAAATGTTGGTGTGCTTATTATGAGATAATGACGGAGCACGTGTGCCTGCGAACCAGTATTCTGTTGGTTGGGAGCTATTTTCTTTAGCGATGCGTTCCATTGTTCCGCTGCAGTTTTTTTTTCTCTTATTTTTTCTATGAACGCGTTTTTGTTTTACGTGAAGTTGTATGTGTGGTTTCATGTAAATGCTGTTTGTTTTGTCAACAACGCTGCCATCTTTTATGAGCGGAACACGCATTTACGGTGTAAAATCATTTGAGTGAACGTGACATAAACGAGTATAATATTATGCTGGAGTTTGAGTGGTTTTGGCGGCCCAGACATTCGAGACTTTTCGAGCGATGATAATTGCAAAATATTCATCGAAGGGGAAATTATTTGTTCCAAAATTCAGGTGCCCATAGGCGAACTTAATCATTTAAACGTGGAACTTGACATGATGGTATATATGTAGCACATCTAGCTATAAAATGTAAATTATGACATTGAATCACTTATCTTGGAGGCGCTCACCTTGGGTGGGGGGGATGGGCTTGGCAATGAATTCTCACCAGTTATCCGAAATTCTTGTTATTAACATTAATATACAGTCGACTCTCGATAAGTCGAACTTCGATAATTCGAAAACCTCTACTAGTCGAAGTCCAAGCCATTTCCCTGCACCTCGCCATAAGAGCGTTATAGAAAATTCCCTTTCTAATTCGAAATAAAACCTCGATAAGTCGAAGTTATTTTATCTGAATAGACAATACAGGCATGGATGAAAGTGGGATTAAAGGTATGAAAACCTGCATTTTTCATTTTTTTTTGAACAATTTTTTCATTTCTTGTACAAACCTCCATAAGTCGAATTTTTCAAAATTAAGCCTCTGTAACTCGAACCTCTATTACTCGAAGACCTCTACAACTCGAAGAAAAACCCATTTCCCTTCAACTTCGAGTTATCGAGGTTCTACTGTATACTGTATCTTACAGCGAAAGCGTGAAGAAAAATTCACAGATTTCAATACGAACGAAAAGTTGAACATTTTCTATGTAAAAAAATTCATCGCTGAAAAAGGAAAAATACTAACCGTCCTCCCCCCTTCCCTCCAACAGTCAATATTATACTACTAACTTGTTTCTAAGTTATTATAGTTTCGGCTCTCTCATTCACTCTTATCAGAAATGTGTCCCTGTTCCTTCAGAAGTTCTCTTCCGTTCCACGTCGCTTGGTTCTCGATTATGAAAGTTGCCAGCTTCGTCTTCAACGTTGCCTGCAGGCTTTACGTGTTCTTGAAACGAGGGCAATATTCGGTTGTTGACCAAGAGCATCGTTTTCTTCGGGTCTTACGTGCTCGATTAGGAGGGCACACGTTATTACGTAAAGCTGGTGGTAATGTTATATTACTCGTCAGTCCACATGGTGTTGTGTGGCGAGTGTAAAAACATATATGTGGTATGGCTGGCAACGTATTGACGAGCATGTGTGTGAGTGAAGCGACCTTAACGCAATACGTAAAAATCCACCAGAAACCGTGAAGAGAGAGTGAAAGAGTGGTTGAGACTTGAGAGAGAAACGAACAGGTAGATATAGACTGATCATGTAACTGAAACTGAGACCGGGAGAACGGAGAGTGAGATTATTTTTATGGAGGAGAGGAAGAGTCGAGTCATCGACGAAAGACAATGGTAATGTGATAGTCTACACTTTCTCCCCGCAGTGTCTTCCAGTGGCTGACTTTTATATTATGCTTCGAGGGCTTTGATTTCTGTGACTCGGAAGACGAGGATATAAAATTCGAGTGTTGGGCTATATTTCTCTGCACTTCGAAAGTAAAATCTATCGGGCAATTTGCAGACTGGTAAATTGCTGAGTATAAGGCTGAGGTTGTATTTACGTACTTCCATTCTAAGTGTTGGTATTTGAAGGTAGATATCTAAAGAAGTGCATTAGTCGACTTGGGCTTTTTTTTTTTTTTTCAAAGAGCCCACTATCTCAAAAATTCATGAAACTATACAGCATTATTTTAATAATAGCTTGATCAGCCCTCGTCTCTTCCTTTAGTTTCTCTGGTTTTTCAACTTTAATTACGAAAGATTTTTTTATCATGCTTTCAGTCCAAATACGAATATATCCTTGTTCACAAAAAAAAAAAAAAAACTTTCGAAAGACTATAATAAAGTCTTTCAGTTTTCAGCTTTTTTATGATTTACTGAATTTTTCATGTTTTCTAATAACTGGGGATAATTTTAATAATTTTTTAATACATTTTTTCATAAACTATACAACCAGTTGTCAATTTCATAAATGATTCAAGTTGAGTTTTGTTTTAGTTTCTATATGCACTACAAATATATAATATTAGGGTTTCTGATCATAAGAAATTGAAAACTACTGTTGAATTTTTTCTAAAGCAGCTTAAAGTTGTTCAGCTTAAATGAATTTTCAGAAATTGCTTATGTAGGATTTTAGCTAAATTGATAAAAATTCATGTCTATGAATATCAAATTCCTTAATAAAGGTGAATTGTTCTTAAAAGTATATGTTTCATTGTTTGTCCACTTGAATTGAAAAATATCGGTAGTATCTGTGTTCTTGTTGTAATGTTGGTATAGAACGCAAATTTTTTTCTGCATGATGCACAGCAAGCTCAATACACAGTAATCGATATCTACTGTATCAGACTATCACCGATATAATGACACTAGCGCACGTTCATTCGTGAAATTTTCTTTCTGGTTTTTTGAACTGGAAGTTAGAAACACGCTCCTAATCACGAATAAGTTTCCAGCAGTTAATCTGGAGTCTGGACAAAAGATTTTCCACTTTCCCCTCGTGGATAAACTGTCGTAGGCACTCACTGCTAACATCGTGCTCATAACATGTCGAACAGGACAAGGTCGATAAAAGAGTTGAACCGAAAAAGAAAGCACATTAATCTCTTCTTGTAAACAGAATCGGAAATTTTTATTTTCTCGAGCATCTGTACCTATACCAGAATTTTCCACGATTAAATTGTAGGAAGAGCTGTTTTTATTCAATTGACTAAAATTATGTAAATACATATTTTACCAATTCTGACGTCTAAAAGCTGGTGGAAACTTTAAAGATATGACCAACAGAATGGCTGAGACATGTAGAGCGAGCAAGGAAAAGACTGCGAATGGTCTATCCAAATCTGAATTCTCATCTGTACGAAAAAATGGCCAATCAGTTATTTCAAAAGCTCTGTTCTCTGCAATACCGTCTTATTGAAAGACTGAATTCCTAACTCATCAATTTTTCAGGTACTTGGACACTAGTTATAATTCGGCAGTGAGATTCTTTTTTTTTTCTAGTCACATATTTTTTCTTTTTTGAATTTGCAAGCAGTTTTACGAGTATAAATTATTTACTTATTTTCAAAATGATTTTTATTACAAATTGGCAGTTTTCTCTGTTCGTGTTTTTAAATCCATGTTCTATTTGAGATTATCAACAGGAAGAATTGATGCTGTTTTACTCATATATACTATGTTAACGATTTGTCTATTTGAAAATTATCGCTGGAAATCTATGTGTCTGAAATCATATGTGGTAATCGATGCGTGGAAGAAATATATCGCATATACTTTTTTTCTCTCTTCTTTTTATTCCTGCCTCATAAAACGATCATTATTCCCAACGTAAGTAGAGCAATTTTTATTTTGAATTTTAAATGGTCCTGAAGTCCGATTGAGATAATGAATTTTTTTCTAAGTAAGTGAGAGAACATAAAATTTGGTTAAAATTGTTTTACGTCAGTGATTATACTGATTGGTGATTACTCTGTACTATGGCGAGTTGTTGCATCTCTGATATGTTCGACATTTAATATCATTATCAGTTAAGGAATTTCCTTACATTGGGATGTACGTGAATTATTATTATATATGGATAAGATAAATCTTGTTATCGTGTTTTGTCTGTTCTAATTTTAAATTTGTGGTAAATTTTATGAAAAAAAGCTGCTCTTTTGAAAAATTGTAGGTCAAGATGTCGTGAGATGTTATACTAAATATTTGAAAGTACGTGATTATCTACTCCTGAGAAAAAAGTTTTGTTAAAGTTATATTTTTCTGGTTTCTGGTTAATCAGTATAGTATCCCTTAAAATTTTGGTAATTTCAATCTCAGTGACTGCATTTCATGATGACTACCCTGGAATGCAAAACTGTCAAGTTTATACTGAATTCTCTGATAAAACTAATAGAGAACGAAAGGAATAGGACTGAAGTTCATATTTGTGTTCATGGTTTTAGTAACTTCCCGATTGGCAAAAAATGAGAAAATGATCCGGAAAATGAGAATTTTATCCGTTGTCAGTCCGTTTTTATTTTCGACCATCGGATCTGAAAATTTGCAGATATTTTTGTCATCTTGATTATGTTTCCAAATCCGTTTGTAAAACGGATTTCCTGATTATAATCAGTGATAATTTTTGGGCAATTTTTCAAAATTCGTTTGTAAAACGGTTTCACGGATTATAACCCGGGCCAACAAATATCATAAAACAGCCTTCACGGAAAATAATCCGGACTCATTTCCGGCAAGACTGATTACAATCCGTTCGAAATCCGTTTTAGAAGCCGGAAAACAGGAAAATGCCGGGTTATAATCCAGAAACGGATTATAACCCAGAATAAAACGGATCCGTTTTCAAAATATTTTGCCCATAGGGTTGGCTAATTAATGATTGGTTTTGATTTTTTTGTTTTTGTCGGGAAAACATTTTCTGGGGTATTTAAATATCGCATTGTATGGATATACTGAACTGTAAAATTTGATAATCTATGAAATGATAGGTACTCCAATTCGGAAAGGGGAAAATAGAGTAGAATGGAGTTTTTTGAATATATGAAGCCTCCACTCCCTCCCCCTCTCCCAGAATCTTGGTTTAGGTACGTGACTGATCGAAAATACATACGGATATTATGTACGTATTCAATATCCAGTTTGTTGATTACGATTTTTTTCCGCGTGAATGTCGATTCTTTCACATCATGGTTTTCAGATACATCGGACCACTTAATGGGGTGGTTTACCTTTCATTGAGATATTACTTTCTGTGTTTACTTTTTGGGTTTTTTGAACTCTTCGCGGCGTGTATATCGATGGATCTGTAACTTCTGTTCGTAATTACAAGCTATACCTATATATCGAACGTTATAAATGAAAAGTTGCGAAATTTAGTTGAAATCGTATGCGTGCTTTTATATTTTCTCAGTGAAATTATATACATTTGTGCCAAACCGTTTTTCTTATCGCTTGATAAGGAAAATAATGAGAGTATCGTATTAACGAACTACTCAATAGACGTATGGACTCCGTTTTTTTCGCACACTATTACAAGAGAAAGAAGTATCGCTGGGTCGTCCCGATTCTACTATCTCATTTTTCGGCGATTATTTCAAATTTTAATTTGCAGTATTCAGAGGGCAATGTCTCAATAAGTACGTCACAATAAGTGATGCACGTTTTCCCGCCAGGTTTCTTTATTTTAGCGATTGATTCACTTGAAAAAAAAAATTAGATACTCTTGTTCATGTTTTTTTTATATTACTTGAGTAACCACTCTCACTCCACTAACACAGTCACACGCCCGAGAAATAAAACACAATTTTGCCCGAAGAGTGGGATAAGAAACTTCCCCTGTATTGAACCTATCTCCAGCGTTGCCGATCCAAATTATTGAAAATGCTTTAAGCCCAAAAAATAAAATTCCTCAAGGTGAAAAAAATCTCTAAAATTGGTTTTTTCGTTGAAAAGTTGATTTTACCTACTATACGTAAAAGAAAAAATGATCGGTCAGTAGAATTTTAATTGTAAAAATTTGAATCTACGTGGATAAATAAATACCAAATATCATCTCTTATTTGAATGATAAGTTGTAAAATTGAGACAAAATCTTTTAAATTCCCCAAAAATCCTTAGTTTTATCCCCGACGTACATTTTTCAAAGACAATAAAACATCCCTGGTTTCGAAGTTAAATCCCTGCAGTTTGCATCCCTAGACCAAATAAACATAGAATAAGAAAGAACAGAACTTTCTTCATATATGAAACGTGGCGGAGCGGTGTTGCTCTTGGACTTGATTAAAAAGCCCATGTTCAATTCAGTATACAAAGAGCAACAAATTTCTCTTTTCACCTAATTTTAGAATTGCATGATTTATTAAACGCAGCAACAATTAAATTCGCGTCTCGTATATTGTCTAGGAAAAACACGATTCGACCTTCACCCTCAAATTACACGGATGAAAATATGAGCGACTTTGAAAAAGGCGTTAAAATGTGCTGTAAATTTCGCCTCATCGTCCTTTCCATTTATAACCAAAACAAGAATCGCACATTCAGTCGTAAATTACTGTCACGTATAATTATAATATCTCTCTTAAAAAAATGTAAAAACTTGAAAATTTTATTCTCTGAAAATAATTAATTAGAATATTTGGCGCGGTTACCGAATTCGTTTCAGAAGTGTCCTACAACGTACATTATGGTGCTTCGCAAAAAGCATTAACCTGTGACGAAGAGTCGTCCAAAAATTTTAGATTTTTAAAATGAATTTGTGTAATTTACGGCCGCACGTTTCGTAGTTTGTATGTAAATTTTTCACGTGTTGGTTATTTAATTTTAAAATTTTGTGAAAGTTGCTGTAAATTTGTAGTTTGGAGCGAAAAAATCCTATTAACGTATCAGAATAATGAGATTCGTATCCATTTTTAGATAAAATTTCTATTTTTGCACGTTAAATGTTGATGAAATTAGCACGTGAAATCACGCGTAAGTTCAAGAAAAAATTTTGGTCTTGAACTGTTTATTAAAAATGGTCGGTCAACTTGGAAAGATTTTTCAAAGAGCAGCCGACTCGAATCTCGTAAGAAAATGGAGCTCTTTCTAATTCGCACCTATAAATTTCTATTTTCTTACCCGATGGGCAAAAAATGAGAAAATGATCCGCAAAATGAGAATTTTATCCGTTGTCAGTCCGTTTTTATTTTCGATCATCGGATCTGAAAATTTGCAGTTATTTTTGTCATCTTGATTAATTTTCCAAATCCGTTTGTAAAACGGATTTCCTGATTATAATCAGTGATAATTTTTGGGCAATTTTTCTAAATCCGTTTGTAAAACGGTTTCACGGATTATAACCCGGGCCAACAAATATCATAAAACAGCCTTCACGGAAAATAATCCGGACTCATTTCCGGCAAGACTGATTACAATCCGTTCGAAATCCGTTTTAGAAGCCGGAAAACAGGAAAATTCCGGGTTATAATCCAGAAACGGATTATAACCCGGAATAAAACGGATCCGTTTTCAAAATATTTTGCCCATAGGGTAATAGCCGATGCAATTTTCATCTCTTCATGCTATTTTTTCATTTTTCATCACCATGTATATGGTTATGAAAACAAGACATTCTGTCTACACGGAGCCCCTTTCTTCCTCTTACCCAAAAATGTCTTCATATTATCATCTCACTTTTAATCATTTTACCGCCTTATATAAATCCGATCTAACTCTTAATTGGTTCTTCTCGCGCTTTTCCAATTACGATGAGTGGGAAGCTCCTAAGAGCTTCTACTGGAGAAAACTTGGAAAGATTTTTAAATTCGAAAATTAATGATTTCGTAAGTAGGTATCTCATATCTAGTCAATTTTCAACGAATTTAGAATATCTTTTCTATCAAGTTCTCATAAAACCTTCCTCTATTACATGCAATCATCGCAGCTCGAAAAAGAAATTTCCGCCTCAAGATGACTTTTTATTAATCATTTTTCAAGTATTGAAATATTTGTACGCAGGTTGCATGCAACCAGGTTGATGGTAATTTTCTTGTTCCAGGGATTTCAGCTCATTTATGCTTGGGCATTTCCCTTAACTTTTCGTGAACCTAAATGCGAAAACTTGTTGAAAGAAAAATTTCTCATTATGGTTGGTAAAAAATTCTATTGAATATACGAGTATAAGTATAACACAAATCTTTCATTTCCTCTATACTGTACTTATGTGACTCAGAATACATTTGCTTTTCTAATGATTCGTTGTTGATATTCGGTAAGAAATGAATGAATTGGTAAAACTTATTTGGAGCTGGTAAAATTAGTATAAGAAATCGCCAACGACGCACGTTTAAATATTTATATGTATTCTGTCGAAAGAAATGGTAGAGTATTTTAGAGAAACTCCTTTTGGAATCGACAATTTTCCTATAGTTCTGACATTGGACGGGGCAGGAAGCGAATGATATTTATTCGTATTTAAAATCGATGTTCGGCAACTGTTGCATAATATCGACTGTTTTGTGTCTTCTTTTTTTCTTCGATAGAACGATGTTGAGCTCAGCTAGGTAAATATTTAAAATGAGAAATTTCAAAATTGTTTCCAAATGGAAAAAGTTTAGTTTACAAAGTTGGTTAAAGATAATGTGTATATTTTGGGTACCTTTGTAACTCGTGCGACATTCGTTATTAGCCCATTATCGATGGAAAAAGATATTGTGCCCTATATTTTTGTCGATACTTTTACATTGTGTGTCAGGTGAGGTAAATACGTATACTTTTTTGCCCCTTCGTTTGTACATTCATCATTAATGTATCACAGATACGTATTTATGAAAGTTATTTCGTCTACCATGCAATGCATTTTTCAAGTCGTGCTTCGTTACTGGTTGGTTGTACTTCATGACTCGTCTGTTTCCGGTGTATATTTCATGAATTTTTTAAATATTGTATTCTCGTTATTATCTAAACACATTTTTTTCCCTTGTTCATTTCTTTTTCTCCCTTTTTTTTTCCACCTTTTTTCCTCACCTTTTTTCCACTTCGTTAATGTTTTTTCTTCTCTTCGTCTATTTTCCATAAGCACGTGACAGTTTGTTCTAGAATAATTGTTCGAATATTGTAGTAGTTCATTTATTTCGGTCACAGAGCGTTGCTAAATTTACTTTTGTGTCGTTCAGTATGTTATCAAAGTTATTGTTTTCATGGTGTATTTCACGATGATTAATGTCTTGCTTCTTCTAATTCCAAGTTGGTGACAAGTTCGAGGTTTACAAGTTGTGCTTGGGATAGGGCAAGAATCTGTAGCACTTAGCAACGAAATTACGTAAATGAGGTGGGCCTGAATCTATTTCCTCTGTAGATGAACCGTCCAGAAGAATTAAGCTTGAATGATGGAAAAATTGTGAATGTTTTCCTTAATTTTTTTCATTAACAATCGGTTTAGCATCTCGTCAATATTTTTGTAAAATTTGAAAAAATTTGATGTACTTATCCCAAATTCTTGCTGTGGACTGTTCAAATGCTCGAAAAGAATATCACTTATACAGATCTTGAGTATAATTTTAGTTGAAAAAGTGCAACTTAAAATGATACCGAAATCAATCTTGAACGTGAGAATCATGAGGATCAATGTCCGAATTTCTAGTTTTGAAAATTTTACCGTTAGAATTTTCAAAATACAATCGTATCCTCTGTATCTGAACACGTGAGCCACGTGATGTGGAATCATTCACGACCAATGTTATTTTGAAATAATTTTCAATTTATATTGACGGATATACAGGGTGATCCAAATTTCAACGCACCATAGGGGAATAGCATTTGGTGCTTTGATTACCCTTTGTAAAACAACTCGATTCTTATTTCTGTACGCCGGCCAAGAACTGGAGCTTAACTGGAGCGTAATCAGGAAATTTTTTTTCGCGGATGGTGGGGGGTTGGGTTGGCGTGGTCTTCCATTACCTCCTAACAAACTGGTTACGTTACTGGGTTCTTAGCTGGTACATGGAAATATAAATGAATCGAGGGTATATATTTCGAAGGGTGGTAAAAGTTTTCGAAGCACCAAATGCTATATTTCCCTATGGTGCGTCGAATAATTTGAATCACCCTGTATATAAAAAGAGGTACAAGTGCGAGTGCGTGGTAATTTCAATAGCTAACGTATTATACATTGTCAATGAAGTAGGTACTTGTTTTCGCTACAAATTATTTCGCAAGCTTCTCAACTTGATACTATATACACTCTCTCGATGAACTCAAATTCGCGATGAACCGTGGAAACGTGTCGTCAAAATTGCCGCATTATAAATAAAATTTTACGTATTCTTCGCAGTCGGATGGGCACTCGAAATTGCGCTCGATTCGAGTTATTTATTCACCAGTCTTTGAGAGATCTGAAGTAGGATTTACGTTTGGCTATTCGCAATAATATTAATGAAAAAATGAAAGCCCCCTCTTCAGCTCGCCTCGCGCAGGTCGTTATCAGTATAATGCCGAAAATGACGCACGACTTTTACTGATCCATCATGAAACGTCTTCTTCTCGACTTTCAGATTATTGACAATATAATCGTTTCAATGTTTCGAGCACACACACACTGACGAAATTGAGTGGAAAATAACCACTCGATATTAATATCGAGTTCACATCATTATTTTTTCCCCTAATTTTTCACTATATCCCTCTCGTCTCGTATAATACATATTATTATTATAATATACAGCATATTACCAACACGTAAACGCTTCTTATTGAAAATTTATGTGTGTCGCGTTGGGAAGCCTGTGGCCACAGGGCACTGGCACTTCACACCATCGTCCGGTCATAACTCGATAGCTTCGGGCAAGGTTTACCAACAAGTTTCACACTGGTATTCTAGTGATCTTCCTGGTCGAGTTTTTTTTCTCGCTTCGATTTTTTATTCTCATCGCATACACTCGTGACTCGTAGATAGACGTAATATGTTATGTTTCCGTTATTACCTATTTTGCGTATTTTTTTATTTGAGTTTCCAGAGCTAGTCTTCCTCTTCAGTCGTTATTTCTTTACCCTATACCAATATTCACAAAATATACATAGTATTTATCAGCCCAAATTCTAAGTTGAAAACTGGCGAGGAGATATTTGTGTATGTATACTGTATAAGGGTAGACGCGGTGAGTACTATCAGTAGTCTATGAATGTTAGATGTCCCCTAATTCTGACCTCCAAAATCTGTTCGCTCAAATTTCAAAAAAGCATTATTGACTCTTGTATGTCAAAACATGAATCTTTCTCACACTCGACACTCGCCAGCCCAAATTTTTTGTTTTTAATGTCTTTCACTCCCATCCGTTTTTCTCGCCTCTGATCAAATAATAATATCTCTATTTGTTTCTAATTTATACGTACCATCATTTCGAATGTAATCCCCGCGCACTCTCTTCCTCCATAGCTTCCGAAATTCATGCCTACCGTATTTTTCTAATAGATCCCGGCTCTTCTAAATCTTTATACGCAATTCCTTCTTGTTACTTTCACACGTAGGTAGTCGTATATATTCTCAATATATCACGCCACATTCCGTAATTTTTCACCGAGAGCCTTTTCTCACGAGCCCCCTTTTTCCTCGCACCTAAACAATGTTTCCATATACTAAGCGTGTTACTAATCTAATGCCTCTCTTTTTTTCAAAACGATATCTCATTCGTCCTGGTCGCCCTCTACTAATTAAAAAGTGGGCCGGCAGAATTTTTGGGTACCTTTAGCTGGAAAAATGCTTCTGGCCGAGAGTCACTTCTGTTTTTTCTCTCGTCTTGGCTAGTATACCTACTCTTGAAAAAGCCGTTTGTGTCGGTTCGTTCTTTTTAGTTTTTAAATATTTTTTGCACTTGGAAAAATTTAATACACGCAAGTTTTTCCTTTGTGAGTGTCATTTTTTTTCCTTTTATAAAAAGTTCCACGGGTATCGTAACACAGCGTTGTTATCAGTTCTCTTTGTATTTTTAAGTAAATGAAGAGCTGCCTGGTATAATAATGGACTGTTCCATTCGAGCAAAAATGTCTTCGCAGAATTGAAAATTTTCGGAGATACACTTCAAAAAATGCGTAGTTAAAATCCTTTGAAAACTCGAGCCGAACAAAATTTTTTAATCAAGCCTAATGTGTAAATTTTGACTAACTGAAACTGACGTCTACTAATAGATGATACGTAAAATATGCTGCACTTAATATCTTCCGGTGCTGCTTACCGTCCTTGCTAAGTCAGTAACATTGGTGTAATTTTTTGTTTCTTTCTTTTATTCGTTGATAGTTTCCAACTTTTTTGACGCACATTTAATAATTTTCTGTAGGATGTTGAAATGCGCTCATTGTACGAGTTTCTTCAACTTCGTCGAATATATAAATTGGGTCCAAGTTGCGAATTTGGCATGCACTTTTTTTTTTTTGTCGTTTAAAACAAAAGTTGACCTCCATTACCTCGTGTTATACGAATAAAATTTGGCTTCCGCAAAGTGAGAACGGAATTTGGGTTTTTTTCCTTCTAATATTTTGTTTGTTTGAAACTTTTGCGCGCCACCATTCAAATAAATTGCGTCTTCGTTTTTTTATTCGGGGTTCGTTTTTCCGCCGATGGCACGTGCTTCATTAAATTTTTTTTTCCTTTCAAATGCGTTAGAAGGCCATGACCTTTCTCTAGTAGCAATAGTTTTGTAAATTTATTGTGTGTTAAAAAAAAAAAATGTAAAAACGAGTAAACTGCGTAAAAACGATAAATTTTGGCGATTTTTTTTTCCTGCTGCTACTGTCTGCACTGTATGAAAATTTATGGGCGAGAAAGAAAATGAATATGCGTGGCCCGAATCAAGGTTCGATCTTTATTGTAACCAAAATTGATAAAATATGAATATGAAATTTTTGAAGCTAAAAGACAAAGCAAAACGGAATTCGTTCCTCATATTTTTATTTTTGGTGGAGTTGTTGTTCGTGTAAATTTATTGGAATTGAACGTTTTTCCCTTCCTGGTGTAGTGAAAACCAGAGATGAATGTATTTTGTTGATGCGGAAATTTATTTTTGGTTTATAGAACCCTATTCATCTGATCTGTCATTTTTTCAGCATTATTACAGCCTCGAAGTTTCGGTCTTATGCCGAGAACAATGAGTTAATGCTGTTTTTACAAATTACTGCCAATGGTATTGAAGTTGTTTCCAATAAGTGGAAGGCTTCAATGTGTACACTTGGAAACTTTGGCCTCGTTAATGCAGTTTGTAAAATCGACATTCAACATCAAAAGATATTCTCACATGCATCCACTTGAAAAAGTCTGTTGAGAAAAAGGTCAGGTGGACAGATTGCTCGAATATGTATCTAAATTTTTTTTGTTTCGTTGTTGTCTGTTGCAACTGTTTGATTCTGCAAATTTTTTATGATGAACATGGTCGTGAAATTTTTTATATCTGAAGTTGAAACTTCGGCTACTCGTATTGCTCGGTAAAAATTTCGATCGTGATCAGCAACTTCTGCTCTCAACTTTGTATACTTGCCTGATTGCCATTCGACTGTTCGCCGCAATGATATTACCCC
Organism: Parthenolecanium corni; assembly: GCA_038050395.1. Classification (NCBI taxonomy): domain Eukaryota; kingdom Metazoa; phylum Arthropoda; class Insecta; order Hemiptera; family Coccidae; genus Parthenolecanium; species Parthenolecanium corni. The sequence continues at coordinate 1,817,669 of JBBCAQ010000002.1, forward strand.
ATATTACACGATATAGGTTCTTTTTAATTAGCCTGGGTCACGTATCGAGTAATTACAAGTCACAGAACGATGCATTCGTCCCAGTACTGCGTTTTGAAATAGGTACCGTACGCATCTTTCCTCATGCTAGAATCCTAATTTTTTTTCTTAAGCTCATGATCTTGTCCTTCGATGGAAATTCTCGGTTTGGGTCCGAAATGCAAGCGCGCATTCACTTGAGGCTTATTCGTACGCGTCAATTTAAAATAAAAATCAAACAAGAAATGAAATTGTAGAAGAATATACGCCAAAATACATAATAATTATATGTGCTCTGGTCATCGTTAATGTTGGCCAGTTGTCAACTATTTCTCCTTTCTTCTGGGTGGCGCGAAAGGGGATCTGTATTTCCTGAAAAATATTTAATTTTTATAAAAATGATACATTATTCACGTCAAAGTCAGTTATTGATTTTGGTTCAAAATAACTCGTCCTGTAATTTTATTAGCTCTCATATTCTCACTAATGAAACCCTATCTGTACCTTTACACTGACATTCAATGGTAATTTTTAGAATTTGAATAGTAATGGAATTTTTGTTTTTTAAATTACAAGGGAAGACCCTTACAGTGAGACTCTTTTTGAAAATTTATAATTGCTGCGAAAACGTAATGTACTATCTAAGATCGTAAAAAGTACTAAAAATATCTTGATTCAGTTTCTTGTTCTTTTCGATTCTCCTATTTTAGGTTCAGATACCTGCTGAACCGTTGTTCACATTGTTATTTTACACATTAATTAATGATTTACTTATGTTTTGTAATTTTCCGTTTGTTTAACAGGACGATAGATGCAGTGTAGACCTAAAGTCAGTAGGTTGGAGGGATGACAGTAATTCGCCATCACCTTCAGCCAGCGATTCGGGTAGCATGTTGAGCAGCAGTAATTCGAGTATAATTGGTGATGATATGAGCTCACCGAGGAATATCATCAGCGCTTCGTTAGTGACTACGATAATTTTAAATAGCAACACATACGCACAAAATGGACACAAAAAGTTGAACAGGTCACAATCAGAACCAAGAGGACGATCAAAACACTCAAACTCCGGAGGATTAAGCAGTTCGAGGTGAGTTCTATAACAATAATAATATGCGGACTACCGAGAAATTTTTTTATTTTGCCCTAACCACCTACCCATCATCACCCTATTGACTCTTGCCCTATCTTAAGCCTCCCGCTGTACTTAATCGTATTGTATTCATTATTGCTATGCAATCAAAAAGAGCTAAGGCGTGGAGATTTCTCGACCAATCGAACCAAAATTATGAGTGGTATTTTGATAATTCATTGATCTCAATTAGTTGAGTCTTAATTTGATATTACAAAGTGAATCTATCCGTTGCCATTATATCTGTTTAAGAAAGGAGAAAGAACTTTGAGATTTATCTCCTTTTCTCAGTCGCCAGATTCTTGTATCCCGTCCCTTGGAAAACATTTTTTTTCAGTTGTGAACGAAAAACAATGCCGAGCTGTAAATAAAATCAGTCTCCGCAGACCCATCTGTTTCTTATTTATAATCGGTGCTTGGAGGTTAGTAGGTTGAGAAAGCCCATTTTCGAAAGTTTCAAGTCGAAAACTTCGATTCGAAAAAAATACCTTCGTTCTTGGTTTTTGAAGAATGCACAAATGATGGGGTGAACGAGTATGTTTGAACTATTTTTTGGAGTAGAAAACAGAATAAGGTTGATGTTCCACTGTACCAAATTGCAAGACTTCATAAAATTTGAATGGTTTCATTTTTAAAAGAAATTAAGTATGTCTTATAAAAATGAAATTTTTTTGCGCAATAATCTGACGAGAGCATGAATCTACGCGTAATAATAAAATATCAGACTTACATAATATTATATTTGTTATTGGTACCGTTTTACAGCCCCTTGTAGTTTTTGTTTAGTTTATTAAAAGTTTATTAAAATGCAGTATGAAGATTTATTGGTTTAGGATAGACGATAGTGGTTAGAAGAGTGATTAAAAACTTGAGAAAAGTAGGTAAAAACCGAGCAATTAAGTACTGATAGTAATGTTTTTTACTATTTTTTCATTATGATAATGGAACAATTTAAGGATATTAGTAGAAATCACTACAAAAATAGTAAAAATTACTACATTTTACGAGGTTTATTACTATTTTTGTTGTTAATTCTACCACAATCTTAAAATTGTCCCATTTTTCTCATGAAAAAATTTTAAAATTACCGTCAATTTTTTCAGAGTAGGTAAACATTTCTAGACGCATGTGAATTTTACGCAGAGAAATTCGTCGAACCGCTCATTTTATAAAATCCTATAGATTTATACTTCCTGTTATTGGAAGAAGGGGGTGAAGTATATATGCGTGTTATTGTTGATTTTCTCATGCATTCTTGAGTTTTTAATAAATTTTTTATTTATTATTATTACATTAGCCATTCAATATTTTATACTGGAGGTTTTTTTTCTTCATTAATTATATTAATGTAGAAACGATTGGTCAGTAGAAACGATTGGTCAGTAATAAGTCACTGCGTTGATTTCATCACGAGCGATATTTTATTACCTAATTACCCACTATATGCAGACTACGTATACTATTAACATATCCAACCACTAATTAGTGTATTTTATAAACGTGAAATAACATACATTCGAAGAATGTAAATGTATAATGGTCTAATGTTTAAATAAAGATGAGATAGTATTCCCTTGACCCTGAAGAAAAACTGAAAATTCGAGTAAATGCAATACGATAGGTGATAGAAAATAAAAAGGAAGTTTGGAAATTTTTTTTTTGCAATATACGACTATATACGAGTAATTTGATCGTCTCAGAACCAACAAAGTGACCCGAAATTTAAAAAAATAAAAAATAAAACAGTAAAAAACAACCTTCTGTGCTCAAAATCAGTTGGTTACGCCAGACCTTGACTTTATCTGCCCCAAGATAGATTGAGGAATGAGAAGGGGCGATTTTTGGTGACAACAAATTCACAGTTAGATTAAAAGCAGTTTATAACTTACTGTCCTGAAAAATAAAAATTTAGAAATGAGACGAACAAACAAAAAAATTAATATTTTACTTAATGTACATACACATAATCATCATCATTTTTTATTAATTAGTGTTAATCTCACTTGCGGACGTCACAATGATAATTTAATAAACCAAATGAGCTCCAAACTATTTTATTCTACTTCTACTTGCAAAGTATCTATATGAGAGTGTGACTGTTTCTTCGTATGAGTACTATCGTACCTCAACCTTGTCATTTTAATACGAATATCACAAATGAAGGAAAAGATCTATAACTGCATTCTGAACCACAGTGATTTGAAAAGCTACTTAGGTCCTTGCACTCAAATAATGTTCTGATCCCGGGTTATGCTAAATTTCCTTTAAAGAGTGGATTTTGTCTGGAAAGAGGAGCAGTTTCCGGACTTGAGCCGGTAATTTGAAATAATTTAAAAGGTGCACTATTTTTTTTTCAAAATATAGGTACGTGTAAGTAATTGTTTTCTGTGAATTATAAAAGATGGCTTGAAGATAGAGCCCAGGAAAATTAGTTTTAAAAGATAGAAAAAAGAAGGTGGAAAAAAATGGTATAAACAATTTCATCACAGAAATGTGTTGGGAAGTGGTATAAGGAATCTGTGATGAAAATTCTCGGCGCCCACCCCTCGTGGGGGCTCGTAAGTGTTGAAATTTGACGTTCTTCAGCTACAATTCAAAAACCGTCAACTTTCATCACTTATGAGCCCCTCCCTTCCGCCAGGGGGGAAGCACTGGCAGTGGAAGCCGAGACTTTTTACCACATATTCCCTGGATTACCCCTAACACGTTCCAGGTATAAAATCTTTTGTAGCTATTTTTCGTCCTTCTTGAAACATTAATTTTCCTGCACTTATGGTTTTACCGTTGTATTTTTCGAAGTCTGAAAAAATACGATTATTCGTATCTCGTTATAACGTTTTCGGTGGTCGTCGTCGATGGTACCCTTTCGGCTTAACCGAATTATCTCTAGTTAGTCGAAATGTAAATTGCTTCTCGCCGAATGTGGGTGTACGCGATTTAGGTTGACCCGCATGGGAGCACATATTTTCATACTCTCTTAATTGTCTATCTAACAAATGCTTTTAATGTATACTTGGGGTTATCGCAGCTGTAGTGGTAAACGATGTTCTGTGAGATGTTAAATGAGTATAGGATCTAACAAATAGAGGAAGAAGTCGATCTCCGTGTCAAGGGGCCTGTGCGAGTAGTCGTTCAGTCAATTTTCACGATAGTTTAATGTTTTTTATAACCGAACACCTCTTAAATAATGCGAATGGGTGGAATGAACGCTACTGTTGCACCCTTTTTAGAATAGTCAAAAACTGATAACCGTTATTATTCATTTACAAGTATCAGTGAGTCGAAAAATTGAAGAAATTAATTTAGATTTAGAATTAGTGAAAATATTTTGATTTTGATTTACAATGCCATTGTATTACAATGCCATTGTATTTCCATTATGAATTGAATTTTCTTGGGTACCTAGACACTTTCTATGCACTTTTGCTGTGCATCAATATCAATCATTTTGACGAATGCATTGCATAAGAAAACGGAATAGTGGGCGAGCAAGTACTATATAATATGTACAGTATAATTGGTTGATAAAAACTTCTTTTTTTTATACGGGATGCCATAAAATTAAATAAGTCAAGGCAAAGAAGAATAATGATGAGTTGTAGACTACGAAGTTTACATGTATATGGCGGAAGGTGCTCAGTATTGTGTAGAACCAGAGAATTTCAATCCGCATTCGAGTTTACGAGCAGATTGGGTAATGTAATTCGATAGTTAAATTAGAGAAAGTCGAACAATCGGAGAAATGAGGCGTTTGCTGCCTGGTAATATATATATTTTATATATATCACTGATAAAAATCGATTTCAGTCGTCCCGGGTAATTGCGTATGGTGTAATAAAAATTACACGCCGAGAATAGACAGTTTTTCCTTTTTTATTTTGTTCTCCAGTCGCCCCATACACGACTCTCGTTTCACTCTCCCAGGTGTTCGGGGGTTTTTATGTTTTCGTCTTGGAATGTGTCTAATACGTACATTGGACATCTACACATATGAGCTACTGTTTGAAACTCCGTAATGGGTTTTTTATTGGCTGATTTGGTAATGTTTTGAATAGAGAAGTTCAAGGTTACCAAAATATACTGTGCTTACAATCTATAATCCAGGAAAACTAAACGAAAAATGGTCGTAAAAAGGAAGAAAATCAAACCGAATAGGACCTTTATGGCTGTGAGTAGCTTTTATACCCCTAAATAAAACGAAGAATTTTTTTTTCTATAAATCAGTCCGACGAGTTATTAACGAAATTATGATGCATATTTCAGTCTTTGGAAAAGAATGCTTTTTTCACTGTACTTTATGTGGGAATAGGTGCAAAAAAAAAGCTTTTAAAAGCTTTTAAAAAGTAAGTTGTAGAAAATTTGATAAGCAACATCTTTTATTTGAAACGTGTGTTTTGTAAAGTCGATATTTGAAGAGTTATTGGCGAAAAATCTGATTCGATCCCCTTTAATTCACTACGAAGTGTTTAGCACACATCTGGGGGAGGGTAGGACTTTTACCATGTGATTTGGAGAAAAGTTCTAGCCTGTTGGATTTTTTTTTCATATTTTTGCTGCATTATTAAAAAATGGTGGAAAAAGTGTATGTACTTGACCACTTCTCAAACCATTGCAAAACTGTAGATACAAAAACTTATCTTTTTTTTGTTATTAGTGTTTTATTCCGCAATGAAATTCTGCATCCATTAGCCCATTGGTCAATAATTGGTCTTTTATGATTTTATCACTATAGTCCATAAAATATTATCATTCACAGTCAAAGAAGCTAAATTTTGTATCATAATTATGTTCGTTTTATCATTATTAATAATTCACGTACTATTTCTGCGTAAAAGCCTGCTCATTTACGTAGAATTTTGAAATTATTATCGTTTAAATTGAATTGAAAAATTAAATGTAAACCATTCGTGTGACGTGATTTAGATTTTTGAAATGGTATCTCAAGTCTGTGAACAATTTTTTGAGAAGTATAGGCAAAAAATGATTTATCAGGTCGGAAAGTGACAAAATCATACAAGTATCTATGTATTTAATTTTTTGTCTTCATTCTTTCCCTAATAACCATTCAACCGCTGTAATTCAAAAATTATTTATGAATATGTATTTCCAAAATTTCCAGAATTCACGGTCATGGGTACATAAAATTAGCAGTTCTTGAGAAAAGTATTCTGTTTTTAAAAAAGTTGTTCAAACTTTGAATTTGATTTTCACAAAAATAGGATTTTACAATCTAAAAATTTAATTTTATCTTCATATCTCAGTCAATATTCAATTAACCAATTGAGTGGATTTTTTTAAAATAAAATTTTTTAGAGTATTTTTCTCTATCAAAAGCAATCATCAGTTCAAAAAAAATTTTTCTCTTGATTTACCATTTCATTAGATGACACATCGTTACAAATGGACTTGATAGTAAATATTATTTAGCGTCAAAAATGTTCGATTGATTTTTGTGTAGCAATTGTCGATCGTTTTTTTGAACTTTTTCTTTGGATATTTTTGTGCAGAGTTGTCGTTGAATCTGTTCGCGCTTATTTCTTATGGTAGTTACTCGTACATTCTTTTTGTGATGCGATTAATTCATTTTTGTGTTTTCCTCGTTATGTTTCGTTTTTTTTTTTTTTTACCTTCCTTCATTTATGTAACAATGTAAACAGAGGTGGACTAACTGGTTTTTTTTTTTTGGAACGTGTCTTAATTTTATTACCATTGTTTTTCCCTCGTAAAATATCGTCTACTGTAATTTATTGCACAAATTATTATGCCTCTCATGAATAAGGCAGTTATTATAATTCATTATTGAAAATTTTAGTCGCCATTTGAATTCGCGGTTAAAAAGGTGGACAAAAATTTTAGGTACTTTTTTTTTTGCATAAGACTCGCTGGGTTTGTAAGTAGTTATTATGAATTTTTCTTTCGTTGCAAGAAATTGAATTAACGAAGTCTTTGAGTAAAATTTTTTTCTTCTATATTTTGATGCCGAGGAAAGCTTGTCGCTTGTTGGGCGTTGTATATTTTTTTTTGACTACGAATATACTGACTCGGAGTCCGGAATTCAATTTTTAGTAAATTATTCAAATTAATTTTTCTTGGCTCATCGAAAGTTTCTTCCATTTCTATTTTATTCGGTTAGTTAATTTCCTAGAAGTATAATCTACCTATGAAATTTCTTGCGGAGATTTTTTCATTTATTTGTTTACTTATTTACTTTTTGCAGCTTGCTTTTCGTTCCCAAATAACTGTTCATACGAGATTAATCTCAAGGACGATTTTTAATAACATTTTTTTTCATACAACGAAAACCTAATTCGATGAATTCTTTGTTGTACATTTTTCGTATGGAATTTTTTTCAATAAATCCAGATCAGTTGTCACCTTACGTATATCTACTTGAAGTAATTATTCGGAACTGTTTTTTGATTTTGCGTGAAATACAGTTCGTGAAAAAAGATTGTATTAATCAGCTCGTATCTTTTGAGAAGTGTTCAGTTTTAGTGCCCGTACCGAGAGCTATTATCGTGTAAAACTAAGGTTGCGTGGCGAGGGAACGGCCCCGCTTTTGTATTAGATCACATAGTCAATATGAGAAGAGAAAATTTGTGCGAACATATTGCATACAAAATAATTGAAGGGGTGAAAGGCGGCGACTCCCTTACCATGCAACCAATGGTGTAAATTTATTTCGGTGGTAATATCATTTTCCTTGTGGGTGAGTTTTATGATTGTATAATGATATAACTTGACTAAAAAAGTGAATCGAGTGTGTATTTTACAGGGTGATTCAAATTTTGACGCACCTATTATGTTATTTTCCCATATGGTGCGTGCAAGTTTGAATCACCCTGTATATTTTTACCAGCGATTTTAAATTTTTTCGCCCAACCCTAATGACTGCAGATTTGTAGCTAACGTTTCAACATAATATGTAGTTATGATTTTGAAATGCGTTTTACTTGAATGATGAACTTAAAGATGTATAGTGTTGGATTTTCATTGTAGATGTTAATAACAGCTCTTATACTGATGTGCGAAGTAGATGTAACTTTGACTGCTAGATTTTCAGCTCTCCAGCTATAATATAGACTCCGACGAAAAAGGAACCTTGAAGAAGCACAAAAATACGTGCTGAAAAACGGTTTTTCGATCAGACCCGCCCATCCCGCCCATCATCATTTTTTTCCCAAAATCCAAATTAATAATGAAAAGCGCGCAGGCACCACTGAAGCGTTCAGCCAAACGTATACTAATGACGATTCGTCTGTTTTTTTCCCCTCCCCCGGCTGCTGCGCAGGTACAAAACCGAATTATGCCACCCGTTCGAGGAGAACGGCGTCTGCAAGTACGGCGAGAAGTGCCAGTTCGCCCACGGCTTCCACGAGCTGCGCGACCTGGCCAGGCATCCCAAGTACAAGACGGAGCTGTGCCGCACGTTCCACGCCGAGGGCTACTGCCCGTACGGCGCCCGCTGCCACTTCATCCACGAGGAGCGCAGCCTGGCCAAGGGTAAGCCGTCGTCGTTGTGCCTGTTCTCGCCGGCGGCGGCCGCCCTCGGCTGCCACGGCGGCAGCGGCCCCATACTCTCGGCCTCGTCGGTCAAAGACCTCTCCATGTCGCCCAACAGTCTCAGCAGCTTGTCGCCAGCCAGCAGCACCAACGCATTCTCGTTCGCCGCCGGCCCCATCTACTCGCCCCCGCCATCGCCCATCGAGGCTCGGCTACCCATCTTCAACGAGATCAGCGCTCCCACCCCGCTTTTCCCCGTGGGCAGACAGTTCGGCGGCGGCCTGACAGCTTAATTTTACCTCCCCTCCTCCTCCTCGAGCCTTCCTCCCCTCTCCTCGCCCTCGTCGCTGTACTTCTTCGAAGTCGGTTTTTTTCCTCGTTAATTTTATTTGATCGTTTCCCTTCTTATGACTTTTTTTTTCTCTCATTTTACCCTCCCTTTCGCCCCCGCCCCTTATTTTTTTGTGACTTTCTTCAACCACAACCACTACCATCGTTGATCTTAATTTATAAATAAAACTATAATATGTCTGTAAGCGAGTCGATCGACCTAATAACCTCTTGGTCAGACGTGATACGAGAATAATAACAGAATTAAATCAAATTTAATGAGCTTTTAAAAGGACTTCTTTTGCGTTATACCAGAACAAAATAGTCATTGAAAACGCAAAGTTATTCTTTTTTGTTTCTGTCTGTTTTTTTTTTTTAATTCTAGTTTTTTTTTTTTAATCGTTATTAAAATTGCTCTTCTGTCTATATATCTTTCGTATAAGTTCTCCTGTCGTCTTTCTTTAATAGAATATTCATATTTTGTTATTCACAAAAAAAAAAAATGGGAAAAAATCAATAATTGATTCTGGAAGAAGAGAAAAAACAAAATCGGTTTTCTACGTTGACTATTATTTTTTTTTAAATTTTATTTTCACAAAGCGGAAGAAATAATTATTTCAATTTCGAGGTTGTGCTTTTATTATTTTTCTTTTCTCTTTATCACTATACATATATCCTCTCTATTTCACTATTTTCATATTATGACTTGTTCAAATACGTTATGTCGATATCTAATTTCTTTCGTTTGGTTCCTTCGATGTTTATTTTTCAACATTATTTATTAAAGTCGAATTCTATTTTTCCTCCTTTCTCGTATTTATGCAATGATTTTTTTTTTTTACCTTTATTCGATTTAATTTTAATACATTTTTTACCAACATTTTTGAAACAGTATCTTAAGGGCTTTACCATGTGTTTCTTAAATAAGCTGAATTTGCTGGGAAAATCAACAAAAAAAAAAATAAATAAAAATAGTTTGATCATAGTTTTAAAGAAATACAAATACATTTTTACATCATAGACATCCGTATCAGTGACAAAAAAAAAAGATTCCATGTGAAAAATTCATTAATTTATTGCTATATTTATAATACTTTTATACTATTTAACTTATTCTGTTTTTTTTTTTTGTCTCAAATTTTTTCCTCTACCCTTCTTTCATTTGAATATCTGTTTTGTTTTGTTTTTTTCTTTTTTCTTAAGAAGTAATTTAAAAGAATATTATTCTGTATTATAATTTAGTCAAACGTGATTTTCTTTTTTTCATTTTTCAATTTTGTCGTTTTTATCGTATTGTGTGTTGTAAGATTTATCATCGAAAATTTGTTTTCTCCTTTTTCCTGTATTTTTTTATTATTTTTATTAATTCATCATTATCGTTATAGATTTGCCGTAAATCGAGAATCCAATCCCAAAAAAATTAAAAGAACAATAGTATATGTATATTGTTTTTGAAAAAATTGTGTGTATGTGTTGCAAAAAAAAAAAAAAAAAAAAACGAGATAATCGAATCTATACGTATCGTCTTATTTTACTATCATTATTTTTATCATGTTAATTCTTACTCGTCAATTATTACGATCAAGTTAAGTGATTTTGCTCAGATGCGTTTAATTTTTATGTGTGCCCCTATTTTTAATAGAAATTTTTACTTCATTTTACACCGACGGCGCGTTCTATAAAAATTTTTCCAGTTTTTTTCGAGCTCATATCGTTTTATCATCGTAACCAGTTTGGACGTTTATATCGTCGAATGTTTTTTAGTATCACAAATCCTCGTCAGTTTGTTAAATAGGTATAATTACCTGATAAATGAATCGATTTACTATCTAAACCACAAGGTTTTCTTTTTAGAATCAGAGAAAAAAAGTTTTTAATAAAAGAAACGTTAACAGTGGCTTATCTTCTCTAAAAAATAAAAGCGTAAAAATTCTCGATGAAGATTTAAATTGTCAAAATTTGAGTTGTTCTTTACCTATATATATATATTTTTTTTTGTTATAATATGTTTTTGTTGTTCTTTATCACATTCTTGACCAGCAGTCTAAATGATTACAATTGAAAGTCGAGTGACAATAGTTTTCAACAAATGGATTTTTTTATTTTCAAAATTTTCGGCAGAATTAATTTTGTAACTTTTTTTGTCTCGTTTTTAATATTATTTATATTCTTTTCTTAACGACAAAAGTTTTTTTTTTCTTGTATTATCGTAACAAAATATTTTTGTGATTTTATTTTCATTTTTGGTAGCGTTTAAAATCGGACGTAAATTACAATTTTTTTTTCTTTATGAAAACCATAAGACAAGATTAACGTTTATCGAATTTCCTCTTATTTTTTACAGTTACGTTTTACTTGTGTACACATATTCGTTTGGTTATTTATTATGTAATATTACAAATCGTTGATTTCTTTTTTATTATTATTAATCACCAACGATTTTTTTTATTAAACAAATTTGTACTTAGATGTTCTTAATTCATTTTTGACGTTCGAGTCAACTTGAATGAGTAGTCATTGGCAGATTTGGTGGGGTGATAGAAGAGCTATGCCTTTCCATAGCTAAAATTAGCCCCCTCCCAGTTTAAAGGAAATAACGAAAATTTTGATTTAGAGTATTTGTATCGAACTCTCGATAATTATTTGATTATTTTATTTTTAGCCTCATTATCAAGTGTTTTTTGTCTAGTGTTAGCGAATTAATTTTTCAGCTCTCCTCGTCCGCCCCTACCCAAGTTAACGCTGCAAATTTGGCTTGAGTGAAAAAAAGTGGCGCTAGTAAACTGGTGATGGATGAAGCACTTGGAGGATGAGCCTAAAAAAGTAACCAGAACCTCTACTCAAGTCTCTCTTAAGCTTCTTGTCTCCTGGAAAGGAAAATATAAGCTTATAAGATTTTTTATCTGAGATATGAATAATAGAGAAGACCTGGCTAAAATTAGATTTTATTGATTAAAAATAAGCCAAATAAAAAAACTGACCTGGAGGACGACTCATTCTTTTCTGAAATAGTCAGAGATATTTGAATAGCATACTGACGTATTTTAGTAGCATGCCAAGTGAAATAATGCAAATTAGAGCAACAATTTCGAGCTCTTGCCTTGCATTACTCAACTTTAAAATTATAATTATTTTCTTTACCGATGCTCTGAAGAGTATAGTTAGGACGAATTTTCAAAACTTAGATTTTATCTACTCTTTCTAGTTCTTTTATTACCTTGTTCACCAATTTTACTTACTTAGTAAAATTATTGAAAATATTAGCATACCAGTCTGTCTTCAACAAACTGTTTGGCAGAGAAGCAGTAAAAATCTAACTGTTTTGAATTTTCGCCTCAGATTTTGAGTTAATTTTGGTTTGAATGTCGAAAAAATGTTTCCATTTTTTTTTTTGTCGATAAAATCGTTCTTTCTTATCGTCTTGGCAAACACCTACCTTATGAAATAACTTGTGACGTTGTTGATCCATTCGTCTGTATGTTGTTAGTAAATTTATGTAAAAATTGATTTTTTTACAGAAAGTACAATTTTTACTAAATTTATTCAAATGAATTCTCGGAATTGATCTTCAAATTTTGTTGAAAATAAGTGGCTCAAAATAAACGTAGGTACTAATAATTTGGAAAAAAAGAAAAAAAATTTACTCGAGTATCTTATATACAAGTATCATTGACATCTCTCAAAAAAACTAACAAAAAAAAAAACTTTATTTGGTTGTCAACTTCTCTCTGAACACATAAATAAATCTTATCAGTTGATTATGCACTTTTTTTCTTCTTTTTTATTTTTTTTAAATTGATATCAAAGAGGAAGACAAAATGAAATTAAAACCCAAAACCGAAACGAATAAATTTTATTCGCTCTGAAGCAATTGAAAAATAGGAAGATTTTTTTTTTCTTCTTATTTTTACATTGATTATCACTTCCTGTGACAAGTCTAGTGTTTACATTTGTGCCTTGTCCTCGACGGGTGATGGTGAAAAATTAAAATTGTTGACGATTTTGGTAAACACATGTCCCTATCCACCGTTTTAGTTTATGAATTCCTGCTGAAAGAGAGAGAGAGAGAGAAAATATAAAAGAGGAAAAAACTAGCAAAAAAACCGCACGTCGACTATTTACTGTGTGTTTTTTTTTATGCTCTCCTGCATAAAAAGGCACTATCCTAATTGATTTTAAAGGCGGTTAAAAAAAAAAACAATCAAAAATTAGTTTTCTCGTCGCGGTTAATCATTTCAGCAATAATTCAGTGGGGAAAAAAATAAATGATTTACCAAGTTGGACTACATGTTTTGTAGAATATTCTATCTAATTTTGTCGTTTTTTTTTACTAATGTCTGTCGTAGAATTTGGGAGTTCGATTTTTAATTTTTAAATTTCAAATGAAGTAGCAAATCTTTACCATCCAAGTATCTACGCGTAATTTTTCGTGGAAAAACTTAACATTAATTAATCTTTCCAACACATTTACTTTTTCTCGAATACATATGAAAAAACACTCATTTGGGACGTCATAATTAGGTTCATCCTCGAAAACTATTATTAATCCTACGGGACTGAAATTATTATACTAATCAAATCGAAGGTCTAAATAAAATATTAACCATCTAAAAAGTGTCATCATAAATCCCAGCGGAAATAGTTCCATGTTTTCAGCTCAAATAGTATTCGAACAATTTTTCAAAACCATTTCAATCTTTGAAATGATGGAAACAATTAAGTCGTCAGAAATGAATATCATGTATGGTAGATGATTCAGTTTTGTACTATTTCGTACGATCAATTAAGATGACTGGTGGCCAACAAAAATAAGAACAGCCTACATAGTTATTGAATAAAAAGAATATCTATTCGTACTCAGCTTATATTTTCCTCTTGGACGATTTTGACATTCACCATTGACCTTGATTGAAGAACCTCGTTTATGGTCGCATAATAACTCTTCATCCTTTACGTTTTCTGCCTTCTTCCGCACTTCAATAATTTATACAATAATTTACGCCATTTAGATATTATGATTTTTTTTTTTGGTTCCTGGTTCAGCTAGTGTTGACTTCCAATTCCTTTAGATATGAATGTTCAAAGAAACTCATCTCTCAAAGCTCATTTTGCTTCTCAAGGACTAAACGTTTTATCCGAGAATGTTTTTGTATATTTTCCCGAAGTGTTTTATTTTTAGTTCTAGTTGTTTTATTATCTCGTTATAATCGAATTTATTTTCCTACCTATAGTGGAAAAATTCAGTGTCTTCTCTGTATTTTTTTTCACTGTTCAGAAAAAAATCTAGAATCCGAAGTAGGACGGAAGAATATTTTATAGTGCATATTAAAGGTTGTGGGTTTAAAATTGTATTTGAGAGAAGATGTTTAGTGGTGCATTTTAAAGCTGGTACCACACATTCGTATACTTGGCAAGTATTACTTAACTAGTAAATTACCTACTTGGCAAATATACTCTCACATTTTCTCTCCGACTAAAATGCAAAATATTGTCAACGAAAATACGAGTATGCTCAACATTTTCAATATTTTAGAACAAACTTATAAGGTTTATTTGATCGAAATATTCGGTGAAAAATTTCGAATATCTTTTGAAAATATTTTATGTATTTTAACTGATAGCTTTACTGGGGTTACTGGCTTGACTGTTGGCTTTACTGCGTTAATTACTGGCTTTCCTGACTTTACTACTGGCTTTACCGATGGCTTAACTAACTTTACTAATGGCTTTACTGGCTTGACTGATGGCTTCGCTGGCTTAATTGATGGCTTTCCTGGCTTAACTAATGGCTTCATTGGCATTATTGATGGCTTTACTGACTTTACTGATGGCTTTATGTGCTTAATTGATGGCCTTCCTGGTTTGACTGATGTCTTTACTGGACTGTTTTTCCTGGTGGCTTTATTAGCTTTACTCACTGGCTGTACTGACTTATAAAATATTTTTATTATATTACGGTCATATATTTTTAATAAAATTCTATTTGTAATACTCGTATTACAAAATTGGCTTTGCAGGGCCGTACAGTGACAAACAATGGACGTCATGTGATTTACAAACCACTGTTGGGAGTAAGATTAGCTCTCCATATCGTTTTTGCAATCTTCTTCTACCTTGCCCTTTGTTTTGCTAATTCCCGAGAAGATGCACAATGCCAGGTCCATAGTCTGGATATTTTTTTTTAAAGAAGTGACCCGCTTAGGACTCGGCAGAGGAAACTCCTACCCCTTCCTTTTTATTTTCCTTACTTGTAGGGGGTTCAATTTGATGGGAAGCGAGGTCAGCATCTCCTGAACCATGCACCCGAAACCTTTGCAAAAGAGGCAAAATTCTTGATTATCCTTTTTCATCGACCATTTTGCTCAAAGATACTCGAATTTTCTGTATGGTAGCCTCCTAGACGACTTACTTTTAAAACGTATATACTTAGCTCCCGCGTAATTCTGATTTTAGGATTCTTAATTTAATTTCCCCTTTCATTTAAAAGCCACTTCAAGAGTATTACGTCGTGTAATGCTTAATTGGCGTGAATATTTTGTGGTTTGTGTTTCAAAACGTCGACATACTCGTATTTAATCAGGTGGCGTTGTCTGTGTGGCAAGGCAACTTGAAAATGAAAAGGTTAAATGGGAATGTACGTAATTTGCATGGCATTCATATTTTTCAAAGGAATTCAACTTCCTTTGTGTCATTATTAGGTGGGTCTATCATTTTCACCCTTCAATCAGGTGCACCATTTGCGGTGCCATACGCCAGGTGTGTTTCGAAGTACTCCACGATAAATGTATTTTGATTTCGAAAATGACTTCCCATCCATGTGCCTGTCAACCGGTTTCTTATCGTGTTTTGTCACGTCTGTGTGGAGGCTTTAAAAGAAAATATGGGTGCACAACTTGCGATGATTGTTTAACAAGGAGGGCGGGGAGGGGAAGTTGCGTGTCCCGTAGCTAACACATTTTTTATAATATTTTCTTTTCTGTGCTGGAAGGAGGGGATCTAAGTGTTATCATTTCAGATGAAAGCCCTTTGCTTATCCATGGAGGACAGTTCGTTAGAACATTATGACATTATCTGCGTATTTATTGTGATCAAAGAACCGTGGCTGTGGAGGACACACATGTGGTATTTTGTGGTAATGTAAATTCGAAAAAGCTTCTGCCATGTGTTTGTTTTGTTATTTAGTTTGACCCAGCTGATTGTTTCATATCCTTTCTCACGAATTTATAATAGAGTAGCCTGTAAATAAGAAATTTCCGTTCTTTGGCTCGAAAAATCTTTTATTTTTTAATTATGGGGAAAAAAGCTATGAAATTGTCATCTGACTTTTGAAAGTTTCAAGATGAAAAACATGTGATGTTTTAAATTTTTTTCTTCGAAGAAAAATGTACTGAGTGTGCATGGATACATGGAAATCGCCCTGTTGAAGAAAATTGATGTTCAAGTCGATATTTAGTTATACAATTTGTAGGGTAAACAAGGGGAAGAGAGAGAGAGAGGGATAGTATGAAACAATAACTCGTTTCCGACGGTTCATATCTGACAAACTCTGTGACATTTCGTCTCCAAAACATTTTAGGCAATTTAAAATAATTGTTTCAGCTTTGAAGAAAACACGTAAATTTTATACAATAGTTTCATTAAACAGATTTACACTTCAGCTTTTAGTTAAAACTGATATTTCGCTCAAATACCATAAGAAAACAGCACTGCATTTATTTCAAAGTAAGATGAATCTGTTTCAGTCATTTTTTGGGACTTTGCAGGTTTTGCACTTCGGTTAGCGATATGCAAGAATGAAATGAGAAAATTAAAGAAAAAAAATCATTTTAACGACTCTGTAAAGTACCCGAGCCTCGCTCTGGCCTCCAAACCTCCCTCCTGCCCACATCTTGTGTCTATCTGTCCGTTCGTCAGTCCCTGCGATATTTCACAATTCATATAAATATTTTATATCGATATTTTATCATATTAATAGAATACAAAGGTGGAAAGGAACCTCGGGATGAAAAAAAAATTTTCACCTCCCAAGTCCCTTTCCGCTTTTGAATTCCTTATTTTCAATATTTTACAGTTTATATCGATATTTCATTTGCCCCAACAATTCGTACTTTTCTTAATGTTTTTTTACATCGTATAAGGAGAGACTATTATTCCTCTGAACTTTTTCCAGTATTGTCACTTAATATTTCAAAATAGTGACAGTCTGACGGTCAAGTTCAGCTCGAGGCTATATTTTCTACTTCCTCTCCAAAGTCTAATGAATATTCCATTAGAGTAGGTACGTATACATTTATGACGGCGACAGCGCAATGAATAGTTTTTTTCACCTCCTTGTCGTTTACATAACACATTTTACCAAACAAAAACAAAAAGAAGGAGGAAAAAGTAACCACAATACCTACGTAATTATATCGTCGAGAAAGAAAGAGGGGAAAAAAAAGAAAGAACTATAACTTAATTAGAATAAGGAGAATATTTATAGAATGAATGGTTTTTTTGGTTGTCGAAATGACCACATCCTGTAAATAAACTTTCAACGTTGTCGCCTTCGTGTATAAATTAATTAGTGAAAAGAATGGAAACCTGCAGAAAGAAAAAAAGAAACAAAAATAAAGAACGAAGGGGGAAAAAAATATTGGACGCATCCTACTAATGAATCCTTTTTTTCTGTCTTTGTTTTTTATTCGAATGAAATCGCGTGTGAAAAATATCATTTTCGTAGATTATTATCATGAAGGGTTGCATGTACATATTTCCGTTAAGTATACCTTTTAGAAATGGAAAAAAAAAAAAAAAAAAAAAAACGATTAAAATAGTTCAAGTAGCCTACATTAATTCATGTTTGTGACTTTAATAAGTTACACTTGCACGAAGAGTAAAATATTTTTTAAATTATAATTATTTATGACCATCGGTATGGGATAGTTTTGCAATATCCTGGATGGTATATGCTGTGAATCCTTTCACACATGGTGCAGTCATTCGGGCCTGGTAAATGTTTTAGTATAAATAACCTTCACCGAGTTAGAATAATACCATCGAGAGGAAATGGCGTGCAATGAACTGGAATATGAACAGAATGCAATCGAAGAAGTGCTTAAATTGACTTGGATCCTCTCTTTAAACTGAGTGCTTTTCTTCAAGAAGGGCGTATCTTGAGATACAAAAAAAAATTATTCTTATGTTCCCTCTTTCTGGCAGTGAAAACCGCATCCTTCTACTCTATTTTCATTGTAAAGATATTTACAAAAAAAAGTAGCAGAAATCCTTATAATTTTGTATAATTAATGCCATAGAAATTTTCAAGAAGAGCCTACGAGAAGCTCAGAATCTGAACTAAGGTCACATTCGCCAAAAATCAATTTTTTTTAATGGATTCTAAAATTTTATATTCTGAATGGTGGAAAACCTGGTTTTTCATTTAGCCACAAATTTTCCCTCGACAAATAGGAATGGAGTTAGAAATGACTCGAGCAATTTTTTTATGTTGATAAAAGCTACCATTTTGTAATTAGCCATATTGCCCAAGTCATTTTTCATGTACCTATTTGACATTAGTAACTTCCACATTCTATAAAGTACTGGCATTAAAAATGAGAAAAAAGTAGTTTTCTTTAAGAAGGGCGTATCTAAGCACTATCCCTTCAGCCAAATATTATTTCTACCCTTGCTATAAGTAATCCACTGACTCATTAGCAATTCTTATAGAGGAGAAAATGTAGCAGTCAAAACACAAAAAACTGCTTGTCTCTGTAAGCCATTGTAAAAAAAAAAGTTATGATCAATTGAATATTTCAAATGCATTTTTCTCAAAATGGACTTTTTAGAAATACGCCCTTTGTGAAGAAACGTACACAATTCATCAATTTCATGGTCTACACCCATAGTTCCTTTCAAGCCCGGTTCATCTTTAGCTGTTTTGACTTCAAAATTAAAAGATCTCCTCTTTGGCACTTATAGCGCACTTCTAAATGTTATTAAACGCATTTCCAAGCAGCCCCTCCTCGTGACCCATCTTGGGCAGCTAAAAAGAAAAAAAAAGGTGCTGTGGGCGAAGAAGAAGCCTTCGATGATGATCAAGAAAGCTATCGGTCACAGAATACCGAGGAGGCGTTAGATACATTTTAAAATTATTATCTTGTCTTTCTCCTTAAAAGATTTGACGAAAAGTCGGCTGGCCAAATGGCAATTTCAATTTTTGGCAAAAAAAAGGGGCTGGCTGAATAGGAATTTCACAATTAAAGTCACTCTCAAACATTGAATGTTTCCACATTAGGGTGGTCCTTATTTTAGAAGTTTGGAATTTTTCACCTCCCACCCCCCAGATTTGTTCCATTTCATGAAAAAAAAATTCCATAAAAATTTCAGCTCCCTAGGTTGAAATTAAGTGGTGCCTCAAGGGACAAAAATTCACATAAGCAAATACTTGCATTACTTCACATTATCATCTGTATCACATAGAAATAGACAAAAACATGTATTTTCTCCTTCAACTTATTTGTAAAATGAAAATATTGTGAATAATCTTGAAAAGAAAGACAGCTTTGCCACAACTAACTCCCCCCCCCTTCCATTCATCCGTTAACATCCTAGTAATAAAGTTTTCAAAATCACCCCTCATGAGTAAAGAATATACCTATTACAGAATTTACTTTTTGTTCTTCCTATTTTGGCTAAACTGTTGACAAGCTGTAAGCAGATGATACAATGAAGATAAGTTAAAATAGAACACATATTTCTTACCAAGAATTTGTTTTGTTCTATTGATTTTACACAGCTCTAGTGAATAATGGAAATATTATTTAATTCAAGCATAAATTTTTATCGATTTGTCTTAAAACTTGAGAACTGCATGAAATTAGTAGTATAAAATTAATTCTTGATAAGAAATATGTGTTCTATTCTAATTTATCTTTATTACATCATCTGCTTACAGCTTGTCAACAGTTTAGCCAAAATATGAAGAACAAAAAATAAATTCTGTAATAAGTATATTCTCTACTCATGAGAGGTGGTTTTGAAAACTATAATACTAGGATTTCAACGGATGAATGGAAGGGGAGAGGGGGGTTAGTTGAGGCAAAGCTGTCTTTCTTTTCAAGATTATTCGCAATATTTTCATTACTGCCATTCATAATAAGAAAAACATTTTTTTGACAAAAAGACATATTATAGTGTTTTTTTGGTTATCTTAAGGGTAGGTCCAAACCCTCTCAAATCCCACAGATCTATTTTCTATGCATCACACTTCATTTTACAAATAAGTTCAAGGAGAAAATGCATGTTTTTTTCTATTTCTATGTGATACAGATGATAATGTGAAATAATGCCAGTATTTGCATTTATGAATTTTTAACCCCCTTGAGGCACCACTTAATTTCAACCTAGGGGGCTGAAATTTGTATGGAATTTTTTTTTTCCTTCTATAAATAAAGACCGCCCTATTCCACATAGCTTATCTCAGGTCACAAAAGTCAAAGTCTTGGAGCTGATATTGAAATATTGCTCTCTGTGGGTTAGGATTTCGCGAAAGTATAACAAAATTTTGAGCAGTCTGTCCTTTCATTGTTTTTTCCCTCTGTAATTACAAAATGCTAATAACAAATCAGGCGGCTGTAATTGCGTTAACAATTTTACGACATCGATAAAACATTATATTATAGGTACCTACTTACATAAATTTTGTTTGTTTTGAACTGCGCGTATATCTGTGAAAAGTGGTTAGACAATTACCGCAAAACGATAACTGACCAGGAAACTGAACGAAAATATTCACGATTTTACTATTTTTTTGTTGTTGATAACAGTTCAATATTGGCGTGAAATTGACTTTTCTCGTTGCTCCAACTCAGTTTATCGTCCTATTGACCTTCTGGTCGTGAGATATTTTTAAATACCTATCGACATCTCGAATATTCCCACAAGCAATTTTTTCTTACCATCTTCGATTAATTTTACAACTGTATTTACCAGATATGCGCTAATTACTTGGTCGCATTTTACTAAACGGAGGGTCTAAAAATGATTAAAATTCTGTAATTCATAAATATTTATGACTCAGTTGCTTGGCTATTACCTATTTATTCGAGAATCTGAAGGTTGAACTGATTGTTTCTTTGTGGCTGATTTATTAGAAATATACAAAAACTCGTGCTTACTTGGGCAGAGGTGGTAAGCTGTGGGTACAAAAGTGTCAGCGCTCCTTTTGGGAAAATTTGAAATCAATGATCTGTAAAATAAAATTGAAAAATTTTATACTGGATTATTTTGTTTTCGTTGAGAAAATAAAATAACTTCACACACTATGCTCAGTCCCTTATATAGTGCTCATGAAAATAAAAGCGTTGAGCCTCGTCAGTCTATCATAACTGTAGCTATCTCATGATTATCATTCACGCATGATAGTGAAAGAGTAAGAGTATAAGCGATAGTATTACCCTGTGTCGCATTGTCACATTTTTAGATGTAAGCAAACATGTAATATACAAGTCTGAGATCCAAGCCAATAAGTATAAAGGCACACCCTTTTTTTTTTTTGCAATCAGCCTGTAACCGACAGTCGATGAAAATTATGGTACAAGTGCAATATTATTCTAGTATAATTCACTTTCAAAATGTGATCGTGGTATTTTCCATTACAAGTGACAATGTTGTTGACTGGCATACAAGAAGATTTTATTGCTTCCTCGGAAGTTTATCATTCAAGGCGTGTTATATCAAGTACGAGTAAAATTATTAGGTTTTATTTTAATTTTTAATGCTTCCTGCACTCGAATTTCGCATTATCATGCCAATCTCGACGTTCTTAGTTGATAATTTTTTTGCCGAACCTATGTACATCTTCGTCAGATGGCAAGTTCGTTGTTTCGCATAATGATAGTTGTTTAATTTAATAACCAGTGCCAATAATAAGAAAATGAGTTATGTAATTGGAATTTCTCAGGAATATACAGTAACGAGACTATAGGAGATACTCGGTAGATATCGCATGTAAAAAAAAAAAATAGATACTATACTTCCCTATGGGCAAAATATTTTGAAAACGGATCCGTTTTATTCCGGGTTATAATCCGTTTCTGGATTATAACCCGGAATTTTCCTGTTTTCCGGCTTCTAAAACGGATTTTGAACGGATTGTAATCAGTCTTGCCGGAAATGAGTCCGGATTATTTTCCGTGAAGGCTGTTTTATCATATTTGTTGCCCCGGTTTTAATCCGTGAAACCGTTTTACAAGCGGATTTAGAAAAATTGCCCAAAAATTATCACTGATTATAATCAGGAAATCCGTTTTACAAACGGATTTGGAAAATTAATCAAGATGACAAAAATAACTGCAAATTTTCAGATCCGATGATCGAAAATAAAAACGGACTGACAACGGATAAAATTCTCATTTTGCGGATAATTTTCTCATTTTTTGCCCATCGGGTTAGGTATTCTTGATTTCACATTTCTGCTAGGAGCGATAATTTCTACGCTTAAAAATGGTCCCTGTATCCCTTTTTACTACTGTAAAATCAGTAGTGGCAGGACTAGCTGTTTTCTAAGAGATCTAGAACGGCCAAGAAAAACCGCAAAAAATGTCACCAGTCAAAAAACTGATTATATTTGAGGTTAATGTTTTCATATTTTCGTTCATTTTTTGTACTAGTTTTTAATTTAGTTGGATTTTTTTTTTTTGGGGGGGGGTCAACAATTTTTCTGGGGTGGCCGTCACGTCCCCATAGTTCGGCCACTAAAAATCAAGGAATATTGTGACTAAAATTCTAAAAAAAAAAAAATGAAACGACTGAAAAATATTCACACTTAGCGCCGTCTCACGATTAGCAGGTTACAAAAATAAACCCAAGTTTCGATTAATCACTGTTTCATCTTTAATGTGTCGAATATTTTTCTGATAGGTACTAAAATAATGAAATTTAAAAAATTTTAAAAATAAATAAAACCTGGGCATGCAGTATGCACTCTGTTCGAAAATAAATTTTCCAGCTCACTGTACTTTTTTATAGATCACATCTCGTTTGTAAGAAAAAAAACAAGTAAACGTCACATTTTTGAACATTTAATTAGATTTACCTTCACCTTTCCATTTTTTTTTTCTTTATCTGCTATAAAATATTTTGCTAGTGAAAGCATATTATATAAAAAATTACTGTATAATTTTGCAAGTTCAAGCTGATTCGTCAAATCTCTGCATTGCAATCTGTTTATCTGTCGGTTGGTTGAAGAGTTATCTTAAAATTTCTTAAAATTTTAGCTCCTCAATCATCCATAATCGATTATGAGAAAAAGAGAAACACGAATAAGTGAGACAAAATACACTTTTCACACCTCCTTGACTTCACATCACTCACTCAGATCCCTTCTGGAATCAGTGGCGGATCCAATGGGAGGTGGAGGGGGAAATCCCCCCAAATCCAAAAACAATAGACCGATAATCCACAAAAAAATCAATTTCCTTGAACCCCTCCCTATTTATGCTGAAAAAAACACAATCTCACCATTTTAGCATTTACCATGCTTTGAAAAAATTTGAATTTTCCTCCCCACCCCCCTCAAATTGGAGCTCTGGATCCGCCACTGTCTGGAATAGAGATTTCCTTCGTGAAGGTTTCTTCTAGTATGTCTGCGAGAGGACACCTTCACCCTACAATTTAGTCGGAAAACGTTTCTTCTCACACCCGCCACCGCACCTTCGGAAATCTTCACGAAGGAAGTCTCTACGACGCCACTATCGTACGAGAGATTTTCGGGGTGAGCGGGAAGGGAGGGGGTTGAAATACTCTCTCTCGCGAGTCAACGCTGAGCTAAAAAAGATTGTGAAGAACAATACTTTCGTAGTAAAGAGTAAAGACAACAAAACAAACCCTTCGATAAGTCGCACAAGCACGTTCTAACTTTTTTTCTTCCTATTTTTTTATTAATTCAAGTTTCCATTTTTTTTTTTTTTTAAATAATAATATTATTGTTACATAAGAAAAATCAGTCAATACGTTTCCAAGGTCAGTCGACAGAAGCGTATCCGAAATGCAATCACTTCTTCTCGCGATCGCGCCAACTGTTACCGTTAATGATAGAAGGAAATAACCAACTTTCTAAGTGAAAGTGTTTTTTTTTTCTCTGTCTCCATCTTGCTTTGTTGCTTTCTTGCAAAGCCTCTCGCTATCCTCTTCTGATGAAGAGCCGCCAACTCTTTTTATCGTTCTGTTCCTTCAATTATAATGATGCGTCTGGTGTCGTGTCTTAGTGCTCTCTTTCTTTATTTTTCCTCTTCTTCAATTTCAGTTTCTTTTCTCATTTCTCTTAGGCACCTCTTCGACTGCAGTTATAGCAATATTATGTAGCCAAACGCCTACAAATGGTACGAGATGATACCGTTTCTTTTTACTTGGTCTGCTAGCTTTCTGCCATGTCGCTCACCATTTGAAGCTGCATTGTCTGACGGTCATCATGATAAACAAAGACGTAATATTTGAAAATGATTATGAAGTAGAGAAATTCTTGAGCAATGCAAGTTCACAAGCACCAGAGTCCCGCCAAAATCCGGAGCAAGGTCGCTAGACCTTGGTCTTAAAGAGAGCTTCTCTGGTGATGACTCTCCACAGACTCCACTACTGGGTGTTTTACCTTAACTGTCACCCGACTGAGAAGAAGCTAAATGTTTTTAAGCCAAGTGTGAGGTGTTGGAGTAGAAACTCCTAACTGGACTTAGGTAGCGGTGCTCATCTTTTCTTGCCTACAGGCAATGCTGTCGAGTGGTCTACCCGAAAAACCTTAAAATTGCAACTTGAAAACTTTAAATTTATAGAAAAATAGACAAATTTCTTAGTGACGACACATCATGAAAATCGGTGTTGCCCTAAGGCAACTTTTCTTTGTTTACATTTTTTCAAAACAAGGGTCCACTTTGGATCGAAATTAACAGGATTATTTCTGAATATTAAATTTCATATTTGTTGAAGGAGAATGTTCTCGAGATCTTGTAGATATATTTGATGAGAAATTTACAAGTAACAGAAAAATTTGAAAAATCAAAATATACAGATGTGAAAAAGAAAAACGATTTTTTCGTACCTGATGAGACGTCGTATTTTAAATCTAAATTTCTCCGAAGTAACTCATATTTCAGCATTTTTAACCCATGCATGCTAAACTAAAAAAAAAAATTTTCAAAAATTAACTCATTCTGAGCTGATAACGGAATTTATTAGTCGATTTTTTTCTTTTTTAATACTCGGTAAAATCACAGATTATCACGGAAAAATGTCATGTTGTATACAAAAGTACTGCATGTAGATGGAGTTTTTCTGTAATTTATTTGTGACTTTCAGAATGTTTTGATTGTTTTGAAGAATTTCTATAATTGAAGTGCAGCAACATTAGCTGAAATTTTGATTGTATGTCAAACGAAATTTGTCTATATTCTTTAAACTCGGAATAAGTATTCAAAAAATCTGTGCTTAATCATTTCAAAATTTCACATTTTTCAGTCGACATGTTTTTTTTTTTGCTCATTCAAAAAATATCTCCTTAATAGAAAATAATAATAATATCCCTTTTAGATAACCCCTCAGAACTAATCACTCAATGGGCAAAAAATGAGAAAATGATCCGGAAAATGAGAATTTTATCCGTTGTCAGTCCGTTTTTATTTTCGACCGTCGGATCTGAAAATTTGCAGATATTTTTGTTATTTTGATTGGATTTCCAAATCCGTTTGTAAAACGGATTTCCTGATTATAATCAGTGATAATTTTTGGGAAATTTCTTCTAAATCCGTTTGTAAAACGGTTTCACGGATTATAACCCGGGCCAACAAATATGATAAAACAGCCTTCACGGAAAATAATCCGGACTCATTTCCGGCAAGACTGATTACAATCCGTTCGAAATCCGTTTTAGAAGCCGGAAAACAGGAAAATTCCGGGTTATAATCCAGAAACGGATTATAACCCAGAATAAAATGGATCCATTTTCGAAATATTTTGCCCATAGGGCAGTGTGAGAAAACTGCCAAAATATCAGCAAAGTCACCCCGTTTTATGGTTCCTATAGTATAAGATACATTATACTGCTAATAAAATAAAATCGTCTAATTTAATTTGATTGAAATTTTACGAAAAATCCCTTATATGAAGAGGAATGAACACACTTTCCGCCGGTTTTATTTCGAATTTCCTGTCGCAAAGTTGTGCAAAACGTCCAGCCGAAGTTACGAGTATATAGAAGCAGAAAAAATCAAACTTATGACGCACTTTTCGTACATCCGAACAGAAGTCAATTACCTCATTTTAGCAATTGGCAAGAAAGGAGCACGCAGGCTTTACGGTTTCACGAGATACAAGGTCAAAATCATTGGCTCGGAAAGCCCCGATCCAAAATATTTCTTCTTTCTTGGCAAATATAATTTAATTCGTCCGTATTAAATATACGATAATTATTTTGAAGAAA
Source organism: Parthenolecanium corni (assembly GCA_038050395.1). NCBI lineage: Eukaryota > Metazoa > Arthropoda > Insecta > Hemiptera > Coccidae > Parthenolecanium > Parthenolecanium corni. The sequence goes on from JBBCAQ010000002.1 coordinate 1,844,104, forward strand.
CAACATTTACATCATACTGGTTGCGCAGCTCCTTTTCCATAAAACTGGTCTATATTTTTGCTATTTTCGTAAAGAAAAGTGGAAAAACAAACAAGTCGGCGACAGTTGAGGATTCGACCTTCTCAAGTATTCCAGCGAATATCGTCATTTTCAAAACAAAAATTTACAATTTTTTTTTTACGGAATCGAAAACGTTTCTAGTCATTTCGATAGCTAAATACAAAGCAGTTCCTCAATTTTCTACGATTTGACATTTTGATGATGGAAGGTATAAATTTTTTAATTCTCACATTGAAAAAATTTTACTATCCAAGGGTGCTCTGATCCTCTTTTCGCATCCTCAGCGTATAAAATCAGGAAAATACGAGTATGTCTGATTTGTGTTCAGATTTTTTTTTTTTTTTTTTCAAGAAAAATTTTCTTCTCCCCACCAAATTGCAATATACGAGTCACCTGTCAAAAATATGGTGTTAGAGAACCCCATTATCTTTCTTAATTTGTAATTTTAAAGAAAATATAACAATCTAGAGAAAACATAGAGCGTTAATGGCGGGATTGTAGGTAAATCCAAAAACCTTCTAAGTCCCGAAAAATTACTGTCTTGTTTTTAGCACTCGAATGATATTATAATATTGAATCGGCCATAACGTGGGTGATGATTTTTTTTGCAGATTTACTTTTCTGACTCTTTTACTCTCCGCAATGAAATCAACTGAATTTCAAGTCGTATCTTTCGATCTATTTCTTCGTCTCTTACAAATAAATAAATAAATAAATAAATAAAATTTGGATTAGAAGGACTTAGCCCCCCCCCCCCGCCTATCGTTACCTTGAAAGTATTTTTCCTCATTAACTTTGAGCGATATTTCTCTTACCCCTCGTCCTCGTCATTAGAAATGATCTGTACAATATTTACGTCTTCATAAAAGTTCTAGAGAAATGGAATTTTACTAAATTCTCATTTAGCAGGCCGGAATTTGGAATTTGGTGTCGAAAATTTCAAATTCCCATTTAGCAGGTCGGAATTTGGAATTTGGTGTCGAAAATTTCATATTTCTTTTTGTGCGCAGTTTACCTTTCAATATTCTCAAAATTCATCAGAATTTCTCTGCTACGAAAATCTATTGGCAATTGGCACTTGACGAGTCGTGGGATGTGATTAATTTCGTTAGAAATTTTTAATCCTAAGTGAATTAAGCAAATGAAGAACTGCATAAAAAAAAGAGGACACCTGGCAAAGACAAAAAAAAAAACCACAAATGCGAAATCATTCGAAAGTTTATGCATTTAAATTAGCATAGACCATGTAACTGGCATTAAAATGGTTTTTTTTCTTCAAATCTGTTGTAGCTATAGTTGCTAAACAAGTTACCAAAGCTTATCTCCGTCCGTATACATCAGTACAGTGTTGCAAAAAATTTTAATTTTTTGACCATAATTTATGGTGTCTTCTGTACGAGAAGGTTTACGGAATTGAACTCGATTTATTTTTCTTTTCTCTTTGGTGCCAATTTTTTCACCTTCCTTTCTTTCGTTTTGCCAATGTGACGTCTACAAACCTATAGCTGCCCAGACGTAGGTAGACACAAAACGACAAATTTCTATAATTCTTTCTCAGCATCAGAGCGACAAGTAATTCAGTTTCACTTGTTACCGAATAATTACAGCTTACACTTTTAAATATCACATTTTTTCTTATAAGCGATCACGTCTAAGGAAACCTTATTCTAGAATAATGTCTGGAACCTTGTTCTACTCGTACTCGTAGTTCAACTTGACCGTATCTCCTCACAGATTTAATTCTATGCCCATTCCTTAGGAACTTTGGCAAAGTGTAGTTGAAGGATGTCTCCATAAGTAGGTGCAAGGTAAAGCTTCACTATTCTGACTCCAATCGTCGAAGGCCCACAAATAAAAGATTTTTCGACGAAAATTTGAAGGGACTGTTCTTAATTCACTCTCCTTCCAAATCGAGTCCAACACTTGAAATTTGGTATGATGGGTTTTCGTGCTGTAATACCTGACCTTCCTAAAAAATTTCAGCAAAATCGGTGCTAAGTCAGTTTTTAACAAACTTTGCTTTTTGTGAATGGTTCAAGATTCACCCCCTTTTTTTTAAGTTTTACACTAAATTTATTCAAATTTGGATATGTTACTCTTGAACATATTTTTATGCCTGGACGAAGTCCGTTTTTGATTTTCAAAATTTTAATGCATTTTTAAGGGTCTCGAAAAACCAGTTTTCAGGAACTATAAAAACGATGGGAAAAAATGAAATTGAAAAAGCAGATTCATGCGAGCAATGAGAATATGTCAAAGGTAAGATATCCAAATTTGAGAAAATTCTGTGCCCAATTCAGCCAAAAAAAGATAAAATATAGTAAGTCGGCGTAAGTGTACTGTTGAGCTATAAACACGTAAAAATTGTTATTTTGGCTGCCAAAACGCAAATCCACAACACGTGCGCCAGAGAAATTGCCTATAACAATCTACCAACGTTTCAAATGAATTAGTGTAGAACTGGGTTTCTGAGGCTTCTTCCTCTTAACAAATTGAAAAATAGTAAATTTGTCTGTTATGAAAATTCTAATACTCGTAATTGTTCCGAAAAATAAGGTATTAAACTGGCATTATATTGTCTCCATTCAAATATTATTTCATCTTTAAATTCCTCAATAAATGCACTTTTCTTCCACAAATGTTGAGTTTGGGATTTTTAGAACTGCACCCTTAGGAATGATTTGAAGAGTTAGACTGCTCGTTCTTGAAATCGTGAATAAAAATATTATGCACTTATTTAAAAATTCAATAAACCGAATTATACCCCAGTGCATCTTTTAGCTGCTGTGTTTGTAATTTCGTATTAATGCATTGTTGAGCGTGTTGAAGCATAGCCTTAAGCAAGTATAAAAAATCGAATCTCTTTTAGAAGACAACGAGCCTAATTCATTAAAAGCCCTCACATCCACCCCTTATTTTTGTCTTGAAACATGCGTGCAACTGTAAGCCGACAATTAGAATCATATTATGGCTGATAAACCAAGGTTTCATATAACTTTTTTTTAGCAGGTTTTCGACAGAAAACCATCCATTTGGTCTGACTTTCACAAATAGGCATGAGACCATCATAGTTATTCGTTTCATGAACTCAAGATTCCAAAAATACTCATCTCGCATTTTCACATCTTTTCATATTTACTTATCTGTTCATTTATATCTTTGTCATTCTTTATGGGAGTGTGTACATAAAGTTTAAACCACAGATTTCGACTTTGATACAAACTCCTGCCAAATGCCAGCTTTCGCCAAGTTCTGCCACCTTTTATCAACTTTTTCCAAGTTCTGAAAACTTTTGCAATAAATGCTGCATTAATTTTGGGCGATTCGGCGCAGCGGTTTTTGACAGAAGTTTCATTATATTTTTTACAGAATCCTAAAACATGAACTTTTCAGGGTTCGTGACATCCACCACTGTACTATCAATCGAAAACCTGGTTTTCTAGCTGGGCTTGCTGCACTAGAATTTTTTTTCATTTCTAATTAACTCGAATTAATGTCTCGAAAAACTATTACACCAAAAGGTGAAGATGGCATTCCGCTTGAACTTCGCTCGAACTAAAAAACACAGATTTAATGAGTCCAAAATTGTATACAAAAGAAATTCAAACGACAATACTCTGTGAAAGAACCACCCTTAATTGGTTCACAATCACAACTCTTAATTTAAAATGGGTCTAACACGTCATACATCACGAGCCCCTTGAAGCTGAATTTATTATAATCAGTTTTTGATTTATGGGGTTTATTTGCATAAGATACTTGCATTGCTTATAGCTGGCTGCGTACAGTCGAAAAGTTTTTTTAAATTTATATTTGCATTTTAATAAGTCCCTTTTTACGTTTTCGTGATTCGCTATACATTCTCGAAAATCTTTCGTAGAAAAATGTTTTTTTTTTTAATCTGATTAACAAAAGCGTATGAAAACGAATGAAATAAAAGTATCATTTTTGGTCTTCATAAAAACCATTCCAATGAATTTTTCGATTTGGACGTTTCTGTGGATTCCATTATAAAAAGCTCCCTGAATTTGGGGATTTCTTTTTATCATAATCTTCTTACTCATTCCTGGCTTTGTTTTGTGTGGCAACTCAAATAAATGTGCGAAATTGTGTGTTAGTGGTACTCAATTTACATGCATCCCTCTTGTTAAAATTTTTGAAAATTAAAAAAATAATGAAACAGTAGTAGAGCCATCTGTAAAGCCAGTAAAGTCGTCAGTAAAGCGAGTAAAGCTATTTGTAAAGTCACTAAAGTAATGGGTAATACCAGTAAGGCTATTTATAAAACCAATTTAGCCACTAGTAAAGCCAGTAAAGCCTTTTTTAAAGCTAGTTGAGCCATCTGTAAAGCTAGCAAAGCCATTTGTAAAGCTAGTTGAGCCATCAGCAAATCTAGTCAAGTCATCAGTAAAGCGAGTAAAGCCAGTCAATCCTTTTTCAAAACTAGTTGAGCCATGAATGAAGTTAGTAAAGCCATTTGTAAAGCAAGTAAAGTCATTTGTATATCACTGTTCTATGATTCGGATTCACGTTCTCAATTTATTTTGATTCTGATCAAGATTATCCATCTTGGTTTCATAGATTTTGGTTCTCTTTCTGTTCTATGGTTTGGATTCCGGTACTAATAAGGAGTTTAAAATTTCAAAAAAAAAAAAAAAAAAACTGTTGAAAAAGTAATTTTTCTTAATTAATTATGCTAACAGCTAATATCAGTTGAAAAATTGGGGGATAATATTTTCGAGACTTGGCAGTTTTTTGGATTTAGGGTGGCGAAATGTTTCTTGGGAAATATACTCGGCATATTATTCTATATTTTATTTGTGTATACTTGAATTAGATTGGTGAGTGAGATTTTTATAAAACGTCTATATTTTTTAAATAATATTAATTTTGTTCAGAATATCATTATAATTTATATTTTGGGTAAGTCATACTAATATTGTAGGTATTCATTTATTCGTTTATTTGTATTAAATATGTTCGATATATATATCATCCGTCTCGCTTTCTCCTACACTATGAATATGTCTCATTTTGTGTGCCTGTTGCTGGTATAGTTATGTGTACGTATTTGCTGTGGTCGTCTGAGTGTGTGTGCATTTTGATTACAGAGACGGCTTTCATTTTTCACTTCCTCCTTCTCGATTCGACGTCGACGAAATTTCCTCATTGCCTCCGCCAGGCCTCATCTCCCTCACGCCACCTCAACAAGAACGACTTGATCTTTACCTGACCGTGTAAACACAATTGGTCACTGTTACCGTATCGTTCTTGTTGAAAGAGAAAGTGAAATAAAATTTTTTCCATCGGCTTTATAATTTTTTTTTTTTTTGCCATTTTATTTCTCCTTCTTTCTAATGTTTTATTACATCAAAAGATAAATCTACCAGAAAAATGATTTTTATGTCATAAATTTCCATTTCTGTAAACATACATCATAGGTAGGCTACCTATTATGTTTTTTTTTTTCTCCGTCTAGTTTATTACATTTGTTCCGACTTCCTCCTTTCCTCGTAATTGTATTGGAAAAACTGATATAATTTCTGTGCTAAAAATTGTAACTCGAGAAAAATAGTAGAATAAAGCACTTGGAAGGTTAAAGGCAGGGGTGCCGTGAAGGCATGATTTTGAGGAGCATCTCCTCGTTGACGATTCTGGGGGGGGGGGCCATTTTGTTTTCAAATTTAGAAAAGAATTTTAAAGATAATCGAATACCAAAAATTTTTTCTCGCGCCTTTGGGGGGGGGGGTAGGGTTATCATCATTCCTATTTGACCTGGAGGGGGGCACTCCTCGTAAGCCTTGGGGGATCACAGCACCCCTGGTTAAAGGGTGTAAGTAAAATTTCTACTTGAATGGAAATTAGAACGTGAATGCGGTTTGGACCGGTTTTAACTTCATATTTTTGTAATTAATATTATATCTATCTTAGTTTTGTAAAAAATGTTGAATTTATACAGCCACCTGATGGAGTTCTATTTTTGGTTGAAGATTTTGCTAAAAATTGTAAAATGAACGTTTTGGATACGGTTTTCGGTTTATAGCCAATCCATTTCCGTGTGTATTGAACAAGGCATTATTCTGCTTCGCTTTTTGATTCGAAATGATGTAACAGAACCACTTCGATATCTGTAATATGTGGATAAATGCCTTCTCGTCTCGTAGAAAGTGTGCAAATTCGGTTTAGGCATGGTTCGAGCGCACTCGAGTTGATTTTACGTGCTGAGAGTGCGGTATTGTTACTCGGACTCCAGAAGGGTAGAGGTTTGGCTGCTGCTGAATGATTTATCGGTGCATTCTAGACAGTCATTTTCATGGTGAAAATTTGTCTTTGCTGGCTCAGTACAAGTCTATTTCTAGCGATAATGGTTTCTACTAATTAACGGTATCAGAATTTTATCCTCAATGCTTAGGAAAGTCTGTTGTAGTACCTATATCGTCATTTTAAAGGAGAAAAAGTGGCATGTGCAAAATTTTATGAAATGAAATTTTTACCCTTACGACTTTTTTGGTCTCACTAATTTCTTTTTCATTATTCTGGTCTAACTCTTAGACTAGCATCGAAAACTGACAGCAGCAAAAAGAAGAAAAGCTGACGTGAAGTCATTGGAATAAACATTCAGGAGGTAATCTGTGAGGTGATGCACCCAAGAGCGGAGCTATAATGAGAGGGGGAGGAGGTTGAACGTCCCGACTTGGGTATTCATCGAAAAAAGTGAAATATACATTTTTTATTTTCTACGAAATTTTAAAATTTTTGACGCAGTCCCTTCCATAATAAATTTGTGGATACGCTACTGATCGAAGGAAAAGTAAAAAGATAGACGGTAAGGCTTAGAAATGAAGACCCTGTAAAAAGAATAATTTATAATACCTAATTGTTATAACGCTTTTTCATTTTCTTGTTCTGAGAAGTATCCACTTCTTAAATTATTCCAATTGAAAAGGAGCCGAATTGTTTCAAAAATATTTTATCCTACTTCATTTAAGACGCTTAAGCTTCACATAGTTACAATATTCTTTTGCTTTTGTTTCTTCAAATAAACCAAGCAATTTTATTTTTGATAATTTTTTTTTATTAAGTAACATTAAAAAATAAAAATGAAAATGATGAATTCGGTGTTCTTCCTCTGTTTATATTTTCTAAAATATGTAATTTTCTTATATTCATTAGTAGAAAAAAAAAAAAAACGATTTGAAAATAAGTTGAAAAATGTTAATACTGGTTATACTTTTCATCAGTGCTTCTTTTCTTTATTCAATTATTTTAATTAACTGAATAAAATAAAAATTTTGGATTCTACATGAGAAAGTATAGATATAATAATGTGTAAATAATTATTACAATTAATATTGATGCGTATCTTACCCCGTACCGACGTACCTTGCCCGAAGTAAAATATTGGTGAGTACTGGGTTCCATAACAAATTTTTCAATTTTGCTTTTTGCACTATAAATTGTAAACGCCCTATGTACTTTCCCAATAAAAGCATAGGATATTTCATCTGAATGGAGAACTCGTAGAGAACTTCATAAATTGCTATAAAAAATAAAATAAATCTTCAACTCTGGCTACCGATTTCAAACAGTGCAGCCAATCAGCGATGTGTCAACGAGCCAAATGGTAGAACTTGAACTTCGAATTAAAATCCGGTTCGTGTTCGTCAATAGTCAATAAAAGTAATATTAATCGTCCGCGTGTCCATGGTATTTATATTATTTATTTATACTTAAATTAAATCATTTTCATTATTCACTGAAAAGAATTCATCAGCCGCTTGTCCGTAGTATTTAACGTCTAATGTTACAATCAGCGGCTCAGCGCCAGCTTCTTTCTATCCATTCCATTCAGTTCATGTTTAGAATTTAGAATTCTTTAGATGGAGAAGACAGAAGTATCTTGATTCAACATGTTAATATTTGGTGAGTAAAAACTGTCCGTTTGAGTGTTTCATATTTGAATAAGCTTAATTTTATAATGGTAATTATTAACTCGAACGATCAACGTGGTATTTTCATAGGAACGTATTCCCAATTCGAAGAAGTTATGACGTATGTGCAATGTGGCAGATGATTCGCTTTTCAATGCGAAAATGAATTAATTGATGCAGTTTTAATCTATTCATATCAAAATGAAAACAAAGAAAAAGATGACGTTCGTCGAATTTACCACAGTAGCCATACTATGGAGTTCATTTTTTGGTGCCGGTTGCTTTATTTGGCATCGGATTTGTACTGCCCAACCAACTGTGTACATAGATGAAATATTTCATGCCGGTCAATGCCAGAAATATTGCCGAGGAAATTTCCATGAGGTACGTAAGTCATTCATTCGTTCTACTAATTGTCATCTCTGTGTTTTTTATTAGTTCTTATATTATCGTGATTTGGTGTTTTCAGTATGATCCGAAACTCACAACACCTCCTGGTTTGTACATCTTCACTTTGGCTGTATTGTATCCGTTATCGTTACTCTTTCAATTAGACCTTTGCACACTGAATATGTTTCGTTTATTCAACCATGTAATATCTCAAATGAATCTCGTCTTGTTGTATAAAATTATCAATCTTCAAGTAAGAATTTATCTTGGTGTAGTTGTCACATGGGATCACTTTTCTCTATTAAAATTTATTAACGATTTCAGGTTCAAGAATTCTCAGTTTTGAAAAAATTACTGTTATCGTTGAACCTGAGTACACTTCCAGTACTGTATTTCTTCAACTTCGTATATTACACTGACGTAGTATCAATGTTTTTCATACTGTTGACGTATTACTTGTACTGTAAAAATCGAAGCATAAGTGCTGGGGTATCAGGTAATCGGATATTTATTTAAATAATTTAGGACTCGTGACGCGTTCTTACATATTTCCAAAAATGTTGAAAAAATCTTGATGTACAGTCTTTGAATCTGGCTGTACCGTCGCGGTGTTCATCCTTGCAAAAAAATTAAGTCGTTCATTATTAGGTAAATACATACTTTGAAGATTAGTTTCAGCTTGTGCGCTTGAAAAATTTGTCGACATTCGTCGGAGAAGAGAATGTTACTAACTTTAGACAATTCCATACGAAAATACTGTTCACGGAGAGAACTAAAATAAAACTGATATTTGTGATATGAAATGAATATAGTCAAGTCGGAAAATCTTTTTTTCGGACCCCAAAACCATTTCCTAGGGAATCAGCTTTAAGAATGCAGAATGTGTTATGAGATGCAGCACTTTGAAGTTTGCAAAAAAAACTTACTCTGAAAGGGAAAAAATACTATTGGATCCTGCAAGCTTGAAAATATATTTTTCTTTTCTTAATTAATATTCATAAATTAATTTTTTCAACGGTTTTATCGTTTTCCGAAAAACGTATTTAAAACGTAATATAAATGAGTCCAGTGTTCTTAAAAACGATTTCGTCGTATTCCATGAATCTCTATTTTGTTAATTTATCAAGAACATTGTAATCATACGTTTTGTAATTTTGTCTTCAAATTCAATTAGATATTCAGGTTGTTATTTTAATTTCAGGTTTACTGTCGATTACTATTCGTCAGACAAACATTGTATGGTTCTTTTGTTTTGTTTTTATAAAATGCTGTAAAGCTGTTGAAGACGAAGCATTTAAAGCTGGGAGAAAATTATTTAAAGCTCAAAAGCGTCGAATATCTTACGTGTGGGTGAGTAGATTTTCTTTCTTTCTCGATATCGAATCTATTTCTTTTTCTTCTAATAATTTTCTTTATCTATTTTCAGGTAATCGTTAAAGAGTCTTTTCACTGTTTACGATGTTCCTGTTTCAGCTTCGTAGCTCGTATTCTGAAGGAAAGTTTCTTTTTCTTCATCTCTGCAATCATTCTTGTATATTATCTGCTCGTAAATGGTAGTATCGTCCTTGGCGATAAATCAGCCCATCAGAGCGTCGTTCATGTACCACAATTATTTTACTTTTCTATTTTTACCTATATTTTTGCATTTCCTCACCACATTTCTCCATCTTTCGTGTTTCTGAAAAATCTCAAACGGCAAAAGTTAAAGTTATTGGTATCTGCCTTAGTTATATTCTTAGTAGTCTATTTCAATACAATGGCACATCTTTATCTCATATCAGATAATCGCCATTATACATTTTACTTGTGGAAAAGAATTTTTGAAAAGAGGTTTGGACGATATCTCATCATTCCTTTGTACATGGTGTCCATGTACAGTATAAAAGAGAATATGAAAAACCTGGATGGGTATAGTAAATTCGCGTTTCTAGCCTGCACTGTGATATGTTTGATTCCTCAAAAACTTCTCGAATTTCGATATTTTATCATACCGTATTTTATTTATCGTTTAGAAACCTGCCATAAAGCTACGTACTTGCAGCTGGTTTTAGAACTTTCGATTAATGTGGTTTTAAACTATTTAACCATATCTTTGTTTTTAAATAGACCTTATTCGTGGCCAGACGGGTCGATCCAGCGTTTTTCTTGGTAAAAATGAGTTAACGGACCAAACTAATCAATAATATAATTGACTATCTATCAATTGAATTATATGAAAAAGCCCCGAATCGTTTTGGTTATTAGGATAATAATTCTCATTGATTGTCCGTGTTCCTACGTTTTAAATTTGTGAAGTCATGTATTTGTTTTTCATTTAAGAACTATTTTTTTGCAAGGATCGATAAGAAAGAATTTTATGATTTATACGATTATAATTTTAATTGAAAGCTCAGTATCACAATCAGTTATTGAATTTTTTTACAAAACTTAGTTAACAGAAAAATTGATGATAAATAGAGAAAAAATTGTTTTTCAAACGACAACCTACCCGAGTTACTAGTTAAAATTAAACCATGATACAGAAGTTTGATTATTAATTTTAAAAATTCGGTTTGAATTTTTAAATCTACTCGTTTTCGAATATTGGTGACAGAACTTTGATAAAACTTGAATAAAATCAGTCATTTCTTATGTTTGGCAATGATTTCCAATAATTCTTTAACGTCGTTCTCTGAACCTAAAAATATTGGAGATCGTTGATGAAGTTTGGTTGGCTCGATATCCAGTATAGATCTAGATCCATCAGAGGACATACCTCCTGCTTCTTCAACTATGTAAGACATTGGAATGGCTTCGTACAACAGCCTCAGCTGAAAAACAAATGAAACAAATTGAATTATGTTATTACTCGTATTAATGAAAATAGTTTAATAGAGTTTCATTATCAATTCAAGATTGATTGATAATATACATAAAATTTTTTTTTGAAGTCGAAACTTTTCTTTATCTAAGTGCCAAAATTAGTGAGCCAATCTAAGGATTCACGTATTTCATCTGGCTAATTTATAAAGGCAGTCTAGTCCATACATTTTTTGCCTTCCTTTTCACAAAGAAAGACAAGTTGTAACAAGATCGTACGGGATGTTAGATGGGAATTACTCAGTCACTTAAACCATGAGTATGCGATTTTGTTTACATTGGTAATATTTATTTTTTATTTGTAATTAATTAAATTTTTTTCAGACTCAAATAGACATAGTGGCTATTGACTAGTTTTTCAGATTTAAAATGTGAGGTAAGTGTTTTCAATATTTATGTTAAATTTTCTTGAGAATATTTCAGATAATTTTATTTTGAACTCTTTCGATTTCACAGGTTCAAGTCAAAGAATTACGAATTCATGATCAACGAAGAGTTGTTTTGAGGCGTGAAAAAATGGGTAAGTGTTCTATTTTTAGTTAGTGTTGGAAAAAGAAAGCGTTGACATCAATAAGCCTTACCCTTGAGTGTAAAATTATATTTTTATTGAAAGAGTGAGAGAGAATTAGAAAAGTGAATCCGAAATGAAACCGATGTAGGAATATTTGGATGAATAAAATTTACCTGTCTGACATAAAAGTGTATAATATGTGTGCATATTATCACCTCTAATAAGGTAAAAAATTATGAATAAACAAAAATGAAAGAAAGTTGGAGAAATACTAGATCAAAAAAGAACACACTTTAATGGTTGGGAACCGTCAAGACTTGACAGAAATTTTCACGAACTTGAATTAAAAACTATCAGCCTTTTAACAAATATCTTGAAGCAGTAACACGGGAGCGAATTAGAAATTCCATTAAAAAAAATATTAGAAATAGCTTGTATCACCGCATTTTTCTTTTCCAGTCAACTTGTATGAGTTTTTTTCTTCAATTACGTAGTCACCGTAGCTTCGTACTAATTTTTTCTTTACTTGGCCATCGAATATGAAATATCGGTACGCACTGCTTAGTGTGTAAATATTTATTAAGATTAACAAATTTACTTTGCCATTTGGAGCATCTTTACTGGCTGGGTACATGAAAATTCCTCCATACTTGAGCGTTCTGTGAACGTCAGCTACCATTGAACCGATGTAACGAGCACCATACGGTTTACCTTGCTGCAATAAAACCCATTTATTTTAGGTTTAATTCGACTGAGACGAATCCAAATTCACTTTTTAAAAATGATAGTCTACTGAAAATTACTTTGGGATCCTTCTTCTTGTTCACGTATTCCAAAATTGCATCATCCCATAAATGTGTATATCCTTCATTTATACTGTAAATTTTACCTTGTTTTGGTATTCGAATATTTCGTTCCGTGAGTATGAACTCACCTATGGCCTGAAAAGACAAATAAGAAAATAGGTACTATTTTTCTTGTAAATTTCTGCGGTTCTACTTCTAATTGCTACAAATCTCGACTAAAATATAAGTAAAATTAATTTACGATAGTTTGATTTTGAGTTTCTTCTAGAAAATAGTCTAGAGGGCTGTGGAAAATCAATTAATTCTCCCTAAATTGCCATTTTTATGTTGAAAAAAAATGATAATGCAGCGAAGAGAACAGAAATAATAAATAAGGTGTGATAAAGAGTCAATATTCTCGTCAACTGAAAATTAGTAGGAAGTATAGAATTGTGTGGAGATTAAACTATAGAATTACACATCAACATATACCAGGGTCAACATTCCATTTGGTTTAATTTTTCATTTTAGTCCTATCAATTCTTTTTTCCTCAATTTATTTAATTCGTTTGAAGATTTTAACTTTCTGATAACCTTTCTATGGTCAGTTAATTTTGTTACGCCAATCTTCTACTTCAGTTTATTTTCTGATAACTTAATGATATATTATTTACTGACTTTCTGAATTTGAACAAAAATGGAAACGTTTATTTTTATTCGTCAAATAGATAACTTACCAGCTCTTGAACGAAATAAACAGAATATAAATAAAACAATTTTAATTCTTATGGTCAAAGTCCCACCTACTGAACTTCTTATTACTCTCGAAAAAAAAAGAATGATAAATACTATCCCGAGAAATTCCAATTAACTTTTTTCAATCCTCATATAGCCTATCTCACAATCATTTACGACAAATGCGGGAGTCACGGAAATTTATGTATTTACCGGGTCTAGCATAAATCCATGAACTCCAGAACCTTTACCCAAAGCTAACACAACCATCGTTGCGCTTCCATATAAAGCATAACCAGCTGCTACCAAATTACGTCCTTTCTGGAATGCATCTTTTTCATTGGGTGGGTCTGTATTTTGCTTTCTGAAAGAAAAGTAGAAATTAATTTGACTTGCAAACATTTTTTTTTTTTCACTTTTGATAAGAAAAAAATGTTGAGCTATAAACCAATCCCACAAATTCGTTTAATTCGTGATGTCGAGAGAAAAAAAAAAACAAATTTTCAATATTACAACCGAACTACATTAACAGCATATTAAAGAAAAGTAATGATTATTTGAAAATGTCGAAAAAAGTGTTTGTGTAGATTAGTAATGCCAATGGTTTGGCATTTCGTAGATATTACAGCTTCGCTAAAAGTAGGTAGGTAGTCCAAAGTTACAGGTATAACTAGCGTAGGTACGTATTTCTTATATGTTGAATATATAGTACAGAAATTTTTTGTGAAAATTGCTAATTTTATTTGTAGCAAGTTTACAAAGTAATTACCAAATATAGTACTCAGTCGAATTTTCACCCACTTTTCATTCCAAATTCGTACAATTTTTCTGATTATGTTTTTTTTTTTTTTTTTTTGTATTGGGAAAAAAAAGTCAGAACCGTCCCTAGTCAAACGTATTTGATTTTTTATGTGACTTTGAAAATTCAAAACCTATTATACTCACTTGTAAATAGCAAAAATAGATCCAATGGAGACTAGGCAATCAATATTTGAGGATCCATCCAAGGGATCAAAGCAAACGATGTATTTTCCTTGTTTCTCAGTTTCGACCTAAGAAACATTGCATTTCCATCAGTGTAGGTTAATTTTGTACTGGTACTTAATAATTCCATTCATGACGTAACGCTCATTTAGAAGCAGGTCTTAGTGATTTTTTTTTCTTACTTCAATAGCTTTCTCATTTTCTTCAGTCACCAGAAGTGCTGTTTTGTACGATGATTTCAACATGTTAATGAACAATTCATTGGAAAAGAGGTCCAATTTTTTGACTTCTTCTCCTTGAATATTAACACTGCCAGCAATTCCATATCTGAATATTGAAGAAATAATGAATAACGGGTTTTCATAATGCTTTTTTGTTTTTCTAAGTACTTATCCTTTTTTTTGGAAACACCCAACCAATTTCTCGTCCCCCTACTTACAAATGAGCGATTCCTGCTTTACGAACAGCTGATGAGACTGCCTTAACAGCGGTTTGAATGGAATTAAGTAACTGGGTGAGGTCACCAGTGGCTGATGGAACTTTTTTCTGTTCAGCAAGAACGAATCTGGTCAAGGTCATGCAATCCGAATCGAGAGCACCGCTGGACGACATCTAAAAATTTTTTTTAATTCAATTTCGAAACTGTGCCAAAAACTATTTACCTGCTAGTTATTTCATATTTTAATTCTTAGAATGAGATCCAATAGAGTGGGAATTGAAATTTATTAATTTGTTTGTAAAGTATTCGTACATTTTCATTTTACGAATACCAGATGGGTCTTTCGATTTTATTTCATACTATTGCACAAGTAACGAATGTGAAAAAGTGTTACGTTTGTATCTTATTCCTCAGGATTGATTTGATAATTTATTTACATTTAATTCTATCAACTGAATATTTTTTTCTCTATAGAATTAGTGGGTTGCGAAATAACATAAAAACGTGAAAAAGTTTAGGTTTGTTATATTTTGCCAGAATAATATTATAATATTATTTGGGCAAGAATATATGTGATCTCAGCCCTCCGAGTGTAACGTAAGTTTGATTTTATAAATTGGACCTATTACAGACAGGATTTGTAAATTGAACTAGCATTTATTTGATTTGGTCGATAAAAAGCCTTTGAACTTTATTGGTTCTCAACAGATAGATGATCAGTTCCAGTTCTATAACCTATGAAGTAGCATAATATTTGAAGTTGACTCTTAAACAAAATAATTTCTGTAAAGGTGACAAAAATTCACCCACTAGTAAAATCTTTAAGACTTCCAAACGAAAGCTTTAAAAAAAAAAATTATTTCACCAAATGTGATTTATGTAAGACATTACACACTAATAAGCATTTGCTGATAGGTAATTTTTTGCACAAGTTACCTTTACCACTGTCACTTATTTTCCCGGAATAATTCTGTTCTACTACTGATGAAATATTAATCCTGTTGAATAAAAGTAGACTTACAGAAGTAAAATAAATTAAATAAATTCTAATTGTATGTCAGTAAAAATTAAGGGACGATTTTACTGTTTTATTTTGTATCGTCTTCTTTCTAAATAAAGGAGCATTCTTGGCTTAGCCACAATAATTTACTCGTATTCGATATTTTAATTGACCTTCCTGCAAGTTTTTTCAGGCAAGACGATCAAGTTGTTGACAAAAACACATTAACTCGCCATTAAATTATCATAACTTATTGTGAAAAATTTCAGTAGTTACCTAAAGTCGAAACTTAAAATTGAAGTATTTCAAATTTATGTTACAATGGAACTGAATTAATTTACCAAATGAAAATAGCTACCAATAAATAGGGCCATTTTTATTGAGTTACCATCTTTGTGGAAGTATAATAATAATTAATTTTTTCGAACAAGTTGTATTTTACTTACCTTTTCCGTATTTGCAAAATCAAACACGAATCACGATAACCAACTTGTTTTGCATCGAACGAATAACACATTGCATCGCACTTTGAATTATTTTTCTCTATGCTGACTACAGTTTGCGATAAATTTGTATTCTCGTACGGTACATCGTAATCCCCACCATTTTGTTTTAGATAACCTGCTACGTTCTTTCTACGATCCTAAAAGAATATATTTCGTCTATTTGGTTGAAAATTGAAATGTTTTTATTTTCAAACACATAAATATCAATGACCTTTACAAAGAAAATTGACAGTAAATTTAATATTCGTGTGCAGCTTATTTAGAGTTCTTGAAAAATATCAATTTTTTGAGAGAAGTCTTTACAAGTACATCCAATTTTGTAATATTTTAAAAATATGGGTTTGATTTTAATAATTCTTGTAAAATTTTAAAAATTCCTTAATACGTTTAAATATTTTAAATACATATTTACAGTGGCGTCTGCTGTGGGTGTGCAAGGTGTTCACTGCACACCCAACCAAATTTAAAAAAAAAATTCATTACTCATTAATTAATAAGTTACTATTAAATAAGAAAATAGAATGGAAAAACTATAATTAAAAAAAAAATTTTAAAAACAAAAAAATGAGAAGGCACTTGTATTCTTGCGTTTCTTCTTTTTCTCCTTCCTCCAAAATTTTTGTTAACAGCTAAAGATCCTCTTCTCTTTTCAGTTTTGTATTTTCTAGTTTTCCCACAATTTTTATCACTTTTTTCAGGGGATGGGAGGGTGGGGGGAAAGAGGAGGAGAAGGAAGGGTTTGATTTTTAAAGTTGAACCTCAGAGATGAACACCTCAAAAATACTACCAGGCGACGCCACTGCATATTTAAAGGTTAAAGTATTTTTACGAATCAGTGGATGGCTCAAATGAAATTTATATTTTGTTAATTTGTTTTTAAATGATCAGTGTGTATTGTGAACTTAATTTTTATTCATCATAAGCAAGTACGTCCTCAAGAGTGTAACTGAACATTTTGAATTTTTGGGATTGTCCTTGCTGAAGGTCCATGACTGAATAATTTAAATGAGATTTGGTGTTAAAGAGGTCCCAAATTGACATGGCAGTAACCAGCCCTACTCATCAAAACCTGTTTTTTAAAGGCCAAAGGGTGTTTTCTGATCTAGAATTTTTGAATTATAATTGTGATCACACTTTGAATGCTCCAGAGAAACTCTACTTACGTAAAATTGAATAGATGAACTAGTCTTGAAAATTTTTTTTACCATCGATACTGTTTTCGCATCTAAAGTGTTAACTGTAAACGTTTTATGTTAGAACCGCAGTGCCATACTAAAAACTGAGCAACTTCTCAGCGCAGCGCCATAATTTTTTTTAAATCGCAGAACCAGAAAAGATTAAGAATGCTTACATATTAAAAATAAAAATTCGCTAAACACCAATATTTTAGTTAGATTTTGTTCATGTTTTCACGAGTCCGATAGTATATTCTATTTTAGCATAAATAACTTGAACTTATGGCCGGGTTCCTATTGAAAATGTAAGAAAATTATTTTACAGTCAGGAAAATTTGAATAATTGAAGCCATGAAATACAAAGCTTATTATTTTAGCGAATAATTTCAATTAATGACTTAGTGTTTTCGTAATACCCAATTATTGAGAGAAGAAAATAATTTTTTTTTCGCTTGTTAACATATTTTCATAATTGATCGATGGATTTGCAAAATTGTTTGCCAAAATGAAAATGCACATTGCACAATTCTCTCCACGAATAAAAAACGTCACGAAAATGAAAGGAGACGAAAAGTAAGAAAGAGAAAGACGAAGAAAGAAGACTGTGCGTGGTGCGAGGAATAAGTTGATCTTTTCTTTCCGTCCAATGGGCAGCGCATGCGCAGTGAACTGAATGCTCTTTAATGGGATTTACTGTAAGCGTAATGAGTGAGAGTGAGAAAATATATTTCGCACTATTCTTTATATAGTAATTTCAACTTTCAATATCTTTCTTAAATATTCATTTAATTTGTCCCTATTTTGGATTTGGAACTTGGAGAGAATGGAGATGGGAGAGTGTTCTTATATTGTTGAAAAATGATTATTCGACTTTTTCTGATCGCGTTCTTGCGTTACCGTGGTTCTGTTTCAGTAACTGTATGATACATTTTCGTTCGATGTGGTCCTAGTGCTAGAATCGTTACCGGTTGATCGTAATTTTGATTTGCAAGCAAGAAGATTATTAGTTTTGAAACACCAATAACCAGTTACTGTTCTGAGCTGCTGTGATGATATTCCAGATCCATTAGTTGATCAGATTTCCAGAAAGAGCGGATTCCTTTATCTCATGTTTGCCCGTTTCGAATTTCAGTGATAAATGGTCATGTGCAGTCGGTTCCTTAACGTAAGTGATGTATTTTAGTTGATTAATTACTATACTTGGTATGTGCTTTGTTGTATTGGAAGCTTTTGGTACATCAATTGTAATCCCTTCAGTACTAATTCAGACAGTGTAAATCTTGACATTTAAAGATTTAGGCTTTGAGTGAGAAAATTAGATTGATTTAACCTTCTGTGACTGGCTACTATTGGAAAAGACAATTCGTATGTAAAAATATTATATTTCTCCACTATTATTTTCTTTTATCAGCTGGGTATAACATATTACTAAAATTGATGCCTTTGGTGATAATCATGTATCCACTTTTTGAATACTTGAATATAAAGTTTCTTTGCATTTACCACGCTCATCGGATCTTTTGGATGAGATTCTCGTAAATCCAAATGATGAGCTGCGCCTTTTAGCATGATTGCAATCACTGTCTTCGAAATTGATTTCGTTACTCCTCCTACCATCCATGGATCCAACTCACCATTGCTGTATATACGTTTGCAACAGATATAATCAGTAATTGAAGTGGTTGGTTGATGACTGTATTATTAAAATGTGACCATGTTTCTTAAGCTAGTACCTGAAAATGATATTTGATGCCGACTCTATCGATTTTCCTCCATACCATTTTTCCGCCAATCTTTCTTGTGGATATACATGATGAGTTTTATAACACTCCTTGGCATAATCCTCAAAGTTCCACGTCATAGGGAAGAACATATCCACTTTTCCATTTGAGCAATATGGCATCACCATTTCTGTGCATGCCTGTAGATTATTTTAATTAGGCACGTCTACGTGATATCTTCACTAATTAAATCGTCGTCGCACGAAAGCTTAGGAAATAGCCTTTTTCTTTTTTGAAACGTATTAAATTTGCATTTTTGAAGCGGGAATATTATTTAATTTTGCAACCCATTTTGTTAATTATCGCACTTGCAGTGTTAAGAGTGAATGGAGTTACCAAAATAAGTAGTATACCTGAATGTCCCATCCTGCCAAATCGACATTTCCGTATTCATTACCTCTCCAATCTATACATTCTGATGTTCCAGTGAAATTAGTATACACGGAAATAGCTTGAAAAAGAGCCCTTAGCAACTTTGTTTTGGAACGTAGTTTTTTATTCAAAGGTCTGCATATTTCCTGAGGATGTAGAGCACCTGGTTTAAAAAAATGTTTTTCTGTTGACAAACGACTTGACAATCAAAGTACTATTATTTACCGATACAGGATTTCCTGGTACTGGTTTAAGAAAATCATTTGAGTATGGATAATTGACCATGGATACTGCAGTGTAGATGTCTGAGAGCCAATATTTTAAATATATCCCGTCCGATTGCTTTTGCATTGGTGTGCATAATTTCCAATTTTTAGAAATCCAATTTCTACCATTCTCTGTTTCGGAAAATGGAAAATGATTTGGTTTAGTGTAATTATACGTTTCTTAATTAGTATGGGGAAAGTATTTTTTATAATCATATACTTCTTCCCGCCATCTTGTCGATAACATTCCAAGATTTTCTGATATTATCAACGCATTTCGAACTTGATAGATTGAAAACTTCTGTTATTCTTTCATTGTAAGAACTGCACGATGATAGCATTCCAGTAAAGTGCCAGATTGGTGCTGAAGAAGCGAAACATCTGCGAGAAAAAAGTGATGAGTTAGAGGCGTTGAGAAAAAAGTATATGATGTAGACACACAGCTGTAGTGCTTTGTGACCGTATATTATATTGTAGTGCACAGTTTCAATAAGTCCCCCTCACCCTTCTACAACTGCTGGATATTTCATTCTCATCCATGCTGCCAGCATACCACCGTAGGAGCCTCCAAAAGCAATGACTGGATTTGAGTTGTTGCCCGATTTATTGGAGTCGGAAAATGTCAGCTTTCTTTTGTGTTTTATATGATTTATTACGTCCACAAAGTCGGCCAAAGCTTGCTGTGAGGTCAAATAACCAAAGTATTCGGGTTTCTGAAAGAAAAAATACATGCAAGTTTATTCTTCCCTATATTTTCTCTAATAGATAATTGTTAAATTTCTGTTAACATACGGTCAATGATTTGTTCCCAAATGGTAAGGAAGTCCCATAATATCGATGTTCTGCAAAAACTATCATTGCCCGAAGCTGTTTTGCTGCTTCCCACATAAATCCCTGAAAAATTCAGTTTATTTTTAGGTGCAGGTTATTAAGTGGTGCAGAATTTAGTATATATAGACCCATTAAACCAGTAGATAAATCAGTGTCAGGGCTGTGGAATGCATTTTGATTAATAATTTGTAAAAATCTCAATCTATTAAACAAAAATATCTGGTGAACTCTGCTTTACCCTATTTTTGTTGTCACATTCAAATTTTGATTCCCCACACGCTGTTTGATCAAGTAAACAGAAGTTAAAAAAAAAAAGATCAGTGATTTTAATAATGTCACTTTCTTACATACTCATATAATTTCCGAGTTCCTCAATTAAAATATGAGATGTATTAAATGTAAGCTAATACTATACTCTATAGCCCTTCTAAATTCAAAAATGTTGACAAAAACTAACTGACATTAATAAAGGTTAATAAAATGTTCAAATTTTAATTCTGATCCAAATTAATGCTTCTTAAATGTCTTAATTGAATTGATGTAACCAAACAAAAGAAATTTTTTTTTCTTATATTATACTTACAGAGTTTTGAGAAAACACTCGAATGTCGCCTTCATTTCCGGGATAAAAAAATATTGGTCCATTTTTTGGCTCGAAATACGTATCGTTTACTAAAAATCGTAATTTAAAGGTTTGAATGTTGCTGAAAGAAAACTGATCCACCTGAGAGAAAAACATTGTATCTTTTTATGAACCATTATTAATTACTCATACCTACTGCTGGGCAAAGATAATTAATTACCATATTTATATAAAGATATATATATATATATATATATATATATATATATATTAGAGAAATACATACCGGAACTTCAATGTATTCGGTTTTGTATAAGTATTTAGTGTTTGCAATAGCTAGAACAGAACTGCACCATAATAATAGGAACAAAATAGTAGACATGTTAGATGCGTTTGAAAAGCGATTCTGATATCGACAAAATTAATATCCTATACATTCGTGGCTTCCGAAAGAAAGTCATCAGTTTCTATATACCTCCAGTGTGCTCTTTTTTTTTCTGTATGGGCTAAACGAGTTAATTTCAATAAAGTACTCATATTTATTTGATTTCAATAATCTCTGTGCCCTTGAAACTGGCGAAGAGCTTAATCAAAGTGTCGACAAAAAGAAAAACTGATGAGTGCAAAAGACGTGGCACCTATTGTTTAGCAAGTTCGAGACGATTATATCGTCGCTTGGTAGGTATAGGTACTTGTGGTTGATGATCCAGTAACCAAGTCTCGGCTTTAGATAGGTAATTCTTATCTATGATTTATTATTTTCGTTTATTGAATTATTGAGTTTCTTTTTTTGTCAATCTCATTTTTGATATATAAATGTCATAATTTCGTACTACGTTTTTTAAATTTGGTATTATTCCCCTCTATTCCTACATCAAATTATGTATTTGCGAAACCTGAAGAGCTTATTGATTTTCATTGTCTGAGATTATTGAATTGGGTCTCAAATACTTGGGACTTTTGGAAATGCACCCAGCTGTTGCTGCGTATTGGTTATAGTATAGTGGTTGTTGCAAGTCTCGTACTTTATGAGCACATCTGTATCTTTTATTTGTAAGTTCGACTTATTCCTTTCCTTTGGTCCTTTTTACAAAATTCTTATTTGTTTTTCTTACCTACGTGAGCTCTGCGACCACAATTTTATTCGACTTCATAAATTCTCTTACAAATTGATCGCCTAGCTGAAATGCCCGTCGAGGGGCTGGCTGTTTGCTGACCATAGATGCACATAGACGCACATCAAATAAAATTTTTTGATAACTAGCATATGTGCTTTTTTAGTTTCACTAAACTGAGTGAACATTTTACTGAAGTTGATGCCTTTTGTGATAATCATTTCAATAAATATGCTTGCTTTAATATTTTGAATTACCCAGAAAATAGGAAAAATAAATGGTTAGTGTTTTAACCCTATTCAGAGAATTTGGTTATGGTCAATACCAGATTGAACTGTGGTCAAATTCTTGACAATATTTAAAACGTGACTGTTTATCTTCCTTAAATAGTGAGACATTAAGTCGGACTGAGAGAAATGACTTTAATAGAACACTACTAATGAAGGGGAAAAAAACAGTTTCTTAAAAAATCTGTATTTCTCCTCTGTTATTTTTTTTTTTACAATGAACAGGTTTGAGTATGTATCCAATAAGAAAATTTTTTGATGCTTACTATACCTATGTGTTTTTTTAGTTTTACTAAACTGAGTGAACATTTTACTAAAATTGATGCCTTTGGTGATAATCATGTATCCATTTTTTGAATACTTGAATATAAAGTTTCCTTGCATTTACCACGCTCATCGGATCTTTTGGATGAGATTCTCGTAAATCCAAATGATGAGCTGCGCCTTTTAGCATGATTGCAATCACTGTCTTCGAAATTAATTTCGTTACTCCTCCTACCATCCATGGATCCAACTCACCATTGCTATATATACGTTTGTAACAGATATAATCGTAATTGAAGTGGTTGGTAGATGACTGTATTATTAAAATGTGACCATGTTTCTTAAGCTAGTACCTGAAAATGATATTTGATGCCGACTCTATCGATTTTCCTCCATACCATTTTTCCACCAATCTTTCTTGTGGATATACATGATGAGTTTTATAACACTCCTTGGCATAATCCTCTAAGTTCCACGTCATAGGGAAGAACATATCCACTTTTCCATTTGAGCAAAATGGCATCACCATTTCTGTGCATGCCTGTAGATTATTTTAATTAGGCATCTACACTAATTAAATCGTAGTCGCACGAAAGCTTATAGGAAACAGCCTTTTTCTTTTTTGAAACGTATTAAATTTGCATTTTTGAAGCGGGAATATTATTCAATTTTGCACCCCATTTTGTTAATTATTGCACTTGCAGTGTTAGAGTGAATGGAGTTACCAAAATAAGTAGTATACCTGAATGTTCCATCCTGCCAAATCGTCATTTCCGTATCCATTACCTCTCCAGTCTATACATTCTGATGTTCCAGTGAAATTAGTATACACGGAAATCGCTTGAAAAAGAGCCCTTAGCAACTTTGTTTTGGAACGTAGTTTTTTATTCAAAGGTTTGCATACTTCCTGAGGATGTAAAGAACCTGGTTTAAAAAAATGTTTTTCTGTTGACAAACGACTTGACAATCAAAGTACTATTATTTACCGATACAGGATTTCCTGGCACTGGTTTAAGAAAATCATTTGAGTATGGATAATTGACCATGGATACTGCAGTGTAGATGTCTGAGAGCCAATATTTTAAATATATCCCGTCCGATTGATTTTGCATTGGTGTGCATAATTTCCAATTTTTAGAAATCCAATTTCTACCATTCTCTGTTTCGGAAAATGGAGAATGATTTGGTTTAGTGCAATTACACGTTTCTTAATTAGTATGGGGAAAGTATTTTTTATAATCATATACTTCTACCTGCTATCTTGTCGATAACATTCCAAGATTTTCTGATATTATCAACACATTTTGAACTTGATTGATTGAAAACTTCTGTTATTCTTTCATAGTAAGAACTGCACGATGATAGCATTCCAGTAAAGTGCCAGATTGGTGCTGAAGAAGCGATACTTCTGCGAGAAATAATGTGATGCGTTTAAGGCATGGAGGAGAAAGTATATTATAGGTATAGTGTTATGTGACCACATATTATATTGCAATAGGTCCTCTTACCCCTCTATAACTGCTGGATATTTCATTCTCATCCATGCTGCCAGCATACCACCGTAGGAGCCTCCAAAAGCAATGACTGGATTTGAGTTTTTGCTAGATTTATTGGAGTCGGAAAATGTCAGCTTTCTTTTGTGTTTTATATGATTTATTACGTCCACAAAGTCGGCCAAAGCTTGCTGTGAGGTCAAATAACCAAAGTATTCGGGTTTCTGAGAGGAAAAATACATGCCATTTATTCTTCCCCATATTTTCCTTGTTAGATAATAAGTCAATTTCTGCTAACATACGGTCAATGATTTGTTCCCAAATGGTAAGGAAGTCCCATAATATCGATGTTCTGCAAAAACTATCATTGCCCGAAGCTGTTTTGCTGCTTCCCACATAAATCCCTGAAAAATTCAGTTTATTGTTAGGTGCAGGTTATTAAGTGGTGCAGAATTTAGTATATATAGACACATTAAACCAGTAGATAAATCAGGGTCAGGGCTGTGGAATGCATTTTGATTAATAATTTGTAAAAATCTCAATCTATAAAACAAAAATATCTGGTGAACTCTGCTTTACCCTATTTTTGTTGTCACATTCAAATTTTTATTCCCCACACGCTGTTTGATCAAGTAAACAGAAGTTAAAAAAAAAAAGATCAGTGATTTTAATAATGTCACTTTCTTACATACTCATATAATTTCCGAGTTCCTCAATTAAAATATGAGATGTATTAAATGTAAGCTATTACTATACTCGATAGCCCTTCTAAATTCAAAAATGTTGACAAAAACTAACTGACATTAATTCAAGTTAGTAAAGGTTAATAAAATGTTCAAATTTTAATTCTGATCCAAATTAATGCTTCTTAAATGTCTTAATTGAATTGATGTAACTAAACAAAAGAAATATTTCTTTCTCATATTATACTTACAGAGTTTTGAGAAAACATTCGAATGTCGTCTTCATTTCCGGGATAAAAAAATATTGGTCCATTTTTTGGCTCGAAATACGTATCGTTGACTAAAAATCGTAATTTAAAGGTTTGAATGTTGTTGAAAGAAAACTGATCCACCTGAGAGAAAAACAATGTATCTTTTTATAAACCATTATTAATTACACATACCTACTGCTGGGCAAAGATAATCATTTACCATATATATATATATATATATGTAAGAATATGTGAACACATTCTTAAATAGCCACAGTTTCTGTCTGTGTTGAAGCACTCGCTGATATAGTGAGTTGCAGAGTTCTCTCATATATATACCAGATTTGGATTATATTCATCTGTTGATTGATTTTAAGAATAGAAAGATGATAGATGTGTTTGCATGATTCTTCATTATTTTCTAAGAATCTTACAAATCAATCAACACATGCCAAGCTAGTGGGATGATCTTGAGGAAGACGGAATGCCAAGATTGGTAAACGATCAGCTCAAGGCATGATCTTGAGGAAGACGGAATGCCAAAGATTGGTAAACGATCAGCTCAAGGCTCTCCCTGGTGCGGTAGAATCCTCTCGAAAATGGGGATGTAAGAATATGTGAACACATTCTTAAATAGCCACAGTTTCTGTCTGTGTTGAAGCACTCGCTGATATAGTGAGTTGCAGAGTTCTCTCATATATATACCAGATTTGGATTATATTCATCTGTTGATTGATTTTAAGAATAGAAAGATGATAGATGTGTTTGCATGATTCTTCATTATTTTCTAAGAATCTTACATATATATATATATATATAGTTACATTATGACACATGCGAGACCCAAGATAAAGTAAGACACTTGCGAGACCCCCCTTATAAATACTCGGAAATGAAACCTTCGTCTTCGCATGGCTTAGTGGCTATCTGTAGATGCCTTGGGCTATGTAATGCAGCCCACAGCTGTTGGTTAGGTGTACAGTACAGTTTATAGGGAGTAAAAGGAAATGACTGAACCACAAGTGTACATACAATTGATATTTGGGGCACTTGCGAGTCCCAGACAAAAAATTCAGATTTGGGGTCTGCGGAGTGGGGGGAGTAAGAAAAACCATACATACACCTCGTGGACATGCGAGACCCGCAAAAGGGTCTCGCATTGTCAAAAAGGGTCTCGCAAGTGTTATGATTTATCTGTTTTGGGTCTCACATGTGCCCAAAACATCTCTATATATATATATATATATTAGAGAAATACATACCGGAACTTCAATGTATTCGGTTTTACCATATAAATATATATATATATTAGAGAAATACATACCGGAACTTCAATGTATTCGGTTTTGTATAAGTATTTAGTGTTTGCAATACCTAGAATAGAACTGCACCATAATAATAGGAACAAAATAGTAGACATGTTAGATGCGTTTGAAAAGCGATTCTGATATCGACAAAATTAATACCGTCAACCGGGGTAACATTACACTTGGGAGGTAATTTTACACACTTTCGATCCCTCCATAATTAAGAGTATGTATAAAATAAAATCATCAAATCATTTCGTATTGTTGAATTTGGTTTTATTTGAAGTTTAATGGAAGATATTATGAGAATACGGAGAGTTTAGGTAATCTGAATAATTTCAAAAAAATTTGGAATGGCTTAGATGTGAACGTTAACAAGAAAATATAGAATAACAAAAAACATAGACTGCAATATTCCTTCCGTCGCTAACCACAACATGACGGTAAAAAACGCCTAGATAGTTCGATGCAGAATTTTACTGGCTTTCGAATGACTCTATAGAACATTTACCCGTGACGTTATTTTCATTGTTATGTGGGATAGTATCCCATTGCTCTCATCGAGCACCTGACCGTTTGACATTGTTTTTTAATTTTAATGATGTTATCACGACACATATCTGAATTGACTATTTTTAAAGTAGAATGAATATGTTTTTGGAGCTGCTGAATCCAAATCGGTTAATTTTAGGTACACCCTCCCCCAGAACCACAATGGGGCCCTAAAGGGGGCAAATTTTGAGTCAACCTATTTCAAAGTGTGATACATCGTGGAACATGTTTTTGAGACTGCTGAATTCAAATTTGCTATCAAATTTTAGCCACACCCTCTCCAAAAGCCACCACAATGGGGTCAAATTTTAATTCAACCAATTTCAATGTGAGATGGTTGGATATATTTGTGGAACTGCTGAATCTAGATTTGTTAATAGAATTCAGCCATACGGGTCCAAAGTTTCGAATGGCTATAACTTCACAAATGAAGTTTTTGTCATTGGTTGTGAAGAAAAATGTTTTATAAAACAAATTTTGGATATGTCTTCAATTATCCTAAATTTTTTTTTAATAGCTAGTTTTTGAGAAAAAAATTTCAAATGCAATAATAATTTAAAAATTTCATCCTCTCTTAAATTTCCATACGATAACCTATAGCTTTCACATCACTGAAACAGATTTTTCCATAAAGAACATTTTTTTTTAGAATAATTTACTGTAGAATAATTTTTGTCCCATAAAATATCCTGAGAAATGAAGATTAAATGGGTATTACTGAAAATATGACAGATGTGACGAAATCCAAACAATATAGTTTTCACTTTTCTCTCTCGTCTCGTCATCCTCGCCCCATAATGAGAATTTTATACAAACAAAGGAAATAACATCCCAAGAGAATTTAAAGTGGTATAATTTTTCTAACGAATAGACTTGGACTCCAGGCAGGAAGTTGAAAAATAAGAATGCTGATAAAATTTCCTTGAACCTAAACTGCTGGCGTCTGCAGAAGATAAACAAATGACTAGCCATACTACATTTGCTCCCAATAATTTTCGTTGTTGAAACTCTTTTTCACAAAATTCAGTTTCACAAGTGTAATAGTTTTTAAATACCTATATAGCTTACAATATTATTACACTTCAAATTTGAGTGATTCAAATTTTGGCCCCCTTTGAGGCTCCATTGTGCTTCTGTGGGTGATTATAGCTGAAATTGACTGGCGAATTTGGATTCAGCAGTTCTAAAAACATATTCCTCGATATATCACCCTTCAGAATTGGACGAATCAAATTATAGCCCCCTTTATGACCCCCTTGTGATTTTAGGGGAGGTTATAGCTAAAATTTGACAACAAATTCAGATTCAGCAGCTCAAAAACCATATTCATCAATCATCACATTTTGGAGTATTGAAAAACGTGAATTTTGTATCTATTTTCCGTATAGGCCTACGTGTGTAAAGTTACCAATTGCATGGGTAACTTTACACACGCACTTGGGAGGTTCTTGGAGGAGGTTGATGAAATCGAATTTTCTTTTTTTTGGTCTCATTTTTTTCAGCTGATGTTCCTTTACAATTTTAAATACAATTCCTCACTCTCAAGAATATTCAGGCAGTGAAATCGGCGATTAAATGAAAAAAAAACATATAAATTTTGTGTAAAGTTACCCCGGCTGACGGTATCCTATACATTCGTGACTTCCGAAAGAAAGTCATCAGTTTCTATATACCTCCAGTGTGCTCTTTCTTTTTCTGTATGGGCTAAACGAGTTAATTTCAATAAAGTACTCATATTTATTTGATTTCAATAATCTCTGTGCCCTTGAAACGGCGAAGAGCTTAATCAAA
Source organism: Parthenolecanium corni (assembly GCA_038050395.1). Taxonomy (NCBI): domain Eukaryota; kingdom Metazoa; phylum Arthropoda; class Insecta; order Hemiptera; family Coccidae; genus Parthenolecanium; species Parthenolecanium corni. Next base: position 1,873,055 of record JBBCAQ010000002.1, read on the forward strand.
GTGTCGACAAAAAGAAAAACTGATGAGTGCAAAAGACGTGGCACCTATTGTTTAGCAAATTCGAGACGATTATATCGTCGCTTGGTAGGTAGAGGTACTTGTGGTTGATGATCCAGTAACCAAGTCTCGGCTTTAGATAGGTAATTCTTATCTATGATTTATTATTTTCGTTTGTTGAATTATTGAGTTTCTTTATTTGTCAATCTCATTTTTGATATACAAATGTCATAATTTCGTACTAAGTTTTTTAAATTTTGGTATTATTCCCTTCTATTCCTACATCAAATTATTTGCGAAACATGAAGAGCTTATTGATTTTCATTGTCTGAGATTATTGAATTGGGTCTCAAATACTTGGACTTTTGGAAATGCACCCAGCTCTTGCTTCGTATTGGTTATAGTATAGTGGTTGTTGCAAGTCTCGAACTTATGAGCACATCTGTATCTTTTATTTGTAAGTTCGACTTATTCCTTTCCTTTGGTCCTTTTTACAAAATTCTTATTTGTTTTTCTTACCTACGTGAGCTCTGCGACCACAATTTTATTCGACTTCATAAATTCTCTTACAAATTGATCGCCCAGCTGAAATGCCCGTCGAGGGGCTGGCTGTTTGCTGACCATAGATGCACATAGACGCACATATTTATTTAGATTCATTTTATTTGAATTATTCTAATTTTCTATTGAACTTGAATGTCATGAAGGTATTGATACATCAAAAAATTTGTAATAATGAACTGAAACTTGGGCTGTAAAAAAATTGCGTGGTTTTCGGTAAATCGATAATAGAATTTCTTCAATAATGATGAAGAAAGTGAAAGTTTTGACATTGCAACAAATATGCTTGCTTATTTAATTAAATTACGCAGTAAATAGGAGAAATATAATATGGTTAGTATCGATTTAGAGAATTTAGTCATGGTCAATATCAGATTGAACTGTTGCAGAATTCTTGACAATATTTAAAACGTGACTATTCCATTTGTATCCACCTTAAATTCTTTGAAATTGAGTAAGACTGAGAATGATGAATTTAACAGAACACTACTGAATGAAGGGGAAAAACACAGTAACTTAAAAAATCTATAATTCTCTTCTGCGATGTTTTTTTTTTATATGAACAGATTTGGGTATGGATCAAATAAAATTTGTTGATAACTAGTATATGTGCTTTTTTAGTTTCACTAGACTGAGTGAACATTTTACTGAAGTTGATGCCTTTTGTGATAATCATTTCAATAAATATGCTTGCTTTAATATTTTGAATTACCCAGAAAATAGGAAAAATAAATGGTTAGTGTTTTAACCCTATTCAGAGAATTTGGTTATGGTCAATACCAGATTGAACTGTGGTCAAATTCTTGACAATATTTAAAACGTGACTGTTTATCTTCCTTAAATAGTGAGACATTAAGTCGGACTGAGAGAAATGACTTTAATAGAACACTACTAATGAAGGGGAAAAAAACAGTTTCTTAAAAAATCTGTATTTCTCCTCTGTAATGTTTTTTTTTGCAATGAACAGGTTTGAGTATGTATCCAATAAGAAAATTTTTCGATGCTTACTATACCTATGTGTTTTTTTAGTTTTACTAAACTGAGTGAACATTTTACTGAAGTTGATGTCTTTTGTGATAATGTCGTATCCACCTTTTGAATGCTCGAATATAAAATATCCTTGCATGCACAACACTCCTCGGATCTTTTGGATGAGATTTTCGTAAATCCAATTGATGAGCTGCGCCTTTTAGCATGATTGCTATCACTGTCTTTGAAATTGATCTCGTTACTCCTCCTACCGTCCATGGATCCAACTCACCATTGCTATAAATAACACAGACATCATCAATCATTTTGAGTGGTTGGTAGATGACTACTATATTATTAAAATGTGACCAGTTATTTAGCTGGTACCTGAAAATGATATTTGATGCCGACTCTATCAATTTTCCTCCATACCATTTTTCCACCAATCTTTCTTGTGGATATACATGATGAGTTTTAAAACACTTCGTTGTGTAATTCTCAAAATTCCATGTCATAGGGAAGAACATATCCACTTTTCCATTTGAGCAAATTGGCATCACCATTTCTGTGCATGCCTGTAGATTATTTTAATTAGGCATCTACACTAATTAAATCGTAGTCGCACAAAAGTTTGGGAAAGCCTTGTTTTTTTTTTGAAACGTATTGAAATTGCATTTTTGAAGCAGGAATATAAATAGGTGTAATTCGAAATGGCATAAAAGATTAGTGTATCCAAAGGATCAATCGCCGTTCTCCCTTCTCGCTAAAATATTTTTGAAAAATACATTAGTATTACTAAAACAGAAATATTGTGGAAATCATTTAATTTGATAGACTATCTGATTCTGAGTTAATTACTCCTTTCACATTAAGAGTGAATAGAATTTCCAAAAGAAAAGGAGTATACCTGAATGTTCCATCCTGCCATATCAACATTTACGAATTCATTACCTCTCCAATCAAAACATTTTGATGCTCCGGTGAAATTAGTATACACGGAAATAGCTTGAAACAGAGCCCGTAGTAACTTTGGTTTGTATCTTATTTCTTCATTCAATGGTTTGCAGAATTCCTGAGGAATCAGTGAAGCACTTTGTTTGTGAAATTTTCTCCGTTCATTAATTACTCGACAATCAAATTACTATTTTTTACCGATACAGGATTTCCTGGCACTGGTTTAAGAAAATCATTTGAGTATGGATAATTGACCATAGACACTGCAGAGTAAATAGTCAAGAGCCAGTCTTTTAGATGTATTTCGTCCAACTGCGTTTGTAGAGGTGTGCATAGTTTCCAATTTTTAGAAATCCAATTTCTACCACCCGCTATTTTGAGAAAGGGAAAATCGTTTGCTTAGTGCCGTTATATTTTCATTATTTTTTTACATTTTTGAAAAGTATAATCAACTAGCGTGGCCCGAGGAGGCTACCTCTTGCTCCGCTAGTCACTCAATTTCGTTCATTTCCGTTTTAATTCCGCTCAAATTTCGCTAAAATTCCACTCTAATCCCGCTGAATTCCGCTCAAATTTTGTTCAAATTTTGCTCAATTCCTCTCAAATTTTGCTCAAATTTGTTTAAATATCGCTTGATTCTGCTCAAACGGTAACCAGGATAATAGAACTCGAGTTATTATGAAATGAATGAATGAATGAAAGAAAATTGCTCCGTTCTGAAATGTTATGTAGAAGTGCAGAATAAAATTCAGCTTTCGAAAATATTTTCATCATTAGCAGTGAAATTGAATCTTCAATCAAAAAGATTTATATATCATCATATTTCTGAAACTTTCCTCTCTCTAATGAGACGAAATTCAGCTTTCTACGTTGAGTAGAAGCTGATTAATCACGAAATGAAAAGTAATTTGTTTATGAATTTTTAGTGTGGGACAGATATCCGGACGTTGGATTTTATTATTGATGTAGATAATGCATATACTCATGTTTGCTATCTTGTCAATAAGATTCCAAGATTTTCTGATATTATCAACGCATTTCGAACTTGATAGATTGAAAACTCCTGTCATTTTTTCATAGTAAGAACTGCATGATGATAGCATTCCAGTAAAGTCCCAGATTGGTGCTGAAGAAGCGATACTTCTGCGAGAAAAAATGTGATGCGTTTAAGGCATGGAGGAGAAAGTATATTATTGTTATAGTGTTATGTGACCACATATTATATTGCAATAGGTCCTCTTACCCTTCTATAACTGCTGGATATTTCATTCTCATCCATGCTGCCAGCATACCACTGTAGGAGCCTCCAAAAGCAATGACTGGATTTGAGTTGTTGCCAGATTTATTGGAGTCGGAAAATGTCAGCTTTCTTTTGTATTTTATATGATTTATTACGTCCACAAAATCGGCCAAAGCTTGCTGTGAGGTCAAATAACCAAAGTATTCGGGTTTCTGAGAGGAAAAATACATGCCATTTATTCTTCCCCATATTTTCCCTGTTAGATAATAAGTCAATTTCTGCTAACATACGGTTAATGATTTGTTTCCAAATGGTAAGGAAGTCCCATAATATCGATGTTCTGCGAAAACTATCATTGCCCGAAGCTGTTTTGCTGCTTCCCACACGAATCCCTGCAAATTTCCGTTTATTGTTAGGTGCAGGTTATTAAGCGGTGCAAAATTTACTACTTACATTACACAAGTAAATCGGGAGCAGTGGAATGCATTAGTTCGTACAAATCTCAATCTACAAAAGGAAAATACTTTGTGGTTTCTGTTGTAAGAAACCTCCTTCATCTTGTTTTTTCGTTGCAACATTCAAATTTTGATCCCCCACTCCTCCTACACTATTTGATCAAGCAGATTAAAAGCTTGTAAAAAGGAAGTAAAAAGATATGTAATTTTAAAAATGTCGTATTTTATAATTTCTGGATTGCTCGACTGAAACATGAGAGGTAGTAGATGTCAGCTATGACTACAGCGCTTCTAAATTTAAAAATTTTGACAGAAAATAATTATTTACACTAATTCATGTGAGTAACTAGGTAAGTATAAATAAACGCCGGTCTTTAATTGAGTCCCAAATGGTTTTTTTTATTAGAATTGAGTCCCGGGTATCGGGGGCTCATTAGTATGTGTATTCGAATTGAGTCCCGGGTATCGGGGGCTCATTAGTATGCGTATTCGAATTGAGTCCGGGGTATCGGCAACTGCTCTGGACAATCTGGACAGAGCAATATTTACTAGCTCTGAGAGAGTCTAAAAATATCGTCAGCAGCAGAAGAGCCACACTGAAGCAGCCACTAGAGGGCGATGTAGTGCTCATGGTGGATCCATCATTGCGCCGTGGCTTCTGGCGCACAGCGATCATTGACAGACTCATAAGAAGCGGAGGTGGGCAAGTACGATCAGCCCAAACGACTCCATGACTTCGAACGGTGCAAGTTTTACTATTGGTCGTATCATCTTGTTACCTCCAGCAAGACGGATTTGGGCTGATCGTACTTGCCCATCTCCGCTTCTTATGAGTCTGTCAATGATTGCTGTGCGCCAGAAGCCACGTCGCATATGATGGATCCACCATGAGCTCTACATCGCCCTCTAGTGGCAGCTTCAGTGTGGCTCTTCTGCTGCCGACGATATTCTTAGACTCTCTCAGAGCTAGTAAATATTGCTCGTCCAGATTGTCCAGAGCAGTTGCCGATACCCCGGACTCAATTCGAATACGCATACTAATGAGCCCCCGATACCCGGGACTCAATTCACATACGAATATTAATGAGCCCCGAAGACGGGACTCAATTAAATGACGGCCTAAATAAATGAACTGTTGAATTGTAGTTTGATCCAAATTATGCTTTAAATGTCTTCATTGAATTGACGTAACTAAATAAAAGCAAAATTTTCCTTACATTACTCACAGATTTTTGAGAAAACACACTAATGTCGCCCTCATTTCCCGGATAAAAAAATATTGGTCCATGTTTTGGCTCGAAATACGTATCGTTGACTAAAAATCGTAATTTAAAGGTTTGATTGTTGCTGAAAGAAAATTGATCCACCTAAGAAAAAAGTAATACGTTTTTATAAACCCTTAATAACTACTTATACCCAGTGGCGGAACCAGCTTTAGTTTTTAGGGTGTGCCGGTTGCGGGGGTGGGGAGCGGAGCCAAGAAAAATCATTCGAAAATTTCAACATCAAAAAAATTGATACTGATGCTGCTTTTTTATTCGTTTTCAATAATTTCTTATTTTCACTAGTTTTTAATTCATTCCGAAAATTGTTTGGGTGAGCCAGAATTTTTTCTGGAGGGAGCCGTGGCTCACCCTCGGCCAGTGGCGTGCTAAGGGTATTGTGAGGCCTCAGCATGCTTTTACTTTGGGGCCCCTATTTTGCCCAAATTTTGCATATTTCAAGGAAAATTTTGCATATTTCAAGGAAATTTTTCTATTTTTCCTGAAAAATGACTGAAAATTGTGAGATGAAATTTTGGGCCCTCAGCATGTTGCTGAGTGAAAGTGAACTTAGCACGCCACTGCTCTCGGCCCACCCTTTAGCTCCGCCACTGCTTATACCTGCTGCTGGGCGATGATGATTAATCTTACTATAATATTTATTACAAATACATATAATAGAGAAATACATACCGGAACTTCAATGTATTCGGTTTTGTATAAGTATTTGGTGTGTGCAAGCGGTAGAATGGAACTACACGATAATAATATTATGAACAAAATGGTAGACATGTTAGATGAGGTTGAAAAGCGATTCTGATGCCGACAAAATGAATATCCTATACATTCGTGTCTTCAGAAAGAAAATCTTAAGTTTCTGTATACACCCACGGTATTTTGTTTTGGTATGTAGGCTTAACGAGTTAATTTCAAAGTACTTACTCGTACATTTAGTGGATTCGAATAACAAAGTATTCGTCTTTATTTCAGTGGAATAACAAAGTACTCGTATTTATTTGATTTTACTAATCTCGGTGCTCTTGAAACGGCGAAGAGTGTCATCGAAGTGTCGACGAATAAGAATTATCTGTGTTTTTAAAAATTAAATGAAAACTATACCTATCTGTGGGCTCTCTACCAAAAACAGACTAAAAATATGTATATTGTCATTTTCAATTTCCTATATTGTCATGGTCTGCCCCTGGTGAACGTTGTGAATTTCTTCATTTTAGCAATTTTATGACCTCTTGGCTCTAATGAAATTATGCTATGGCTATAGAGCGCATATAAATGACGTCAAATTATTGTTTACATTTCATTGGTGGGCATTTATCTTCCAAATGATCGGTGGATAACTTGAAACATGATAAATTTGTTGATATGTGATTGGCGAATGATGACTGTCCACCAGTGAGATGTAAACTAATGAATTCTCTAAACCGTATTAAGTGCGCCATTTTCACCTATGAGTTCAAGAGAAATTTTGAAATATTATGTAGCATTACTGAACTAAACCTGCGCTTGAGTACGTAATATAAAAATGATGGGCGGTATGGTATTCTGCAGCAAGACACTAGATTGCTTCTATTCCTGTCTTGTTGCAGAAAACTGGTTGACATAATATCTACTTTATAAGAATGAAGGGGAAATCACCACACTTTGTCTTGTATCTGCTCCAGTGCTGGCCTCTCCCTCCCATCTTCTATCGCTGTTTCTCTTTTTTCCTCCTTTTAATCAAACTCGCTCCCACTGATAATTAAGTTATTAAATCAAAATACGAATACACGTGCAAGTAAATTATAATGTATTACCTACATCTATTCACAGATAACCTGTCCCTTGCATCGCTTTTACCTTTCGTGAACCTGTGAAGAGGCATAGATGTAACATAAAATTGATAAATCATGAACAAGGTGTTATAAATCGTATTTAATTTGAGTACAAATGGCACTGAATGCCTTAAAATTAAGTATTACATTGATACTATGAGATACTGTTTTTGTAAAATGGAATTATTTCCTCATTATACGTAAACCAGGTACAGTAAAACTTCGCTATAACGCTATTCTTTCAAAAACGGGAAATTAAAAAAAAAGAACGTGCAACTCGGAAAGACAGTATAATTATATACTTATAAAAAATTATTTTAAAAAATCGTCAATTTTGGTTTGTTTTTTCATGCTCTTTGATGCATGCAAAATTATATTTTCTAGTGGCTGCGTACAACTGGTTGTGTTTGCTGGTAAGAATTCAAGCTACACATTACTGAAGGAAACATCTTTTGGGTGGGCAGGGCAGTTATCTATGATGAGTAGAATTTTCCAATTTTTTTGAGCCATTTTATAGTTCAGTTCTTGTAACCATGTACCAAAACGATCACCTGTCATCCAGGCCTTACGCTGGGCACCATATTCGCAAGGTAATTGCTTGACATTTTTAAAACACCGAGGTTTGATTGATTTGCCAATAACAAAAGGGGGCAACTTTGAAAATACATTGTTGAAACTTGCTGAGAATTGAGCGTAATAGGCGGGAATGAATAGTGTTATGTCAGTACCATTTTACACAATAAATAGGTTCTGGGGACTGGGACTATGGGAAATCAGCGATATAAACGGGATAGCGTTATAAGCGTGAGCGTTATAACAAAGTTTTACTGTAGTATACAGGACAGCTTGTTTAGCTTATTTTTATAGTGTCTACACGGCTTAATCGACCAACTGACAGTTGAGGGCGCGCATGCGCAGCTGTACAAAACTTTATAGTTTAATTTTGAACGCACTCTGCTTTCGGGCCAGCCTGTCAGATTAAGCTACCAGTAAATTTCGGAAATAGTAGGTTCGTGCACGTTCGGTCGTCTGAAAAAATGCTTTATCCACTTTCTGAAGAGACTCAAGTACAGTGCTCGTGCTTTGGTAACACTGTTTGGATCTTGAACATTCGAAGCTCTTAAATCTAAGTGATGAGCCGCTTTTTCAATTAAAACCACTGAAACTTTTGACGTTGTCGAGTACGTTACTCCTCCACTTTTCCATGGATCCAGCTGTCCATTGCTTGGGGAAAAGAAATTATTGCAAAGAAATATTAGATAATTTTTATTAATACGCTGAGAGAAAACGGCATATTAAATTTTAATATCTGCGTACGAACTTCAGGACACTTCAGGTTTCATATGAAAAATTAATATAAAAACTTGTAAAGAATTTAGTAAAAGATATTGAAAATTGATACTCGAAATATTGTTTATAAGGAGTTTCAGGTTGTAATAGGCTCGTAATTTCCATCTGATATTTCTAGTCTACAATTTTTTTAAATTTTAAGATGTGATGTTAGGGTACCTTATTAATATGTACCTGAATATGATATTGGAAGCTGTTCTTAAATCCTTTCCACCGTACATTTTTTCAGCCATGAATTCACGCGGACGAACTTTGTACTTCGTGTAACAACCATCGGAGTATTTTTGGAAGTTCCACTCATTGGGCCAAAACATGTCTGTCACGCCATCGCCACACATTGGCATGACCATTTCATTGCAGCTCTATCCATCATCAATGTATGGTAAGTCACATTATTATTATTGCTTTACTTATTGATTACTTATTTACTTAGCTTGTGCGCCAACGATTATTAGAAAGTGTTTTTTTATCATTATCAGTGGGTATCAGCATTTTTTCTATTTTTGAAAAATTTTAGCCACGTGCGTATATAACACTAGAAGTTGATGTATAAGTACGAGTCTTCTGAATGGTGAGCCTGACAGCTGTTAGTCAAGCTCAATAATATTTCTAGCAGGCTAAAGAGGAACAGTGGGCTAAATGTATGCGAGAAATTATATTTTTCAAAATGGATTTTTCATTGTTAACAAATTTGGACGATTTGAATTGCTTTTGATTTTTCAAAAATGTTTTCAAAATTTCAAGTCTTACATAATTCTAAAATTGTCTCAATAATACCAAGAGCTATACGATTTGTCCCACTTTTTTTATATTGAAAAACCTCTTTTGAAAAAAAAAAAATTGATTCATACTAGGTACTACTCCTTGGCACGCCAGATTTATTTGAAGGGTCACGTGAGGACAATCCAAGTGACCACCTCATTATTTATTTGTCCGTTAGCATTTAGTTGTCAGTCTTATGTGACTGTAATTGCTGAACTTCTCGGGCTATCTTAACTTCGCATAAAATTCAGTCAACACTAAAGAATCTGCAAACTTTTCTTTGATGTATGGAATCCTCGATTATTCAAGTGGAAGCGAGAATTTTATTTAATGATGGAGTTTTTTTAAACTAACTATCCTGTTCTTTTTCCTATGGGTGTTCGTATGCTAGGACAAAATAATGATTTTCAATTACAAAAATTCAGCTCCCATTTAAACCGAAAAATACATTCGAAGTAGGAGAACTTCGTTACAGCTGAAATACATTTTTGCTTTTATGAAATTCGTATCCCTGTGAAGTAACTACCTGTATATTCCATCCATCAACACCCAAACCACTGCTAGGATCTTCTGACCAGTCTAAGCACTTGGCACTGCCGGTATAGTTGAAGTACACAGAAACGGCGTTGAAAACTTCTATCAGTAAATTCTTGTCAACCAAATCCGCATTTTTCAAATACTGGCACATTGCCTAAAGAATGAGAAACCAAATTGTCAATAATTAGTTTTCAAGAAAATTACCCTATAATATTTTTATCGAAGGTTGTGTACTCAGTTCCAAATATTATGGCTGGTGACCTGGTGACTTTGCTATAATGATACCAAATAATTATTTATTTCGAATCCTAATCTTCGTTATCATTACAAAACATTAAATTATGGTATTCAGCAAAATTTCACTGCATTCAGTAAAATGTGATTAGTTAAAGAGAAAATTTTCCAAGATATGTTACCGGCTACGATATTTGGAACAGAGTAATGTAACTTACTGTTACTGGATTTCCTGGTACCGGCATCAGAAAGTTGGTCGGATAAGGATAATTAATCATGGCCATATTAATAAAAACGTTTGAAAGCCAGTCTTTCAAACCATTCAGATCTGTCGTCGTTTTAATTGGTTTGCACAATTTCCAGTTTTTGCTTATCCATATTTGTCCACTTTCTGAATATCAAAAAGATCAATACGAGAGAAAAGAATGAATCTTAATTTGTTGTCATTTATTCAGACTATTTAGCTACAGATCGTACCTGTGTTAGCTAAGCTCTCCAATACTGACCACGATTTTCTAATATTGTTTGTACACTCTGGGCTTGAAGAATTGAAAGCTGAAGTCACCACCTGATTGAAAGAATTGCAAGGAACCATGTTGGTGAACTGCCAAATGGGGGCTGAAGCTGCGAGAGCCCTAAACAACGTTGAATTTTGTATAAAAGTCATATTTCAATTTGTAGTTGGTATAGAACCTGATTTTTTCATATCCAAAAAAAGAAATCTGGTTTCAGTTCTCCTAATAAGAAGTAGTTCAATAAGTACTATCTGTACCTACTTATGTCAGGGCGGATAGTTAGTTAGATAGTGTTCATTTAAAATTTTTGAATTTTCCATCTCCCCATCCAGCAAAATCGTTCCATTCATGAAAAAAAAAGAAAATCAATACTTTATAATCTGCATATTGCATAGAAATATGTATTTTCTCCTTAAACTTACTAATAAAACCGAAAGCCCCACCTTCAGTTTGAAAATTCCAATTGTGTCATAATTTTCTGTAAAAGACGGGGAGCTTTGAGCCGCTTGGGGTGGTGAAACTTCGTTACAATTTTTTTTTTTTTTTTCATTGAAAAGGTACCACTTTAGGAAGGCGGGAGCGGGAATTAAAAAGAAAAAAAATTTCACCACATGTAAAATAAGGATTACGCTAATAGATCAGCGAACCTTCGCAAAAAATGTTATTTTCTGCAAGACTTGGTCGATCTCGAAATTTTACTAATTAATGATTTTCGCTTACCCTTCGATTACAGCTGGATACTTCATCCTCATCCACGCTGCCAACATTCCTCCATAAGAACCTCCAAATGCGATGACTGGATTTCGGCGGTTCTCGTGTGATTCATAATTCGATTGTTCGTTTTTCTGACCCTTAACATGGCGGATTACTTCCACAAAATCAGCCAATGCTTGCTCGGACGTTAGATATCCAAAATACTCTGGACCCTTAGTAAGTGATTTTATTAGATACAACTGTTATACTGTTTTTTTTTTTTTTTTTGTAATAAAATTCAGTTTTAGCTCATTCGGATATATTTATAATTTTAACAAATCAGTTTTCTAACACGGTTTTCACGGTAATAATTATAAGTATAGTTACAGGACTAGTCGCTAAATTGTTCTATCTTTTGAAACTATGGAAAATTCGAAGGTCTGTCTGTGTTAGTTATTGAATATCGTATACATGACTGTTTCATGTTGGGAAGATTTTTTTTGTGAATAAGAGAGACTATGAAAGAGAGTGAGAAAAAAATTTCCTGAATTTTTAATTGGGGGGGGGGGGGGGCTGAAAAAAGCCAGCAAAGTTGCTGCGCATGTTAGTTACCGAAATCGAGTACAATATTTTACTCTGAAATTCTATCAAGTGTAAATTATTGATTACAATTATTGTAAGTATACACAATTATTGTTAACTGAAACTTACTTGAAAAGATTTTTTTCCAAAAGGAAGTGAAACGCCGTAGTATCTATGCTCCGCGAATAATATCAGTGCCTTAAATCCTGGAGCTGATTCCCATAAGAAACCCTGAAAACATGATAATATTTTACACGTCTACTTTAGTGTACCTTGCAGCTATCCTGCGTGGCGGATATTTTAGATTTTTCATCTTCAAAATTTTGAAATCTTATTTTAATCTGTCAAGTCTGACTTGAGAACTCTTGAATCAGCTGGTGGAGAAACATTACAAGTTTTTGCTCTACAATATTTGCTGTCTTTTGATTGACAATGCTTTTTGCTCCTCTTTATCGAATATTGTGTCTCTTCCTGAATTAATTTTCCTTTCACTCATGTGGTGATTTTCTTATTGTTTTCCTATTAAATAAATTTCTTCCTGATTATTTTAATGTGTGAATATCCTCATTGATTCTTCCTAATTATAGCGAAACTTTTTTTTTTTTGACGCATATAAATGTTGTGTAAAATCGTACATCAATGAGACGGAAAAATTTAACTAAAATTAAGAAATGGAGTTTATACGTTCCACACTCCACATAATATAGCTTAGCTACACCCATATCGCTCATTTAATTCAACAACGTCACAACTCAAAATATCATAGTTTTTGAATTGAATATACGAAAAAAAAATTTTCATGTCTGCTTTAAGATGGTATAACTTTTTAAAAAATTGAAAATTTTGAGATGTGACGTTGTTGTATTAAATGAGCGATATGCAGTTTAAAGATTACTCAGAAATATTGCAGGCAATTAATTGATTTTTTGAGGCAGCTGAGGGTTTTTTTTATTTTTATGAACAGATTTCTTTATATTCTCATCTGGCCGAATGAAACCTGCTTGTTAGTAAAGAACTATCCCATAACAATTTCTGCTATGCAGCTGTATATTAATATTTGAAAAAATGATTTGATTTGCAGATACATAGGTATTTATTACCACCCATCAAGAGGGGAATAAGGATTGCTGCAGAATTTCAGATTCAATAATATTCATTCTGGATACTTACAGTATTCTGAGCGAACGTTTCTATGTCACCTTCATTTCCGGTGTAGAAGAAGATAGGTCCATTTTTCGGCGCCCAGTAAGTATCGTTGATCAAATAACGTAACGGAAACGTTCGATTATCAGTGAATGAAAAGTGATCCAGCTGAAAGAGTGACGAAACTTATCTTGATCGAAATTGACAGATATGAATCTAATCGTTGGAATGAGGCGTTTAAAAAAATTATTCTTTCATTTATCTTAAATTTTTATAAATGGATATGGCACTTTGTTGCTTTGAGGTATCGATATTTATGAGATAGAGAAGTAGTGATGTTTTTTTTTATACACTTTCGTGTACTCGTAAATTTTTAATTATTCGAAAAAGTGCTAGCAGTACCTGTCATATCAGTGTCAACTGTCGCGAACAGAATATGCGCAAAGATGCCCACAAATTTACAAAGTTGAAAGGCAGTTATCCTCTTTAAACTTTGTTTTTAATGGGTAAGCATTTTTATTTTCTGTATTAACTCACCGAGTGAGGAAAAAAAAAGGAAAAAATTGAAATACGAGTATTTACACACTGTAAATGACACCTTCAGTGCAGTTGAACTACTTTATGAATGGAGGGAAGCGAGTGCTGCTAGGGAAAGGAAATTGTTCTAATTTTGTTGCTAAAAAAGCCTCGAGTCTGTCTGCTAATCTCATATAGGTATGTCGTAAATCTGTGAAAATAAAATTCGAGTTATTCTGTATTTTTGATTACTTATTTATTATTTTCTCTTCAGAATGATTTACTTAATACTCGTAAGTCATGGTCTTTTATTTTTAGTATCTGAAAATTGTGATTTTGCGAGGAAAGAAATTCTTAAAAATCCAATTTAAAAAAAGAATAATTACTCAGTTATTCAAAATCAAACCAAATTTTTAACAGGTTTTTTTTTGAAAACATATTTTTCTGAAATAATTTTGCTTTTTCTGAGGGTTGACTGCACCGATTGGCTGATTTTCTTGAAATTTTTCTGCAAACAGACGCGGACTTTTTTTCTTTGCACGATTAGTAAACGCTGTATGTTTTTTCATCTGCTGAAAAACGTGTTTTGAAAAAGGAAATACTCGAAAAATGGCTATAATTTTTCAAGTTCCAACTGAATTAAAAAAATCTACACGTTAAGATTTACTCTTAAGATTAGGTGGAAAAGCGTAGAAAATTTCATCTCTAGCTATAATTGGCATTGAGAAAAAAAAAAAAAACATGAAAAAGGCCAAAAAAGTATTGTAAAAATCGATTCTTCGTCCTCCCTTTCCCAAAATTTTGTGTAACTTTTTCGACTTTCTCAACATTTCTTGTCCAATCGGACCATAAGGAGCTAGCCAGAAAATAAAAATGGTTGTGAAGGTATGAAATGGTCAAAATACGCGAATAATATTTTACCGACTGACGTAGAAGGGAAAACACAAAATTAGGAGCAAAAATGAACAATGTTACTCTTGAAAACGAAAGCGTGCATAGAATAATGTAAAAAATTCAATATTCTATACAATGGCTCACCACATTAAGGTTTTTATCTCATAATCGAATATTTTCAGGATGTATTTATCAGTATTTTCGTAGGTTTATCGGTTTTTGTTTTTGCTACTTTATGAGGAAAGTTGTTTTGAAAAAGGGTAAAATTTTCTTCATTAATGATTGAAAAAGTAAAATTAAAAAAAAAATGGAGATCTGACTTTACTGAGCCATAAACTGATATAATTTAATTTTTTTTTTTCCTAGGTCGAAATAGGAATCAATGGATTCGCATAGCCATCAAAGTTGGTCGCCTATACTTACTAGTACGTCTAGATATTCAGTTCTGTAGCTGTATTCGCCGTTGATACCGATGAAAACTGACGAGAACACGCAGATAAATAGTTGCAGTTGATATTTTCGGAACACCATGATGGAGAGAAATTAGCTAATTAAAATGACAATTGGTTGAGAAGCGTTTATGCTGCGACATATGTACGAGTACGCACAGGACACGACTGAAACTGATATTTCTCATTTTTCCGGGAGTGTGTTCTATATTTCCGTTTATTTGCGATGTCAAGTCTGTCTGACTTCTATCTTCTTTATCTTCTGTATGTATAATTAGGTTTTTACTTTTTTTTTTTTTCTTTTTCTACGATGAAAGGGGGAGGGTATGAGTATCATCTCTATAATTTATTCGTGGATAAATTAAATTCCGAGAAAAATATTGTTCTGCTGTAGAGATTATAGGGTCGTTTTTCTTGACTATAAAGTTGTTACTTTGCACATTCATCCTGTGAACTCAGTGTTCGAAAAATAGCTACTTATTATCTTTAAAATGAGAATTATTAGTAGGGTACTTATCTCGAATAAGAAAAAAGTGTGTATAAATTTTGAAAACTGTAACTGTGAATATCTCAAAACTTGACTTGGATTAGTTTTTCAGAAGGACGTGTACGCTAATTTTCAATGTACCGTACTACAAATTGGAAAAAAATCAAAATTTAGTAATTATTATTAAATATCAATAATAATATAGAATACACTAAGATTTAGTATGCCTTATTGAATTTTAAAATCAAGGATTGTTATTATATTCGAATGTATTTAGCTGCGAATCAATTTGTTCGCTTTTAACTCTATAATAAGTAGATAGGGTACGGTAATTAATACTATTTTACGAAAAACCAGAATGTACGTAAGTTATTTTGTATTATTTTCCAATAACTTTATCAAATCGTTTGTTAACGATGTAAAATATTCTTCCATTTTTCCCCGTGTCTTGTCGACGCTATTTTTACGAATGAAATTAACTGTGTATTATTTTTACTAAAAATTGTTCGCGTGAAGTGCATAATAAAAGTTGTTATATTATTTTCAACTTCATTTTTGTCAAAGCAATAACGAGTAAATACTGGTTAAATATACCTACTCCAGATAAGTTAACCATGAACATCATCTTCGGAGGTTCAAGTGTGAAGAAAACGAAATTAATCGAATCTACGCAGTCGAACTACACGTGAACTAAGTTCAGAAACTTTCGGAAATCGACCACGTACAGCTATATATGGTGCGATTTAAAATTAATTCCGAAATTTCAGCATTGTGTCGATGATTCAGCGGCGATATAAAAACGTTGCATCGCAACGAAAACCTGCTAAAAAATACAGAATAACTCTGAAATTTCAAACTGCACGGATCGGGCTGAAATTTGGATGGTAGCTTCCTTGGGCAATACCATTACCTGACAAACAGGTAATGGGTGGTCCAAATTTCGCTTATTTTTGCTGAAAATTCAGCCGTTTTCGAGATATTTGGCTTTGAAAAGTGAATTTTTGATTTTTCACGTTTTCCAAAAATAACGTGGCGCGATCTATGAAACTTTAATCGAAACACAGCGTGAAACTACAACTTCCGATAGATCGCGCCACATTATTTTGAGAAAACGCGAAAAATCAAAAAGTCACTTTTTAAAGCCAAATATCTCGAAAACGGCTGATTTTTCAGCAAAAATAAGCGAAATTTGGACCACCCATTACCTGTTTGTCAGGTAATGGTATTTACCGAGGAAGCTACCATCCAAATTTCAGCCTGATCCGTGCAGTCTGAAATTTCGACGTTATTCTGTACTTTTAGCAGGTTTTCGTTGCGATGCGACGGAATTAATTTTAAATCGCTCCATATATAGCTATATGTGCTCCATTTTCGAATATTACGATTTCAAAAAGTTGATAAATTAAGGCAGCTGAAAACTGAAATCTTTGAAGCCAAAAATGTCGAATACGGCTGTTTTTTAAGCCATATAAACCACATTTTTGGTCGAAACTCATCTCACTGGAGATGATGTTTTTGGCTGAAGAAGCTGCCACGAGAATTTCAGCTCGATACGTGCAGTCTGAAATTACAGCGTTATGTCGACGATTCAGCGGCGATATAAAAACGTTGCATCGCAACGAAAACCTGCTAAAAAATACAGAATAACTCTGAAATTTCAAACTGCACGGATCGGGCTGAAATTTGGATGGTAGCTTCCTCGGTAAATACCATTACCTGACAAACAGGTAATGGGTGGTCCAAATTTCGCTTATTTTTGCTGAAAATTCAGCCGTTTTCGAGATATTTGACTTTGAAAAGTGAATTTTTGATTTTTCGCGTTTTCCAAAAATAACGTGGCGCGATCTATCAACCTTAATCGGAACACAGCGTGAAACTACAACTTCCCATAGATCGCGCCACATTATTTTGAGAAAACGCGAAAAATCAAAAAGTCACTTTTCGAAGTCAAATATCTCGAAAACGGCTGAATTTTCAGCAAAAATAAGCGAAATTTGGACCACCCATTACCTGTTTGTCAGGTAATGGTATTGCCCAAGGAAGCTACCATCCAAATTTCAGCCTGATCCGTGCAGTCTGAAATTTCGACGTTATTCTGTACTTTTAGCAGGTTTTCGTTGCGATGCGACGGAATTAATTTTAAATCGCTCCATATATAGCTATATGTGCTCCATTTTCGAATATTACGATTTCAAAAAGTTGATAAATTAAGGCAGCTGAAAACTGAAATCTTTGAAGCCAAAAATGTCGAATACGGCTGTTTTTTAAGCCATATAAACCACATTTTTGGTCGAAACTCATCTCACTGGAGATGATGTTTTTGGCTGAAGAAGCTGCCACGAGAATTTCAGCTCGATACGTGCAGTCTGAAATTACAGCGTTATGTCGACGATTCAGCGGCGATATAGAAACGTTGCATCGCAACGAAAACCTGCTAAAAAATACAGAATAACTCTGAAATTTCAAACTGCACGGATCGGGCTGAAATTTGGATGGTAGCTTCCTCGGTAAATACCATTACCTGACAAACAGGTAATGGGTGGTCCAAATTTCGCTTATTTTTGCTGAAAATTCAGCCGTTTTCGAGATATTTGACTTTGAAAAGTGAATTTTTGATTTTTCGCGTTTTCCAAAAATAACGTGGCGCGATCTATCAACCTTAATCGGAACACAGCGTGAAACTACAACTTCCCATAGATCGCGCCACATTATTTTGAGAAAACGCGAAAAATCAAAAAGTCACTTTTTAAAGCCAAATATCTCGAAAACGGCTGATTTTTCAGCAAAAATAAGCGAAATTTGGACCACCCATTACCTGTTTGTCAGGTAATGGTATTGCCCAAGGAAGCTACCATCCAAATTTCAGCCCGATCCGTGCAGTTTGAAATTTCAGCGTTATTCTACAGGTTTAGCAGGTTTTCGTTGCGATGTAACGTTTTTATTTCGCTGCTAAAATGTCGAAACATTGCTGAAATTTCAGACCACATATATTTGAAAAAATATTCAAAAATTCAGTATGTCGTGGGGGTACTGGAACACATTTCGAAAATATTTGAAAATGGAATACGAAAACCTGCTAAACCTGTAGAATAACGCTGAAATTTCAAACTGCACGGATCGGGATGAAATTTGGAAGGTAGCTTCCTTGGGCAATACCATTACCTGACAAACAGGTAATGGGTGGTCCAAATTTCGCTTATTTTTGCTGAAAATTCAGCCGTTTTCGAGATATTTGGCTTTAAAAAGTGACTTTT
This sequence comes from Parthenolecanium corni, assembly GCA_038050395.1. Lineage (NCBI taxonomy): Eukaryota > Metazoa > Arthropoda > Insecta > Hemiptera > Coccidae > Parthenolecanium > Parthenolecanium corni. Next base: position 1,891,738 of record JBBCAQ010000002.1, read on the forward strand.
TGATTTTTCGCGTTTTCTCAAAATAATGTGGCGCGATCTATGGGAAGTTGTAGTTTCACGCTGTGTTCCGATTAAGGTTGATAGATCGCGCCACGTTATTTTTGGAAAACGCGAAAAATCAAAAATTCACTTTTCAAAGTCAAATATCTCGAAAACGGCTGAATTTTCAGCAAAAATAAGCGAAATTTGGACCACCCATTACCTGTTTGTCAGGTAATGGTATTTACCGAGGAAGCTACCATCCAAATTTCAGCCCGATCCGTGCAGTTTGAAATTTCAGAGTTATTCTGTATTTTTTAGCAGGTTTTCGTTGCGATGCAACGTTTCTATATCGCCGCTGAATCGTCGACATAACGCTGTAATTTCAGACTGCACGTATCGAGCTGAAATTCTCGTGGCAGCTTCTTCAGCCAAAAACATCATCTCCAGTGAGATGAGTTTCGACCAAAAATGTGGTTTATATGGCTTAAAAAACAGCCGTATTCGACATTTTTGGCTTCAAAGATTTCAGTTTTCAGCTGCCTTAATTTATCAACTTTTTGAAATCGTAATATTCGAAAATGGAGCACATATAGCTATATATGGAGCGATTTAAAATTAATTCCGTCGCATCGCAACGAAAACCTGCTAAAAGTACAGAATAACGTCGAAATTTCAGACTGCACGGATCAGGCTGAAATTTGGATGGTAGCTTCCTTGGGCAATACCATTACCTGACAAACAGGTAATGGGTGGTCCAAATTTCGCTTATTTTTGCTGAAAATTCAGCCGTTTTCGAGATATTTGACTTCGAAAAGTGACTTTTTGATTTTTCGCGTTTTCTCAAAATAATGTGGCGCGATCTATGGGAAGTTGTAGTTTCACGCTGTGTTCCGATTAAGGTTGATAGATCGCGCCACGTTATTTTTGGAAAACGCGAAAAATCAAAAATTCACTTTTCAAAGTCAAATATCTCGAAAACGGCTGAATTTTCAGCAAAAATAAGCGAAATTTGGACCACCCATTACCTGTTTGTCAGGTAATGGTATTTACCGAGGAAGCTACCATCCAAATTTCAGCCCGATCCGTGCAGTTTGAAATTTCAGAGTTATTCTGTATTTTTTAGCAGGTTTTCGTTGCGATGCAACGTTTTTATATCGCCGCTGAATCGTCGACATAACGCTGTAATTTCAGACTGCACGTATCGAGCTGAAATTCTCGTGGCAGCTTCTTCAGCCAAAAACATCATCTCCAGTGAGATGAGTTTCGACCAAAAATGTGGTTTATATGGCTTAAAAAACAGCCGTATTCGACATTTTTGGCTTCAAAGATTTCAGTTTTCAGCTGCCTTAATTTATCAACTTTTTGAAATCGTAATATTCGAAAATGGAGCACATATAGCTATATATGGAGCGATTTAAAATTAATTCCGTCGCATCGCAACGAAAACCTGCTAAAAGTACAGAATAACGTCGAAATTTCAGACTGCACGGATCAGGCTGAAATTTGGATGGTAGCTTCCTCGGTAAATACCATTACCTGACAAACAGGTAATGGGTGGTCCAAATTTCGCTTATTTTTGCTGAAAATTCAGCCGTTTTCGAGATATTTGGCTTTGAAAAGTGAATTTTTGATTTTTCGCGTTTTCCAAAAATAACGTGGCGCGATCTATCAACCTTAATCGGAACACAGCGTGAAACTACAACTTCCCATAGATCGCGCCACATTATTTTGAGAAAACGCGAAAAATCAAAAAGTCACTTTTTAAAGCCAAATATCTCGAAAACGGCTGATTTTTCAGCAAAAATAAGCGAAATTTGGACCACCCATTACCTGTTTGTCAGGTAATGGTATTGCCCAAGGAAGCTACCATCCAAATTTCAGCCCGATCCGTGCAGTTTGAAATTTCAGCGTTATTCTACAGGTTTAGCAGGTTTTCGTTGCGATGTAACGTTTTCATTTCGCTGCTAAAATGTCGAAACATTGCTGAAATTTCAGACCACATATATTTGAAAAAATATTCAAAAATTCAGTATGTCGTGGGGGTACTGGAACACATTTCGAAAATATTTGAAAATGGAATACGAAAACCTGCTAAACCTGTAGAATAACGCTGAAATTTCAAACTGCACGGATCGGGATGAAATTTGGATGGTAGCTTCCTTGGGCAATACCATTACCTGACAAACAGGTAATGGGTGGTCCAAATTTCGCTTATTTTTGCTGAAAATTCAGCCGTTTTCGAGATATTTGGCTTCAAAAAGTGACTTTGATTTTTCGCGTTTTCTCAAAATAATGTGGCGCGATCTATGGGAAGTTGTAGTTTCACGCTGTGTTCCGATTAAGGTTGATAGATCGCGCCACGTTATTTTTGGAAAACGCGAAAAATCAAAAATTCACTTTTCAAAGTCAAATATCTCGAAAACGGCTGAATTTTCAGCAAAAATAAGCGAAATTTGGACCACCCATTACCTGTTTGTCAGGTAATGGTATTTACCGAGGAAGCTACCATCCAAATTTCAGCCCGATCCGTGCAGTTTGAAATTTCAGAGTTATTCTGTATTTTTTAGCAGGTTTTCGTTGCGATGCAACGTTTCTATATCGCCGCTGAATCGTCGACATAACGCTGTAATTTCAGACTGCACGTATCGAGCTGAAATTCTCGTGGCAGCTTCTTCAGCCAAAAACATCATCTCCAGTGAGATGAGTTTCGACCAAAAATGAGGTTTATATGGCTTAAAAAACAGCCGTATTCGCCTTTTTCAGCTTCAAAGATTTCAGTTTTCAGCTGCCTTAATTTATCAACTTTTTGAAATCGTAATATTCGAAAATGGAGCACATATAGCTATATATGGAGCGATTTAAAATTAATTCCGTCGCATCGCAACGAAAACCTGCTAAAAGTACAGAATAACGTCGAAATTTCAGACTGCACGGATCAGGCTGAAATTTGGATGGTAGCTTCCTTGGGCAATACCATTACCTGACAAACAGGTAATGGGTGGTCCAAATTTCGCTTATTTTTGCTGAAAATTCAGCCGTTTTCGAGATATTTGACTTTGAAAAGTGACTTTTTGATTTTTCGCGTTTTCTCAAAATAATGTGGCGCGATCTATGGGAAGTTGTAGTTTCACGCTGTGTTCCGATTAAGGTTGATAGATCGCGCCACGTTATTTTTGGAAAACGCGAAAAATCAAAAATTCACTTTTCAAAGTCAAATATCTCGAAAACGGCTGAATTTTCAGCAAAAATAAGCGAAATTTGGACCACCCATTACCTGTTTGTCAGGTAATGGTATTGCCCAAGGAAGCTACCATCCAAATTTCATCCCGATCCGTGCAGTTTGAAATTTCAGCGTTATTCTACAGGTTTAGCAGGTTTTCGTATTCCATTTTCAAATATTTTCGAAATGTGTTCCAGTACCCCCACGACATACTGAATTTTTGAATATTTTTTCAAATATATGTGGTCTGAAATTTCAGCAATGTTTCGACATTTTAGCAGCGAAATAAAAACGTTACATCGCAACGAAAACCTGCTAAACCTGTAGAATAACGCTGAAATTTCAAACTGCACGGATCGGGCTGAAATTTGGATGGTAGCTTCCTTGGGCAATACCATTACCTGACAAACAGGTAATGGGTGGTCCAAATTTCGCTTATTTTTGCTGAAAAATCAGCCGTTTTCGAGATATTTGGCTTTAAAAAGTGACTTTTTGATTTTTCGCGTTTTCTCAAAATAATGTGGCGCGATCTATGGGAAGTTGTAGTTTCACGCTGTGTTCCGATTAAGGTTGATAGATCGCGCCACGTTATTTTTGGAAAACGCGAAAAATCAAAAATTCACTTTTCAAAGCCAAATATCTCGAAAACGGCTGAATTTTCAGCAAAAATAAGCGAAATTTGGACCACCCATTACCTGTTTGTCAGGTAATGGTATTTACCGAGGAAGCTACCATCCAAATTTCAGCCTGATCCGTGCAGTCTGAAATTTCGACGTTATTCTGTACTTTTAGCAGGTTTTCGTTGCGATGCGACGGAATTAATTTTAAATCGCTCCATATATAGCTATATGTGCTCCATTTTCGAATATTACGATTTCAAAAAGTTGATAAATTAAGGCAGCTGAAAACTGAAATCTTTGAAGCCAAAAATGTCGAATACGGCTGTTTTTTAAGCCATATAAACCACATTTTTGGTCGAAACTCATCTCACTGGAGATGATGTTTTTGGCTGAAGAAGCTGCCACGAGAATTTCAGCTCGATACGTGCAGTCTGAAATTACAGCGTTATGTCGACGATTCAGCGGCGATATAAAAACGTTGCATCGCAACGAAAACCTGCTAAAAAATACAGAATAACTCTGAAATTTCAAACTGCACGGATCGGGCTGAAATTTGGATGGTAGCTTCCTCGGTAAATACCATTACCTGACAAACAGGTAATGGGTGGTCCAAATTTCGCTTATTTTTGCTGAAAATTCAGCCGTTTTCGAGATATTTGACTTTGAAAAGTGAATTTTTGATTTTTCGCGTTTTCCAAAAATAACGTGGCGCGATCTATCAACCTTAATCGGAACACAGCGTGAAACTACAACTTCCCATAGATCGCGCCACATTATTTTGAGAAAACGCGAAAAATCAAAAAGTCACTTTTCGAAGTCAAATATCTCGAAAACGGCTGAATTTTCAGCAAAAATAAGCGAAATTTGGACCACCCATTACCTGTTTGTCAGGTAATGGTATTGCCCAAGGAAGCTACCATCCAAATTTCAGCCTGATCCGTGCAGTCTGAAATTTCGACGTTATTCTGTACTTTTAGCAGGTTTTCGTTGCGATGCGACGGAATTAATTTTAAATCGCTCCATATATAGCTATATGTGCTCCATTTTCGAATATTACGATTTCAAAAAGTTGATAAATTAAGGCAGCTGAAAACTGAAATCTTTGAAGCTGAAAAAGGCGAATACGGCTGTTTTTTAAGCCATATAAACCTCATTTTTGGTCGAAACTCATCTCACTGGAGATGATGTTTTTGGCTGAAGAAGCTGCCACGAGAATTTCAGCTCGATACGTGCAGTCTGAAATTACAGCGTTATGTCGACGATTCAGCGGCGATATAGAAACGTTGCATCGCAACGAAAACCTGCTAAAAAATACAGAATAACTCTGAAATTTCAAACTGCACGGATCGGGCTGAAATTTGGATGGTAGCTTCCTCGGTAAATACCATTACCTGACAAACAGGTAATGCGTGGTCCAAATTTCGCTTATTTTTGCTGAAAATTCAGCCGTTTTCGAGATATTTGACTTTGAAAAGTGAATTTTTGATTTTTCGCGTTTTCCAAAAATAACGTGGCGCGATCTATCAACCTTAATCGGAACACAGCGTGAAACTACAACTTCCCATAGATCGCGCCACATTATTTTGAGAAAACGCGAAAAATCAAAAAGTCACTTTTTAAAGCCAAATATCTCGAAAACGGCTGAATTTTCAGCAAAAATAAGCGAAATTTGGACCACCCATTACCTGTTTGTCAGGTAATGGTATTGCCCAAGGAAGCTACCTTCCAAATTTCATCCCGATCCGTGCAGTTTGAAATTTCAGCGTTATTCTACAGGTTTAGCAGGTTTTCGTATTCCATTTTCAAATATTTTCGAAATGTGTTCCAGTACCCCCACGACATACTGAATTTTTGAATATTTTTTCAAATATATGTGGTCTGAAATTTCAGCAATGTTTCGACATTTTAGCAGCGAAATAAAAACGTTACATCGCAACGAAAACCTGCTAAACCTGTAGAATAACGCTGAAATTTCAAACTGCACGGATCGGGCTGAAATTTGGATGGTAGCTTCCTTGGGCAATACCATCACCTGACAAACAGGTAATGGGTGGTCCAAATTTCGCTTATTTTTGCTGAAAAATCAGCCGTTTTCGAGATATTTGGCTTTAAAAAGTGACTTTTTGATTTTTCGCGTTTTCTCAAAATAATGTGGCGCGATCTATCGGAAGTTGTAGTTTCACGCTGTGTTTCGATTAAAGTTTCATAGATCGCGCCACGTTATTTTTGGAAAACGTTAAAAATCAAAAATTCACTTTTCAAAGCCAAATATCTCGAAAACGGCTGAATTTTCAGCAAAAATAAGCGAAATTTGGACCACCCATTACCTGTTTGTCAGGTAATGGTATTTACCGAGGAAGCTACCATCCAAATTTCAGCCCGATCCGTGCAGTTTGAAATTTCAGAGTTATTCTGTATTTTTTAGCAGGTTTTCGTTGCGATGCAACGTTTTTATATCGCCGCTGAATCATCGACACAATGCTGAAATTTCGGAATTAATTTTAAATCGCACCATATATAGCTGTACGTGGTCGATTTCCGAAAGTTTCTGAACTTAGTTCACGTGTAGTTCGACTGCGTAGATTCGATTAATTTCGTTTTCTTCACACTTGAACCTCCGAAGATGATGTTCATGGTTAACTTATCTGGAGTAGGTATATTTAACCAGTATTTACTCGTTATTGCTTTGACAAAAATGAAGTTGAAAATAATATAACAACTTTTATTATGCACTTCACGCGAACAATTTTTAGTAAAAATAATACACAGTTAATTTCATTCGTAAAAATAGCGTCGACAAGACACGGGGAAAAATGGAAGAATATTTTACATCGTTAACAAACGATTTGATAAAGTTATTGGAAAATAATACAAAATAACTTACGTACATTCTGGTTTTTCGTAAAATAGTATTAATTACCGTACCCTATCTACTTATTATAGAGTTAAAAGCGAACAAATTGATTCGCAGCTAAATACATTCGAATATAATAACAATCACAAAATTCGTAGCGTTATTAAGGTACAGAATTTGAAGTTTTAAAAACAATAAATATAGGTAATGAAAATAGAAAGAATTCATAATTATTCCTTTATGATACGCCCGCAATTGGTTGTCAAAATCATATAAAACGAATGCAAAAAAAAAAAAAAAAAAAAAGGAAGAAAAAGAAAATAGAAATATAAAATAAGTACAAAGTTTTAGTTTTTCATAGGTTGGAAGGAAAATATGATGTATAGGTACCTAAGCAGTATAACGCTACATAATTGCTATTAATAAATAACAATTTGAGCTTGACCACAGTAAACAATTACGTTAAAATATACTATAAAAAAGAGAAACAGCTTTCACATGAAAAATAATGATATAATACACCCTTGGTATTTTTTCAATTTTTTTTTAACCAAAATTTTTTTCGAGTTTAGCCCTGGTATGGGGGTTTTTGAGGTCGCTGAACACGAATCCGGAAACCATTTTCAGCGGCGGCTCTCGCCAAGCGAGATATGGCCAAAAAAAAGAGAAGAAAAATGGTTCAAAATGGGTCTAAATCGCGAAGTAGAGTAAAAAGGACAACAGATTCGGATTCAGCGTGAAAAATTACGTACAGAGCACATGTCTCCTGAAGAATTTTCAAAATCGTCAATTTTGGCCAAAATGGCAAGGTTAACATAACTGCATTTTCCGAGGCACGACATAAAGAAAAATTCAACAATACAGATTAAAGTTAAGCACCAAGAAAGAAAGGTTTACCGTTCATCACGCATGAAAAGAAAAATTGATTGCTACGCGGTGATGATTACAAATTTTAAAATCGTATACATGACTGAAAGCAGTAAGTAGATTATTTAATGAAAACGTGTTCTATCCGAGAACTTTCCCCTTCGGCTACCCACTAAATCTTTTATATCTCTACTAGTACATCTCAATTTGTAAAGAATAATATTTCAAAAGTATATAGTTGTGAAACTACGAGTAAAAGAATATTTGAAATATTTTCGGAAGGTCAAAATATTTCAACACAATATTTTGAACACATCAACTACATTTATTTATCATGATACCTATCTCTCATAAAATATTTCCAAATCTATATTTTAAAATGCTGTGAAACTATTTTACGAATACAAAAATATTTTGGAAAAGTTGAGAAAGTATTCCAGACAAAATAATTTCAAAATTAATTTTCCAATAAAGCATTCGTTTCGTATAGAAGCATAAGCTAATATCATAAAAATGTCAAGATACAGAAAAAGAACTGAGAGGAACTGACACTCGAGTTTTTTCCTACAGGCATCGGTAGTTTCTGAATTACCAACTGATTAGTAATTACTTAGGAATACATAGAACACATTTTCAATAAAATAACCTAAATACGAGTACATTTACAGAGAATAAGTACTCGCATTTTTTCAGGATTACGGATCCAGATCACCGATAAAAATGAAAATTAAAACGTTAAAAAAGGAATGGTTAAATGCTTTCGATATGTAATTCATATTCTCAATACTGGAAGAATTATAGAGAGAAGGAATTAAAACGAACGAGTAAACGAAACATAACAGTTTGAAACTACTTTAAAAGACATAATTGGGAAACAAGAAAACGTAGAAGAACCCGTCATTTGTAACGGTAATGGCAGCATTTTACACTTTTATCATAAAACTGGAATGTATATTTTTAAAACGTACGTATCTACTTTATATGTATGCGATCTAAATGTAAACTTGAAAAAGAAACACAATGATTAAGTACGCAATAAGCGGACAATAAATATCAAAATGATTGTTCGTCGACATTCACTGTTTGGTTTCTTCGTCGGTCATCGTCGATACCAATTCTGTGACCACTTTGCCAAGATCTTCTATAAGAATATTTTAAAAACAAAGAAAAAATTGAAACTACAAGCTGATAATTACTGCAGGCAATGTATTACAAGGTTAATAGTAAAGCTAGCAAATAATCACAGTACAATAGTTTCGTGCCGAGAAGATAGGAATAGGGGTGTGGGGGCCGGGCTGAATTATTTTCAACGCATAAATGATAGTGTGTATAAAAAAATACACAGCTATTTTCTCTTTTCTATTCAAAATAACATGCGTAAAAAATTACACCTATGTCAATCCATACTTTCCTAAATTAATACCACCCATCTTAAAAATATGTAAAAAAAATTACACATGAGGAATGACTATAATTTTTTACACATAATCCCTCGAATGAAATAATTTTTTTTTTAAATCTTCGCTTCAAAGCCCCAGACAATGTGTATAATTTTTTACACAAGTCATATCTCTAATGAAATGATCTGATTTTCGTGACCTCAAAAACTAATGTACAATATGTAAGAATTTGTTTTGGTCTTTTGCTTCTGACTTCCACTAAGTATATAGAAACAAATTATACTGCGATTTATCATTAATGCACTCACTTTTTTTTATAATTTTCCATTTCCCATTGCTGCGTGTTATGAAAATGTAAAAAAGAAGAAAAAAAAGAAATGTTATTAATGACATTTGTTAGTAAAGTTAAAAATGAAAACTAAACAGAACTGAAATTAATAATAATGCAAAGTGTACCTTTTTTAAATAACGTAGAAGGTACGAAAATAAAGAAGGAAAAAAAAAGAAGAAAAAAAAGTCATGCAAAACAGAGGATGATAATAAAGACACATATAATTAGAAATCAAGGTTGCATACGTTAGGCCATTATATCAGCGCATGATAAAAAATGAAAATAAAGGAAAACGATAATATTATATGGAATCTTTCTATCAGCTGTACGGGCAATAAAAAAATTTACTTTCCATCTCGAAGGGCTCAGACAATTAGTTGTCAACTTTTTTTTAGCATTAATGAACTTCACGTAGACATCTACATGTAATAAAATTTACAGATGATGAGATTCAAGGAGACAGCATGAACTCAGCGTATGACGGAACAGGTTTTTAAATTAATTTTTTCAATAAAATCTGGTAAAAAAAATATTGTTCACACAGATAGCCATAAGTTTCGCCATTAAATTCTGCATTATTTACACATCTTGAGCTTTTTAACTGACCAATAACAAGCATTATTTACAATTTGAAGAAAGTAAATCCCACCCCTCGTATTTAGGTAAATTAGCTCCAACACCTACAGGAGCATTTTTAACTCCGTTTTCACAAAGACTAATCAAAATTCAAGCAAAAGCGACATTACAATTGAAAAATCAACAACAGCTACTAGTACTACTACACAAATTTTTAACGCATGCAGTTAACTCGAGCAACAAAAATAATCGTCATCACACAGCACAAACACACACTAAAATCTTTTTGCGCAACTATAAACGGTGACAGACCTGCCATCAGATGTAAACTTCCCACATTGTGCACAGCAATACCAGAAGCACCTCCAACAACTGGAGGCGGCGGTGGACGGTCCAAACTACTATGGCCACTTTCCACCCACCGACCACCTAAACGGTTATGTAAAATATCGAATTGGTTAGTGAAAGTTGGAAAAAATTAGATGGAGAGGAGAAATACGATATAGAAACGTTTTACTCAACACCACCATAAGAAGGGTAAAAAAAATTACATAATAATGCTTTCAATTTTTACCATCAAGTTATTTCGTGATGACCAAGTTGTTGAACTTCTTCATAAAAATAAGTCTACATACAACAGTAATTTAAAATTATAAGCATCATCCTATTGTCAAAAATGATTAATTTTTTTTTAGGCGTGCTATTTCTGCCTTGAAACATTTATGCTCATTTACGGCTTCAGTCTAATTTTTGAAGGCTCAACAACTTGGCTGATTTATTTTCATCACACCAAAATAATCATAAGAGTAGAAATTACCTGGCGAATCGACATAATGGCCATTCATCTTCGCTGGCGAGTCGGTAGCCAGTTGGGAAGCTGTCACTGATCTCGTCTGCAGCGTTGGCTAGAGAATTTCAAAAAAAAATTACCATTAGCTATTCGTTCGTAATTATATCAACGATTTAATTGCATCCATCTCCGACAAATTTCAGAAGCCTTCGTCTGCATTATGTAACGGGCTAAATTTACCTCATCGAGTAACTGACGCAGACGCTGTAACTGAGCCTCCAGCTGACGATTGTGCTCTTCCAGAATCTGCATTCGAGCTTCCAGCCGACCTTTATGCTGGCGCAGCATTTTCGCTTCAGTCACCATGTCCACTTCGCCGGTTTTGGCCGGCAACGTGGCGCACGAATTACTTTTGCTGCCACGTAACCGTTCGTACTCCGCCTGCAGAGCGTTGTTTTCCTCCTCTAACTCTCTGAAAATCAAAAAAAAAAGGTTGCTCAAATTAATTAAGTAAAATTGTAATCGATTTTGGAATAGCGTAACTAACCGAGATCAACTAAATAGCCATAAAACGAATGAGTAGATAAGAATTTTTTCTCATCAACTACACATCTGACAGTTTAAAAATTCTCAAAGGTTTCCATCATTCTGAGAGAAACGAGGACGAGAAATTTTTCATTTCAAAAATTCAGAAAATAATAGCTGATTTTCTCAAAAACTTAATAACGATACACCAGAATACGAGTAAAATAAAGTAAAATGAAAAAAAATTGCAGCTGCAGTTGAATAGGTCACAAAAATTTAACACAAGGTAAATGGAATGTTAAACATCCAGTTATTTCAAATTCATATAATCGTTTTCATCACCTTTTTCTTGGAATACTTGGCGACTGCCACCAACAAACGAAATTTCATGAATACTTTTTAGATTACGGGAGAGTAGCAAAGGTCACTAAGTAATTTTTTAGTAATAAAAAATCATTGCTATCAATAAATACTTTGAAGCCTTACTTTATCATGGCCTCGAGTTCTTCCCTCTGATCAGCATCGATGGCAGCCATTATTTGCACGGGGCTTCTTGGAACTGGAATAACGTCACCATTTAGCGACTGGCAATACTGCGCGATTAATCTGTGCTCATCCTCGCTGTAAATTCGCATTCAAATTCAGATGCAATAAATCTCACGAGTGTGCGAAACCGACAATGCTCTACAGTTATACTTACGAATCCGGAGTGGAATTGCTGCGAGTTCGCAGCTCAGCTTCGGCTAATAGATTCGCGTACATTTCTAATCGAGAATGCATATCGTAAGGTCCGAGGGTATGCGAATGCTGAGGCGAGGGCGTAGGACTTTCCAGGGCGTCGCCTTCTAAAACCGTCTGCACCGGAAGATAACCCACTCGTGGATGTTTCTTGAAATAACGTTTCGATTTGAATTTATTCTTCAAAATTCGCGTGAAATCCCGCACATCTTCGCCGGATGTTGTCTAATAAATATTTAAAAAAAAAAAAATTAGATGAAAATGAATACAATGAGTGGGTATCAAAAAGTAATAACCTTCGTCCGACGAAAAATTTTGATAATATTATTCATTAGTCTCAAGTATCAAGACAGGAAGTTAAGCTTTACGATTATAAAAGGATATTATCAGTTCCTGTCTGAAAATCAAATAGTGGCGCTGCGCAACAATCAGCGGCCAAAGCAAAGGTAACTTTCAATATTATTTCAATGAGATACGGTTATTAAATATTTTTACAGGGTAGAATGACGATAGCTCTTATCTCGTATAATATTTTCAAAACTACGAATGACGTAACAGTTGCGAACTTAGATCAAAATTCCGAGGGGTCGCGTGGAGGGGGATTGAACATATTACATAATTAAAGCTTTTTCTATTTTTCTTCTTCTTTTTCTATTGGAGTTTCTCATGCGTCGTTTTCTTTGGTTCGAAGTGACGGATTAGACCACCAAACTACCCTCCTTCCCCTAAAACACTGTTGCGACGTAGTCAACTTACAATATAATATTTTTTACATCATAAATTTAATTGAATTTTTTATTATTTTTTTCCTTCATTTTCATCAGCTTTCCTTAAACTCACTGCTACTGGTAATTTTCATTTCTTATAACCAATTGTTTGCATGCTTTTGATTATTGAGTGGAAGATTGGCACTACGAAGTTCCCAAATAAAAAATAAAGAAAGGATATGATAATCGTTCTTCTTTTTTTTTTTTTTGGTAAATTACATAATTAAATAGAATAACTAAGAAGCCAAAATTGATAATTGATAATACGGATTAAAAATATTAAAATATTTCGATAAGGTAGTCCACGGTGAGCTTATTCGTAACATTAATGAATCAAGTCACTGGAGACTGTATTCTGGAATTTATAATCAACCTCATTTTTCTTGCACTAATGGTCACACATTGAGATATTGAAATCCAGTAAATTCAAAATAAACGAACAAACTCTAAAAAATAAATAAAACAAACTTACAGCAGTGCAATATTCCTTCATCGGGTGCGATAATTTATGCGTTTGCCCTTTCCTTCCAGAAAAGAAGCAGTTTTGGCACATATCGAAGTTGAAACACTTCAAGCAACGGTACCTAAAAAACGAAAAAAAAAAAATTCATACAGCTCAGAATAAATGTTTTCGAGTAAAACACAAAATGTCCGCGTCTTCGTGGTACCTGAATCCCTTAATAGGATATTGGTCGCAGATATTGCACCTAGCTGGATGATTGGCGTTCTCCGCAGCCGCCAGACGATGTAGCACTGGTAACCAGACCATACTTTGGGGTTCTTGCTGCAGCCAACTCAAGAAATGGACAGCCTAGAAGCGTAAAAACGAGAGCATATCGACGTAAATGATAAAATTCAACGAGTCGAGTTCAAAAAAGTATAATACATGGTAGCGGACGACTAGATTCTCACCTCGATCATATTTTTATCTTTGCCAGCTTTGGCGAAACAACTTCGAACAGAGGGTTCGATATTGGAGCCACCGAACGCTGCCACTTCTCCAAGCTGTCTGGGCAGCTGAATGCAATCGTGCAACAGAAGACCTAATTTTCGTTGATCGACCAAACGATTCGGATCGGCGATGAGGCGATACAAATCTGCAACATTCGAGATGAAATGTCAAATTACAAATAAGTCATAAATAAAATGAAACACGGAATTGAATAGTGCACTGAAAGCAATTCAATTTTTTGTTTTGTTTTGTTTTTCATAATGAGTCCCATCTTGTAACAATAATACAGGGACGGTACAATAAACTAAAATATAAAAAAACTGAAGAATTATCGGAACCATCCCGCATTTATTTTATAACCACAATTGATATTATCGTGAAATATAGTTCATAAAATACTATTAGTTCAATTGGACAGGAATTTATTCAAATCCATTCTGGGACTGAAGTTGCAGAATTTCTCCCAAAGAACAATTACAATATGCAGGTCAGTTCGTACCACATAATCATAACATGCAGATGTTGCGAATTTGCTTTTTTTATTTAGGAGGGCTAAAATTTCTTCGCCGATCACAAAAAAAAAAAACCTCGAAAGAAATGTAAAAATAAAAAACACAATGTCAGCTCTAGGGGGACACAGTTTTCCTGTCAGCCCACTAAAACCGCCTATAAACTATTCAAGAGGTATCCAAAAAGGGACCCCAAAAAGCCAATAAGACCTTCAGATGGAAAGGAAATGAGAACTACTACAACACAAAACACTCACATCTGTATTTCTCTTCCAAATGACCTCTGCATAAAAGTATGATTCCAACTTTGAAAGACAATACTCTCACCTGACCCGTTCGTTGGCTGAAAGTTAAAAAATAAATTAATTCTACTACATAAAAGTTTGTTTTCTTTTAATATATCGCTCATTTAATACAAGAACGTCACATCTCAAAATTTTAAATTTTTTTAAAAGTTAGACCATCTCAAAGCAGACATAAAAAAATTTTTTTTCATATATTTAACTCAAAAATTATGATTTTTTAAGTTGTGACGTTGTTGAATTAAATGAGCGATATGATTTATCTGGTGCTTTTGAGTTACAAGCACTTGAAAAAAAAAAAATTTAGAACTGGTTCTTACTATGTACTTTATAGCAGACAAAGAAATATTGATAATAATAATTAAGAAGTACACATTAGCACAATCAGGTAAATTATGTTTTTTTACTCGTATTACAAACCTGTCATAAACATTCAAAATCCAATTTATGATGAGATCAATATTCAACGGCAAATTGATGGTGGTCGGATGTTCGGTGGCTAATAATTCGTACAAAGAGGTAAGTATGGTAATCATGTCCTGCACGTCCAATAATTTATCATTCTGAGCTCGCAATCCATGACTGTCAAACGCTTCGATAGCCCGATTTAAAGACAGCAAATGCACTACGAAAAAGAGAAAATACGAATGAATAAAATGCACAATCGAAAATTTCTGTAGTTATTATGGTTCAACGCTATACTTCGAGCTCTGTACGATCATAATTTTGAAGTTATTTTCATGAATCTTCAATCTTTCAAAATATTCTCTTCAATTTCAAAAGGCGATGCCCTATTTCTGAGCTACACTTCTGAAATCTTTTCTCACAGCTCTCTCGAGCGCTAAAAAACTGCGTAGGTATTTAAATCTTCAATTAGAAAAATGTCAACTTACGATTCAGTTCTTTCTGAACAGTCCTCAGCTTCAACGCCGTTCTGTATGCTGAAAAATGAACTTCGTTCAAATCCGAAAGCGAATTCATAACCTGCGTCATTTTGGGGTGATCCCAGTGGGTGGTTTCGCAATCGTGACTGAAAAATTAATAAAAAATATACTTTACTTGATTGAAAAGTGAGAGAGGAATCAAATTTGTCGACTGTACGCTTACTTAATGTAATAAGGAACTTTATTTTGAGTCACAGCACGCTCCCAAGGTGGATCGACCGACTTGACGAGGAAATTCTGATTTGGCACAACTACACTCGATGGACCAGACTTGCCCACTTCTCTTATCTGTTTATATCGCTTATCCATGGCCGTTTGCAAATATTTCCACCTACGTAATCATCGGGAGGGGAAGAGAAAAAGACTGAAATAATGAATCGGCATATAGAAATCGATACATCACACGAGATCGATTACATACCGGCTATTTAGATCTTCGACCTTGCGAAGATTGCTCGGTGAAATATAAACATCGTTCGATGACAAAACAGCAACCTGATCGTTAACGTCTTCTAAACACCTCTGCAACGGACTCAGGCTTTCGCCAAATTTCTGCAATAATAAATTTGATATTACGTTCATAGTTCAGGCGAGATATACAATAAACTGTTCACAACCTAAAACTAAAGAAAAGGAAAAGCATGAAAAAAGAAACGTTAACCCTCATCTTTTTTATTAACAAGAGCATATGTAACATCTATAGGATGCAGAGCTCATTAAAATAAATAAAATCACAATCTCCATGATGAAAATTCAAAGAAAATATGTTATAAACCTTTCATTCCAAAAAGTCAGCAGGGGATACGTAAGTTACATGTGACCTCAGTTCTGTAAAGTAATATGTTAAAAAAAGTAGTTTTGGAAAAAACCAACTGGAATGTTGGCAATTCTAAGGTTAACATTACCATTTTTTTCCCAGCTACTACAAACTGACTAAGCACTTTGTGGAATCGGTGATGACAAAATATGTATTTTATAATCCTTAATCAATTCGAAAATGTAAAATTTTAGCCATACTACTTTTATGGGACTAAGACATAAGCATTTTCAAACATTTCGCATTGAACTCTTTATAAAACAGATAAGCAACTTTCTTAATTAAAACTGCCAGTATTTCGAGACTCATCAAGAATATCAACATGATAATAAAATTCATAATTTTTCGACTTACTCGTAATTCATCCAACAGTTCAGGAACTCGATTCGCATCATTTGGTGGTAACCAATTCTTTGATATGCACTCAGCTGCGTTCAACTTATTCGATACATCGTCAACATTTTTCTGGAACGAGTGCATTTTCTGCAGCAGGGCACAGAGAGAGAAAAATAGCGAACAAAATGTATTAGCAATCGCATCGAAATAACGGCACGCATTAATGATGATTATTGATAATAGAATTTGGCAACGTCAAATGCCCATTTTTCGAATTTGTGGAAAAAAAAACACGGTCAATCCGAATAACCACGAGGTAACGAGGGGAAAAAAGCAGCTCGTACAAAACACATCTTACATCACAGAATGCTTCTCGATGAAGTAAACCACCCACTTCAGAGCATGCTTCTTAAATTCATATGCCAAAAGTAATCCCCACTTTTGTGCAAATAAACTGCCTTTTTATAATTTTCTTCGGCGTATTGGTTGGATCTTTCTTTTTTCACTTCCGAATATTGTCACCGTGCCACGAAATTATATACACGAACGTACATAGGTACATTACGTACAACGTTTTTTTAACGCTAATGTATTACTACTTCATTAAGCACCATCCAACCAGAATGATGTTCAAAACAACACATACACACGAAGGTAAAAATATCATTCACTCCATCCCAGACGTTTTGGGATGGCACCCAATTAAAATAAGAAATTTTCATGGGCGCGTTTGAAAAGCCAGAAATTGGTAGTTCAAACAAAAATATCGATAATATTGAGAAACACATTGGACAATAATCTTATTTTTAGCAATAAAGAACATTTGTGAAACAGGAAACGAAACACATTTTTTGACAAGAACGGAGTCAAAAATGAAATTTTTTTAGCACTTCAATAAGATTTGCAAAAACTAGATTTATCCTTTTTTTTTTTTTTAATTTATTCATTTTACTTTACTGTCCCGTCTTACAGCCATAACTGATTAAGTCAGGAGGGGACAATAGAACTGAATAATTTTTTTTTTTGCAAAAAAATGTTTTTATAGTTTTATATCTTCATATGCACCTCAGTTTACTGATTTCTAAGTCCAACCAGTTAATAGCTTAGTGTTCAAAAAAAGAAAAAGAAATGCTTTGAATTTTGTATCAAGGAGGAATAATTTTTGATTTTAGAGGTAAGCCAAACAATTTTATAAAAAATGAATAGGTACTTAAGTTTCGATCTACCAGTAAGTACTCCAAAGTAAAACATCATGAAAATCAATGTTACCAATAAATGATGATAAAATTTTCCACGAAATAATTTTCATACAATTTTTTAGCAGTTAAAATTAAATTTTAGGAGTACTGGTTTCAAGATTGACCATAGCCCAATTTCACAAATACTTTCAAAAAATGATACAAAATTTTTCAAAATGAAGGATCAACTTTTACCGTCTAAAAGTTATTCTTTAGAATCATGACAGAAAAATATTTCAAGCTTAATTTTAGTTCAGCTCTACGTTCAAAAAAATTTTTCAATTCACATTCATAAAATGACGAAATTTTGAACGACTATCGTTCTTAAAACCAATCTTTGATTTTCAAAGCTTTGAAGAAAAAAAAAAGATTTATAGCTACACCCCTTATTTTACTTCAAATATAAACGAAAATTTGTAATAATGCATATTTACCATAAATGTTTCGTCCAATTTTCGCTGCCACTGGTCGGATCGGTCGAGGAGACCCTTCCATTTGTCGGTTAATTTATTCACTTCTCGACGAATGCATCGTGTCAGCTCTCGAGCTTGCTCCTCGTTAGCTCGATACCCATCATCTTTTTCTCCTGTAATGAAAAAGTGAAGTCATGCATTTGACACGAAGAGACCAGCAAAAAAGAAAGAACGAATCAAATAATAAAACCTTATTAAAATAGAAACACCGATGCTCGGCTAACAACAACAACATAAATCCAGGCCCTCATTCCTCCAAAAATTGAAACAAATTACTCAAGTGAAGATTAAGTAAATTTTACCATATTTTATATTGGTGTGAATTGTTTCAATTAGTTCAACTACGAATACACAGACAAACTGTGGGCTATGCGTAAAAGGTGTAAAATACTTTTCGGCATTAAATATGCTTTGGACGTAAATTTTATGGTTCCACAAATGGCCGCATAATGGTAAACGTCTGTTGGCAGAATTTCAAATAACATCGAAGTTTTTATTTATTTTGCACTTAGTTAACACATCCGACGATTTATTACTTCGCAGTTCGCACCGAATGCAGATTATATGGTAATTAATGAATATAACAGATTACTCCAAAATAAGGACCGAATTTTCGGCTGTAGAATTTTCATAAAATACGTCAAAAGAATCGATTTACGGACGAAAACTATGAACTTGAATAATGTAGGAGCATTTACGTTCAAAAATAGGTCCACTATTTGGAAATATATGCATTTGGCTGCAACACTCGAAGGTAGATTTTAAAATTTCACGATAAACAGCTCATCGGAAATATTTAATGACAGAAAAAATAGTGAAACTTCTTTTATGCAATACACACATGGTAATATAGATTTATTCACGAAGTTATTTCTAATTATGAGAACCAAACATTGAACGAATTTAAAACCAATATTTTTACTAATTTGTCTCAATACCTATACTATGACAAGAAAATTAAATGAAACGAAACTGGAAGAGTTAAATTTTTTTTTCAACTTATAAAACTAAATTGGAAAAAAATTTTTTTGTCAATATACTCGTAAAATGAAAGGAACGTTTAAAAAATACCAAACTTTTGAAAAGGAGAACGGTTCAAAATGAGATCAGAGCGAAACGAGTTCGACTTTTTTTTCTCCAGCACGAAAACATGAAAGTCATTCAACTTTCAAAGTTTGAATTTAATTTTTGAAAAAAAAACTTCCATTGCACGTGTAAAAGCCTTCCGGGAGATTGGCGAAAATCAAACAGAAAATAAACACCGAATACTGTTAAATTCAAAAACTTACTGTCAATGTCGTTTAGATCAGCAGGTAATGGTTCATTGGCAACGTATTGACGACCACTCAGAAGATTACTTTCGATAACGATCCGTTTGTCTTCCAGCTGTCGGCGGAAAGCTCTATAATCATCCTGCGCGAATAGAGAAAAAAAAAAATTAAGATCCAAATAGACTCTTTATCCGATAATGATAATTACAATGGATTAAAGTGGTAAAGTTTAGAGAGTCTAAAACTGTCCCACAGGAGCAGTAAATAAATACAAGTTTCAGTTAATTAATGTCTTAACATCTTTCGTTAAGTACAATATTATAATTGACAAAAAATAACTACTATAACATAGACAGTAATGAAAAATGAAAATAAGAAAATTGAAATCGATCAACGATCCATAAAGAAAAATATGATAAAAACCGTTCGGCGTTCGTTCGTCGAAAACTGACAACGACGCGCGTACATCTGTACAGTGCGCAGAGCGCAAGCGCTACGCGCAGCGTAGGGACGTTCGGTTTGAAATTTTGCGTTTTGTGCAGATTTCCGAATTCAGTCCCCGGGTGGAGTGAAAATAGAGAAGTTAACACATCAAAAACTTCCTTACAAGGGTCGGTCGTCGAGGAGAATGAAAAGGAGCCGAACGATTTAGCAGTCAAAAAGTAACCAAATTAAACCAAGAAGTTCATAATTACCAAAGCTTGTTGGGTTTGAAATTAGAATCGATGAACCCAAATTTTACCGACGAAGGTGCGATGAGAATAAAACCATAAAAAAAGGCCAAACCATAATACGAGAACCATGTAAATTTGCATATAATAGTCAATCTCTCAATACCTCTCCCCTTCAAATGCGTCCCTTTATGATTGAAAATATTTTACAGACATTACGGCAACATTATAAAAATTCAACCTTTTCACGGAAAAAGAAAACTTTTTCGTAATACATGATTGCAAAAACATTTTCAACAGCTTCTTTAAAGGGAATAACTAATTAATGATGAATTATAAGTCTAACTTCGCACAATACGTTAAGCATTATTATAATATTATTTTAAGGCATAAGGTAGCACAAATAATTTCATAAAACAGCTAATAGTGTAATCAGAAACTGATTCTAAGAATCAGCGGAAAAATGAAAGTATTACTTCCAGTTTATAATTTCACAAAAAAAACGAAGGAAAAAATGTTTTTTCGATCATTCATTGCAAAAAATATAATGTAGGTACGTCTGTTATTATCGGTAATATTATACTATTTCATTACAATGGCACTATTTTAACAAATACAATTTCATTTCTCAAAAAGCAGAATTTTTAACCAGTAGACAAAATGAATTTTTTAATCCACAATAATAATATCTTACCAACTGTTTCTGCAACGAAATCGTATCTCCACCCATCGGACCTAAGCCAGTTAATTCGGTGTCCTTACGAATGACCCATTCAATAAGCTCCTGTAACGATAATAATAAGGCATTCCAGTGTTCGGCATTGCTCTCCAAACGATTTCTGTAAATACAAATAGAAGAAATAGTTATCGACTCTCAGAACGGAAAGAATGGCGAGGGTAAAACGTTTCGAATTACAAAATATACTTCCAAAGTGA
This sequence comes from Parthenolecanium corni, assembly GCA_038050395.1. NCBI lineage: Eukaryota > Metazoa > Arthropoda > Insecta > Hemiptera > Coccidae > Parthenolecanium > Parthenolecanium corni. Next base: position 1,912,857 of record JBBCAQ010000002.1, read on the forward strand.
AATTTAATACAGTGGAAAGAAAATAAAAATAAATATGTAACTCAAATAGAAAAAAAAAAATAAAGAAGGATCGGTAAATGAAAAACTGGCTAGAAAAAAATTTTAATAATACGCCACACCAGAATAAAAGAATTGACTAACTAGTTGAGTGAAGTGCTGAATAAACTTATCAAGTAGCCTACCTATACGAATAGGAAACTTGAATACTGGCGTACAGTCTCATGACTGGAGGAGGTTTGAAAGCAGGAAAATACATACAGAAGACTTCCTACTTTTGTTCATCACGAAACTAATGCAATTTATTTATTTTTCTTTCGCGAATACGAAGCCCCGGATAGCGAAAACAGGCTTAGTCCACTTTTGAAAATTTTTCCGGAAGACTAAAAAAATGAATAATTTCTTTCGCGTCTATGAGCTTACATAAATTTTTGTTCATTCGAATGAAGATTTCAAGTAAAATAAAAAATATCAACAATCGGGCTCCACGTTTTCATAACGTTTAGGTAGTGAAATTGTCAAAAGATAAACGTTTTTCTTTGTTTAAATACAAATTTTTTAAAAAGACGAAAATAAAAAATTGGTGCTGAGAATTGGTGAATAAAAAACTTGTTCCAAGGGGTCAAACATTCTTCTTACGAGATGAAAAGACATTGCACTAAATAATTCAAACGAAAGAGGGAAATATTTTCTTTTTTTCGATAAGATAATTCAGGAAAATAAAATTGTAAAGTAATTGTAAAAGAAAAGGAAATCACGTACATTGTACAAAGATGAGACAATTTAAATTCAGTTTTACTGCAGCAACTTTGCAGTCAAAAACAGACTTTCAAAACAATTTTCGAACAAGAAAATTATACGTCAACAATTTCGAGATGAAACAAAATTAGGAGGTCAAAGGCTGCTTATAAAGGGAATTGAAAGAAAGTAGAGTGAGAAAGTGGGCATGAAGAATGGCCACAAATCAGTTGGAGAGAATTCATCATAATGAATTAATTACAAGTTAAATTCTAAATACATATCATAATTTAAAAGTTGAAAATGAATTTTCAAAGGATACCAAAAATAATGACAGACACTTCAATAAAGAAAAAGAAAATAATAAATTTGAAGAGTACTAATTGAAGATGTTACTCCATCCGCGATTAGAAGAGAACTGACTGACTGATTGAACAGAGGAAGAACAGGAACTCAAAAATAGACGAGAGAGCTGATGTACTAGTCACAGAGTGGTACAAAGAAACACCATTGTTCTCCAAAAATGATGATAATGATGATGGCAAAGAAATGATAAACAATGAGAAGTATTAAAGAAAGAAAACAACAACAAGAATTAAGCTGAATCTGGTTTCTCCCTTTTTCTTGGCAGTGTTGCCAGGTAGGGAAAATAATTATTACACTACTCAGAAAAATATGTTGAAAATAATCTTAATTTCCAACACTCGTGTTTGTTAACACACGTTATTAAAGTGGTTTTTAACTGGCCCAGGCTAATACCTATTTGTAAACCTCTCTATAATAATATTGCCATTATTGGAAAAAATTAATAAATTAATAACAATCGGAAACAAATTTTTTATAGCTCTCTAAAACATATTATGATTTCTTCGTGCTCTATCGAAAGTTAACGTAATTTTATGTTTTGACTACCACTTCCCCAGTCAAAACCTACCAATAACGGTGATAACGATCTTTCAGTTGCTCGACGAAATTTTGATTTTTGACTGGCCAGGAGCAGCAAGCATGACGAGATAATGAGCACCTTTTAACGATTGGAATTCAATTACCTTACTCTTATAGTTAGGAGCCAGTCAGTTGCATACAAAATGTGGCAGTAACGTGTTTGAAAAACTTTTTCTAAATAAAAGTGCACCATTATCATTGGTGGAGTTTTGATTTTTTTTCTCTAGCGAGGCCAAATAAAAAGACAGAACATTTTTCAGTCTGTTCCACAAAATTCTACATACGAGTACTTACATCTCTTTTCAGATTCAAAATTTTCAAATTTCTCCAGGGGAGGGAGGAGGGAACATGAAGAATGAAGTAAAATCTATTTATGGAGTGTTCCCGGTGTTTGGGCTTACCTGATAGCCATGCTTTTAGTCTTTAAATGGTGCCACCGTTGATTCATCTCATCCAGTCTGCGTTGAAGCATAACAGCATCCTCTTGACTCGCCAAACTGTTGAGCAGTTGCTTACCACTGGAGTTGAGCGAACTGAACACATCGCGATGGTTGTCGATCTCCAACTGAATATCCTACAAACAAAGGAAATCAAAAAATCGCCAAGTTAGAATTTCGTTTTTTTTTTTTTGAATAAATAAATTCTTACAGAAACAAATCCAATAGGTACGAAAACAATTTTTCTAAAAATTAATTCTTGTGTGACGCGATTCATTAAATGAAATCAACAATCGAATCTGAGGGGTTCAGTGAAAAATGCAGAAAGAAATACATTTCTCGAGGACGAATGAAAAGTATTTTTCAGCCAACGACGTTGGTCAAATTACCCATTCTCTTCCGTCCAGGCCCGTAGCTAAGGGCTTAGGAGTGCCAGGGCATATGATATTTCAGAAAAAAAAAATTTTCCTGAGTCAAAATAATTTATTTTAAATGAATGTTAACTTTATTTTATACAAATTTCACACAGGGCGGCGTGTCACCCTGGCATTAACGACGAGTCTTCTTCCTTCTTCTCACCGTGGCATCCACCCATCACCACTAACACCACTTCTTCCTATTCTTCTTCCTCTTTCTTTATCACCCCTCCCTTCTTCACACTTTTCCTGTTGTACATATAAGATAAGATACTCGACCAAGCCAACTAAAAGTCTAATGAATAATCTCAAATGAGACGCGCTTAGATGTCTCATGTCAGATACTGCCACAAATAAATGCAAATTTCAGTTAATCACTGCAACATAACTACAATAAATCAATAATGAAAATTAGTAAATTAAAAAAGAGCCACCAAATTAATGAAGAATTTCTTGATGAACCGTTCGATGACAGCTGACAACGCAACGACGCGCGCATCAGATTAGTCATCGTACGCGGCTCGAATTTTGCTGTTATCGATATCCATATCGATTTTATCCTTCGAATTGAAATTTCCGGATTTACCCCTCTTCCCTGCCGCGTTACGAAAACAAAGATGTTAACACATCCAAAATAACGTCAAACATTCATGTCGCCACTCGAGTGTGAGGTTTGAATTCACATCATGAATGGTCAGATGTGACCTGACGGAGTCCAGAAAAATACTATTCTTACGATTCAAGGCGGTTGTGACCCCTTCCCCCTGGACTTGTAATCAGCAAAAGCAAAGTATGCTTGCCCAAAGAGGTCGGCTCTACCTTTTCAAACGATTCTAGCTCGGCTAGGAGCCGGAAATTGATGTGCACGAATCGGGCATCCTCGACCGAGCTGGTGACATTGGTTTTGGACAGAAGGCCGTAACGACTATCGCGTCTGTGTCTCGCCTGCTGACGGCCGGGCCAAGTGTTTCCATCCAGTTTGCGTGCGCAAGCATAGAGCGTTCAGCCGAAGACCATTTTCGCGGCGCACAATTCGACCAACGTCCAGCATGCGACTACCTTCGCCGAAAAACCCTTTGAATCTGAGACTTTTCGGCACGGCCCAAACAAGAGATCCGCACAGATACGCCAACCGAGAACACAGCACTAGCACCGGATCACCGCTAAACGCTATCACTGGACGGTGGAATGATCGACGCCGAGTACACCGGTACGCGATTCGCAGATAACTCGACCAGCTCGATAATCAGCAACTGGTTCGAGCATAACCAGCACAAGCACCAACCAAATAACGACGACACCGAGCGCGGAGCAGCAGCAGCACAATGTATCGTGCAGTATATGCGATGCGGCACCACACTACAATGAGCACATACTCACGCCGAAATTCCACCGCTTCTGTACACCAGAAAAAATCGACGACCTGGCAAAATTTTTCTCTTTTTTTTTTTCACCAAATTACCGAACGAATCGACCTGCGGTGGCTATGCAGCTGAAATAGCAGAGGCAGCAGCAGCACAGGCACCGGCAGTCGCGCTGTATAATTAAATTGCGAACGCTAATCGGCTACCATTTACGAAACAATGAGCACCTATATAGACCTCTCTGAACACGTCCATAGGCTTCGGCCGGGGTACCACTCCTTCAAAAATTTAAATTACGAAAAAAAAAAAAAAAAACGAAAAAATGAAAAACGACCGAGTATGCCATGCCACTCGACCTCCCTCGGCTCCCCTGGCCTTACAATGAGAAAATAAAATTAATGGTTTCGCTTCGTGATGCGATCAGCATAATATGCGTCTTCGTCGTCGGTGCGTTTTAGAGGCAAAGACCAGCCTAATCGCTCCTCAAACTGAACCGAATGACACGACAAATCGCATTAAGAGTCGTGTGGGGGGGGGGGGGGGGCAAATTTTGGCAGTTCGAGAAGGGCAGAACAAAATCCTCCATTCGTGCGGCATTAGAAAAACCGGCGGTTCGGTGAATTAGGAAATTATTCGTCGAAAAGACAAATTTCGTGGAGACGTCTCATCACGAAAATCAGCGTTGCCCTTGGCCGACTTTTCTCGGTTCACCAACAACATTTTTTTCACACAAAGACAAAGGGTCCTTTTTGGATCGTAATAAAACAGGATTATTTCTGTCGATATTTACTTGTCGAACGGAAATGTTCACAAGATACTGTATAAATTGTGATTTGATGAGTAATTTGTCTTAAAAAGTTGTAAAATAAAAGTGTAAGGAGAAGAGTGATTTTTTCACACCTGAGGAGACCACATCACGATGATACTAGAAAATAAAAGCCCGTTTTTACTTCAACAGAAATGTCATTTCTCATTTTTCACACTCCAAATTAATGTTCATGATGCTCAACACTAAAATTCTACAACGTACAATATTTTTCGACCACAACTTAAAATAAGATAATGAGAAGTATGCGGGGATAATATCAACCTAACAGAACACATATCACACAGGAATATCATAAATTCCCTTAAATCATTCATTCTGTAACATCAAAGTACTCACACTCAAGAACGCTTAAATAAAACAATTATCGAATTTTAGAAAGTGCATTGTCACTGCATTCAATTTTCAATTTTTGGTTTTAATTTTGGGCAGCTTCTTTTGGTATCGAGCTTCTAAAATTTTATACACGTTAGAGAATTTAAAAATTGATTTTCGAATGAGTCTAAACTTTTTTCAAGATTGAAAAAGTGCTGAATATATCTAGAAAACTTGTGACGATAGCGAATTATAGTGCATGGAATACGCGAATGGTTGTAAAGTTTTTTTTTTTTTACTATTCACAGCTACCTCCACTCAAACCTCTTCGTGAAAACGAGTACGCTGGTAAAAAATGAATAAACTGACATATTGACAGTAGAATTCGTTCATCGACCTCGAGTTACATATTTTAAAATACGAGGAGGGGGCTCCATGAGACAGTTACATACATATCCGGTCACACCCGCGACCAAGAAATACGATTTTTTGGAGCAACGCAATTGGCGACGTCGTGGAGCACAACAGCAGATATACCCGAAGGTAAATCCAGAAGGCTTTCACAACGGCTACGAAGAAAATAAAAAAGATACCGGTCAGTGAGCAGTACATTTATATGCAACACGAACCACGATAAAGGAATCGCTGACATTTCTAAATCATCTTCGGGGGGTCTAGTAAGTGCACTTATTAGACGCTCGGCTTTGCAACTGGAAAGTTGCCTGTTTGAGACCAGAAACTGTCAATAATCATAATTCTATGAAAGTCTTCAAAATTAAGAACTGTTTGGTTTGGTTTCTGACTTCGGTACTCTTACTGCAAAGAGCTCATGCAGTTATAATAAATATATCTGATCACCGATTATATAATCTCCTTCTAGGGAGCTGAGTACATAGCCATGGAGCTTATGTTGACAAAATAAAAGAAATGATCAAGTATTTAAAAGGGAAAGTCATTCGGGTGAAGTAGGCAAAAATGAGATTTTCGGTCTTACTGATAGAGAATTCACGTATTTTTCGACTTCACTGAAAAATTATATTTTTTCACCCGAATGATCATCCTTTTCGCTGTCACGATCTAAGAAATCGAAACATTGAATATTATGCATACATTCATCCTTTGATATTTTTATTTTTGATGAATTTGGAAGAAGTAGGGGTAAATCCAACAAATACACGACCAATTATTCTTGTTTATAATCCTAAATTGTGTTGTAAGCTTATATATGTATTATGTTCTTTCTGAATGATAGTCTACCTCTACACTGACTTACACTAAAATGATTTTAGAAATAGGAATGAAAAGGACAAATGCTCGAATAATTCTCCAAAATTCTATTAATTTATCTCAATATCCCAATTGTAAACATGATAAATGAATAATGCCAAAGTAAGTCCATGTCAGGCGACCGTTAACCTATAATATTTTCAATTAAATTAAAAGAAAAAATGCTAGCGCAGCAAACCCCGCTAGAAAAGCAGGTTTTCAATCATTCATTAAACAGGGGTATAATGATCACTACAAAAAGTATACAGGCTTTACGATTACAGAGCCTACAATGGTACTCTTAAGAAACTTTATCAGCTCAATCGGTTCCATATTTTCCCGATTAGAAACTTTCAACTTCAAAATTGCATTAAAAAATCATCATTTTTCAACTACATTTCTCGTAATACGTAAAGAATTAATCGACCAATTGTCATGAGATTCACATCAATTGAGCAACAAAATGAGTTACAAAATAAGCTACAAAATGAGCACCAAAATGAGCTACAAGTACAAATTGAATTCAGTATTTTATATAAAACATGAAAAGTTGTATGCTTCAAGTTTGATTCGAAAATTTTTTCTTTCAAAAAAAGGTAATTAACCTTTTTTTATATACTCACACAATTGATGAAAAAGAGAATTCATCTTCGCCTTCACGACTCTTCGTGAAGGCTATAGCTATTTTTGGAATCTGGAGATCGTGAAACGGATAATACTATGTTGGTACCAAGTCTATTTGTGAAAGTCAGACCACATTTATAGGAGGTTTTCTATCGAAAACCTGCTAAAAACGCGAAGCCTAAAAAATTGTCAACGTCATTGCTACCAGCATGGCCTAATTTTCTATTAAAAAATCCCATTTGCCCCGTTCAAAATCTAATAACGGGCCCAGCCAAAAGATGACCCAGAATGACGTCGTAAATTCTTCAATTTCGAGTAAAATAAACGTTTCATTTACGTATGGAGAAGGTCTACTGATGAGACGATGAGATCCCATAAATTCGATTAGGTACTTTTTATAAATACGTGAAGTACGTGTAGAGGAAAACACTGCGGCGCGCACTCGCCATCTAAATTGTTAATTAATCGATGTCCCAGAAAAAAAAAAAAGAGTACCTAATAAACGAGATATCATATTACCCACATGTTTTAGGGAGAGTCGATGCACACAAGTACATTAGGAGACGATTCGACGATAAGGGGACAGTTTATTCATTTAACATTGTTTCAAAAAATTGAAATGCGGGAGAAGCTGAAGCAGCTGCGTAAAACAAAAAAACAAAAAACAAAACAGAAAGACCTATTTTCTTAACCCACAACACAGTCATCTGATAACAGTGTTCGACCCATTTGTCAGGCTGATCTAGCATTTTGAGTACCATAACAACACTTGAAAGTAAAAACAATTAGTAGTAATGTTTTTGGGACTTGAAAAGTTTTGGACTGGGACTTGAAAAGTTTTGGACTCGGGCTGGCGATATACAGAATTTAAGGCTGGAGATACATGAAACTGTAGTGACAGGCAGTTACACGGTGCTGGTTAAATACTCATGATTTTTGTTACCTACTGTAAATTTGCAAAATGGGCTAAAAGCATATTTCACCGTAGTTAGTCTGTCAAATACTTGAAGGAAAAAAAGGTAATATTAAATTGTACGTATCTATTGTTTGAGTAAAAGAGAATTTTTGAGGTAATAGTTGGCTACAAACCAGCAACTTTTAGTCACAAAGTCCAGTACACGAATATTCCATTATTTAAAACTGAAGCATAATAAGTTCTTTACGAACTAGTTTCTCCTTTTTAACATTCAACGAAATACGAATTAAATTGTACAATGTGAGACATAGATCGACTTTTCAACTACACATGTTCTTACTCTCCCAAAAAATTATACAAATATATTTAAAATTTTTGCACCGAAGTCTCAATCGAAGGGTTTGTTTTAAGAATGGCCCAGTCCAATATTTCTGAACACAAATTAACAAAAATGACGAATATGATAGAGGAAAATTCGAAATCTTTCTCACGAATAATGTACTTTACGTTCACATAATAGCTTTGAAATTGTCAAGAGACCAATTCTCAAGAGTTAAAAATATCAGAGGAAAAAAAAATTTTTTTTCACTCATACAACTCTTCAACGTTGAACACCAAATCAGTCAACTTCTAAATATAGAAGATTTTTTACTTTTTAGAGCGTTTTGCATTTCCCAACTGCATTTGAAAAGAAAAAAAAAAGAAAAAAAAACAAGACAGCAAACATTATAAGAACAGCTCTGTTAGGTATAATAAAATAAAGATGAATTACCAGGAGCTCGTCCCTCCAGCAATCCATTAAGTCTTTTTATGGCGGTTCACTATGTTCTAAAAAAGACAGTTTTTTTTAAAAAAAAGTGTATTGGATGTAAACCAAACGCCATAAGGCAGCAACTGGAAGATGCAAAATGGAAAAAAAAAAAGGATGCGAACTAATTTTTGCATTCATCTGTACGTTTTAGACAAGAGTTAGTTAAAAAAGAAAAGCACTAAAATATTATAAGGACGAGTAACCGACTGAGCTTGAATCTCGAAATATTTCCAAATGAAAGCCATTGTTTCGAGAAGTTTTCTCTCTCCTCGTGCTCGTTATAAGAGCATATACCTTGAAAAATCCGTATAAAAATACCGATCATTTAAAACAATCTGCCTTCTCATCACCACCTTGTTAGAAAAAAAAAAATCACAGACGAGTGCTGTAAATTTTTTTTACGATGATTATTATGAGAATATTGAATTTTTTTTTTCTTTTACCTCCTCATATCTAATTCAGCTCTTCTTTTTCATCGTCATACAAATTACTGCACTTTTTCTTTGCACCAACAAAACGAAGATTACCTCGAATAGCGTAACTAAAATAAAATCTACTCCGTATATGAATAGACGACATACGAGAAAATATGAAAAAAGCTGCTAATAAAGCTGAAATATTAAATTCCTGACCTTTGCACAATACATTTGAGAAATGAGTGAAACGTAGTAGATTTCTAAACGATAGCAAAATATGACTGAAACGTGGATACAACATTATAATACATACATTATTTAATTATAATTTCGTAGAACAGAACAATCACTCAAGTAGGCAGTATTTAGCTTGTACGAATTATCTGTGTATTTCTCCAACGGCTGGTACTATTTTCTAATATCTCCCTATCATCAATTTTCTTACCCTCCAGAAATACCAAAGCTGAATCAAAACAACAGTCCTGGTTTTAATTACTATTCGACACCGAGAATGTCAAAGATATTAATCGACAATAAAAGCCTCATCCGTCTCCCCCATGCCACTCTCAAAAGCAATGTCGACAGTCGACCATCATTTTGCTTTCAGACATTTGAAAGGCTTCCCCTGGCCAACCAAAATACTACACAGGAGTCACTTCAAATACCCGTGTCAAAATAAAGACATTCTTGGTTAACATACTGTAAGACGAACAAAACCTCAAGTCCTTCGCCTCTCTTCCTCATTATGACCCAAAAATGAAAGACCTCAATCCAGAAAGGAAGACGATGTACTCGTAAAAGTCGCCATACCAAAAAAAAAAAGCCTGTAGAGAGAGAGAGAACAATTTTGAAGAACCATATCGGCAGTCACAGATTCGTATTCATTTTGTATTGAGATAACCACATTTCGCTGGCACTCACAATACTTCCAATAAAATCGATTGGTTATCGTTTATATGAGGAAAGCTTCCCAACAATTTAGATGGAATTCAAAAACGGAAGTCGTTCAATTTCTTTATTATTTTTTTCCCTCCATTTCTGCTCGTCATTCTTGCTGCCACGAAAATAGAAGACAGCCACGAAATGAAATTGAATCATGAAAAGGCGAAGGTAGGTGTACGCCTTTGAAGTGGCCTAATTTTTTCCGGAATGCTGACGAACTACAGCCCTCTTAAATTTCGCTCTCAACTAAGTGTGAGAGAATTCACTGGAAGATGTGCGATTATTTCGAATGCCACAGAAGAGCCAGAGAAGGAGGAGTAATTTCAAGTTGATTTCCGCAGAAATTGTAAAAATTCCATAATTACTTGGTTATATTTTCTCGTCAATCTTCCAACAAATAAAATATTTGTTCGCAAGAACTACTGAAATTTTCATATTATTGTACCCGTGACCTTAAATGCATCCTACAAATATGAAATTTCGACAAATCAGGTTGTTTTTAAATTACAGCAGTTGATAGTGTAATAAAAAAATCACATATCGCCAGCATAAGTCCAAACAAACGTCTATAACACGCACTATATAATTGTTTTTCCTTAGAGAAGGGTGATTGATCATGGATAAAACTGGTGTCTCCCTATACTCATTCACTATTTAGATGTCAATCGTGTTATTAAACTTCTGATAAGATATAAAAAAGTACATCCCACTGGTGGCATGATGAGCTTCAATTTTGTGAATAGGCCAGCCCATATATGTTCGTAGAATAGTTTTCCCGATTTTATTGACCAGAAAACTGATCTTTAAAAAAGACAGGATTTCCCTGGGTAAGAAATTACGCATGAGTAAATTCTTATATGTAATTTTACGAGTATATATAAACACACACAGGTTACTTTTAATGGAAACACATTTTTTTTTAATTTTGAGTTTTGACAAATTTACTGGTGTGTAATTTTTTACACAAGTTATCTTGAATGGATTTTTTCCCCCTAGTTTGTATTTGCAAAGTGATGAGCGATTTCTCAAGGAGCCAGTACAACAAATATAGTTTATTTATAGAATTTAGATTCAAAATTCTCGACAAGTAGAAAAATTTTTACTTTCTTTTGAACTAAAGAGGAGGCCATAAAGAGCTGTGTAAAGAACCACACGTGAAAAAGTCAATGCCAGGCGCAACAACTGAAAATCGTAGATTTCGTATCAAAAAATGGAATGGAAATTAATTACATCGATCGATATTGCAAGAAAAAAAGATAGTAAAAATAGAGAAACGCAAAAGTAGAGGCGAGGAGGAAACCGAAAAAGGATGCTGCGCAAAAACACCAACTACGATGATAACCTGTGGGTTTCGTAACAGCTGTTTAAGGATTCAAGTTTTCTCCTGCAACGCAACATGCACGGCACGAGGGCGGATACAGAAATGTTACGAAATTAATCGTCAGTTTTACAAAATTGAGGCTGGTTCGAGAGGAAAATAAACAGCTCTAAGTCAGCAAAAAATCACCAGGCAGCATTTTTTATGGTCAACCCCCCCCCCCAAAAAAAAAAGAGCTTATACATAGTTTCTCTTTCCTAACCACGTCAGAGAGGTCAAATATAAAATGGTTTACAAAACATTTCTTGATTTCAGTTATAAACATACATTTCTTACGATATGATAGGGACATTGATTTTTTCATTAAGTTAAAATAACTCAGCAGAATAATTTTTTGGGTCAAATCTTCAAATGAGAAGAAAATTGAAACTTCCACTCAATTTCATAATCCGTAGGACCCTTCTTCTCCAAGGAAGTGAAATAATGCTGAGGCTTGGTTTATAATATTTCTCACGTGAATGAATACGCCTCGAAATTATTTGTATCAAGTCGTGGCAAAATAAGTGGTCATTAGCTATAAGGGACGTACCAAAATTTGACGAGTAATTTGGTTCTCGAACTAGATGCATGTAAGGTACATCAACCCAACAGGATATACTTGCTCTTTTACAATAAGAAACTATTTACCAACATAAATTTTTTCAATGTGACTTGTCAAGCTTCTCCACATCAAAAAGAAAAATTCGAAACATTTGATGCGATCACAGCAGTATTTGCTATTATAGATACGAAAACCACATAATGTACGAGTAGATCGACAGACATGGAATAAATATTCAAGTTTTAGGAATATTAATTCACTCCAAAAATTAGCGATAATTTAGGTAAGTTCTCCGAGAGAGTCAACCAGTACAAGATGAATACAACTTAGGTGCCCTTTTTTTTGCTATTAGTTCTCATTAGTCAACTGATCCTTTTCCATTTTCAGTTTTTTCTTCACAAAATTTTGGGGTGGCTACAGACTACAAACAATTTCGATTCCAGATAGCTTCTTCATTACGACAAAGTCAAAGCACGAGGACAATAATGTAGCCTTTTTTTCTCCAGCAATAACATTTGTGAAAGCCACGATTAGACCCACTAGGAGACGATCACAGACCACAATTACTACCCTCGTGTAAGTAAAACGTACAAGGAAAATCCGCCAGACTACGATGCAACAGATAGAACCGAAATCGATAAAGTGGTACAAACAACATACATTAGAGATTACTCTAGCATAGCATAACTTGCGATCAAACCGACAAGCACAGATAAGGCAGTAAAAGTAAATTGCAACGACAGTCACAATATGCACATAAAATATTTACAAGTCAATTTCGGATGCGGATCACTATCAAATGCGCCAGAGTATGTAAAAAAGTAAACAAAATCGGAAAAAAAAATCTAATATACAAATTAAACGATGAAAGCTTCGAATCTTAAATACAGTCAAGATGTGAAAAAATCGTAAAAAATAAATAAAGACAACGGAAAACTACTAATACTATGAATATTACACTACACTAGATCCAAAAACACAACCACTTTTACCATACTGCAAAAAAAAAAAAAAACCACCAACATCGTACTTTCCAAAAGCACCAACTTCTACTGTCATCAGTTTCTGAAGCGTACCTCACGTTACTATTGGTAACCGAAATTCGCAGATAAGGAAGCTCATATATACGTAAGAACTGGCACCCTATGTCGTTTAACGCAACGTGATATTTGATAAAAGCAGAGGGAAAAAAAAAAAGTAGAAAAGGAAAAACGAGGAAGAGGAAACACACATAGACCAAAATATAGGGGAGGAAGAAAGAAGAAAAAAAAAAGAAGAAAAAAAGCGAACCACTTTTATAAAATGGATTCCCCGTTGCAATTAAAATGTGAACCCAAGTAATTCCATAGTCTACACATAGACCTAAATGTATTAGAGCTTCAGTGCCTTCTATTTTTAAAGCCTTATCATTAAATAAATTTTCGACAGTAATAAGTTCGCGGAATGTTTTTTTTTTCTTCTTCGACACCACCGTTATCGAATTATAGTCGTATATGTATTTTGTAAGCTAACATTTGAGATAGCCTTGCTATTTTCAGTATACGTACGTATGCCAGTGTATATGTGATTTGAAGAAGGGGACTGAAGGGAGAGAGGTGATGAAAAAGAGTATATTCGAATTTTAGATACGAGATATGGGTCGAAATTATTCGGTACCTATTCTGCAAAAATTTGTGAGGTAGAACCAGGCTGTGATTATAATGATGTATTAAGAACACGACATTGTATTCTTTTTTTTTTTTTCACAACTGAAGCTTGATTTTCAGTCCTTCCCCATATTGGCCTATAGACCTCCTCGATCAGCTATGGTGAAAGGGTTTTAGCCTGATTCTTTTTGATAACAAGTCATATCATAAGAGAATATAGTTGAGTGAATTAAAAAAATTATTAAATATAAATTCTTCGAAGGCGACGTTCAGTCGAAAATTTGACCATGTGCCTGGGCCTCAAGATGAAAGGTCAAAATCAAGTCATTAAACCCTGTTATAGTATTTCATGTTTCAGTTTTTTATAAAGCAAAAAAATGAAAATAGGTAAGTATTTCATAAAATGCGTTCAAGATTAAACATACGAGTAAATTATTAGTAGGCATATTTTATGCAGTTTCAAAGTTTTTTCGACGTAAAAATGGAACATAATGTTATATTTTTTTAAGTATTTCAAAGTTTTTCTAAAAATTTTAACAATTATCTTTCTTAATACAATAAGGTCAAGTTCAAACATAAATTATCAGGATTTTAGGTTTAAAATTTTTTTTCAAACAGAAATCAACGTAATAATTATGTTGAACTGTTTTGAGTGATTTCAAGCTTTTCTTCAAAGTTAAATATACATATTTTTTTAAGAATATTTTCAAGTTACATTTTCACTTCAAATTGTTTGTTTGCCAAGTTTGGTTTAGTTAATATTTTTAGATATAATTGGTGGAATAGAGAAATTCATATTTCCCATCCTGACTCTTGGTGAAGGGTGCAGCTTTTTTTCATACTTTCTTGCTTTGATAAGAAAATTAGTCGATGCCCAAAACAAAAACGAAAAATATTAAACTAAAAAATATAGAAAGTTGACTCATTTAAAATGGTATGAAAGTTCGACAAACGGTGCCATTGTTCACGTATTATCGTGTATTTCATTTGTGTGCATCATATGCACCATCTTTCTATCATCTTATCGGTCTTTGGGCAGGTATTTTCGAGAATGCCTTCGTCTATTGCATCTTACTCTCGTCTTGTCTGTAATTTTCAATTTTATTTTCGAATGTTGAGTAATATAGATCCAAGTTATAAACCAGCGTTAAATTCTTTCAAGTGAAAGACTATTTATTCTCAACATTTTTTGTTCTTTAAAGTGTAGTATTTATTCTCAACAGCTAAGTTTTTAAAATCATTTAAGTACAAAAAAAATAAATAAAAAAGAGAAAAATAAGGAGCTTCAAATATGAAACTTTCTAAGCAAACATTCATGAAAAAGGATAGGGGGCATTAAGAAGAATAGTTTTCTGAGCCGTCGTCTCTCAAGGGGAAAAAACACAAGTCACAAAAAAAGTAGAAAACTCTCTAAATAACGGAAAAATCCTCAAATGTTGAAATATTGTCAGTTATTTGTACCACGTGCATACAAACGCTATCTGTTGAGTGAAAATAAGAAGTTTTAGCGTTATGGTGTACTTACAGAAATGAGGTCATCTTAGAAACTTCAAAAAGCAACCCACCGAATGGTGTTTGAAATTTTATCCAAGTAATCAGTCTCACTCAGTCTTTCACACTGTCCAAAACATTTGGTCCTCGGCAAATTCATCACTTTCACAAACCATTGCCTCCGTTTTATTCCAAGTACACAGTTACATTCGCACCTGAATTCACTCATGTGAAATTCATTGGCGCGATTTTACGCCCAGCCGAAAAAAGAATTTAATACGAGTATCTTCGCGGACTTCTGGGTCAAAATAGTAAGTTTCATATTACAGCTCATAAGAGGATCATAAAAATTATAGCTATAATTAAATCATTCATCATCGCATTATTCCTTTTAGGTTCAACGTAAGTAGAGAAAAAAACTAGTTTATGCAACGCAGCCATTGAAATTAAATAGGCTCCTGCATTCTTTATAGACAACCGCAATTAATCTAGAGATGAATGCAAAGAAATAAATGGTATTCGAGGTTTTACAATGTAGTCTTAATATTTATGATTCCTCGAATGACATGAAGATGTTCATAATTTTCAGCAACTTTTCATTTTTTATTTCAATGTCTAATCTTTTCAGTAAGTATTACAAAAAAATCGACAATTTAAAGTTAATCGAAATTCGGAGCCAATTTCAAAAAGTCAACGCAGAGAAGCAACAACAAACAATTCCAACATGTTATGTGACTTGACGATTATGTCTAACACTCACCAGTTTCTTGCAATCAAAATTAAAACATAGAAGCTCAATCAAATTACAAGATACCTAATTAGTAAATCATAAGACCATGCTTGTAGAATAATTTAGGTTTAATTGCGTTAATAATCACTTAGCCATGTGAAAACAAACTTTCAAAATTACATAAATAATACTAATAAAAAAAATACCGTCCAACTGATAGAGAAATGAACCGCACATTCAAGTACGGAAAAAGAAAAGCTGCGTAAGTCAGTAAAAATTCAGTTAAATTTTTAATAAATGCGGACTGAGACCAATGTACACAAATAATTCCCGAAGATATTCCTTCCCAAATGAAAAACAATTCCACGCGGAGTTATACTAGTTCTCAAACTCATAAAAATGCTTCACACTAGAAATTTCGTTTCCATGCATATTATAAAATTGTCATTTAAAATTCGATTATCAACGAAAAATTTCTCACTAATCAATTAGTAGGAGAGAGTTTTGAATTTCATCTAAAATTCGACTACCTGTTCCTTTCGCGTCTCTCAACAATCCAGGCACAACGTAGCTAATTTTATTTCGATCTCTTCTGTTTTTCAACTCGAAATCCACGGGGGACGACCATGAAATTTGAAAATTTTCGATACAGGTACCCGAAAAATTTACACAATTCACCTTCGACGAACCATTAATTCCACCAGTTTGTCAGAAATTTTCGGTCAGTTTTAATAATTTATGTTTATCAAATCCTCTTAAATGAACCAAATGGGCCTGCTACTCTGGCACTACTACAGATAAATTGTTCTAAATTTCGTATGAAACTGTAGAAAAAAAAAATTGAGCACACTCAGCAAAATCACAGAAATTACACGTCAATAAAAAATTATCATCGACACAGCCTGCACCCTCTGGCTCAACAATGAGCACATCGTAGCATTATAATTGGTTAGAGCCTACAAGAGGGCACATTCTAAAACAAATCTCTCCCCGACCACTTCATTTCACCCGTTTTCCTCTTCATCTTATAAAACGCACTTGGGGCTTCGACACTGCTTTCTCACAGTTATTATGAGGAATGTATATACGTAATTTGTATGAAATGCATCCAAGTTGAACGAGAAAAACAATAACGACAGCCCTGCAATCCATTTTCTACCACATTATTTCATCTTTTATACGCTATTATTATACTCGACAATTACTATCACTTCGGATATTTGATTTTTTTTTTTTCTATAGTAAAAAAGTAAACAGTGCTATGGAAAAAGAAAATAAGCCCCCACTTTTTGAAATTTTACAGGAGAGCAAAAAACACTTTCATGTCTTATGATCTTTCTGCATAGCATCTCAGCCTCCAAGTACAATTTCTCGGCGATCGTTGTATTTCGGCACATAATATTATTTTTACTGTAGAAAGGCCTCGATGTATACATTTGACTCCAGAAAAACGTAATATTTGAAAGAAGTAGTCTCGCATAGCATTATTCTAATATGAGTGTGTTTTATAAAATGGAGAACTCAAACAACATGAGTTGGGCTTTCATTTTGTCATCAATTTTTCTCTATATATTATGTACATCTATGGTCCCTAAAAAGTATAATTCTTATAAATCGATGTCCTGATAACATTGTATTATAAACTCTAATTATAGTCCCCATTCATGTACAAAAAAAAACCATACAAGTATACCCTTACAATTTCTGAGCACAAAGGCTACGAGAGGGCCTTCATATATGTTTTCCCTGTTTCACCAACTGCGCAGCACATCAAAACACTTTGATCTTTCCAGCATTAAAATTAGTTCAATTAACTTTCGTCTTTCCTAAACTGACAAAGAATCTTATACGTCCTTCTAATACCGTATTCAGACTTCAGACCTTTACACCATCTTCAAGCAAGCCATCTTTAACATTCTATCCTCTCGTAATGCATTTTTTTTTTCACAGGCAAAACGTTCATTTGACAACAAATATTTAATATTTAATTTGAAAAGCGAGGTGAAAAATTAAAAAATAATTGTAACGTAGTTCGGAGAGAAACAAAATAAAGTCGACAATACGTCAACAAACCTGCGAAAAAAATACAAGCTCTGAGGATCTTCATTTAAAATGTTTTGTTTACTAATTACGAAAAATGCGACAGAATGAAAAATTTTACACTTTCCCCGACAAAAAAAAAAAAAAAAAAAAATAAGAGGAAAGCAAAAAGAATAAAAATATTTTGCAAAATTAATTATTGCACGCTTGTTCGGTAAGGTGCAAAGACTACGACAACAGTAATTAATTCTGGTCGTGGTCTACAATACATTTTTTTACTTAATAGTGTTTGACTTCATAGAGAGAAAAAAAAAAGTACGAGAAACACAAACGTACCATCGTATTCAAATTAAATTACACTACGGGGTGAGTTTACATAATTTGAATATTCGCCACTTCTACACGCGTAGTGAAGGCGTACGTTTGAAATATATTCCTTCAGGAGCCGGAAAATGAAAATGAAAAAAAAAAAGTATCAGAACTAAATAACTTATACTGTATAGAAAAAGAAACCCTCATCGTAACATCACTTTCTGAAATAATTATGATCTTAGAAGTACATAACAAGGCTGCAAATAAGGTCAACCTTCCAACTTTCAAATAAAATGGCTGAGTAGAAAATTGAAACAAACTCTTATTGAAATCAGGAGCGCCACTTTTTGTAAGCTTCAAATTTTTTCTATGACATAAAACTTATTTAATAAGGTATGTTCCTGTACTATCATTATAATATGCGGATACTACCAGTAAGAAATAAATTAAAGATTCTACCAGAGGCGACTGATTTTCATTTTTACAAGTCCTACCGACACTTTTTAAAATTCAAGTGAATGAACCAATGTTAATCATTAAAAATTACAGCGCAGCAAGCCTCGCTAGAGAAGCAGGTTTTCGATTGATAATATTGAGATGTCATGAACCACATAAATTTTAGGATTTAGGATTTTGTAAAAAGGATAGGGACAGTTTGCCCTATTTTTTTAAAGCAAAAAGTCACAAAAAATTATTTCCAAAAGACAATTTTCTAAATGGCTTTCGCGAAATACAACCAAAAAATGTTTTCAAATTCGAGACATTATTGGGGACGATTTTCTCAAGTTTTCAACGGTTAAAAATTCATCGCTTTTTGGCTACATCAAGCTGTCTTAGTTCTTCAAAATTGATCGAAATAAAAAACAGACAGAACTTTGAAAAATACTATGAATTTTCCAATCAAGCTTCAGCATAGACGAAAATTTCAAAAAAAAAAAAAAAAAATGATTAACACAAAATGTGTAAGAGATTATTAAAAAAGGTTCAAATTTGGACAGTGCTCCAAGCTCTAAACTTCTACAAATTAGAGTCAAGTGACTGATAATTACTGAGGTCTAACTTGTCATACTTGAGATTTATGGTAGGTAAAATACTTCTAGAGTTCAACTCATTTTTCTTTCAAGAGCTGATGAGCCAGAGAAGTGAGCTGAGCTGCTCAAGAAGAGCTGTTAGCTCGCCTGAAAGGTCCAATTTTGGTTCCTTTCTTTACATAAAAATTTGGGCAATACTCAAGGTTTATAGATTTTTGAAATTGAGAGCTAAACAGCCTTACGGAGGCCGATTTTCCAATAGTAGTTACGAAAGATTAAAGAAAAAATTAAACTAGCTTTTGTTGATAGAATTTCTATGGAACCGAAAAGAAAAATAAAATCAAAATTGCTAATATAAGAATATGATGAAGCTCCCAATGCAGGATAGATTTTATCAAATCAGTGGACATTTTTCAAGTCATTCTTCTCTTTCTTTTTCAATATTTTGAAATGTTCCAATCAAAACTCCTGATAAAAGGGAGATTCGAAAACTGCACTCTCAACCAATAGAGAAGATAATTAATTTCCATCAGTATTGATTTTGTCAATCAGTAAAAAATATTTTAGTAATTAAAAAGCACTCGAAGCTTTTCGTGACAGACCAGAGACGAGCACCGCACTAGAAACTCGAAATATTGCTCACAAAATTTGACGACCAATGTGAGGGAAAGGCGGCTCATAGACAAATTTAGATCCAAAATACGAGTATACATTTTGCCAAACGACCAGGACCAAAACTGCAACATTTTCCAACTTGGAGAGATAGGCGACGAAAGTAACAATCCTTCATCTCGACTTTTATTAGCAAGTTCTTCTTTTAATATTACTCGTAATTTAAATTAGCACAATTTGTACCTCAATAGATACTTCATTAAGCTCAGTCTGCCGGATTCTTTCGAATAATGAAAAGCGCCAAAATGGTGGCGCAATGAGAGGTAAACGTTTACACGGAAAAAACTGAGTGCAATCTTGTCCACGAGAAGGGGAGCGGATGTGTACAAAGACAAAAATAACAGTAAAAAATAAATACACTAAAAGTGATGAAGAAAGGTTAAAAACTGTTCAGGAGAAAGTTTTGCTCGCGTATATGCTCAGCATAGATGATGATACAAAGAGAACAATACCAAAACACCGAATCGTTCGCAACAAAAGAATCGCAGTCTCTTTCTTTTGCTCCTTTTTTCCTGCACTTTTTCCCTCCTTTTTCACAACTCTTTTCCTTTATTTTAATTTTTAAGAGCTTACAACTAAAATAAAAGCAACATAAAGAGTGGCTTGACATCTCCAAAGCTGTGTCCTAGATAAAATACAGAGGTACTCTTCACAGAACAACGGCTCAAGTTCAAACATACCCTTTCCGCACCTTTAATATATGTACACTGTTGTTTTTCCCTTCTTATCTTTCAGCCAAAAGAATTTTTTGCCATTTTTCCTCTTTTTTCAACTTTTTTTTTTTTTCTCTCCTTGTCATTAATGAACTTTGCTCGTAGCTTATTAATCAGCACAGCTTGTCTGGATGCGTTTATGAAGCGAAGAATACATGCAAAATATTGTTCGGTGTGCGCGAGAATCGATACTCTAAAATCTTTTTGCACCCCTTTCAGCCGGTTTTTTTTTCTTTTTCTTTTTCTGATTCAGTACTCATTATTGTTGATGAGACGATAGCTGGCGGTGTTATAGGATAGGCAAAGAAACTGTTTTACAGATCGAGTAAGACTAAAAAGAAGAAAAAACTGCGAAAATATCTTTACACTTCGGCCGAACATTGAATATAATATATTTTAAGTACATACGTAATTTCAATACAGAATGTAAAATGATGGTAGTAGCTGAATATTTCATCTATTGGAATTGAAATTCAATTTTGAAGGACCACATTATATTTTGCCCATGTTTTTCGAATCATTTTATAACCAAAAAAACAGCCAGAAATGAGCCTGTGCGAATATTTTTTCGCAAAATTACTCGTAGAACATTTAACTGGAAGAAGGAGGCCAGAGACAAGACACTATTTTTCAATCATCCGTCAAATAGCTTAAAAATATGATTTATATCGAATTTTTAAGTCTGAATGGCACACTTTATTTTCTTTTTCTTGCACGTGGTCAAGCTTGAATATTGAAAAAAGTCATGATGATATGAAAATCTGAATTCTTACTTTCTGGCTAGTGACGGACACTTTTCAAAATGATTTTTTATCAGCGATATCTATGCTCTGTTGACAAAACCACCCAATACTTTGAAAATTTTGCTATCATTTTAAATTAACAAAAAAATTGTGGCACTTTTTGCGCTAAGTGTGTCCCCCATAATTGACCACTTTCCTCTAAGAGTGAAGTCCACCCGTAACGGTTCTTTACATGTAAATCTATTTTAGAAAAAATTTAAAAAGTTAAGCTTATCACTTTTTTGGGTTCAGTAATCTTGGGTGTAAAATAGATGAAAAAAGTAAGTACTATGTTCATAATTACGCCAACTCGAAACTCTGCCTTTCATTTTTTTACAATTTTGAAAAGTTTGAAATTTTCACCTTCAACCTCTGCACTCTTTATCTCGATTGAGCTGGCCTACCTTTTAGCGGAATACCGCCGGCATTCTCTATAGAGGGCTGAACGCGATGAAAAATAAATTCGAAGAACTTCGCGTAAAAGTAGAATGCAGAGCACCCACTCAACCGAGAGGCCCAATAACTGAAATTTAAGGGCCTGCGGGGAAACATTACACGAAAAACCAACTAGGTATAGAATCCTCGCAAACAGGAAAACACACCATTTTGTGTCCTCCATTGCGTTTTAATTACAATCATCGCCCCGACGGAGGTCATTGATTAAATAATGCATAACTCAATCAGCATCCCGTTAAAAAGTGGCTTCAATTTTTTGCCCCCTCCCACGCACGGTGACAAATTTACTTGCCAGAAAGCTGCTCTCGTGCAGAATAGAAAATTACTTTTTTAACCCTTCTGGAAATACGAAAACACTAAATGACAGCGTATAAATAATGAAAAGTGTATACGTCTTTTCTCACTTTCTGCATTGTCTGACTATATCTATCTCGCTTACCTACCTCCGATATTTCTCGACGACAGAGTGGAACAGATAAATAGGAAACACTTGGGTCTTTTCTATCATATACCCATATATTTTTTTTCTTTTTCGGAAAACGTGTGAAAAAAAAAAAAGCAATTACAGTAGAAAGCACCGGGCCAGTGAAAGTACATACAAAATTATAATACTGGCTATTCGATTTTGCAAAAATAAAATTCTTAGGATTTTGGAGGAGAGAAAATTTTCTGAATTATTGACTGGAGATGCTATTTTTATTCAAATCTCGAGTGCTGTGCACACGAAATGTAAACGATATATTCATGTAAAAGAGCATATAGATTTCACGAAGTCGTACGTAAATATAATATCGTATTTACCACTCGACCGAAAATTTTTCGATTTTTTATTCAACTTATGTACCAACAGACCCCCTCCGCAACATCCCTACTCAACCTTTGCCATCGGATAAACGTAATTCCGCGAAGAGCGTTTTAACTCGTAGAAAATGTTTTCGAATTCAATTTACGCCTGCTTTTCTCCTCGTCATTCTTTCAATTTCCCAAGCCGGTGACTTCTACGGGATGGCGCGACAAGGGGAGAGACAGTGATTGTAGGAATGAATTTCTTTTTGAATTATATCAAACGTCTACAGTAATGTCCAAAAAATATACTAAAAAGTCAACATGTTATAACTAAAAGCCGGTTGAGAACGTGAAATTTATCCATGATTTCTAAAAAAAACACAAAAAAAATACCCGAAGAAACAAGAACTAACGAAAACTGAAATAAATTAGTATCTCGCCCTCCCCATAAATTTTCTATCATCTGCTTGGAGAGCTTCAGCTCTTCGAAGCCTTTTAAGAAGACGTGGATATGACTTTTGGACATGATAATTCCACTTCATAAGCGACCATTCCACTTACACCCCTGTGTTTCTAAGCATTTCACAGTTGGTGAAAGCGAGATTTTCGAGGTTCATCATGTAACATGGCTATTTTCCTTCTCCGTTTACTTCAGAAGAATATTAAAATATGCAACCCAGTCTGATTCTCACTTTGACGTACCCACGTTTACTCGTATTTTTACGGCAGAAATACAAGGCAAACAATTTTCAATTAGGTTACATATAAAGAAGTACCAACTCGACTGAAATCTGTTTTGCAAATGAAACTTTTTCAATTTGTTTCAACTTTCTTTTTCGAAATTCTCTCTGTTTTAATCGCAAATACGGAAAAGCTAACATTCTAATCCAGGAGACCCCTGCAGTTATGTTGTCAATTAATTTCGTGCACAGAATAACGTATGAGAAAATTCGGCGAGAATAAAGAGAGTAGAAGATGGTTTCCCATTCTTATCAACGTCATCAAAACTCGATTGACGATCGTTACATTTTCAAAGACAAAATTGAGGGAATGCGTCTTGGAACGAGAGTATCGCATATCAATAATACCACAAAAAATTGTAAAGGCTACAAATTAAAGAACAAGTTGAACGGCCAGCTGTCTATTAGCCAAGTAAGGAGATTTTCTTTACATTTTAAAGATTTGATTGATTGTAGCTCACGAACTATTCAAATTAAACAATACATAAAACTTTTTTAAACTTTTCAAAAACTGGAGCTGCGTTCTCACTTCCCACATAGGGCAAATTACAGTTTCAAAGGACGTCATCTTTAGAACCACAATTTCCACGCTTCTCAAAATAAAACTAGTCACACTGCTATGGGCGAAGAAAATGAGAAAAAAATCACACAGCGCTAATTCATCCAAATCCTCATATAGGGTAAACATCAAAGTCCTCAGCTGCGATATTACAAAAATATACGAAAGAAACGAAAAAAGTAAATCAGCTCTCAGCGAAAACCTTTTTCCGACAATATGTACATGTAAACCGAGACAAACAAAGTATTCTATTACCTTGGCAAATCGTTCTTGAGTATCCAGTATGTCCAGCAGCAAAGAAACTTTCTCAGGAGTCATGTCGCCGTTACGGTAGCAGGCGAGTAGCTGCTGCAGCGCCAAAGAGGCGGCTTTAGTTGGCAGCGCCGAAGGCGTTAGCAAGTTGTGGACGGATGACATGCTTGAGGAGCGTGACGAGTACCGACGACTCTTGCTGTGGCTGCGCGAGAACAGAGGCAACGATAATCGGTTCCTAGAAGTCCTGGAGCCCGACCCAGAAGCGCCATGACGGCCATTTTGGCGTTCGCTGAGCATCTCGTAGGACAGCCAAAACGCGTAGTCTGTGACCAGTGGACTGGGAGTGCGATTAGTGGCCGCTTTAGCGCTCGCATCGTCGCGCACCAACGGTGCCGGAAAATCAGTCGGCCGCCTGGACGGATTGGTGGACAGTTGGCGGCCACTGGCCACGGTCGGCGTAGAGACTACCTGAGGTTGGTAGGCGACCAACGACGGCCGCTTGGAGGCACCTGCGTCTGTTCGCTCGTCATGCAGGCAGTACGTGGCAGGGCCCGGGCACGATGCGGACAAGTAACCGCCGAGGCGGTCGCTGAAAGTGGTGCCCGGCGTGCACAACGTCGTCGAGGAGGTGGCGAACAGCGCCGACGATGCCAACGCGTCAACCGAGTGCCGGCACGCCACCGGTAACGAGTCCACGCTGTGGCACTGGTCGAACAGCGGGCTGCTGGTCAGCTGGCACTGTCGACCAGCGTTGCGCAGTTGGTACGCGGGCTCGTATATCGACTGGCCGGACGAGGAGCTGTGCCGATGCAAAGAGTTGGGGTTCGATGACGAGGCCAGCGGCTTCTTCTTCTTCTTCGAGGCGATCCGCTGATGCTCATCCGAGCGTGTGCGCAATAGGCAACCAGCATCTTTACCCAAATCGTTGGACAGCAAACTGCTATCGCTCTTGGTGAAGCGGTTGTCGTCGTCGTCGTAATAGACGATGATATCGTCGGCGGGCCGTCGCACAGGCAGCGTGGCGATGCTACGAGGCCGCTCCTTACCGCCGAAGCCTCCGTTGGTTGCGGCGCCGACGACCATGGCGCCGCATCGGCGGCCTGCGCATTCGATGCTACCGGCGCTGCACGAACCGACTGCGCTCGCGACCGCACCGTTGCGCTGCGAGCGCACGCCCATTTTGAAGCCGCCGTCGTCGGTGTCCGTCGAGTAGTTCGCCTCTTCGGCGGCTTCGCGCCGCGTCTTGCGCTTCGAACGGCGGCGAAAGAGGTGGCGCGGCAGGCGCAGGCTGTTTTGAGACAGCGAGCGACCGAGCGCCCATTTGGCGAACCAGCGTTCGCGCCACGTGCCGCTCTCCTCCGGATGAGGAGGCTGCTCGCTGGTACCGGCGTCGACTCCAGCGCCGCCCAACTTGGAACCCACGTGACGATAAATGGACGACGCAAGATCCGGCAGCTTTCGACGACGTCTACTGTGGCCCGCCGCTGCTGTCGGCTCGCCCATCAATGCATCGGGCAGCGCCAAACGCGGTGCAGCCGGGATGGCATTTTGCTGCGATGGCCTTCGATCATCGACGGAGGTGCGCAGTACAGGCGAAACCGCAACAATTGTCAATAATAAAGATCAAGGTTTTGAAGACGAATAAGTAACGGCTGGGTAATGAAGGCAAGATAGCGACTGGGGACATCGTGAGGTCAACTTTTTGGTTACACGTTCACCTCGGCAGGGTCAAAATCACCAAAAACAGCCTAAATTATCAAATCTAGCGATATAAGTGATGTATGTGCAGACTGCAGACTAAAATATTAAAGATTCAAGAATAAACTTTTTTCGGGATAAATTATTCAAATCTAGTTATGAAGGCCTTCTTAGTATGATATGGACCAAACTCAAAGACGTTTACCTTCCACATAAAATTTTCAGTAGAGATATCACAGAGTTTAAATTATAGTTTTGGATATTAAGCCTGATTTTAGTAAAAAAAATTTTACGTTGTTATGTCATAAATTGAGGAGTATACTTATATGAAAAGCACAGCTAGTGCAAACAATTCTGGGAAATCTTTTGTTTCAAAACGTACCTTTCCTCCTTTAAAAATAAATCCCGACTCGTGATTTTCTGATGATTAATGCAACTCTTAAGACTCTATACGCATATATCAGTTTGAAATGCTTCAGTTGCAATAAACTACTGGAAAAATTGCCAAGAGTCCATCATAATATTGTACGAATGAACATAATATCCATTACAATACTTGAAAATGTAATGCTAAAAATATATTAATTTGGGTTCACATCTATAAGCTATTACTTTTACGTTATGATGAAGATCTACTGTTCAATATAATTTATCAGATTGCTTTACATTGTCGTAATTTTCCAACTACTCACAAATTAACGTTAAATATCTTCCCATCAAAAAAAAAAAATCAAATACTTATAAGTAGGATTGAATTTAATACGATCCAGGAAAAGGTACAAAGAGTGAGCGCTGAGCAGAAATAGTTTTCCTGACTTTGATAATATCGGAAAGAGGATACTTACCGAACCAAAAGAAAGAAGAAAACCAAATCTTTAAAGGTTAGTTATATTAGTTTCATAGTTATGTTGTTTAAAAATTGGTACACTGAGAACATTAAATCTGAGAGAAAAATTATCCATTTCAAAAAATGGTTCCTTCATCACTTTCAACCTTATTTTTCAAAAGGATTTCACCAATAATAAATCTTCCAACCCGCAATTTTTAAAATGATATATCAATACCCAATATTTTTTTCTCCGTAAGAGTTATATGTACTTTTGACCGTTTTCAAAAATTCAAATTCTTAAATTTTCAGAATGAACAGAAATTTTCTACTTAGAATAACGCAGTCAGACAAAAAACCGTACAGGGTTATTGTCGTAAATCCCTACACAGATATGTTTGAAAAACTCGAACTTTTTTTTTCAAGTAAATTCGAAAATGAAATTAACAAAAAAATTCTATTCTATTTGCCAACTGATTGTACCTTTTCTTGGATGGTAGCACAAATCAGTATGGAACATTGCAACAACGCGCGAATCATTTATCGAATCTTGTAATAATTTACTCGCACATACGCCATTATATCGCCAGACTATCGCAAATAACGCCGTGAATACAGTCGAATACTACCCGCGATACACGTAAACCGACGACAAACATATTCGTACCACAGAATACGCATTAATGAACACGTATGGGCACGCAGCTAAATACCAAAAATATATTCAATCTGTTTTTGGAAAAATTACGAACCACATCACAAAAATTACGCGGGCAAAATCGAAATGCCCAAAATAGAGCGGGGCTACGCGGAAAAAAAAATTAACGCGAGAGAAAAAAATTGAATTGAAAATGAAAGAAAGCTAATTTTTTTCACCGACGAACGTATCACATGGACGGCTAAAAATGCGGCATTTTACACGGGGCAAAATGTATCAAAATCGACGGGCACGAAAACGGTAACTGAATTTTATTCACAAAATTATGAAAAAAAGCACGCCGGTAAGCATCGTAACGGACTCGGTTACACCGGCAGAAGGTGGGCTGGCTGCTGCATAGCCGACACAGAAAAATCGCAAGCGCATTACATCACCTTGATATATGAGAAACACGTGCGATTAATGTTAAAAAACATCAAAAAATATATAGCTACCACATAAAAACGCATCGAAAGAAGACGAAGAAAAAGATAACTAAGTGAAGAGTAAGAAAAAAAAAAGAAAAAAAGATACAAACAGAAAATGAATCCTTTACCACTCCTTTGCCACTCCTTTTGGGAGTTTTTTCCCATCTTATTATTCTCTCTTTCTGTCTCTCACACTTACGTACCCACATAGTTGCACAATTTTTCTCAACCACTCGCACGTTCTCTCTCACTCACTCGAGTCTTATCCTTATTTGTTTCTTCTCGGTTTCTCACTCAGCCACTCATACTCGCGTCGAACCATCTCTGTCTCTTTTACCATGCTCCCTTTCACCTTTGCTTCACACTCTTCCTTACCGGTTTTTCGTCCTCTCTCATTTCTTCGCACAGCGCACAGCTCACACTGTTTTTCTATTCCATCCCTTTCTCGCACAATATTTCTAGAAGAAAATTTACTTCACTTTTTCATTTTTTTACTCGCCTCTTGGTACATTTTAACCTCGAAACTGACCGGACTAGACATGAACCACCTCTCCCCTCCATTCGATCCAATCGAACCTTCATACTCGTACTCCTTTCTTTTCCTTTCTCGGTTTTAATTTTCAGCAGGTTTTCCACAGAAAACTTTTTTATTCGATTGTCTTAATTTTGGACATCAGGCAAGGGCACGATACGCTTGCAACATGAGCAAGTATAGTATGTCTGGGCCTGAGAACAAGAGTGATCTAAGCCAATATTTAGTGATAAGGGCATTTTGACTATTTTCGATGAACTATCATCCTATGAACTCAGCGTTTCAAAATGAACAATCATTAAAATTGAAATCATAAGTAGACAGTGGCGTCACCTGGTAGTATTTTTTGGGGGTTCAAATTTGAGGTTCAACTACAAAAATTAAACCCTTCCTTCTCCTCCTCTTCCTCCCTCCTCCCATCCCCTGAAAAAAGTGATAAAAATTGGGAAAAAATAGAAAATACAAAACTGAAAAGAGAAGAGGATCTTCAGCTGTTGAAAAGAATTTTGGAGGAAGGAGAAAAAGAAGAAACGCAAGAATACAAGTGCCTTCTTCTTTTTTTGTTATTTAAATTTTTTTTTTTAATTTTACTTTTTCCATTCTATTTTCTTATCTAATAGTAACTTATTAATTAATGATTAATTAATGAGTAATGAATTTTTTTTTTAATTTGGTTGGGTATGCAGTGAACACCTTGCACACCCACAGCAGACGCCACTGTAAGTAGGTACCCAAGGTAAAGGATAGGAGTGTATTTTGAAAATATCAACCGTGAATATCTCAGAAAGTATTTTTGGAACTTCCTATGAACACAATTTTGGTCTGAAATTTACAACGTAGATGAGAATTAGCATGTAAATGAACTCATCCCTGTCTGGTAAAAACGTCCTTATAGCGGTTCAACGGTAACCAATTGAAAACTTACGAGACTGGAAATGCACAAAAATGACATCACCATAGAAGACCACTGTAAACCTGCTTTTCTATCGAAACTTACTGCGACAGAATTTGTTGTTTCTTTTCAAAAGTACAAAGATACATCAAAGTACACACAAGGATAGACGATTAAGATAACACGGAATCTTTCGTTTCCGCCATTTCAATCACGAAAAGCAGAAAAACGTTAAAGGTAATTTTTTTTAAAGCGCCGCTAATTGGTCAAAGCAGGATTCTTCCTTTTTTTTTCTTTCTTTCTCCTCTTTTTTTTCATTCCGAATTAATTTGGCGCCGCTTTTTCGATACACATACATTTACGAGAGATTCAAAAAGGCAGCGATTTTATGGCATGTGTGTGCCAGTATGTATCGAAAAAATCGTATAAGAAGAATCTCTAGTGGGTTTAGGATGGGAGGAGGGCATAGGTGGATTGGTGGTTATTTGGTCGAGTGCGACACACACGCTTCTGCGGTTCGATACTTTTCCGAATCTCTTAATTAAATTTTTACTCGATCTCGTTGCAGAAGAACCTTACTTCTTCTTTCTCGCTCTCACCATATCTTCGTCGATTTTGTCTCTTTTCTGCAATCCCCTTCGCTATTCTCACTTTTTTCTATGCGAGCTTTAAAGGAACACGCCAGAAACGTCGATGCGGAAGCGTAAATTGGAATATCATTTTCTCAAAATTGAAACGACAAAGGTCTGTAGAATTTATAAAAATGCAAATTTTCTTTTTCTCCAGCTCAAATTTTTTTATTTTCTTTTCCTCTCATTTTTCCTAACCACCTCTCCTCGTCGTTTTGCATATGACGCGAACTCTGTGACACAATTAAAAACGTAAATTAAGAAAACGTCATTTTCGTATAAATTTTCAGCGAACAACCTAGCTTTAAGTGAAAAAGAACGATGAAAAAAATGTACAGAAAAGCAAAATGGGATGTTAGTTACTGAAATCTATTCGAATAAAACTCCTATTTAAAATTGAAATATCAAATGGAATACTTGCCAACAGGCTTTCAAAGACAAAATGCCGGACAGTCACGAAAATTACATTTTTTAGACCAAAATAGTATTAGGAAAATACTGCGTTACTAGTCAAACAACAAAGCGTTTTTAATATGAATATTATTTTTCAATTTTCGAAGAAATGGTAATTTTTCAAATTTATTATTTCCTCGTAATGAACACCGAACACCGATGAGAAAATACTCATTTTTGCCTGGTTCACAATGTACTATTGCTTTTGTCTTTTGCTTTTGCTTTTATTGATCAACCTAGCAACCCGTAATCAAAAATAAAATTGCTTCATTAAATTTATTGAAGCAAAAGAAAGAAACAAATTCCAGTCACTATGCTTTCTGATTACGCATTATCAAGTTTTGATGACTCACGATACTATTAGAATACCAACAAGATCAGAAGTGTTAATGTGAAAAAAATCATGCATAAATAGATGAGAAAAAAAATTAGTCAGTCGACATGACAAATATACGGACATAATGCTTATCCAATAACCCACAGTTTCCTATCAGGAACTTTCAAAATTCTTCAACGCTTAGAAGATATCAACAATATACCGAAAAAGTAATATTTTACATTACGAGTACTTTCGAAATAAATACCCCAAGGCACCAACAAAATATATCCTTTCAAATTTTTTAACAAGACAGTATTCAGATGAAATGAAAATAAATATCTTCACCGAGTTTTAGAAGTCAGACCAAACCGTATTTTTTGTCGAACAAACTCCGCTAACTGATTTATTATGAACCGTCGTCGGAACGCTAAAAATCCCAAAGGTAAAATAAACTGTCATATCGAAAAGTACATTAAATAATCTAGCAAATGTAAATTCGAAATACAATAAATTGGACAGATAAAATTCTATTGAAGCACGCATAACCATCATTCATTTCGTTTTTCAAAATAATAAGAATATTTACAAATTACATA
Source organism: Parthenolecanium corni (assembly GCA_038050395.1). NCBI lineage: Eukaryota > Metazoa > Arthropoda > Insecta > Hemiptera > Coccidae > Parthenolecanium > Parthenolecanium corni. The sequence goes on from JBBCAQ010000002.1 coordinate 1,944,072, forward strand.
GAGCACCACGATAACTGCCAGTTTAATAAGACAATATTCCATTCCCTAACTTATTATTCGTAAAAATGACACTCTCGTCATTCGGTTTTACAACCGTTCATTTGTGATTTGAATTTTTCAACTTTTTTCAACTCAAATTCAAATATTCATGTAAGTATAAATATTTTTTGAGCTATCAAATTCGTTTATTACGACAAATGATTTCTTGATATTTTTTTTCTTCAAATTCACGCGCCTTTTCTTTTTATGAACATATTCTGCGTAAGATGTTTCCTTTCACTGATTGGTCATTGGTGGCACTTGCCTTTTAATCATCAACTATTATTTTTATTGCTACTCGTATCTTGAGTACTTGTTAGGAAAGTCATGTAATTTTAATTTGAACTTATAATTAGTTCATCAATAACTGTATTGCAAATAGTCGGGGCTGTTACAGTCATCATACAAGTAATTACTATTAAACGCACTGAAAAGAATAATTCATCAGAGCGATTGAACAATGTGAATTTTGTTCAACGAGGGGATAACATGAACAACTACACAAATCACATCAAAAATTCTCGTGAAGTAATTTTCATAATTTTAGTAATTTATTATGAAATTATTGATATGATTTCTCACATCATATCTTTCTTGAACTGAATGGAATAATTACAGCTGATTAAATTAAGATGAAACTATTTCAAAGAGTTGATGAACATAATTTACTAGGATTTCTACTGGTAGGAAGTATTAGGTTTGATGGGTGCTGAGCCCATTATAGATACCATAAATAGAAACAATCGATTTCGGCTGATGCCAGACATTACCGATGACTGAAATACCACCATAGATAAATTCACTCACACATCCATGTAGCTTTTTATAACCGTCGGAAGTAGTTTCTTAGAAGGTCACAAAAAAACGTTAAAAACGCTATTACGAGTACAAAAACTGGGATGTACGTACGTATTAAATCCATAAATTGGACGAGATAAAAGTCGAGTAATAATTTAAAATTGAAAATATTCGCATACCAAGTCCATTAGGGTCGTTTTCTTTCTACTGCTTCAATCAACTTGGTTCGAGTGATGCCATAAATTATGAGAAACAGGCCTAAAAAACCATGCACTCGACTCGTGCAATAAATCTCGAAGAACTGAACGCTTCGATAATGGAGAAAATGGATTTGTGCCCGAAATTTAAAAATTCACTTACCCTAAGTTGATTGTTCGGCTTCTGAACCGGCTGCTCTTTTCTGCCAGGAAGACCCATATCCGAATCGACAGTTTCCAAAGAAGATTCGGCTTCAGACAACCATGCCAGAAACTTATCCAGAGAGCGATCGAAATTATGCAACGAGTTCATGGCAGAATGGATCTGTTTTCCTCGATTGATAATGCTGTAAAAATGCAAGAAATGAAAGCGCATTAAATACAAGATAAATTACGAGAATTTTCTCTAATTACACCTACCACCAATGAGAGAATTAGATAGTCTTATCAACTATCTTATTATTTAAAGAAAGTCGTATCAAACAATGTGGAGAGCAAGCTGTTTGTATACCTATAAGACAACTCTATGACTGTCTCAAAATGATTACCGTCGAATGGAGCGACTTTACACACTTTTTTAATGTTTTTTAACTTTGTCCTTTAATAACTCCTCCAAATTTTAAGCTATTGAAGTGAATTTGGTTTTAAAATTTAGGTCCAACATTTCTCAACACAATTGTAAAAAAAAGTTTGAGTTTGCAGCCTTCCTTCTATTTTTTATGATTTTTCAAAAAATTTGTGTAAAGTCACCCCTCTATGGGGCGACTTTACCCATCAATTTGTTATTGACGGGTTATTGATGGGTGGGGAGGCAAAATTTGAGGATGTTTGTACTCAGACATACGATTGAGAAGAAACTAGTCAAGTACCAACTTGAACCGTGTGAAACCGAACTGAATATTTTGAGTGTTTGTGGTTAAAAAAAAAAGATGAATAAGAAAAAGGAAAAAACCATATCGCCGCTTTATTTTCTTGTTCTGTTACTGGGTGAAGTGAGGTAGGGGCGGCGATCTATTTTTTATTTTCCTCCTTCTACCTGCTTCGATCCAAATCGTAGTTCGGTTTTAATTTTTGCCTGACAATTTATTTATTGGGCTAAAACGAAGTGGGTAAAGTCGCCCCTTGAATGTAAAGTCACCCCGTTCGACGGTACTCTTACAATTTTAGAAAATGGAAATGTCTCGAAAAATATTATACAGTTTCAAGAATTTACCTACTATTTCTGTAACTATTTATCTATGAAATTGATCAAATAATAATTTAAAAAAGTTTTCAACTTTCAAAAATGAGCTAAAAAGTTTTTGTCTCACTGTCGCATGAAAACAAACTTTCCCCTCTAAAAGCTGTATTATTACTAATAATTAATTTTAGATCATGGGTTGCAAAAAAAAAACATGTAACTTGCAGCCACTAGATAATCGCCCGATATATACTTTCTTAAAAATGGTTTCCTCCAAGACAACAATTAATTGTAAAAATTGTGCTTCCAGACATTTTATTCCGATTTTATTCACTTTTTGATGCGAACACGAATTCTAATCCTGAAAAATTCGAATTCTACATTCTTTTTTTTTTCTTTTTTAATTTATTAGATGGGTATTACTTTTAAATTGTAATTTTTCACAAAATTAACAATGAACATTAATATTTAAAATTAATTTCAAATAAGTCATAAATTTCAGACTTTTTTCTCCAAATTTTCACTTATTCATTTTTTTTTTTTTCAACAAAATTGTTGAAATAGGTAACAATAACTTACTTCGCATTTAGTTGGTTATAACGGGAGTTCACAAGCTCGGTACGTTTTTTGATTTTAGTTGTATCATCTTGTTGATAGATGGCTATCAGTTTTTGAGTAAGTTGATTGAAAGTATCGATATGTTGTTTGTACTGATGCACTTCGGCATGGATGGACTGAAAAAATAAAAATAATTAATTAATTTTCATCGAGGCTTATGAAAAATTGACAAATTCACAAAAACACGTTTTAGTACCCATTATTCCAGACTACCTAAATGACTTTATTTCTTGAAAACGAAAATTAAACTTTTCTCTCTTTTATTATTTTTTTTGTGCCGCGACCATATGAGAATTAATCGAAAACACCTAACTTATGTGTGATTCTGGATGACTTTTAATTAAAAAATTCACAGCAGAGCGGAAAAGTAAAATGGGTCAACCGGAAAACAACGATAGGTAGGTACTCGAAAATATGCTGTATGACTAAATTTAAGAATAAAAACTTGCTTTCCTTTGAAACACTCTTTACATAAGTGAAAATAACAATTACAAATGATATGAAAACATTAAAGTAGACATTTGTTATTTTTCATTTTCCTTTGGTTTGACATCCACATAATTTGAGATGAGTTCTTGCTCCGCTTTTTAATTGAGGGGCCAATTATCGAAATGTAATACTTCCGTTTCACTTTTTAGATAAGTATTAAAGTATAGACAAATGATGGTAGTTTTAGGATTAAATGTAGAACGAAGCGCGAACTTACTATTTGGTGAACGAAGACTGATAAATAGCTTTATACAAACAGATAATTTTGACAGCCAGCATGTCAACTGCAGAATATCAATTTTTACTGGTTGATCCAGTCATGAATCAAATCACTAGGACAAGATTTCTTTCACAATCAAACAGTATCATTTTTACGTAGAATTTTACGTGGATCATTTCTGACATATTTGCATCGAAAAAATGATCGTTGGTTACCAAAAAAAAAAAAAAAAAACTGAACTTCGAGTTCTACTTCTGACTACTCAACGTCCTATTTTCCTCAACATCTGCCAAACAATGTGTTAATTTTAAGGTTAAAATCTTAGCTGCGGGACTAATTAAGTAGACCTAAAATTTAATTGCAGCCTTATACTTGAACCTTTATCAAGGCGAAAATATCGTAGACCCGTGTGTGAATACCTTGACGTACTTCGCTAGTTGTTTTTCAACGTCGAAAAAATGCGTAAAAAAAATATAATAAGCGAGTTATACTATCGCGCATATAAATCTTGACCCTATTAAACACTTTCCATTGTATTCGTATAAAAAAGCAAAACATTCCACGAAAATTAATACCGGAAAAATTCAATATCTAATATAAAATTTAACCAGAAATCTTACAATTTTTTCTCCCCTGCCTCGCACATTTTATTTTGGATGGACATCAAGTACAAGCGAACTTTTGCTGGGCAAAAAATAAGAAAAATTTTCCCACTTTTACCGCGAAGATACCGACAGCAGATGAATAAAATGAATGAATAAGTGAATGAGCGGCAAAGGATTAGATACCGTGAATGATCATCGGTTATTATAATCTAGAACATAAGCCAAACAGACCATAATATTTGAATAATATTATTTCTTGGATTTTTGCAGCACACGGACACAGAACCAACACGTGTAAATTGTTCCATCATTTTGGGCAATGAAAGTGAAATAGCTGTCGATGAATTTCGAGTGCTGGTACTTGAAGCGTGCGTATCCATGTTTTTATTATATAGACCCGACTAACTTACCTAATTTTTATTAATATTTGCATTCACGCTCTCACTCATTTCCACACATATACATACACACAGGTAGTGTAAGCATTAGTGCCGGTCGATAATTCACGCCGATATTTTTTCTAACGGATTTTGAATTAAATGAATTCTTGTTATGCAGTTATTCGTCTTTTTTCATCTTCCCCATATCCGAATTCTCGTCGTTACCGTCAATTTTGATCAATTGGGTTGAGATTTTTTTCTAATTTTTCCTGGAATGTAACTCGCCTACACTAAACACTTTGTTTGAAACAAATTACGATGAAACAAGAAGATAATATACAGAAGAAGGATGAGCAAGACTGAAGTTTTCCATCAGTGTTGGATAGAAAACTTTATAACAGCATCCAAAATGATTTTTACCCACCTGAAAAAAGAAGAATACCTGCCTATCTGAAATAGAACCCCTATGAGATGGAACGAAAAAAGTGGGAATTTTTCAAGGTAACTATTCGTAAGAAATCCGACGTAAGAATATTGACTTTTATTTCGAACATGTTCATAAAACTTTCAGGGTTGTAGCCGCCAAGGTAAAAACTCATTTCATACCTTTCTCGTCCACAATAAAGAACGAAACTTCTTCTCAACATTGAGAACTTCAAATAAACTAAGTACCAATCACCTATCAAGTTTAAAAAAATTATTTTTTCTTTTCTTTTTACTTTCTTATTGTTTTTGATAACGTTGATTTTTTTTTTTGTTGAAAGACAAGACTAAATCTGAAAATAATTTTACAACTTTCTCAGATTAAGTTAATCAATATTTAACATTAATGTCAGTAAAAAACTGCTTCTAAAAAAATCGGCCAAGAAAGACTGCATTTAAAAAAAATTAGTCAAAAGAGATTCAATCACCAAAAATGTGAAAAATTTTTTGAATGTTGAAAATACATAAGTACCAATAATTTTCTCTTTCAGTTTTCATAACTAAATTCCTGAGATTTTCAAAAAGTCTCGGAATAAATTTTGGAAGTAATTAAGCGAAATAGTGATAATTACAAGTCAAATTGAATTGAGATCTCCAATCATCCACATTATTAGATATTACCATATTGTTCATCAGTGTGGTAAAAACTAAAAACGACTCGTAGGCCATGTTCTATTGGTGTTATATTAGTTTTCAGTAGTTTTACTATTTCATTTTGAATTTACTAGGATTAATACAATATATTTAATTCATCATTGCTACTCGTGAGCACACGAATATCTTCCCAAAAATCTCTTTACTCTTTTCTTCAATTTTGAAAAAGTAGCACAAACTTTTTACTTTCGTCAGTCACGATAGGAATTATATCTTTCAAAGAGCTAATGTTAATAATCTTTCAACACTTCTTCAAATTACAAACACACAAAACAAAATATGAGCCTGTCTAATTCATCGAGAGTGAAACTGTCACTTTTACAGACGAAAAACTGTAAGAAAAATAATTTCTGACGATTAACGACTGCATCGGAAATCACTACATGAAGTACCGCTACACTTTCGTCATTCAGCATATTTTTGTACCCATCCCATTTTCATTTGACCCATATTGTTCATTTAATAACAGAACGTCCGATTCGATTTCGACTATAACTATTTTATAATGACCGTCGGAGAAAAAAATAAAAAAAAATAATAAGAAATTGACTAGGAAAAAAAAAGTGAAAAAAAATTCAAACGCATCTAGTAGGTGCGGATGGATACCTTCTGTTCTCGAATTTGCGCCTCCAGCACATCAGCGGTGTGTCCTACAGGTGCGATTATTTCTAATCTGGTCTCCATTCTCTGCAACCAAGTTTCCACTTCTATTCTTTTCGATTCGTAATTCTGACTATCAGCCAACATAGTATCAAGCTGCGTTTTCCTTTGTGTGACTTTACTGTTCGTTTCATCCCAATGTTCTCGTAATTTTGTAACTGGCGGAAACAACATCGGAAAAAAAAAACCACAAAATGATTAATAATACATACACATTTACAGTCGAATAATCTTTTTCTTCAACAATCATGAAAATATTGAAATCGTAAGATTTTTCATTTTATCTCAGCACCCTACCACCAACTATCCACCAAGAGTTTATAAATTTCCCAGAAAAATGCATCAACCTGAGAGACGAATTCGGTTCTCTGACAAAATACGATAACAATAATAATTTTCCTAATTCTCATTATTATCAACAGGACGTGCTCGACATGGCTTTGGGATTTTTCACACAATGTCAGAGTTTCTCGTTGGTGACATAGCTACATTTATTCTAACCTTTATCTATATTACAGTCAAAGGGAGTGAATTTGAAAAATCATGAGAGAGTTTGTGCCTGAAGGGGTATTACCCGCGCAGACGACGAATTCGATATAATAGTATTGCTGCTTAGGCTTTATTTTACATCTACAGTCTAGTGGGATATTTTCCAGTACGTTACCCATAAATAAATATCATTTTATTCCCCCCCCCCCCTCCATCTGGAAAATTATTAACTCTGCAGTAAGTATATTAAACAATGTAAATGAATTCAGTCGAAAGGGGAGAAAAAAACTTACAGTTAGTAATAAAAGCAAGCCACGAGGATACACTGTTAGCGGGTATCACACAAGCTTTCAAAAAGTTAAAATACAAATTTTTTCTTAATAATGAATATTTTTCTATTAAAATTTAAATCGCTGGGAAAGGATAAGGATAGAGGAAAGTCATTAGCCACTCTACTCCTTTCTGACTTCAGACCATAGGTAAGCCTTACAGAACACTGAGCGGAACCGAGTTCTGGTATGTCCGATCAGATCCTCAACCATAGTGATACACAATCAACACGCCGAGTTATTCACACAACTAAGGTGAGGTCAATCGTAAAAAATTACAAAGCAACCACTCCAACTCGATACCAGTGTCTGGCCAAGAATTACCTTTAATACATTCTCGAAGATGACTGAAAATTGGAGAACAGTACGTCCTCCACCTCAGTTTATCACCGGGATCGAGACCTTCTGCAACTAAAAAAAAAAAGATGAAATAAAAAAGAAAATAGCAACTCGGTTTTTTCTTGAAGACCTGGATACAGCGAGCAGTCACTCGAATCGTTTTGAATCATTTCTTCTTCTCTTTTTCTCTGACACAAGGAGCTGGACACAGAGCTCGAGTGGCGTGGCGGGTGAGAGGGATCCCACGCAGGGAATTAATTTTCAACCAAACAATCCAAAACTAACAACATGATCGCTATAATGTAATCATCTTCGCCTTCGCTATTTTTATTCTTTTTTTTACTCCTAAAATGGTAGCTCCACAATTAGACACGGTCAATTATCATACGTGCCACCTTTTAGATATTCTAATAGCTGTGGCTTGCACGAAAACATCTATCGGTCAAATGCCAGCATAACGGTGCACCGAGAACATATCGATTTTTATCGTTTCCTCGCAGGCAGTTACTTTCATTTTCTAGGACCAAATTTTCCGATTTACGGCGATAATTTGATGAAAATTTACAGGAACAGGCCTACACTCGATCTACGCGCTAGTATTTGATTTTTTTCATCACGTTTTTCGCGGCCACCGTGTCTGCAGTTAGTAAATTATTTCAGAAGCGAATGGGAAACATACGGGATGATTAACACCTTTTAGCTATCAAAATAATTAATTCAATCTCTATGACTCCAAACAACAGAGTATACTGAGATTACATAAGTAGGACTACCTACTATTACTTAACAGATAATAAACAGAGCAGGCTTCAAAATTAGAGTCAAAATCAGAAGGTTATTCTTCAACGAAGTGGTGCGAGGTTGGCCACTGCACCTCACAGAAAAAAAAAGAAGATTTTTCTCAAAGAGGAAGATTGAAAATTTGATAATGAACCATCTTTAGTTGCCAGAGTACGTGTGACTATAGAGTGTCTCATGTAATTTCAACTATTTTTTCAACTCAATGACTTATTACCGAATTTCCGACTAAAATAAAATGTTCTTCACACTGAAAGGAGGGTTCTGACCAACGTAAGTAAAAAGCGTGCGTTTTCCAAAGTTATCATTTCTAATTCGTAGTTTTATAGTATTCCATTTCGATAAGTAGTTGATAATAACGTACACAACAGCGCTATCAATTGTGTGATTCATAGAACTACGTTTTTAATCGTTAGATGGAGTAAGTTAAATAAAGCATGTGAAAAATTTCCAAATTTGTTAATCTCAAACGCTATCTTTCCACTTCTATGGTAACAGTGTGAGTCATCACAGGCGCACAAAGAAAACTTTCTTGTCTGGGCAAAATCTACGATTTTATATAAGTACCTTTATGAAATAACGCAAAATCATCGAAAATTCGTATGAATTTTCAGCTTTTCGGCCCAATAAAGGTGCGTGAAAAATATCATTAAAAGCCTGCGAGCTACGCTACCAGAAAAAAATGTAAGTAGATGAAATTTTTTCTTCACTATAGCCGACTGATTTGCCTTCAGTTAAAAAAAAAAAAAGTCTAACTCACGAAAAATAAGACCAACGCTACCTGAAAAATTAGATGCCCATAGTTCCTTTTATACATAGGTACCTAATATTTTAACCATAAATAATTAATCCCGATTAAAGAATAAGTAGCACTCCATAAATCAGATACTTTCCTATCAACGTTCCCAAAGAAAAATTAAAATTCCATTTCAGAAAAAAATAGGAAAATAGGTGACTTTTCGAAAATTCTACACTTACTCCGACAAATTTTAATTAACGTTCGACTAAATGGGGAGAAAAAGGCAGTAAGCGTTTTCGAATTGAAAAGGAGAATATACAACGATAGTGGCGTACAGCAGAAAAAGTTAATTCCTATCCAGAGCCCAACTGATTAATTCTATTCGTTTTTCTCCAGAATTTATGGCACCGCATTTTGTATTTGCGAACGGCAAAATAATCAGAACGAACAACAATAGTATTTCAGCCATTAAAAATACCTTCTTTTCCCCCCGTTTTCCAATAAGTAATTAATATTCTCACTCTTTCCCTTTCTGCCTCTATTTGACGATTCCCTATCGACAAGCTAAATACAAGAGAATCTGTTTCCGTACTGTCAACCCAAAAAAAAAAAACATGAAAAAGTGCTTGACATCGCTAAAAACTCACCTTTTCCATGAAGCTGCTGTCGATTGGAATCAGCTTTCAGGTTCTCGGCAGTATGCACTAGTTCATCCAATTGAGGTTTCTTCTGTTCCAATTCACGTAAAACATTCTGAAAAGACATAAAAAGTTAATCAATTTCGTACATACGATTATACCTGCACTAAAAGACTAAACCACTGAAAAATTTCAAATTCAAATTCTTTCTAATGCGAGGTGTCACCATATGAATAATTTTTAAATGCTTTGATTCAACTACATTACAACACGAAGCAAAAAGTAGACTTTATTATGAAAAACTGGAAAGCGCAGGAGAAAATAGTTGGATTCTTGGACTTTGAAAAATAGTAAACTGGAGTGCGCATGAAGATAAAACCAATTTACCTAAAAACTTTTTAATTTATATTATCTTGTTTCGTCACTGACATCTTCTATTAATAAATTTTACATATAGTTTCAATTTTCGTAAGCTTTTATTCAATTTATGCTTCCAAATATTTTTCTTCTGCTCCACAACTGGTTAGTAGTGAAGCTTATTACTTTCAAATGAGGCGCACAGAAAGAACGATAAGACGAAAGCTCGAGACAAAAACGTACATTCGCGTTTTATCTGAATAATTTTTCAATAACTTGCGAAAAAATATTATATGTTTTGATACTCGTAAAATAATTTACCAACTTGAGGGAAATTTCAAAAAGCAGTACCTACCATTTAATTCAAAAACCAAAAAGAAACGGAATCAACGATTAAAATCTATTTTTCAAATCAGACATTACCTACCATAAAAATTTACTAATTTGAATAAAAAAGTAATTTAAATATAGTATCCTGCACTAAAACGAGAATAATAGTACAACGTAAAATTATGCCGTGCTTTACATCATGCAAGGAAAACATCAATATTTCCACTATATACCTGTCTCGTAAAGTTGAGAGAGAGTATAACTATATAACAATACAATTTTCAGTTGGGCGGCAACTTTCTTGACAGAAGCATACGTTGAAAGAGGAAAATTTTAATGAAAAATGGCGAGTTAAAATATTTTCCATTTCAGACACACTCATACACACTAAAAGTCAATTTCCAACACCCATTTCCACGTTTGATATCGAAACAACTATAACACTTATATTACATTCGCCATCGCGTACAAGGGGATCGTGCAGCATACAAAAGTTGTAAAAAAGTTATAACAGTAAAAATATAAACTTTCTAATTTCAGCTGAATAAGTTAGGTGCTTACGAACTCCTGAGCATACAAATGCCAAAATTTTATTCAGTTTTTGTTTGAAAAATTCTACCTTTTCTCGTTCAGCTATGATTTCTCTTACTTTTTATTTTCTCACGCAACAGGATTTCTCGTGAGCATTGAGTAAAATCAACTGAAAACAATGATGTCCAATCTTATTTTCAGGGAGGGTATTACATACTCGTATTTCTCTATTTCGTCGATGAAATAAAATAATGGAAAGAAGTTATACTCGTATACCACTTTTAAATATTTCTTAAATTATCGAATGAGCGACTCTTTTCATTCCAATATTCCCGCTAATATTTCAGAATTTGTAAAGGCTACACAGATATAATAATAAAATTCATCAATGTCACGTACAGTGATGAGCCGCGAGAAAAGATACCGTATCAAAATATTGATTTTCAGTTTTCTGTCGACTCTAAATGAAAATGGTCCTGCTTTTTCCTACAGCATATAATTGGAATAATTTTAAATAATAGTGAAAAAAAAACTGGAAATATTATCCTTCAGTTGGTGCATGGTGCTCGTTATTTACAATTGAGTAGTGTGCAATTAAACATTATGAATAATGATACAAGTGGTATGCCGTATGTGATTAAACACCACCCCAAGTCACCGAGTGCGTTCATAAATTTGATAAACAAAATAAGTAAATTCGCAGAAGTAGTACCGGTTTAATTTATGCGCTGAATAGAGAGAATAGTGATTAAGGAGAGCAAAATTATTTGCCTTGAAAGTATTCTGTTACTCTATTTTTATTCATCTGGAACACCTATAGGTCTGTCCTTTACATCAATAAAAATTGATTAGATAAATTTCTCGAGATTAATTTATTTATTTCTGAACTTTTTCACCAACTATTCAAGGCAGAAAACAGTTTTCAGCATGCAAGGTTCTAGTATTTCAAAATCTCCAATTGCCACTCAGTATATATGACACTAGAACCAATTTCAGCAAGCAGAGAATGTGCAACAGACAACAACTTTTAGCAAAATAAAAACTCATTTTGGAAGCCAATACCGTTTAAATCCTCAATCCAATCGACAAAACCGTATCACATAAGCCATATGACCAAGCAATAGCGAAACCGAAAAAAAACAAAACAATCCAGCCAAATCAGCAATGCCACCTTTCACAAACTAATGTATATTCTAATAGAAATGTAATTTGCAAAAGCCCAAAATACACACGATAAAACCGACAATACACTCTACATGAAAACTTGCGCAAAACTACCACCAAAACACCACAATTTAACAGTCATTATGTACTTTCGAAAAGAGCGCATTAACAAAAGGTTAAAAATGAGCAGAGCCAATTAAAATAGTTAAGAGCAAAAAGAAAAAAATGTCAACACAAAATCGAAACAAAATTGAAGGAGAGAAAAGAAGAAATTTTCCTTACGTTAAAACGATGCTGTAACGTTCCAGTAGGCTGACACATTCTCCAAAAAAGAAAAAAAGTAAAGTAAAAGGACCGACAGGCCAAAATTACAGACGCAAAATTGAAGAAATCCGAGAGAAAATAAAAACAAGAGAACTATTCCTCTTTCAGTTTTTATATTAATAATATTATAAGTCTGGAAAAGTATAAGAATATGTAATATAAAATGGAGTGTAAGAAAAAATAAAAATAAAAACCCTGAAGATTAATGTAATTAGAAACCAACGACCTATGCCGGCCGGAAAAAAACGCACTGGAAAACGTGGAAAAACCCCTCGCAAAAGGGAGCGTCTGGTCAACGCATTTGGTAACGGGGGCACGTTACACCCAAACTGAAAAAACAGACACACACGCCACCACCACCCTTTTAAAAGCTCACATAGTAGCATCAGCGCCACACCAACAGCAGCACCTTCAGTAACGGTGAACCAGCGAAAGACGAAAAAGCCGAAGGAACACGGCTGAAAAGGAAGGGGGGGCGTTGGGGTGGAAAAAAGTCCAAAAAGACGAAGAACGCGATCAAAACCACGACGAAAAGAGGGTAAGGGGTGAAGCCAAAGTTGGGAAGAGAGCGAAGGGGCACACAAAATCGGCGGGTCCGTTCGTTCAGAAAAACAGGGCGTGTAGACGGTAACGCATTAGAGCGGCCAGGGGGGTTAGTCAATATCGAAGGGGATGAGGGCAGAAGCAACCAGAAAAGAATTCGGCTGGGAGGTTGGGTGGAGGGCTGCGAAGGTAGGTGTGCGAGTGAGAAAGCTAGTGCGGGTAATAGAACCGCCGTTACTATTACCAAACCACCGCCACCCCCTTCGGCTCTTCCTCGACTTCTGCACCCGATCAGCCTCCCAATCACCCGCCCCGCGCAGCTTTTCGCCTCTGAGGAAAGCGCGCCGGCTAAACGTGCGCCAGTGTTGCTTTTGCGGATTCCAAAAATTATTTGATTCAAAAAAATGAAGAGGACAAAAAATCCAACAGCTGAAATGAGGCAAAATGCAGACGGTGTGAACATGATGGCGGGGGAGACAGGAAGTTGGTAAATGCTTCGAAACATCAGTTCGGTGTAAATTTCGGAGCTAATAGCGAGCTCTATTGAATGGAAAATGTTATTTCAGTTTGGGAAATCTAAAATTTAATTTTCTTTTTTTTAAATTTTAGATGCGTTTATACTTGAACCATATGAAATTAAAGAGTTTTGTTGCAAAATTCAACGAACATCAATTTCTAGAAATCACAAAAAGGGATCACAGTTGCTCAATTTTCATGCGTAATGGTTCAATTCCTTTCTTAGGATAAGTAGAATCATGCAACTTTTTATTGACGTTTTTCTATATTTGCTGCATTTTGCGTCAAAACACCGCAGTTTTGAGGTAGAACGCAACAACTCCCAAAAGTTTGGTGTTTCAATAAATAAGGGCAAATATAAACGGTTCTACTAGTATGTAAATGTTGTCGTCCAATTTCTGATCCACCAAAAATTATTTCAACAACTAAGTTCAAAGTTGAAAAATTGTTTAAACCTGTAAGTTAATATTACAAAAATAATCTTCATAGAGTACAATGCCATAAGCTTCCATATTTTTGGGGGTCTATTTCAATAATTTATTGAGGAAAAATTCATTAATGTTGTGCAGAATATACTTTTATGTCACGGAGAATATCAATCTCTAAGGTTACAGAAAAAGATCAATAAAATGAGTCTTGAATTTAAGATACTGGCAAATAAATCACATAATTTCAGTCAGCCAAAGCCAAGCATAACATGACTGTTCGAAAGTCAGGGGAATAGTATAATTTTTCAAGGTAAGTAGTAAATATATCCCAAATAAATTAAAGCGAAGATATTCATGTCAATTTGACATAACTAATGAATCAATCACAGAGGAACTTCTTCCATTCATCCATTCATCTCACAAATTTTCATTTATTGAAACCAAACAACAAGAACTGTTGGTACCAATACCAACTTGCCAACAAATCCATATTTTTATTAGGTACGAGAACGAACGAGAAAGTACTTTATATAAACAGAAGTGGGTTTCGTTGGTTCCTAATCGCTTTTTTCTTTGCTCTCAAGGAAAACATCCAACAATATATGCTTTTAAGCGATATAAATGTGTACATTATCTTTCAAAAGGCAAACAAAAATTGTTAAACAAGAATGAAGAAAGGTGACATATACATGGAATAATGCAGGAAATTGCATTCATTTCATTTTACCCAAAATATCGGATATTCAAGCAAGAAAAGCCAACTACAACGTTGGAAGAGCACGTTTCACTCGAACGCGTGTTTGTCACCTCCAAAGATTACAGACAATGTGTACAATGCCCCCCTTAGCCCCCAATGGCACGAGCACCCGCTTCATAATGAGTACGCACACGAATGCATCGCGTATTTTAGCCATTTTCCACGTTCCACGAAGAGGCAAAACTGGAAAACGTTCAAGTCGACGTCGGTGTGCACAGTGCACACCAAGTACCTACGCTGGAGTAGACCGCGTGTTGCCTGCTTTTCATTCTGGAAATCGCACCCAGCCAGCCATTTAAACGCACACACATTCGCACCCGCCGACCTGCTTTTCTCTTTCGCGTACTCTCGCCACCCAACAGCCAAAATCGTAGAGAAGTCGTGCGTCGACGCATTTTGGATACCTTCGCGTAAACGGAAAATTGGTAAAAGCAAGGTGTAGTCTGACGACAAGAAATATACCTAAAAAGTATCGCCTTAAATAGTCCCACAGAGATGGGTGGCACTGGCACACACGAGCACTCGACCCGACTCCGCAGATATTTCTTTCTTACTAAAAGGGCGAAAAATCGTCGGAATAAACCGAACTTCCTGAAGCTTTTAAATTCGAAAAGTAGAGTTCAGACGAAGCTGCAGCAGGCAAATCCACTGAACTGTACGCAAAGGCAAAACTGCTGTTTCGAAATTTTATTTTCAAGATTGAAAGATTTTCGTAACCATTCAAGAATTTCAAAAAAAGAGGTTATTAAAATCTCAAAAATATGTTTTAATAAAAATTTCAAGGTTTCAAACAAAAAAATTGCCAAAATTAAAATGATCATCAAAGAATAGGTCAAACTAGAGTATTTTGATTTGTTGCAAATTTCAAGATCACAAGAAACAAGATGTTTGAATATTTTTTTAAATGTCCTAAAACAACAGTTTTTGCGATTTAAATGGTACTTTTTCGAAGTCTAAGAATATGATTTTGAGAAAACCAAGAAAAACAGTTTAAATGGAGCATATGCGAGTATCGTAGCCTTAGAGAGAAGATGTCATTGTTTCCAAAATTTTCAGAAATTTTGCATTTTCGACTACTTAAAAATTATAAAATTCACTCACTGGCTCAAAAATATAGCACCTTAAGAAATAAACGGTTTTACATAGCAGGATAGCAAACTTTCAAATGCGTATACCACTTTTCCTGTTCAAGATTACGAAATGTCATCACAAAATTTTGATAGTGGCGAAACCAAATCTTCAAACACAGGAACCAAATTTCTAAGCTGACTGAGTGAGAAAAAATAAGAGTTTGAAAATTGAATATCATCGACTTGATTTGATTTTGGTGCTGAAAAAAAAAATCTAACAAAGCCAAGCTGATTTTTGATAAAGAGAGCTTAATCAGGTCTTGAAACAATGAAAGCATCTATAATTCTAATTTGTTTCGACTCGATTCAATTTTGAAAAAAAAAAGAACTCGTAGATATATATACTTCGCGATAAAATCCAGTTTACTTGAGAAATATTTTAAAGTGTACTTATAGCTTATTAATTCAGATTGTTACTTGTTTCGTCAGTAATCTAGCTTACACCCAAATATGTTATTTTCTCTGGGTAAAAAAATAAAAAATGGCGAGAATTTCTCTGTATTGAATGATGAACATATGGGCACCCACTATTTTAAATACTGAGATTCTGATGAACTGTTAGCAAGTCAATCTTGAAACCGAAATCCTTTTAAAAATACATTAGCCTACAATGGTGATGAAAAAACGATGCTACGTCACCTTTGTTTCGTCAAGGAAAAAGAAAAATCATGACTACGAGAAAATTGAGGAATTTTACGATTTCTTCTTTTGACAAATCATGTGAAAAGTCATGCAATAAATGCAGCGTAACTTCTATATATGTGTGCCTATACCTACCCACATGAAGACGCACACATTCAGGTACCAATCGAAACGACAGAATTTCACAGTCGAATAATGAGTATTGTAGAGAGACCATTCTTCAAGGCAAGCATTCGAAATTAAGAGAGTGAGAAAAAAAAAAAGGAAACTTAGGTTCCTTATAAAAACGGGAAATGAATTATTATTGACATTGCAGTGAAAATCAGAATGTTATACAAAAAAAAAAAAAGAAGAAAAAAGTACAGCCTCGAGAAGCGAATCTGTAGCAGAGAAGTTGATAGAGAAGAAGAACTAACGTTGACAGCGCATTTGTACAATGACACAATACATAAATAGTACCATTGTGGACAGGTATCATCTATCTGTTCGAATGTATCAATGATAAGTGTCACAAGAAGCACCTATCGCAAAAGCCTGGTTAGCAATATAACTTCCTTCTTCCTGACAGATGTTTATCGTAGACCACCTAGTTTTACGAGTGATTTTTATCAGAAAGCTTTAGGTACACCACAATATATGCGGGACCTGTTTTGGCTACTTTTTATAGTAGTCGCGAAAAAGTTTGTCAAATACCACTCAACATTCCAACTTTTCGTGAAAAAAAAATTAGCATCTATGGGTTTATGGCGTTGCAAAAGGACGCCGTAAACCTGCCGAATGGCATTATAGTGAGAACAGCCATGCACATGAAAGGTATGCGACAATGACAGTCGAGTAAGAATGGATTCAGCCTCAAATAAAACTCTTTTCCACCAAAACTCTTTCATCCAAATCTAGGTTCATCACCGAACAACTATTCATTAACACGAAAATTCATCTTTTAAAATCAACGGATCCAAACGGATGCATGTCCGAAAGTTGATTTACACACCTACAACGTCTGCAGCAAGGTAAAGATAAATGAAAATTCTATAGACCGGATCTTATCCGCCGCATTTTTTCATTAGCAAAGAAAATCATTTCGAAGAATTAGATCTCGCCTTACCTCCTTCCAACAGCTCCACCACCATCCGCGTTAGAGGAATGAATGGTATACAAGGCGTATACATTAAAAATTTTTAATTTCTTTAATACTTTCCCCGATGATAATAAATATGAAAGCAGATTTTAAAAAGTAAATAACATAGAAAATGTTATTATTATTACCTTGGAAAAAGAAGAAGAAAAAAAAAAAGTAAAATGAAAAATGGAAAAAAAGAAATAATTTGAAGATAGACAATACGATAACGGCGTCATCTTTGCGTGAAAATTTAACGCACGTCTTCAACACATTAGCAAATTTATATCATTAAAAAGCGACAGTGAATAGGTTGTTTGCATAGAAACAATGCCACACCTTTCGTTAATCTTGGCCAATGTGATCCCATTTTTTCCCCCTTTCTTGTAGGTCCTGTCCTCTAACATAATTTCTGTATCTTTCGGCAACTTCATAAAGAATATAACGGTGAATGCCAGATTAAAAACTTTCATACAGATCTGCTGATTTTTTTAATTGAATACAATCGGCTCGAACATATCGTCGTTCAATTCGCCGCAATATTAAAATTTATGGACAGATGAGCCTTCCTCAATTCCTCTTCTTCATTAACACAAAAGACAAACGCTAGAGACGCAAATGAATGACGACGGAAAAAAAATTTTTTTGGAAAAAACTAGAATTTCATCCTCTAACTACCGTCATGAATAATAGTTTAACACATAAGGCAATTGAGGAAATAAATTTTTCCAAGCTCTTTGGCTACGATTTTTGGATCAAATCCAAAGGCTGGCACACAATTCGTAGTAATTATTTCCTTTCGAATGAAAAAAGTCACCACTGCAACGTTTATAAAACTTCTCATGATTTATGTTACTCAAACTCTAGTCTATATAAATGAATTTTCCGGATCAACAATTGATATTATTCAGGTATGGAACTAGTCTTTCTATGTTCAAAAATTAATCCACCAGCTTGAGCCAAAGCTGCAAGGTCTCAAAAAATTATCACCCATATAGCGTTACTCGCTACTGAAACATCATTCAAGCACCAAAAATTTTGTATCAATTTTTTGGAAACATTAGCAGAATTTGGACTTAGACAGGCGAATTCTTGACATGGTAAATTTTCTAATTTCCTGAAAATTTGGAAAAAACTGCCCATCCACTAATTCTTTCCTCTTACAGAGATTGGTACGGATCGCAAGATTTTTATTTAAATTACTGAATAGTGTTAATAGTTCAGAAGACTTGGGCCACGTAATCATAAATCTTCAAGTTTTTGCAGATTTTTCGACATACGTAACTGGACCCGAAAAGCAGATCTTCGAGTAGCCTATTATACACACGCTAAAACCAGTCTAAAAGCTCATATCGAAGGCATTTCAAAAATTCTCAACATTTAGCCTGAATACCAACACACCCTCACCTTTTACTATGTCAATAATGATTGAAAATCATAACAAAATAATGGTCAGCAAAACTGGTCCATAAATGCGTATTTTAATAAAAATTTCACTCAGTGAATACACCTAGGCATGTATACAAAATCCAAATTCTTCCAGAAAACGTGAATTACTCGCAGATAAATTTTCGTGGCTAATATTTCAGCATGCGGCGGCTATAATTACAAATGATTATATTTTGAAGTCCATTGACAATATTGACGTTAGTAAAAAGGAAAAAAAAAAGAAAAAAAAGAAGAAAAACAGAAAAATTAGAATAAATTCATCGGGGCAAAAGAAAAAGGCGAGGAAAGTGGTTGAGAATAAGGCACGTTCGGATGATGGCGTGCTTGAAAAGCGACCTGGCCTAACTATAGCATACCATTAACTCCGTGCACCAAACACCACTAACACACAATGTATATACAAGGTAGTTATTATATAAAATTCGGAACACACCGATAGGAATTCAACCATTGACAAATTTAGGTGGTTTCTTTTTGCCTGCTGTCTATGAAAAACGCACGTTTTCAAACGTTAATTTAGAGAGGAGACGGAAAAACCGTAGCCGGATAGGTCCACTTTCTGGTGACACTAACAGTACATAATTCATCATACATCAGCGAATATCTACCGTCAAATTACCTTGAAATCGTTTGGATTTGAAGATGCTCCGCATAAAACATACTTATTATTTGTCGCACTCCACTAATTTAAGTTTGATTACGCATGTATAAGACCTTTCTGGCGGCGAGAGATTAGAGCCAATGACTGATTCACAGGGAAAAAAAAATTCCGACCGAACCAATCTCAAAATGAATCAATTAGCGCGTTACATCGGTCGGTAACGGTGAGTCGTTACACGACCGTTTTACTTTTAATATTAATATCGAGCGCAAGGAAGTTTTATTTCAGAAAAAAAAAAAACTGATACTAAGAGTAGTTGATGAGGAATGAGAGAGAAAGAATCGGAAAAATTTACAGGTTTTGGTCATTTTTCCTAACTGAATTATGCCTGAAGATTTTTCAACTAAATTTCTTCCCCCCGAATACCGAATTCCCGAATAAATAAGAACCTGAATAGGCACAACTAATGTACCTTATTTTTATTCGACTGATAAATAGGTAGTTGAATTGTTTATAGTCTGGGTTGTTTATTCCGGTTGATTTGGATATTTGGATAGTTAGTTGGTTGGGTTGCTTTGGTTACATAGTTTGAAATTATTTATAACAAACTGCCTCAAAAGAAAATCATCAACTCTTCATTCAAATTCGACAAACAGAATGGAGTGGAGTCGGGAAAAAAAATCTTTGATAGAAACATTTTTAGATAAACATTTTGGACTTTCTCAAATACCTTGAAAAGCTCTAAAATACATTTACTTCGGCAAATTATCAAACACAGCGACTTATGGAAGCCTCGAATAATTTTTGAACAAATTTCAGATTACTAGATGAAGAATCGAATCACAATTTATCATAAAAAGATCTAATACCTATAGGTAACTCTTTTGTTTCTGCTTGATTCTTGAAATTAGAAGCTCTTCGAAAATGTTAAAATTATTATAGACCAAATTTAGGGAGAACGAACTTTTTCTGCCACAACAGTTTTCGAACTTAACAAATTCACTCCATTCCTATTTTCCCAACCAATGAAACAAAATTCATCCCTCTAAGTTCCATAAAACTCGTAATTGCTATCATCACCTAGTGGTAGAAGTTCTGTAGAAAAACTGCGAAAGCAAATTAATCCGGCACACTTGTGAAATACTACGCATAAAGTTACCAACGCCACGTTGAAATAGTTTCGCTTTGAAAGTGAAGCATACAGTCAGAATAATTTGACTTTCGATGTTATTCAGTTGGATAACGAAAAACTACACACATAGATGAAAATCGGCAGCAGAGCGCAGACCCTGGTGCCATTAGGTGAAAATTTTAACTCACAAAGAGAAAAAGATGTTCAGTAGATAGGTACAGTTAAACTCATTTTACACCGACTAAAACCTCATATAAAATTTTATCAAATGCTTTGATACTGACATCAGTACTTATAATGGTGTATTGATGGCTAGATTAAATTCAAAATCCAGAAAGAGCAATTGCGACCGATAAAATAATTTAAGTAAAGTGGTTGTGCTTTCTAGTATAGGGAATAATTTCGTGTTTCTCAAAAATGATTTCATAAGTTTCAAGTCTGCTACACATGAGAAAATAAGAAGATGCTGAACATAGACATGAGAATGCTAAAAATATTAGACTTTATACTAATTCCATTGGATGTATGAAAAATTGATTTTACTCGTATTTGAATAATTAACCACCTGCGCCGATTGTAAATCACTTCACTGACTTGCAAAAAAACAAACAATGTCGCATATAATGAAAAGGTCATCGATCCAGAAACATAGTACATATATATACGTATCATCTAATTATGGACAACGTTCGCTTTCTGTATAGGCTTGCAATCCAGCACATTCCTCAGTCACACCATAGTCAGTCAGGCATGCGAAGCAATGCCACGAAAAAATATCACTGTTTTTTTTTCCTCTTTTCATTTTCCATTCGCAAGAATGAAAATCAAATTTACAAATTACTTCACGTCCAAAAGTCTGCCTATTTTTTTCCCTGCGCGTAAATCAAAACAAAAGTAACTATTTTTCACTGGCTTTGAACATAACGACTCGTGGCCCGATTAAACAGAAACGAGAGGGAGGAGAAGGAAAATTATATGAAGCGACGATTTTTTATTCAAGCACAAAATCGTTTTTCCAGCGATCAAAATAATCGATTTTATGACAAATGGCGATAATCGGGTAATGTACCAGAATAATCGACTGCAATGTCTTTTCTCATCGATACTCTTTCTGTTTCGTACTAACTTCTTTCTTTTTTTTTCATCTGATAGTACAAAGTATCACGAAAGAAAAATTTGATGGCAACCCGTATAAAACTGAGAATTTTGTAAAAGCAAAACGTCTGAGTTACACTAGGTCAAGATTGTGTACGACGAAAAGAAACAGCTGCATTTCGAATCCTTCAAATTTAAATCGACTCGCACACGATACGAATTTCATGAAAAATTCAACCTACCTACCATAATTTATAACGGACTAACCATCGAGCAGGCTTACGTGAGAGGGTCAGAGGTCGATCGGGAGTAGACTGGTCTGACGAGGGCGCATCCACCAGAAGATCAGGGTATTGAACCTTATATCTGCAGGACATAAAGTAGATACGTGTTCAGGTGGATATCGCTTTAGTATTGGTGTGACGGGGGCAGAATGAGAATCAGAAATCAGAAGTACAAGCCTTTGCGAACTCATTAAGGGACGATAGATTTTGAGAAGGGAGTGAATCCAGCTTTACAGTAAAAATGCAGGTATTATACCTACACTAACCTTAATTATCGTCAACTCACGAACTGATCACAATGATAATGTCCAGTCGATTCAATTTTTCATGATTCAAAATTTATTGTATTTTCATAAAAATCCCTCCGTGCACTGATCCTCTTCACTCGATTGAGCCGCCTACTCGGAAGAGGGGCTAGCCATGGTTAAATACCTTCAAGACCAACGTCTCAAAGGAGTAGGGTACAGCATAAGTGGACGTTTAAATGGGTATACCCAGTAACGATTTCGTTTTTCATGCTCTGTTAATATGTCCTGTTCGGGTAACACATATTCGTAGTGAATTCACTTCAACATAGTATAGTTGCTACACTCTTGGTCGCGAGTTTTTCATTCTTGTTCGTTTTCATTTTTTTCGTCTCCTTTTTTTTTTTCCTAAATGTTATTTCATATTGCTCGACCATCGAATAATCTTCGGGTGTTTACAGCAGAGTGAAGTGCAATTTTTTTCGTTATACTTATTTAATATCATTTTTCTTGACGCATTTGTTTTCATTTCATTTTTTCGGTTGTTACTTTCGTTTTTTTTTTTTTGTTTTTTTAACGTGTGTAGTGCAGAACTTGTATAGTTTCATTTTCGTACAAGCGCGAGTAAAAACACCACCATGTGGATACACCTTTTGAGGTAATTTTCGTTTCGCAAATTTTTCATTATTTTTTTTTTCTGTTTCGTTCGTTTGCGGTGCCAATTTTTCAGGGAGAAACACGTTGATCGAACATGTTGATGTATGGCAAATTGCCTAACGATTTCGCCGTAAATACGACGAATATAAAAATTTTGGTCTCGACGCTCGAAAATGTCCAGTGTGAGCAGTCATTTAAAAACGATTGAGTAAACAGGATAGAAAACAGAGATTTTTTTTCCCGATAAGGGAGACAGGGTAGATGTATTACTTATAATGGCATGTGACGCAAGTAACCTTGGACAACAAGTTAAAACTTGGCAAAAAAAAGAGCTTATTACTCGTACATGAATTTCTTATACTCGTAATGTGATGCGTAGCAACTGCAAGACGAATCAGCGATTCAAAAAAATATTAATTCAAACAATTAGCTGATATGACGTCATTGGAATATACAATTCTAGAAGCAATCTACCAGAGCAGCTAATGCGCGTCCAAAAATTAAACCACTTTTTTTTAAAATAACTAAGCATGTGCCCCCCCCCCCCCCTCTACAGCCACTGAGACGCCTAAGCTATAGTCTGTTCCAGTCAAAGAGTTCCATGACATCACAATGCTTCAACAAATGATGAGAAAGTATTTTTTATTTCAACCAACAGCCTTCTTCAAATCTTTAATAGGACGTAATGGAACTGTTAACTAGAACAAACTAAATGTTGACAATACGAAATTCAGTTTCCTGGGTGTTCCATGCAATATGGTTTAAAAATATACGCCCCTCCCATAAAAAAAGAGGCAAATATAAAAATTTTGGTAGAAGAAATTACGACAAAAATGTGATGTGATCAATGAAATGGGTACCTTGAGTTGGAAAAATGATTTTCCATTTTTCAGATTACAATAATTATATTGCTTTTGATAGCGGATGATTTCTGAATACTTGACAAAAAATCCTCCGTATCAGCTGAAGATCAGCTGAAATATGACGATTAAAATTTCAATACTTAAGAATTTTAATTTAAAAAAATTCAAGTTTGAAGTGTGAATTGCCATTTTCAAACATGAAAACTTTTTTCCATAGAATCTACAGTATCAATTTCAACAAAATTTTAGTATGTGTATACTTATTATTGCATTCATAATTCTAAATGTACCTCACAAACTTCAATGAAATTCATTTCACAGTTATCAAATTATAGCAGTTTCAAATCTAGTAAAAAGAAGAATATAAAAAATAGGTCAATTTTCAAACAAAATCCAACTAGAACAAGGCCTGCGACACCATTTGGTGGTTTGATACGTCACAACGATTTTGCCAAATATACGTGAGAAGAGGAAAAGAAGAAATACGATTTTATTAATTTTTTGGTCAAATTATCATTTTTTACTCATCTCTACAGAAATGGTTTACCGAACTAAAGTACCTACCATTTTTATAATCACATCACAAAAGGAAATAAATATTAAGTATAAAATGTAAAATTTTTACAATTTTTGCATTGTTTTTATCAAAAACTTCTAACTGTCTCATTTTTCTCATACAAAATAGTAAAAATTGCTGTTAATGTTTTTCAATGTAAGTAAAAATATTTTTTCTGTTCAGAATACCAAAACTATGGGAGTTCAGTCCACTTAGAACAACAAGGAAAAAATAATAAAAACAAAAATTTCAAAACCTACATATCCTCTACTATTCTCGATAATAATACTCGTATCAGCCATAAGCAACGACATACCTACAATTTTCCTCAAGAGGCTTTTTTCTTCATTTTAAAGGTTACTTTGAAATCCTTACATGCTTTTATACTGCCTCAATACAATATCCCACTACGATACTTTATCCACTGTCAAATTTTCGTCATCCTTAAGAAAAGTAATCGATTTTCTTATTATTCAGTCGCACAAAGCGTATGTAGCTCACACGTATACTTTTTAGAAAATAAAAAAATGCTTGCAAAAGCAAAGAAAGTAAAAACTCTGCAGCCCAAAAATTCTTCTCTCAGAATAAAATAGAATTTCTTCATGGCATCTTGAGATAAGTAATATAACGATAATTTTGTCGCCATGTTGGCAATAAAAAATTGACTCAAAGTTGATGGCAGAAATTAAATAAACTATTATGTTTCGAATGACAATGATGTAGCACACAACTTCATGGAGTTCTGTCTGTAGCCTGTGGTTAATTTTCAATTACATAGATATGTTTAGAATGCAACACTGAAAACTTTTCACAAAAACATCATCAATTTTCTAACAAAATGTTCGATGACCATCAATCCCATCAATCGAAAGTTAAAAAAGTAGTTCGAATTTCAAAATGTAAATATAGGTAAAAATACATGATTATTCAATAGTTTCCGCCAAATTTTAGGGTTTTCAGGGAGGAGTAGAAATAAAGTTCAGAACAGAGTGAAAACAAAACAACTTTCGCTCTTCATTATTAATGCATGTCCATTCTACTGAATAAATATTTAACTAAAACTACATTAAAAATAAAGCATGAGCAACAGGTTCGTTTCAACTTGATGAGTTAATTTCAAGATCCTTGTTTTGATTTAAAAATTAAAATTTACCTTCATTAAGAAATTAAAAGTAGTTTGGAACATGGATTAGCATTGACTATTACAAAATACTGCAGGTATTAAATTCCGTACAGCGACCCAAGGGGTCCTCTTACGCTCGCACTAGTATTTACGTATACAAATATGAAATTAATAAAATCTGAATAACCTATCCTGATATCAATAATCAAACTTGCAAAGTTAAAGTAATTGGTTTTATCAAAAATTTCAGAGTAATAGTCAGCCAAAGAACAGAAATTTGAGGTATAAGAATGAATGATACACATCACACGTTGGGCATCATGACTAATTTCGCGAACTATATCCATGAGCGGATTTACTAGAAAGCTGGGGGGTCGGGTCGGGTCTCCGAAAGTGAAATCGTCCCTTACCCTACATTTAAATTAAATTGTTGGTGAAGAGAGAGGGTAAAAAGCTGAAAAATTTACTGAACAATTTTTTAATCAACTTGCTTCCCTCCTCTGCAGATGAATGATGAAGTCCACTGATGCCCATGTTCTCGAAATATTGGCCTTTCATGTTGACAAGCAGCCTTTATAAAATTCAAAAAAGATTACAAAGGCACAAGCACTAACAGTGTAGCTAGAATAATGGAACTTTTCCATTTTCATTGTTCAAAACACATACGAGTATAGTCAATATGAGAGAGAAAAGTAGCGGGTTCGTATTCGAAAACCTGCTAAAAGTGGAAAAAAAAAACAGCTAAGTAGGTCTAGGTATGTTATGCACGGAATAAGGGTAGCTAATTATTAACTTTTTTCTCACTTTAGAAGATGAAAAGCAAAAAGCGAGGTATTCGGTGTGTGAATAGCTTTTAAAGGGAAATAAAAAAAAAATCTAGAAAAACGAACATCTCCTTTCGGATTATCCAACGAAAATGTTTGGATTAAAAATTACGGGAGGTAGGGCAAGGTTTTTTCCTCGTTCCATTGAAAAGTGAAAACCAACTTTTTCAGGCACTCACTGGAAATTAGAATCTAAACGCGTTCTAATTTCGCATCGTTCAGTTTCGTTAGCATGAAACAAAACACTCATTAAATGAGCTCATTTTCTTCCTTTCTAGTCAAACTTAATTGTGTGGCTACCTAGACCGGTGTCATTAACAAGGTAGCCATGCAGAATATTCATATAAACCATTCGATACTCTCCCAAGGAAGTATCATGTCGATTTCGTTCGTATGCGCAATTAAAATTATAACACCGCAGGAAAAAAGTGAAAATTCTCCAACGAATATTACTGCAATTTCGGAGGGACTTGGCATACTAAAATTTCGCTCGCTTATTTAAATTATGGATTTTAATAAAATAATAACAATTTCTTTTCTTCCTCATAAGTTGAAACGAAAAATACCATCAACATTATAAGGAAAAGTCAAGCCGTCTCGAATGGTAATGATTTGAAAATTTTTTAGCAAGTACTGTATACGTAAGCATGAAGTAATTTCCAGACAAAATTTCCCTCACAATCGAAGGCTCTGAAATTCAGTCACGCTTGATTAGTCGTCATGATGAGCGTGTAATAATTTTTTAATTTAACATTTCGAGTTTCTCTACGCGACACGTATAAAACAATTTTTAGCCATCATCAAAACGAACTCAATTCCTTTAGGGGCAATTATTATCTATTTTCGCGAACGTAGTAATATGTAGCCTGCAGTTCCGTTTGTGTGAAAGTTGCGTTTTTAAATCCAAATTCTACAGCAAGAAAAACAATATGTATAATGTTGGTTTAGTCGATATAGTGCCCTAGTTTATATTCGATGTAATGTAAATCAGTATAATTAAAATGTAGATACATGCTGGAAACATTGGCAGTTCTGATTAAACAGAGGAAAACAATTGTCTTGCAACAACTGAATTTATTGCACTCGCAGCAAGTAAGCATTATAAAGAATGAAGCGCGAAAATATATCGTGGGCTAGGTGCCAAGAAATGGAATTTTACAAAAAAAAAAAAACAAAAAGGAAAACTATTTCAATTCCTTATTACACCAACAGAATAAGTGGAGGAAGAAGCAATATTAGAATTCAATTTCACACTATTTGTGATGAGACATGAAAGAAGGAGCCTAAGTGTGAAAAAAATGCACTTTTGAGCAGACGAAAACTGAAAAAATCAGCTTTCTCAAGACTCGAATTTGACAAAAAAAAAAAAAAAAAAAAACAGCAAAATATATGACTAAAACGGCATTAACGACTAAGGACTAAATTAATAAGTAGAACGGGGCAATTTTTAATGAAAAATTTCCACAAATTTGCAGGCTAGGCCTTATAGCTGCCATATTCACCACAATTCACAGCGAGGAAATAAGCCTAGAATCCAGTATCAGAACAGTTTACAGTAATTACAAGCAATGCGAAGACGATCCACAAATGGTAGTTTGTTTAAAATTAAAAGCGCTAAAACTTATAGACCGAGCATTAGCCATCAACAACATCCCCATTATAGAAGGTAAGATAATTTCCTTTTTTGCTTCTTCTGAATTCGTCAAATCTATTCGATTCGTTGTTCATGCGAAGTTATCATCTTAAAATTTTTTTCCACCTTTGCAGGCATATCACTGACCAAAAAAGAAGATGGTCAACGATCACTAGATGAAAGTCCTGTCCCGACAATCGACGAAAATGGTCTACCCGAAGATTCTCAAGAACGGGACAAAAAATTGGATTTTTTGCTATGGGATCGAATCAAACAGTTCGTAGAGACAAGATCTTTGCAGCTCAAAGTGAACAAATTATTTTTCGGCGATGACACGGAATTAGAAAGCGGTGAAGATGGTAAGAGATTATTTTTGGCTGCCTAAAAATTTAATTAGCTTGCTAGGAATTATTACATTCGTAGAATAATAATAATTATTAACATCGCGGTGGTAAAAAAAAATTTTAAATGCAATCTACTGAATTTTGAAATCTCAGACGACTATCAGTTGAGGTAAACAGTGAAGCAAATTATCAAATCTTTCCGAAAATGACAAAAATTAGACTAATAATATTGAAGTTGAATTTTTCAGCATAAAAAGGTTCATTCTGAACAATCGACAAATTTTGTAAAAATAACTAATAACTCCTTTCCAGAGGGGCTCCTGGAAGTTGAAACTAAACTAGAGAAGAAATAGGTCTATCAATTTTCATGATTCTATACACCCTCAAGACGACAAATCTAATGAAATGAACATGCGACTATTATAAATCAAACCACAAAGGATATTATTTGTATATCATTCAAATCAGGACAATAATAGTAATTATGACGAGTCAAATAATTTTGTATCTATGACATTGGGAATTCCTTCAATTTTTTTAACGTTAAGAAAGTAAGTACCCAGTGAAGTAGGTAATAGAAAATCTCAGTCAGAATAAAAATACAAAAAAAAGGAAACGACCATGTTTTGAACAAATTTTAAGACAGGGTTGACGATTACCATACGTAAATTTAAGAAATAATTTACTCAAAACCCTATCAAACTCGGCCCTGTTAATTGCAAGTTTTCTAAGAGTCGGTAGTTTCACGAGTCGTGGGGGCCGAAGATTCAAAAATATTGTCGGTTTATACAAAAATTGTTCATTATTTCAAAAATTTATCAATCACAATAATAATTAAATACTATTGTTTTTCACAGGCAGAGGCAAAAAAGACAAGAACAAAGGAATGTACGTGTATCTGATGATGATGAAAGGAGGTATGATGGCTTTGGCCTACAAAGGTCTGGCTCTATTAGCTGGTAAAGCCCTTCTAGTCAGCAAAATTGCTCTCACCTTAGCCTTACTCGTTGCTATTAAAAAACTATTCAGCGGAGGGCATCATTCGCAAAAGACCACATACGAAATCGTCAAAACGCCCATAATTACACATTCGCACCAGTACGCCGGTGGTAACAGCCAAAGCGGCCATTACGGCGCTGATTTCGGCAGCTACGAAGGAGGTCCATACGCCAGAAGTTTAGACTTTCCAGAAGAAATCACTAAACGGGTCGGTCAAAAAGCTGAAGCCACAAATCCCAGGTAAGAATGAGACGAGATTTAATTCGAGTAACCAGAATGCAACTAATCTCAATCATAATAATATGAAGCGTTTGAGAAAAAATTACCAACGTTCAATACCTCGAAAACAGACATTCACATTCTGACAAACCTTTATTTTTTTTGTACGCATTTTAATGCTCAAAAAGCTATTTGAAACAGTTGATTTTTAATGGAGTTAATTGAAAATTGCTCACATTCCCTGTAATCGAGAAATTGACAATATGATCAATACCAAATGAGTAGTGAAAGGCAAGATTGAAATCGCCTTTTGGTGTTTTCGGCGATTCTGCTTGCATGAACAATCCTGAAGATGACGCTTTTTTACCGCATCTCGGGAATAAATGGGTTGGGTGGTTGGTTCTGTGCGGTTCATTATTCATCTTATAATTAGTATAACTAAAACTCATTTGATTGAAAAATTTTCCCAGTGAAATTTTTTCCGAGGGACTCGATTATTTTGGCAACTGAATTAATTTTGCTCCAATATTCGGGTGCTTATAATTATGTATTCTGAATACCATAATTGAATCATGAAATTGTGGATGAAAGAGAATTTGTTAAAACTGTAATGTTTGTGTTCGCTGCAGGTATGTAACCCACATCATTGAAACAGTGGAAGGACGTAGCATATCAGAATTGGGCAAAAAAGCTCAAGGAAGAAGTTTGTCCACTGAAAGCGAGCCAACGGTCACAGAGAGCAATATCCAAAATATGAATATACCATACGCCCATCTAATAGCATACAGACAGCAGCTGAAGAATAATTTACCAGAACCATCTTCGACAGCCAAAAGTGTGTCGAGAAGACGATAAAAATAGGGTCAACTCATAGCATTGAAGACTTGAACATAATTATTCACCGAAAACTTTTCATTGGAAAACTTTCATTTATACGAATACCGACCTAACATTAGTAAATGTAAACCATAAAGGAAGAACCTTTCATTCTGTGACACCTTCATCTTTCTATTTATTTATTTATTTATTTATTTATTTATTTTATTCATTATTTATTTACGTTAATTTATTCTTCAATCGAATAATATGTTTTTTCTACTTTCAAATGCTCAAGCAGAGATGTACGTTGATAGTAAATGTTACGTTTCTTTTTCTCAGCATTAACCTCTTTTTCGTTTCATACTAGCAGAAGTTTAAAAAAATCTAATTCATACTTACGAAGCATTTTTCGAGCACATAATAGAATAAAATCTCAAAATCTTTACGAAGAATTTAAAAAATAAAGCTAACTTACCTTCTGCTTATCCAGTACGAGTAGAATATCTTCGACATCTCCGACTGTGACCGACTGCTGTCTCAACATTTCTTCTTCATATGTCAGCCAGTCCCGAATCTACAAAAAAAAAAAAATGGCAAATTAAAATAATTTTAACCTTAAAATAGAATAATTCAGGCAATAAGCTTCCATAAGAAGCTAAATTCTTTAACACGTGATACTTCATACTGGTAAGTGACTGTCATACTAGCGTCACCAAGTGAGTGAGTCATATAACTATATTTTCAATTCGAGGTAATATCATTGAAGTATCAATTAAATACGAGTAAGTACTTCATTTTATTTTTTTTTTACAGCTTTGAAACAGTTTTTTCAGTCCACCTAAAGATCGAGACGATACACTAGGCCAAGAAAATAGTAGTACTCGTAGCATCATTTCTTCAACAGCCCTCCTCTCTCGCGTTGCTACGAGTATTTTAAAGCTTAGAAAGATTTTCTGCGGTTGAAAATTTTTCTACTAAAACCTTCTTTCTCCTTCTCTCGACGAATTTATGCAACCGCCAACGATGGATGCAATAATTGTGCTCAAGTCGCATAGAAATTTAGTTTACTTCAGAGTATTATCTGCATGCAGTAATTCAATTTCATTCGGTAACCAAGGTAAAATGCTCTTCCACGGTCGACACAAAATTAGAAACCCCACGTTTAAATTTGCGTAACAAAAACGCTGTACAATTTTCTCGGTCCCTTCGTAGCTTTTAAAATGTGGTGGAAAATAGGGAAATGTAATTCCACCGAGGCGACCTATTATTACGCAAAAACTTCATTAAGAACAAAAGAAAAATGAAAGCAAGGAAAAACTTTCAGTGAGGTGGTCGCTGGATGATCATAAAAGGATAATACGGATGCATCCGACAGCGTAATATTTACGGTTAAATTAAAAGGAGTCGTTGAAAACTTTCAGCATACAAAACACACCGGAAAATATGCTTGCAAAATGGTGAAAATAGGCGAGGGAGCAGAATAAATGAAGAAATTTTAAAAACCGAACCACCAAGTAAATAAATTTCCACACAAATGACAAATAAAATTATAACGTCCCATATTATCCTTCTCCTTCCAACAAACAAAAGGCATTCAAGAACGAATTGTTTTTTTTTCTCCTGATAAGCTCAATGAATGAAATTTTATGTACCACACGAGCACTGAACTTACCCAACTAAAAATAGTTACTTTTATTTTTACATCAGATATTTATCGAGTAATTACCGATTAAAAATTGTAGAGATGAGGAAACGGGGTCAGGGCTTTGAGTGAACACGATTTCATCTATTTTTGCTATGAAAATTTAGAATAATTGAAAGTACAGAGATGATAGAAAAAATTCTGATGTGTTTCCATTGAAATTCCAATTCAATTTATCCGACTTTTTAATTATTTATATTTTACATAGAAATATACATACGAAACAATAAATTGGTAGTAAGTATATGTATTGAACCTATACATAAAATATTCAACAAAAAGTTACACTTTCAATGCACAAAATACGCTTGCTAAGATCGTGAAACCTATGAATTTTTTCACAACCGACCACACTCACTCAAACGCAATTTTTACGCGAACGAGAATCAACTCTTTTAGTAATAGCCAAGCCCCTACCAGAAAAAGCGAACAACTAAAATGTCAATAACAAAAATTAAAAACGTGTTTTCACATTTTCTCAATATTGCACACTCTCACAAACATCATGTAACAGTTGTACATTAACCAGCCCAAACAATGTAAACCTTTTGGTACACGAGTATAAGTTGAGGATTATGTTTTAAATGATTTGTTAGTAAGGAAAAAGAAAAGTAAGGAAAAATGTACAAAAACGAAATACCATCACACGTTATTTTATACGCTACGATAAATATTTTCCATTTTTTGCCTTTTTATTTAGTCTTTCACCTTCTTTTATTTCATTTTTTCCCCAATGCATTATTTGAGAATTATTGATTAACCAAAAAATATGTACTAGTATTACACGAACATTTTCAAAAGGTTTAGTAAATTTTTCTCGTCTCCGCTTCTGCTCAATAAAAGCGAACCCATGATTGATACACGCTTTTTGAGAAAAGTAAAAAAAAAAACGTTTTGTTATAGGTAGAAAAAGTTTCCAAACGATAAAAAAGAAAATCGTAATGATGGAAATAACTTCAACTACAATGAAAAACTTGCCAAAAGGAAATAACGGAGAGGATTTTGGGAGCTTCGCCACCCTCTTTTTGCCACTTCAATTTTTTTCCACCCTCTATTATAGTTATCACTCTTATATAGCTTCTTTATGTCTCTCTGTCTCACTCTCTGCCCCTCAGTGTGTCTTTCTCACTCACCCCCTGAACTTTATTACCCTGCTCCTTCGCCCGAAACTAAAATAAACAGCACCCTTCACGTTCTTTTTGCCCAACGGAGTAATAAAGAAATCGCTACGTGAGACATACCACAGCAAAGGTGCAATATTTTATGCTTCGCTCTCAAAGGTGTAAATAAAACATACACAGGTCGACGATATTAGCTCGCGAAAAACTGAAATGGTAAACTATTTAGATACGAGTACCGCATTTTCACGTCTACAGGACAGGTTTAGTGAAATTACTCGGTTTGATGGTCCCCTACTCCCTACCGTACGTACTTACGAGTCGACGAAATTAATTTTCAAAATTGAACACGTCGTGTCCAAGGACGAAACTATTCCGTTTTAAAGTTTGAAAACCTTCGAAGGTTTAACCAGAGGTCGAGAAACAATTTGTAACCAGGCGTAAGGCTAAAAGAGATTAGCATTTCTTTTCCCCTTAAGAAAAAATTCTATATTTTCAACGGATACAGAAAAATTAAGAACGACGCATACCAGTTAAAGAGACTCAGACGGCACAATTAATCTCCTTTTCAAACAAGCGTTGATAGAATTACCTACGTTTCAGTCGAAATCTCATTGAATTGAAAAAATTGAAACAAGAAATACTTTGTTTATAAGTAAACCATTTAAATCCCAACTTCCACTCGTAATAAAACTTCCATTCACTTAACAAATAAAGTGCCTCACATAATAAGTGATTCTTGGTGGGCGGTGAGGACATGAACACGTCAGTGTATCACATCTAAATACATTTCGTGAGGCAATTATGACTCTCCATGATTAGTAAACAACATGTTATGGAGAGAAGAGGCCAATTTCTCGAACACTCAAAATAAGTCAACTTGCCCATCCCACCGTATTCTGGCCCATGACGTCATTTCGCAAAAAATTTGGGGCCAACAACATTATAAATTTCATCAAAGAGCACAATTTAATTTACCTGCAAGATGGACTTGTCGAAACTGGCTAGGAGCGTGATTCGAGGCGAGGACGATGCCAGCGGCTGGGCATTCGGCGACGGCGTCTGCACCTGAACGGAGCGTACATGTCGAAAATGCTGCGGAGTACACGGTGAGCCTGGGGGCAAAGATGCACCTTCTTTGGTAGGACTGCAAACGGCAGCTTCGGACGCAACGACTGCAAAAACAGTGAGAATGTATAGAAAAAAACGTAATCGGAAATGCTCAAAGAGCACGTGATATAAAGCAAAATAAAAAACACGAAATTGAACAGATAGGTACGCTATCCGAGGTAGGGTACAAAAAATCCACTAAATCCGTCCACAGATTACTTTTCTCTCGCCGTCATCTACCATAAAGTGAGAACGGTAACTAGCAAAAAAGACGAAGTAGAAAAAAAAAAGAGAGATAAAAATGACAGGCTTGAATAAAGAGAGAAAAAACCTGCCCAAAAAGGGGGGAGGTAAAAATAAGGGTACACGGATGAAGAAAATGAAAGGGAAAAAAAATACTCAGTTGAATAGACACTAGTTGTGAGTGTGTGTGTGCGCGCACAGGGATCAATCTGCCGCAAGAAATAAGTCTACCGAATCCCTGCAATTAATTTTCCAAAGCGTACACACCAGTCGAGTTTTTTTTTTTCTCGCCTTCTCTTTCTATCGTAAATCCTTCCGCAAACGTAAATTTTATTTAGTTGTATTATAGAGGTGCAGAGGTAAAAAATTTCCATAGGAACGACGGGGCGAAATTTATTAAAAATGCATATCCAACAGCCGAATGGTGAATAATTTATGCTATCCAAATAAAATCATAGCGTATTTGGTATTTTACGCGATTTGATAGACGAAAAACATTATGAGTAAATTTGCAAAATTCATTATGTTTCCAAGACTACCACGAAATTATTTTGAAAGGTAAGGCGATTCACTGAACGAGTTGGAAGAAGATAGAACATTTCGGATAACATGGGTGCCGTAGAAACGACAAATGGAAGACATTTACACTAGAAGTTAGAAGTTGTTCGAAAATAATTACCCATGCCCGAAAGTAGGTATAAATTCAAATTCTACATTTGAAAACGGTTTCTAGCCACATGTTAAATTGTGACCATTTAACAAAAGTTTACCAAGGGGAAATAGTTGAACCAAGCAATTAATAAGCATTTAGAGTAGCAGTTCATTTTTAATTTTTCAGATGTTGAGAAATAAAAAGAAGCGAAAGTTAATTTTTAGAAACGTAAACCAGTTTCTCAAAATTTCGAGAACAGTAAGAAAAACTTCCAACTACATATGAAAAAAAGAAAAAAATATATTTATGTGCAGAGCTCAGGATTCGATGAGAGGTAATCATTGCCTTTTTTATACTACCTACCATTAAAAACACAAAATCATTTGAATTAAAATAAGGAGGAAACGAACTTTCAAAAATTGAGAAACTACAGTTTTATTACTTTCAGCTAAAAATGACCCCCATAATACTCGCTCTAACCATATCTTAATGACCCACTCGCTCCGTAAGCATTTAGTATATTATGATTGAAATTCAAGAAAAATGTTCCTCTAATTGCCTTAATTACGAACAGAACTTCTATTCGGTATAGCCCTGCTTTACAGCGTGACAGTTTTTTCTGACTCGAAATCTTTTCTTTCAGCAAACACACTGAAGCTCTTTTCGAATGACACTTTCAAATGGAATTAACTAGGTTTAATTCTTATAGTAAAAATAGAAATCACACAAATTTCTACGGTGCGAATGGAAAATTTATATTACACCCCTTCACCAGGCATAAATAAGCTAACGAATAATTTTACGCATTTTACATCCACTTTCTTCTTTCTTCAAAAAGTGCTATCCTCAACTTTTCGTCTAATTTTAATTTTTGCATCCATCGATGTGAAAGGAAATAATACGCGAAAGGAAAGAAGACAGGGCACGCAAGCTCCACAAAACACTGCGGGCATTGTTCTTTTCGCTTAATTATCGAGTACATTCTTATGCACTCGTCGCATCCATCTCAACTCCTCAGCCATCTCTTTCTCAAGCGCAGCTCTTCCCCCCCAATGAACAATAATTGCACGTATGCACGTTGCTACTTACGCGCCCAAACACTCGTCGAAATTGCTTTTTCCGCTAAGAATTCACATAGTAGCTGTATTTAAAAAAATCATCAACAAAAAAAGAAAAGAAAGAATAAGTCGTGAAGAAAAAGGAAGGAAATGATAAAATACAAATAAATAACTTTACTCCGGAAACGATAGCACACGAATTGCGGATAAATATGCACAAAATAGGATCATATAGTCGCGAGACAAGAAAAAAGGGAGTATTCTACACAAGGCGGTTTGGAGGGAAAACAAAAAAAAATTACAAACAGGCAAAATCAGGGTGCGACAGGTAGCTGTTCGAGAATTAACATACACGCGAGTGCTTCGAACAATACGAAAAGAAGAAAAAAATACACGAAAATACGACACCAAATTTTCGAACGGGGTAAAATAGGGTTGAAGCAAATGCCGGCATCACCTAGTCTGCCGGGGAGTTTTTAGTGCCGATGTCCGCGAACTTTCACCATACGAAAAAAAAAAAAAAAATAGAAAGAAAAAAGAAAAACCCACCCTTACCGTCATTGATTCAGCAATCCACCCTCTTCGGCAAACTTCGCTGTCTATCGGTAAACTTTCACCAACCTATTTTTTTTTCTCAGACATATATGGTCTACTTATGCACGCACTTTTTTGCTTCCTCGCCTTCTCTCACCTTTTCTCTCATAAGTTGATTTTATGGCGTTCAGACAAGAGTTGGTTTTCAAAAAATTTATCTTGAAGTAAAAAAATACTTTTTGAATCTCATCTTTTTGAGGTAGAATGGAAAACTGTGCGATACAAAGGTTGGTTAGTAGCAGAACGAACATAGAGAAGGTTTTTCCAAAACATCATCATCATTTCTGACTCTGGGATTTTGTGCAAGCGTAATTGAAAACTTATCACAAAGTTTGTAAATACATGTACGGCGCTGATCTATAGATAGTTATCAAATTGCAACACTCTCTGATGGCCCTGCTAGTTATAAACTTTGCACTCGATAAAATACACTGACCTAAGTAATATTGTTCGCATATTCCACTCCTCACTATCTAGTATCTCACAAAACGTACAAGTATCTTCAATGAACCAAACATTGCTCGTACGCATATGCTGGTATTGGGAATTTTACTATTATTGACGAAAATATCTCATCACTCAGTTTACTGCTGTTTAATTGATAAATTTCGATTCCCATAAGGTCCTACATAATATTCTGTCAATTCCTGCAATTTAATAAAATTATACGAGCAGTAATTGAAAGAAGATTTTTGAAAATCTAATAAAAATTAAATAAGTATACCAACTTATTTTCAAAAGAGAAGCGCAAAAATACAACAAACAGCATTTGCAAAACCGGCCAACTATAATCTATTACTCATAATTACTCTCGTGTTTTGTTTCTTCTTTTAAAGCGAGTACGGGAAATTGAAGGGTTCCAGTTTTAAGAAAGACCATATCCAATTATACAACTTTTTCAAAATTAGATAGATGTGGAAAGTACACATTGCATATAAATATTTTCCGACTATTAGTTAAATGTTCACAATTCTTGTTTCTTACCCAATCTACATAGGAAAAAATTAGGGCTATTTATAACTATGCTTTTTCGACAATTTTTTTTATTTTTTAATAAAGTCGTCCATGAATTTCATTAAGTATACATAGTCGGAAAATAATTCCTAATGAGACACGAGAAGGGTTACAAAATAACTTCAAGAATCCACTGAAAGACTATTTTAATTCATCAACTATCAACTGAGAAAAAAAATTTAATTAACGAGGAACTTAATCGAATTTGAATGTCTGAATAAAATGATGAGAAAAAAAAGGTCGAAGCATTGCCTCCTCAGAAACCAAAACAATGTTTTGATACGAAAGAACACAAATTTCTTATGACAGGCACAAAGAGATCACAGTTTCGAGCGAGTGTTCTTTTATAATCCGTCAAAATAAATTATAAAATTTTTGACGCATTGGGCAAAACAAAAATCGAAATGACAATTTGAACCGCCGACGCGAAATGCAGTGTGGAGACGAGACGAGGTTAAAAGTCTTACAACATTAACCGGAAAGAAAAATATTATAAATTTTGCCAAAAAATACAAAATGCTAAGTCATTATGTCACTCGTACTAGTTTTTTTTTTTGTTCAAATTTAACCCACAATTTTCAACGTTTCAACTGGCAAGATAATTTCAACAATATTCCCACCGGATTTAAGGTTTCGGTGAAACAAGAGGATATTAATTTTTCTAAAATTTACAGTATGATAGACCGACATTCTAAAAATCGTAAAATGCACTTTAGAGGACAGAGACGAAAAGCGAATTAATTGCATAAAATTACACGGGATGGCTTCAACGTCAAAGAAATTTTAAATAACAAATGCCCTTCCTTGCGAACTAAAATTTGAAAACTAAATTTTTCACTTACCTCTGGGAACCGATTCAGGAGAAGTAGACATCTTGGATATTTCCGATATAGTTGATCTATTCGATGCTTCCATTTCGTAACTACTCGTTGATTTTGTACTTTTCAGCAACGTATCACATTCTCGTTTGAAATTCAAAATATAAAACCAATCGTTTTTAATTTTGGTAATTTTTTGCTGAAATATTAGTAAAACAAAATTAAACTAACGTTTATAAGGTACAATTGTAGGTATTCAAAGCAGATAGTAGCTTGAATCAAGAGGGATAAAAAAGTACCTAAAACAGGCAAAAATTATAGCTCCAAACTTCAACTTCAGTTACATTTTTCTTTTTAAAAATCTAAAAACTAATCAAGTTGACAAAAATTGTTGCCTTTTCTATCTAGATGATTTCAAGACGCCTGTACTTTGGGCACGAAGGATAAAGAAATATTCGTTTCTTAATCGAAAAATATGAAACCAAAATTGATTAATTTTTCAAAAAATACCTGCAAGTCCTCCGATATAGCATAGTTATTGCCTTGGCATTCTTTCTCTAGATTTGTGAAGTTCTCCAATACTTCCTTCACTTCGAATTCTTTGTCAACAATATTAGCCTGCAAAATTTAATAAAATGTAAATTACATATCAAGTTAAACGTTTATTGCACCAAGAAAAACGAATTTCATACCAAAAAAGCATTGAGGTTCTTATTTCGACGCAGTGACAATTCCTTGTACTCCCATATTTCGGACTTATTCTTCAAAAGCCACGAAGAAATGCCTTTGAGTTGCGTGACAAACTTTTTCAACGACAATAATTTACTTCCAAGACGCTCGTGATAAGTGACGAGTTCTTTTCGCACCTAAAATATTGAAAACACAAACTCGATAATTCTTATTGTGAAGTTCGAGAAAAGAAAAAATATGAGATTTGAACGCAGAATTTCAGTCATACTCTTACGATCGACAGCAGAAATTCAATAGAAGAAAAAAAAAAACGCAATAACATACGAGTGCAAAGAAAATGTAGACAGAAATTAAAAGCTTACCTCATCGATAGACAATATAACGCTGTGCTTCTCGTAAGACGGAATCGATTCCAATTTTTCAATTTCTTGTCTGCGTAAGGCCAATTTATTTTCAAGATCCTGGGTGAAAAAAAAATCGCAATAACGAAGAAATAAAATACGATGGAAAAAAAAAAAAAAACTATTCACATGATAAAATTAACGTGTTCGAGCAAGCACAAGAGAAAACGTGTTGCACAAACCGAAATTTGTTTAGACTCGATCGATAAAATATTAAGGGATACACAGAGCGTTAACATTAGCAAAATGATAAATATTCTTTTCGAGTAGAAACCGCGAACAAATTTAACAAAATATAACTGCGGTAAACTGTTTTCGTATTTGGCAAATTCTCAAAATTTGTCAAGACGAACAAGTCAAAGCAGAGAGAGTGTAACGTCTACTAAATGAGGTTAAGTGAGAAAGGGCGCAGCAGACAAAAATAATGTACTGATAAAAATTGAAACCATGTGCGCGAAAACGTTGTCAATGAAAATTCCTACATTTGGTCGTCATATGTTTAATTAGCATATCTACGGCATAACGAAACGAAAAAAAATTGTACCGATGTTGGTTCATTAACCATTAAGTACCTTGACGGTTGCTAAA
This sequence comes from Parthenolecanium corni, assembly GCA_038050395.1. NCBI lineage: Eukaryota > Metazoa > Arthropoda > Insecta > Hemiptera > Coccidae > Parthenolecanium > Parthenolecanium corni. The sequence continues at coordinate 1,984,397 of JBBCAQ010000002.1, forward strand.
GACGCGATCAAGATCTCCTCGTTGGACGGATTTATTGGACTAGCAAGAACTTTTTGCGCTTCTTCTTTGCTGCGTTGAGCTGCAGCTAGAATCACCTGTTCTTCCGATCTTAGCTTTTCTTTTTCTTGATTTTTACTGTTGAAAAATAATTTTACAGTGTAGAAAAGGCGAAAATTTTCACATTTTGATAAAAACTACCCAGAAAAACTATACATCTTCAATTTCACGAGTAAAAATTAAGTTGGTCTTGTTTATGAGTACGTAGTTTGTGACTAATCCAAATTATGGCAGATGGTTCCCAAGTCAAAATATGGAATTTCTACAATTTTTAGGACAGGTGAAGAATGATACATGATTCAAGTTACTAACTGTAAAAGTACGGCAACACGAAGATATCTAGTTAATTTTTTTGGAACCAAATAAGAATGAAAAGCGACCATCTTATCAATGTAATATCTGTTGGCACCTTTTGCTCGTACTACAGTCAGTGATACAGCACTATATTACCTCATTTCACTACATCTCACACCATGCACCTATCTTCTCTAAATTCTGAACGTGAGAATTAGGACTTACAAGTACAGCAACAGAATCAAATTTATACGAATTTATATTAACTTACATGTACAGTGCAGCAACTTGCTCCCATTCGTCATTCAGCTTGCTTATCACACGTTCGAACTGATCTTTCTGATCAGATTTCACTATATTACTCAAATTTGAATAACTCGCATTGACATTTTTGACTGTTTCATCCAATACAGCCATACTGTTTTCTACGAACTGAATTTCGATACCGTAAAGAAAGGATGTAAGCGTAAAATCGCAAATCGAAACAATATTTAAAGTAGTACTTGATCCGCAGGCAGAGAGGAAAGAGCTTTTTTCTCTTCTTCCGAGGCGTTCACACTTGAGCTCAGCTGTCTGGTCAGCAAAGAAACAGCTTCACGAGTTTTATTGACTTTGGTAACAAATTCGTTGATGGCAACTGACTCTTTTTCATCAAAGGTCTAAATGAGAAAAAAAACACGACTTATAATGAACCATTCGATAGCATATTATGTGTACACTGGGAAAATGACTGAATGCTAAAAAAAAAAAAAATGTAACAAACCTGGTCTTCATTAGCTTCTTCCTCGTTAGTCCCATTCGTACCCTGCACAGAATACAATAAATTTATCATCTAATGAGTAAAAACTTTCATTTAAAATTATCGCGAAGAACACGAACCTGAATACTAATTAAATACTGGGACCATAAATTTCGCAATACAGCTTGAACAGTAGTTTTTAGGGTATGTCCTCGATTATCGTTTTGAGTATTTAGCTTCTGTAATAGATCATCACCGACACTTATCACATGACTGGCTTCTTGAGAAAGTTGAGTAAATTCTTCTTCAAAAATCTGCGCAGTTCAAAAACAATTAATTGAGAGAGTGAGAAATAAAGCATTTGAAAGACAATCTTATATAGTTTTCAAAAAGGAAAAAATTAATGATTTTGTAACACTAATCCACATGTTTTCAACTATGGAAAACTTCATAAACCGTTGGAACATTTTTCTACCACTTGTTGATATCAACTAATTAAAATACAAATTTTAACCCTCCAGCGGCACAAGCTAATTTATACATAATTGTCACAAATGGGTCATTTTGACCCAACCTTAATTATGTTACCCTGATAGTCCGCGATGATTATATATGTAGAATTTCCCCTCTCGCTATTTGGTGAGAATAGGCAACTGTATCAACATCTGGGCCATTTTGACCCACTTGTACCACTAGAGGGTCAAATTATGTAAAAAGTAAAATGACCAACAACTGTAATCTTCATAGAACTTTTATCAAAAGTAGCATTCAACTGTGAAGGGACTAATGCCTTACCTTTGCTTTTTCTTCATCCTTCAGCCCTTTCGATTTTTCTATATTTCGATCCACTGATACTTGTAATTTATTGCGAAGTTTTTCCGCCATTTTCTGGTATTTTTCAATTCGTACGTCGATGTTTACATCTTCTAGGATGGTACCATCATCGATCAACGAGATTGTATCATCTTCGGCACCAGAATGCTCTAAAATTGACTGTAACAAGATATTACGCTAATTTGATATTCTTTTTCAAACACACTATTATAGATACATATATTACTGTATTAGACACATAAATGAGTCACACAATTCTTGGCAAAGAACACAAATACTGATGAAAAATGGGAAGCTAATTAGAGTAAAATGCAACAGTGAATGAAATAAAAGATGCATAGGTTACCAACGAATATCCCACTTTGTGCGATGATGATCGCTCGTGTATCTCACGACGATATAGAGATATTAGAGTAACATTGGGGATAAAATATTTTCTTCGATAGAATTATTTCAAAACGAAACAGTCATTCAGAGTGCAAGAACGCAACCAATAACGAAATTCAGTCATGATTAAATTATAGAAAGCGTTTTCATGCAGAAAGTTCTACGCATAGGCTAAACAAACACGAAGAGATTGATCACACAAACAATAAAAAAAGAGATACAAGTTGGAAACCAAAATAACTAAGTACAAGATTATACTTATTCTAGACTAACAAGAGTTGTATCAGAAAAAAATTAAAACATGCTAAAGATCAAAGTTTTAATTTTCTCATGAATTCAGAAGAAATTTATTGATGAAGAAAAAAAAAGAAGATAATACTTAAGGAAATAAACTGTTGTAATATCATACTTAAAAAAACCTTAGATCTCCGTACAGTCTGACATTTGAGGTGAAAATAATACTCGTTTCAGCGATGAACCAAAAGCTTTTAGATAATGACTATGTTAATATATTCCATTTAATAAAACTGACGAATAAAAAATCTTTCTTTCCTCGATGTTCTTTACAACCAATTCTGAAATGGTTACGTGGTAGGATCGAATTATGGCACCTACACCTACTTGTGGCATAAAAATGAAGAGATGTTACAAATTTTCAGATCTGGGAGCCAATTTACGATTAACTGAATACGAATATGAGTAGAATTACGAATAATAATGAACATGGCAATGAACCTCAGAAAGTGAGAATAAAAAGAATTCAAATTAAAATCTAACAAAGAGATAATATTGATTAATTTCAATGTAATTCATCATGCACATTAATCCCAATGAATTCAGCTTTGCAATATAATCTTTAATTGTCCTTAAAATGAAAACCATAAGGACCCAGGATGAAGGAAATAAATGCAATTGTAATTTGAAGATTAAGAATCGCGACTTGAATCCTTTTTGTTCTCAGGTCCAGAGCTGATTTACAGCACATTAAAGTCTAAAAATTCTATCAGCCAAGTTTCAGAATGTCACCAAATGCCCACGTCAAATCGAATATTAATACTCGAGTGTTATTTTTATTAACAATCAGCAAACAAAAACTACATTCCTCCCCGGCAATAACGTTAAATCTAGACCACGGATGTAGCTATTGAATAACACATTCTATTGGGGAAAAAAATTTGGTGAATAAACACAAACCATTCTCAGAAAAAAATAATACAAATATTGAACTTTGTCTCGGTAATCTCAAGGTCAAAAAGTGCTGACCTTTGATACAGGCAATTTTTTGCTGAAATGAGATGACTAAACAGGCACGCATGCCACACACATAAAATACTGACAGTTATCATCGAACTGTCCCAAACCGTTAAGATGGCCGACACACAATTCGAATGAGCAATGAACATCGAACACCGATCATGTACAAAATTACTGGCTAAAGGGTGCACCAACCTCGATCGTGTGCAAATCCGGTGGCGCATCACAAATGCTAAAATCTCCGGACGAACTGGACTCCTCGTCTCGGCGAGCTTCGTCGTCCGACGAGGTGACCGTGTCGTCTTGGTCTCGCTGACTGCCGACCAAACCATCCGTCGGCTTGGTACTGGCCACCATCGACCTCTCAAAGTTTCCCACAATTTGGTAGGTACGCGACACCTGTACTTCGCGCTTCAGCTTCACCTCCTTCAGCGTAGAGTCGGAGATAGTCTGCTTTGTGTCCAGGTTATATACGTTTGAGGCGCTGCAGGAGGCGGTTACCTTCGCCTCCTCGGTGCGATTGATGCGATCGGTCACTTCGACCAGAATGGAGACGTCCTGCGAGTCGGACGCTGGATGCGTGGCCACTACAACGCACGTCTTTTTCGACGAGCCTCCATCGTCGGCGGCTCCCTCAACTGGTCTCTTCCTAGAGGCGGTCTCCATTTTGGCTGCAACGTTCATCACCTCAGCTGACTCCTGCTCATCCGTATCGGCGTCCGTTTCGACGATCTCGACGATTTCAACTGAGTGCGGGTAGTACTGGACGTCAGCATCCCACGTGACCACCGGTTCGGAAGTGGGCGCTGTCAGCTCACGCTCCTTTATTTCGACGACGCGGCACGCATCGGAGGTCGCCGACGACCCATCCACGGGGTCGTGGCCGCCCTCTGAGGGGTGTATTTCGTTTCTTGAAATTTGCGAAAATAACAGACTGTCTTTGGCCAACAAAAATGTGTCGTTCTCTTCGAGGTCATCGACGGGTTTGGGGGGCGTTGCCTGCTGGGGACCTTTCCAGACCTGATTCTCTACAGTCACGTCGCTCTTCATCTCAAACACCCTGTCATCGGTCGTCGTACCTTTCGACGTTTTCGACGACGACGACGCAGACGATGGTAGTTCAACGTCTACTGATTTATGGTCGACGTGAACGTCGAAAGTACGATTTTTCGATAAGCCCTGCAAATAAATGTGTGGAATGAAGCTCAAAAAATGATACACGATATTCGAGGGGTGTGCGGCGTGCAGGTGAAGGCGTGTTAATAACAAGCGTTGAGCCACTCCACATCACCCGAGGGAGAAGTGATTACCACAGATTCGTCAGTTCGGGTTAGGCGCGATGCTTCGAGAACTCGTGTACAAAATTCAAGCTAAGAAACCACTCACAACCCAAGTTTGGTTAAAACATTATAAAGAAATATACAATTGAAAGTTTTCTGAATTATGGAAGTTATGAATATTATGAATAGAAATTGAGAAAAAAATGATTCAAAACATCATAAAAAGAGTATTTACAATGAAAATAATGTAGTTGACTTGACTGAAAAACTGTAGAATACGGGGGCATATTAAAATACCACCAAAACAATATTATGAATTGAAAGTGGAGAAGCACGCTGTCGACAAAACACAAATAAAAAGGCAGATCAATAGTAAGATATTGGATTTTTTTAAAAATGACATGAGATTTTTGTACAAGAGCTCTCGAGCACCGAGAACTATACATGAAGAACGCATACCACAGCCAATCGTCAGTTTTCGTAATAAATTATGACCTTGCTACAAGAACAGGTTGGATAAGCGTCAGTTGAATCTCGTTATTTCTCCAGATTCCATCGCACAACCCAGCCAGCAACGCGCATATTATGTACAATTCAACACCACGGGAGGGGAAAAAACACACAAACACCAAAAAGCTCGAATTTTTCAAAAAAATAATAAAAACACTAGTCGTTTTTGAATGCTTTGAACAGAGACTTGTCACTGCAGTCTCTACACCAACAAAGAGAACGTATTTTACACAAAAGAACCACAAATCACCGAAAGAGATTTTAAATTAATAATAACGCTCAACGTTAAAACGAGGTAACACTTTTTATTAACAATGAACTGTTTCTCACTACATAAACAAAGCGTTAAGTTTCAAAAACAACAAAACAAAATGGTATGTGTGTACATATACTTTTGAAAAAAGAAAGAAAAAAGGAGGAGGAAAAAGTAGCAAAAAACATCAAAAGCCACACAATATTAATATCCATCACCTATTCGTCAAGCGTTTGATACTGCAAATACTACGATCATTCGATGTCACCAACATATCCACCAGTATTAAAGGTAAGCAAAAAGAAAGAAAAAATCAATAATAAATAGATTAATTATTGAACTTGATTATTGAATGCATTATTTCTTCTTTCTCTCGTTGCTAACTAATTACGAATGCTAATGCAAGGTACATGTAGCTTGCAACAGAAGTTTGCTTTTTCTTTTTCAAATAATCGATGAGTATGATCGCTGAGAAGGAAATAATTATGTGGAGTAGTTAAAAAAGTTCGCAATTCCAAAAAAGCTGATAGATTGAATAAATAACGTCAAACATGGCATAGGTATATCAACTCGTAAATAACAAAATATTATGCTAGAATGTAATGAATTTTTTACTGATAAGAAGTTGAAAAGTAAAGATAAAATTTTTGATCAAAGAAAAATTTGATTGGTCACGTTAGTCTCAAGTTACAAACGCTGAGTGACAGTTCTCAACATTGCAGACGTACAATGAGACCCTGAAGCGTTTTTCAGCGTTTAAAATAGCCATTGTTGATAAAATTTAAAATTCAATTTGGAAATTAATACTTTGTAGAAAATCGACTCGAAAATTTAGAAAGATATTTTGATTAAAAAAACCGTATTATAAATGCTATAAATAGTAACAGGTCAACCAGAAAATAATAATTCCAACTCTTTTCAGCAATCATACCAAAACTATTTTTCTGCAGCGAGACTATGCACCCACACAATTATCTCAACTAGAGTACTAGACGTAAAGACTCATATCATACGAAATATTTATCTACACAATTTCGGTACAACACAAAATTTACTAAATTACTCTCCTACCTGTAGGTATTCCAGAGATTCTTGCAGTTTATCCATCACAATTTTCCATCGATTATCACATTCTTTCACGCGGTCACGAAGACCCTCTAAATACACAGGATCACAGAGACTCGAAAAAGCCTTGAAATTATTCTTAATCGATTCTTTCAGCTCGGCCCATTTCACTGATTCTACCTCCAAAGTTTCCTGTACAACACAAAAAAAATTTAAACGTGATTTTGATTCAACGGTTTTCTTTTCTTTTCTTTTCTTTTTTTTTTTTTTACAATCCTCACGAGAAAAAAGCGAAATAAAAAATCAACTGACCGTAACAAAAGCCATTTCGACTTCTATATCTCTGTCTGCGTCTGGAATAGCTTCCAACTGAGTCAGTTCACTCTCTACAGAATTGAGCCACGTATTTAGAGCAGATACGTCGATTTGCAGGTTTTTAGACAATTCCAATGCAGTTTCGATGCATGTTTTAGCATCAACAATTTTCACGCCCAACTAAAAGCCCAAAATAAATGAATAATTAAAAAAATTTTCCCATCGTACACTGACTACGGGTGTGTCGTTCTTGCCAGATAAATTATTAAAAGTAGAATGTTGGTATACGATAATGGATACATTTTTATATGAGCTAAGGGTAATATTAGTCCAACTACTAGGGAAAAGAGCTTCACCTTCACTAATCAACACAATCTAGCTGATGTTGCTTTCACTGTGATGAAATTTAGCGTGGTGTAAATTAGTACTAAATACCTTTTAGCGAGAATCATTTTAAAAAAAAAGCAATGTTCAAAATTTCAGGTGAAAGGTCTTTTTTCTGGGTACTCAATATAAAACATTTTCGTATCCGAGAAACAAAAAGACCCAAGTCAGAATTACAAGTTTTGGTCAGCACTTGATTTCATCGGTCTTAATGCTTTTATCCAAGGTTTTGATGATTGTATCTTTGAAAACAAAAAAAGTGAGCCATTAATTTGCAAACCTATGTTCTCACGATGAAGGTACATGTATAACTATACAAAAAAGGTCAAGGTCTAATTATTACTAAATCTTGATTTGAATCTTTGTGATTCTCAGGTCCAGTAATGCATGTTGAGATAGTATTCTGATTTATTTATAAGCCCATTATACGTAGATATTTCAAATCAAGTACACTGCACAGATCGATGAATCTGTGAAACTATTATCGCCTTCACCTATACCTCAGCTCCTGAGCTCTTCATTTCATAAAATCTCCAAACATTAAAAACAGCAAAATAATCATACCTTATTGTACAGAGCTTTCAAAGAATCCAGGCGCGCAGAAAATTCTTGCGGATTCACGACGGAGTTACTTTCGACCAATTTTCTTCCAGCTTGTATCAAGTTTTCTATTTCAGGTTTCATTTCGCTGAGTGCATCGAAAAATCTCTGCAATGGATGCATATTTTGGTGAGTCATGTTTGTTAGCAAAATAATAGAATACAAAATTAAACAAAAAATCCAGCTACCCGCGACAGTGATTCGCCAATGCAAAAGAACACCGACAGCAAATTAATTAATCGGAAAAGAATATAAACAAAGAAGGGGAAAGAGAAAACGATGCCCCAAAATTTATAGAAACTTCGATGAGAGAAAAGCAAAGACGGCTGTACTATGAATTAATACACTACCCCCCCCCCTCCCCCCGGTAAATTTTACAAGCAACTAAACTAGAGAACAGCAAAAGAGATATGCAAATTCAAGCCGTTTATGAAATAAGTGAGCTCTACCACAACATTAGTAAATGGTCGTCAATTTTAATCAGAAATAACTGATGAGAAACGAGGCCATTATAAAAAATTTAGTATCTTTTGAGGAAATACACTAGAACCAATACACTGTATTTGATCCTCCATAAATTTAAATGCGAAAAAAAATAACAATGCTGTTCAACTTTGAAACTGACTACTTACGTTACAATATTTAAGTTGACCTTCAATTCCCTCTGGATCATCGGATGCTAATTCTAACAGACACAGCGATTCCTCAATCTCTCTCAATTCTTTAAGAGTTTGTGCGGTTTTCGGCTCCAGGTTCGACGGTGACCTGAATTTCTCGAATTTCTGTTCTAATTCGTTGAATTTTTGCTGTAAAAAAAGTTTCTGACAGTTAAATTACTGAAAAAAAGAAAGACAAGCAGGAAAAAAAGATCAATTTTATGCATCAAATTGGAGAGAGTGGGATGCACACAAGAAGACTCATAATTTTAAAATTTCATGAATGAGTATTAATCTCTATGCCATGAAATAAGGACGAAGTGAAAGCATAAGTAAAGGTTGCAACGATATGACTTTCACATTCCTACACGAGACTCGAGTAATAGTCAAAAGTAAAATTTCGCGCTATTTATAGCTAATACTCTCAAAACGAAGTTCATTCAGGGCTACACTTATTAGGGATCTAATGCCTACCGACTATCTTGTGGACTAAAATAAAGAAAAGGACAATAAATCTCTTTGAGTCAAAATTTGCTTTTTATTAATTAGACTTTTAAAAAACAATGTAAACGTTCACCACACCATCATACACTGATTCGAGTCTGAAAAGCTTAAAATCAATAAACTGACTATAAAAACAATTAGAAATGAAAGTGACTACAAGCACCCCACAACGATGACTACTAGCAAGCTAAAAATGGAACCGCATCATAAAAATGCATACTACATGTTGAAGTAATGTGTGCCATACGCTGGATTACAAGGTCATGTATCTAACTTTTAAAAAACTTTCAACTCGGTACTCAATTTTCTCAAAAATATGTAATTTTGGTCCCCAACAAAATTTTCATGTTTCGCCTTCGGGGGGGAAAAATGCAATATAAACTAGGTACGACATTTAACATGATTTTTGGTAATTTTCAAACTTCAACTTTTGAGAAATTTTAAAAGAAGTGTCACTGTCAGTTCAGGATTTCTTTAAAGTATCAAAGATTGAATTACTATTTGAAACATTTTTTGGATTAGGAAATTTTAGCCTTTATGTATAGGCTATTAAATGAAAGATTTTGAAATTGTCTCTAAAAAATACAGAAAACACTGAATTACAATTGGAAAAAAAAATTGGACGTAGCTATTTCTGAGACTGAATCACTTGAATTATGCAAGAGATTGTTCAAGTAAGCCGTGGTAACAACGGATTTAAGATATCTCATTACATTAATGCTATGTTTTTGTAAATAGTATTATCGACTTCGAACACAAAATTTAGTGCCGCGAGTAATCATGAAACAGATCTTTTCCATTCTTCAAAATATGTAGTTCTTATTTTCACAAATGACATAAACTAATATTTTTTATAATCCTAAATATAAAAACATGACTAAATGAGTAAAATTGTATGGCAAAAGGTGTAAAAACTATTGCAAAGGTAAGAAAAATATTTTTGACGTTCACTACTGTTATTTCACCATTTTCTATCAATATAAATGGTTAAAATCAAGAATTTTTCTCAAAAAAATTGAAAGCCTAACGCGCCAATAACTGAAAAAATCTCCGAAATATTTCAAAATAATAATCCTGTTGTTTTTCAAAGCAATCCACTCTCTCCTAAATAATTCAAACACGAATTTTAAAAGTTAACCTCCAACAAAATTAATTGTTCTTTCAGTCGATTAGCAGCCTCTTTCTTGCCAGCGCTGCCATAATTCTGAATCTGCTCATCCATTTCGTGAATGAGTTGTCCTTGTGTTTCAAATTCTTCGGCCATACGCTGCAGTAAAATTAACCAACGAAATAAAATTAATCTTATAGTACATAATTATACAACATACCTTTAACCAATTCATGAGCTTAATTGGCGGAGAAAAACTGGCTAATTTAATCGAAAGGGTAAACACAATAAGTTTTATAATTATCGCTGAGAAAATTAACGCGTCTCAACTCACACTACACCGTTCTCTGCGCCATTCATTAAATTTAAAATATTGCGAGCAGCGTCGATTCTAATAAGTTATCATATGCAGACTGCTCAATATGTAAGTTTATAAACGTTCCCAATTTAATGTCCGATAAAAAAATTAATTAAATCAGAAACGTAGATATTAACTGGTACGTATGAACATACGAATCGCCTTATACATAATAATAAAACCTTTTGATTTGTTATTCTTTCTGTCTTTGTTTTTTAGCAAATTTTTTTTTGTCAGAATGTAAGATGATGTAAAAAGCATTGATGTCGATAAAAATATTTGATCAACTATCTAAATTTTTTTCAATCCATAAGTGCAAGTGGCAATAAGTAATATTTAAATTCTGAGATTTTATATCTACGAATACTCTCAAATCACACTTAACTTAGTATTCATAATCACCAATCAGGAACAGATTTGGGGGTTTTTTGCTTACCATATTTACAAAGCGCTAAATATATATTTTTATGAGTCGTTAAATGCGTTATTTAAAAAAGCATGCTTAATAAACTGACTAAAATTTTTTTAATTCAAACAGAATTTCAAAAACCCAGCGTTAAAATCAATCTTGAGGATGGGGAAAAATACCTCACAATTTCAGTTCCCTAACTAAAATGGACTCCGAAGAAAATGAACATGAAAACCCATAAAAAAGCATAATAAAAAACGATTTTAAAACCTCCCTCAAATTTTTCTGCCACTCAAAATAAAAATATTGACTTAAAAAAATTAATTTCTGGTATACAGACAATTTACTTTTAGTAACGAAAGACAAGATTTTGTCGGTCATAAAAAATTTGTGTTAATAAGCCCCCACACCCGTCACTGCGTGGGCATGGGGACGGTTTACTTATTTGTATTATATAAATTGAAATTAAATACTATTATTTCACTAGAGATAGTTAACAAAAAAAAATTAACTAACGTCCCCGACTCCAAGCACTTCAACAAGGAGGATAAACGACGAAATACTATACAAAACTAGTCAGAATCTTAATGACAAAGTTAATGAAAGCAGACACATAGTTACCAGTTAGTAAAATAGGTACACAATTACGTTATCAAAATTAATAATAAAATAAATAAAGCGCACATTCAATGAGTTATTTTTGGGATTAGAAATGAAAGTTAATCGAAATCAAACAAATGAATTAAAAATAGAATGTTAAAATTATTGTAGATAGGGAGGCTAATATGATTTATAGGTAGATTAATAGGGTAAATTGTCATGTGTTGAGTCAATTCTTTTACGTTTTTATTTCATTCGATAGTATTTAAACATTAGATTAGGCAAAAATTTAGGGTGTAATTATAAGGCGAGATGGTTGAAACCGTTTGCATCATCTGAATGGTCTTTAGTAGTTTCTTTTTATTATTCGAAAATATTTATGTGATCACTTGACATGAGTCACAAAATCTAATAAAAATCCAAAGAATAACATTACACTAAAAAAGCTCCATAAAGTCTATTTTTCTGTCTCATTTCCATCAATCGTTCTCACATCAGCAAACAATATGTATTCCAATTCACAGTAATGCAATACTCAAAACAAAACAAAACATACGAGTATAATTTATACCACTGTACATATTTATTTTACGAATATCAATCTTCCAAGCTAAGGTAGTGAACGAAAGAAAAATCAATCTGCATCGAATTTTTGAGGCATGCAACAGCAACCTTCAGTCACACGTAACAACACTAAATTCATTTTTCCTTTCGCAAAAACGTTTATAATTGTCATTTTTTACTACATGTATTTACAGGACGTCAGGAAATTACTCAAACTGAACTCAAAAAATCACTGTTAAACTCATTCCAAAAAATCACTTTATCGACACCAAGAATGATGATAAGCAACGACTCAACCGTAATCTATATACATATTAAGTTAACATAAGACACACAACTGTCTGCTTTATAAATTTGTTATGATTCATTTTAGAAAATTTTTGTAGCAGCAAAAAAAATAAAAATATCAGTAGGAAGTGGATTTTCATGCAAATAGCTCGTAAATGTTTTGAAGAAGGTCCTTTAATATTCAAAAAGAGTTTTACAGACAAACGTACATGGCTTACCGAGTGAAAAGACTCAGTTTACAAATATCGACAGTGTATTTCCGAATATTGCCTTGTTATTCTTCCCTAAAAGGAATGCGTCTTACATTCACTTGTTCCAATGAAAAGAAACTACATTTTTTTCAAAGAAAAAATTAATGGCAAAGTAAAAAGAGAATTCAACTTCAAAAAGGCTATGGAATTTTTAGCATCAAGCAAAATAAAATCTCCATTATTAGTGCAACACCGGACGGTAAAATTTTAAAAATAATCAATCAGACTTTTACGATTCCTGAATTTCTGGATTAGAAATTATTAATTTACCTCCGCGATGAATGTAAGATTCAGTTCTATTTTTGTTTACGTTCCAATCTACGAGTATTTTATTTAGCTGCTTTCAATTTTAATTTTTTCTATCATGTAACTTTTGAAGAACTATACATGCAGAATTCGCAATTGAATGCAAATAGTACCAACATTCAAAATCCACTCCCTACAGATCAGAGCGTGAGACATTCATTGTAATGAAAATTTTCGAAATGCTTCATAGCTATTAGAAAACAAAACAAACCAAAGTAAACCAAGCAAAGTAAAAAAGAAGGGGAAAAACACCGACCTGTACGTCATCCGGAATATCGTTTGCATCTATATCATTATTAATGCGTGCTGTTAATTGCGCTTCGACATCACAAAGCCACTCTTGAAATTCTATAACGTTGTTTTCCGTTTGCTGAGCCTCGGCAACCGATTGCTCCAATAATAAAGTACGATCGTTCGCCTATAAAATCGCATTTAGGTATCTTATGTGCGAGCTATAGCCTCGAAACGGTTCACTCAAAGTTTAAGCAAAATAAAATCACTTTTTTTTCAACTACACCTACACAGCACCTATATCGTGGCTACACTCGTAACATTACATGACGAAGAAAATAAAAATGAAAAAAAACAAAGGGGAAATGGAGAAAAGATTTGTGGTCGAGGGTCCAAGAATTACCACCGCAGTAATAAGAAATGTGTTAGTAAAGACTGAAGAAAAATAAATGAGAATATACAGAAGGTACGCAGTAAATAAATTCACGTAATAATGTGAGTACCCCTGTTATTGCTCTCTCTGCAAGCATAAAACTACGAATATGTGAAAGATAAGGATAAAAAAATTCATAAACTACTGTAGGTACTTCACTTATTTCAAAACAATAAACCAAACCTTTCCTTTTTTTTCTACGACTACTTTTAACTCAGCCATAACAACGATATACCAAAAGCAAACGACACCAATGAGATGAAATTAGCGAGTTTCGCAAAACCTTTTTTAAACCGTATATACCGTATAACATATATATAATACATTATTATACAATACAAAATAGCTATAACTAAAATAATAGTCGAAAGCAAAATTTACGTGACTAGAAAAAAGAGGACGTCAAATAAAGAGGCAGCAAACGCCACGGTTTAAAGACAGAAAAAACCAGGCAAACTTGAATTCAACCTTTTCAGAGGATTTCTCTCGACTTTAATGGAAATTATTGTACGTACCTGCTGGCTTAATTTATTCCAACGATCGGCCACATGATCCATATCGGTTTTCATTTTCTCACTCATGATGTCTTCTTTAATGAGACCAGCACCGATGTCTTGAATGCGTTTCAGTCGTGACTCGGGGTGTTTTTTCATACTGTTTTCTAAATCCTACACAAACGAAATACGTGAAACTTCTTTCTCAGACTGGACTTTTCGAAGTACTAATATCAAATTTCAACTTACATCAAGTTCTTCAGAGATTTCTTCGGCATCGGCCGCCATTTTAGGAGATCGGCGTAAACGTTTTTCAAGTTTATCCATCCAATCAGTTTCTTGGGCCATTAAAACTGCGAGAAGTAAAACAAAAAAATGAAAGACAAAGAATTTACCACGAAAATACGATCTAAAGTCATAAAAAATAGTCCACATACTACAAATAATAATTTAGAATACCTACCTTTAAAATCGCCATAATTTTTCGATGCATTTTCCAGCATAAAGAACTGCTCTTGAACAACTTTATATACACTATTCCACCTATCAGCGAAGTTTTCCATACGTTTTTTAGCCACAGCTTCACACAATGGTAAATTACACGATTTCAGAATATCAATGAGAGCATCACCTGAGAACATAACACCAACAATAGTGAATTAGTCAAATTCGAATTCAAGCAAATACAAAGAATAAATAAATTCAATTTCATTTGGCAGTCTGAATAACAATTCAAAGTTGTGAAAATTCCAGTTTTTAGTCATTTTCACCCACTTATAATTCAGATTTAGAGCTAAAATTAATGACAAATTTAGAATCTACTTTTACTTTTACGGATGACGAGCTATTAGTCTACATTTTGTTATTAAGGGAACCGGTAACGCAACCTCTGAAAAAATATTGATTTCAATTCATCCATAAAATTTTTCCATCGTTATAGAAAACTTATCAGTCTTATTTAAAATTATTATCGAAGAATTCAAAAATATGAATTAACCATTTAAAGCTTTAGAATGATATCAACAGTTATTTTCTGTTCCTAAAAAGCAGAAAAAAAAGTCTAATTTGTCTCTCTTCACTAATATTTATGAATATCTCGCACTTCGGTGAAATTTTTTCATCAAATGCAATATACTTCAGGCAAAATCGATTTGAAATCTAGGTTTTAAGAAAAAATGTACTATAAAACAAATCGTAATTCAAAACACTTTAGAATATGCACGATTATTATTACGATTTCATTTGGGGGAAATGACCACAGAATAAACGTAAGGTTTGTATAGGAAAAATTTGTACCATACTTCATAAGTCAAATTTATAAAAAATAAGAAAACTTATTTACCATCTCGCATGATTTCCTCGACAGTCTTGACTCTACGATCCGTTTGCTCCTTAAATTTCTTGTATTTTGCCTTCGTTTGAAACAGAGCACCAGGAGTGGCCACTTCCGGAAGGTTTTGAGCGACTTCAAGCTCTTGAATCCAAGGCTCAATAGCACCTATTTCGGCAGTAATCTGCAAATAATGCCATGTAGAAACGTATACACAAAAATCCAATGAAAATCATTAACTTTAGGAAAATCTCACCTTCTCATTCAATAAATTTATTTCCTTTAGCCTGTTCAGTTCGTCGGCATACCGGCTCGCGGTTTCATTGAACTCGGCAAATAATTCTTCCGCTTTGCTTTGTACGTCATTAAGAAATGATGGGTTTGCATTCTTATCAGCTAATTCAACAACTTTCTTTCGAATAGTTTCCACGGATGCATTTTCGGCGGAGATTTCTTCTTCCTTGTTCTGAAATTTCTTTTCTTTTTACATTTTCTTATTTAAACTAAGAGAATTTATGCAAAAAAGAATACGAACCTTCCTACAATCGATGACATCCTGTAATAATTGTGAATCATTTAAAAGTACTTCTGAATCTATGGAGCTCAGAAGATCTGATTCCATATTTTTTAACCAATTCGAGAAATCAGTCATTTCTTTGTGTAATTCTATCAGTGCGACAATTTCTGAAACGTAAGAAAACCTGAGCTTCAGTATCTCATAGTTGTATTAGAATGTTTCAACATGTTTATAAAAGCACTGAAAGCAACAAATGAGAAAGTGACTGATGAAATAATAATAACATTCGGTCATATCTTCGACCTTGTATTTTCCTATCATGCTAAATTTTACTTCTTCATCACCTTCAACAACCAAGCAGTCATTTAATGTAGCAATTAACAATCTCAGAATTGCTCTTCTCCGAACAACAAGATATGCAGACAAAATCAGCAACCTAATTTTCTCTACCCCATGTAGTTTATTAAGCGGGTTAAAATTAGTTCCGTCGAGCTAATTCGAGTAAAGTAGTCTACTATTCGGGATTGAAAGAACTGCTCACGACGCGACGTCCGTGAGTGAACTGTACAACTCATTCAAATATTTTATACATTTACCATTTTCTAGCTGCGAGCATCGTTCTTGCAGAAGAACAGGAATATCTGCCCAACGAGTATTCAGCTCTTTCAACTGAATTTGTAAATTATCCTCCGGGTTACCCTGAAGCACTTCTTGAGCTACATTGTTGATAAAGTCGAACTCTTCCTTGTGATCAGCAATACTTTGCTCCAAATCCTATACAGACATATAAGACAAACATGAAGACTACTGAATTTAATAGTATAATATATTTTCAAACAGAAAATAAGCTTACCTTGAAACGTTTCAACTGGGCTTCCATAATTGAGATGCTATTTATCACTGGATGTTCTGACAGTAAAACACCTTCTACATTATGAATCCAATTAACTAAATTCGTTTTCTTTTCGACAAATTTTTCACTTTTACTGGCATCATTGCTTTTGACTAATTCATCTTCCAATGATGTAATTCTATAATAGACAGAATAAATAGTTATGAAATAATAAAAAATTAAACGAAAGATTTCTTGAAAGTATAAAAAAAGATTAGAATCATAACCTGATAATAAGATCTTCCCAATGGTGTGAAATGGAGTCCACTTCATTTTTGAATTCAGCATCACACTGTTGTTCTTTGAGTCGACAAATTGTTTCTTCCAAGTTTCTCAAAGTTTCCAATTTATTCTACAAATTTCATCGATATCGGAAAGAAAAATTAGAATGATATATAACACGAGAATATTTGAGCGGTGGAAATGCTAATTGATCCAAGTGCCATTTTGACCAAAAATGATTGAAGGCCGGAAGGTGTTCATCGCACATCCACCTCGCAGTGTGCCGAGTTACGGAACGTCGTTTTTCCAGGTTAAATTTAACCTACAAATCGCGAATTATGTAAGCAATAGTACGCGTAGCGCTCAGTTTTTTTTTGTTTTCCCGAAAATCATGTTTGTGGCACTTAGATCAATTAGCATTTCCACCGCTCATTTATCCCTAGTTTTTCGTAAGACAATTAAAATGTCTGACATAAATAAAACCTAGGAAATTTTTCAGTAACCATCTAGTACTATGAATACATATTGAAGCGAAATATTCGGTTTTATGTACATATTACACAGAAACCAACAAACCTTCAGCTCGCTCTCCGTATGAGGACCATATTCTAACCATCGATCGTTTTCTTCGAGAGTTCGCTGCACATTATTCACATCTGATCTCAAATCTATTCCTTTCTTGAACAGAATAAGTTGATCTTCAAACTTGTTAAACTGTTCTTTCAAAGTGGAAACCTTTTTTTCCTCCGCGGACAGCGTATCTTTACCGGCTAAAATAAGAACAGAGGATGCTTTAATCTCAGAAACAAACAAAATTCGTCATCTGCAAAGTACGACTTACTCGACTCGGATGAAATTTCATCGACGCATTCGTCTACCAATAGTTCAATGCCTTTTAATTCCTCGCGCTTTGACACCATTTCAATGTTTAGCTTCTCGTACAGTTCTTGTTTTTCTTTCAAATTCAAATTTTTCGCCATTCGCTCTTCACATTGTTGAATCCAGTTCTGTAATTCGGTGATAGAAGATTTTAAAGATAACCGTTTTGCGCTGGCAAGACGTCTTCTCTTCCAACTACGTTTATTGCTCTAAAATTATCAAATTCGAAAATTAATTATATTGAAAAAAAAAAAAAAGTAGAAAAACGATTTAAAGAGAGCTAACTTGAGGACTAGTCGATATAATCTGCTCTTTATCAGAATTTAAACTCTCACTTGATTCACTATCAGCATCCATCAAATTGAACTCAAATCCCAGAGAGGAGATCTGAAAATTGATTCGTCCATTAAGCTAAGATATTCCTCAGTCGAGTAAATAAAAACCCTCGTCAAAACTAACCCTATGAGCCTGAGTTTCGATAATTTGTAGAAGGGCGTCGAATTTATCCTGCAACATTTCAACCTTGTCCAAATTTCTTCTACTCTCCTCAGAACTAATCTCGTCATTCACAAACTGAACTGATTCTTGAAGATTATTCAAACCCAGTTGTAGTTTGTTCATCTTCTTTCTCGAGGACTAAGATACAAAAAAAAAATGATTAGCAGGGAAAACAACAGTATTTGTTCGCTTTTTGGAAGAATAATTAAATACCTGAAGCAGTTTTATTCGTTCGAATACTTTTCCAACTTCGGAGACTGGCTCAGCCTCCAACTGCTTCAACGATGTTTCGTTGGTTTCAATCCACGATTGGATTTTCTGCATTTCATCCGGAATACGATTACAATGATTCAGAAGCAAGTGTAATTTTGACCAACGTTCTTCTGCCCACTGACAAATGTGAGCCCAACGTTCACCAAGAGCCACTAGCTGGTCTTCCATTTGATTGTACACTAAGAATTGAAAAATTATGCAAAATAATACAATACCATAAGCGAAGAAATACTTGATATGTAATGCAAAATACCATTATCGGTAGATCCTTCATCGACTATGACGACCAGGTTAGATAACAGATCCACATTTTTTTGTTGCGCTTGTAAATCGGATTGTAATTTACGTAAGGAATCCAGCTGCGATGCAAGAGCTGAAACATCTGGACCGAGTATTTCTGATAGTCGAGAAATTCTATCTTCCGTCAACGTCAACCATTTTCTTAAATTATCTAGCTGCTTTTGCTGCTCGTTCATCAAGTGCTCGTGAATTCTAAGACAAAAAAAAGGACATTAGATTTTTAGCTGAGAACAACTCGATAACAAAAAAGAACGAAATAAATACTTTGATTGTTTTTCCATAGCATTCACTCGCAAAGCTTCCCAACGAGAATTCAGCAGCTTCATTTGCAATCTAACTTCGTCAGCTTCTTCATGATTAAGCCCACTCTCTGAAAGAAGGCGAGCACCTTCTTCCAAAACAGCGCCAACTCCTTCTTGATGCCCTGACAGGTCGATCAAAAATTTCTGTAACGTGAGGAAAATAAATTTAGTTTGATGACAGCAATATACTCATAGTAGGCAGAATATGGCAAAACAAACTTCGTGAGCGTGAAATAGATCTTTCAATAGTTCCAAGTTTTCTGGAATTTGTTCATGCTGTGCAAGTTGGTCTTCTGCTTCTAGCAGCCACGTTAAAACTTCTTCTAAGGCTACTTGATATGCACCCAACTCGACCGACACATTTGTCATCAAACTAACTGGTCGCATTTCTTCCTTGCTATTGGAATGAGCAGTGTTCAGGCTCTCAAACGTCTAGAAACAAAAACATTCCCATTTAATTAGTTTCAGTATTTTCCCAACGGAGTAATGCAATCAAACACCAACCATCGATGATTGTTCTGTACTAGGAGAAGCAACAGAACCACTGTCTGAAAAATCAAAGCATGAATCGTCTAGTTCAGAAGATGGAAGTGATTGGAAGAGACACATAACATAAGTCATGATTGATTTTTTATCCGGTTGAGAGGTATTAACATCTGAAAAAGAAAAACGAGGAATTTAGAAAAATGCTAACTTACTAATCAATACAAATTTATAAGGATCACATTATTTCTCTGACTTGGGCTTATATGTTGATAACGAAAATCTTTGAACAAAATAATTGGAAAATATCAATACCGTGGGTAAAATATATTTCTTTAACGAGAAGGTTTAGGAAAAAAGATTAATGATGAAATATTGGTCGATAGGGAAGTTTTTGATTCAAGATATCAGAATCCACGAAACTTGTAGTTATTATGATGCATATACCAACAATCGAAATTATTAAAAGTTTTTAGTTGAGACTGAAAAAAAAAAAATTAGCTTGTTTAGCACCCTATTTTGAAAGACTGTAATGAACAGACTGCATGGATACTTCATCAAGACAAAAATAAGATAAATAAATAACTAAATATATTTACCTTCAGGGTCAAGAAGTCTCTCGATACCCATATGCTCTCTTGCAACTTGAAATGCATGCTCCAATCGCGCATTAGGATGTTTCCGAACAATTTCATGATAGTCGAAAAGAGTGGGTCTGAATTTATGAATGAGGGCATTGAATGCAAGGCCATCACACCAGGAACTAGTGAAATTTTTTATATGGACTTCCGGATAATCCTGTCCGCGAAAAAGAATGTATAAATAAAAAAATCCAAGTTGTTTAATATTTGAAGATGTCAATTATACATACCGCCGTATTCTGACGACACCAAGCTAGAAGTGTTTTTTCAAGATTTGTTTGTTGGAACTCGGCCATTAAATGCTTCAAATGACAGTGAACCTTGGGCGAAAGGAAAAACCATAAAATAAATTTCCAACATATAAAATCGATTAAACGAAAGATTACGTCGGCAGGTTGTGAAATTACTTTTCAGTTCATAGCTAAGGTATGGGCCCAGAATAACATTCTAATATTCGAATCAAAAATTTATAAGATCTACGAGTCACTTACATCAATTCCGATTTCAAATTTTGATTTTAGTTTATGTTCATTAAGATGAATAAATATTAATGATTCTTTATAATTCAGAAAATTCATTAGCGTTTAAAAGAACTTCTTTTTTCACAACCTTCTATCTTGTTGGACAACAAAAGCACTAATGAACAATACAGAAACCATTTCAACGTTTTATAGACTTAATGATTCTCAAGTCGAAATTATTCAGAAGAATCAAAGTCACATGACAGTTCAAATATTGAATAAAGCTTTCGGAATCACAAATTTCATCTTGAGTATAGCACATAAATGATCAATTGTGGTCAATTCAGAGGCCACTATATTTGCAAGATAAAAAGTTGACGTTCACTTGAATTACTGAAAAAGAATTACCTGCCAATGAAGAATTATTCGCCACACCAGTCCAAGAATAAGTTTTGAATTGCCATCAACAATATCATTACTGCTAATATTTACTAACTTCACCTACAAACAAAAACCACACAAGTGAAAAAATTTCCAATTCAACTAAAGTAATAGAGAAGACGAAAATCAACTTACATTATTTCTACTAAGAATATCCAATGCTTTTCGGACATTATCTAAATGATGAAATTTCATATAACCTTTTTCTGGTTTCTAGAAGAAAAATTGACGAAGAGATTCAATTATAACATTCCAGCAGTGAAGGAAAAAATGAAGAGCTACTCAAGTAATAATATAAGTCGACAACCTAAAGACTTATCTAAACAAAATATGCAAGCAAACACAGGAAGTGGCTTTCTTCAATTAAGATAAAATTCCAAGCACTCGACAACAAAATTTTCGTACTTTTATTCAGAATATAATTTTTCAAATTAGAATGATTATCACACAACCCAAATTACTTTTTGTTAGTCACAGCTAAAAGAAATCGAATAGTCTAACAAAATTCGGTCAAGACTGTCAAGAGTGCTAACCTTGAGCACAAAATTAAAACCACACCAAGATATCTAACACAGACCTTCGATTTTCAACAAATTACATTATTACGAATAACTTCATTTTGTAACTTACCACTTTTTCTCCGGTCAGGACTTCCAATAAATACAACAATTTCGTTCCATCTTGCAGTTCAATAAACAAATCATCAATTAATGGATGCCCGCCCTAAACAATTAAACTTCATTAACCTTTAAACTTCCAGAATATAAAGTATAAAGAAATATTCGGTTAAATAACATACAAATGTGTTTCACATAATGCCAGCAAAAAAAGGAAATGGTAAAGTTTGGAAAGTAACCAAAAACATACAAGTTTCAAAACTTTTGTGGTATTATTCAAATGCGAGCATTATGTTGCATAATTCAAAGAAACACATTCGTATTTCCTCATCCTCTGATTTGTGTACGTACGAAAATCGTTCATTTACCTTCAATAGCTGCGAATTAACCCATTTTGTGAATGTTTTTTTCTGGACATCCTCACGTTCATCTGAAAAATAAAACCAATTTTACAGGTTTATAGAACTAAAGTACCATTAACTTCCGCATCACGAGTTGATAAAATGGTGAAGCGGTTAATTTTCAACAGCTGAGAAATTACGTTCAGAAGCGGCAATATTTTCCAAAACCTGAATTCAGAGCTACTGAACCAGGTGGCTCTGTATAAAAATGATGGCATAAGCTCACCAATTCTAGCAAGTTGTGTGTAATGAGAATGAGAAACTTAGAACAAAGAAATTGGCACAATATACAAACCAACAAGAGGTTTTTCATCCATTCTGACACCGAAATTAAGGCTCGTTCATCGAAAACCAGAAGGACGATATTATTTTTCTGATTGAACACATGACAAAATGATCAGACAAACTAAATTTACTTGAAAGCGAAAAACGTAATGTCGACAACGACTGCTCGAATTACATGATAAAATTCAGCGCAAATAAAAGGTAATGAAGCCAAATCTGGCGAAAAGTCGAGGGAACAACTTTAATTAACACAATTATACGATTCTAAAATGTTCTTACAACAAAAAGAAACTAGAAATTGCTTCCGAAATTTTTTACACCCGAGTGGATGGATGCTGTCATGATGAAGACGCGGGATGGGATGGAATGTGATGAGAAAGGAATGGGTGGGTGCAGAGGATGATGAATCATTGAGCGGAACGGATTGAATGAACGAAATGATTCAAATCAAAACTGGAGAAACCTGTTGATGTTAACGCTTCTAACGGCAAAAATAACAAAATAATGTTTTTATTTTTGGAAATTTTAATGGTTCATCGTCCATCAACTCACTTATGTCCATAAATATTAAAAAGAAAAATATCCTGCATTTTTTCTTTCAATTCAACCAATACAAGTTCGGCTTGAAGAAAATCTCAAAGACAAAAACGAATAAACGATTTGACTTGCTAATTACTTGCAGGATGCAGTCTTCTCATGAACACGTAGTTTCTTGTTCGTTTCATCTTTCAGACTTTCAGTTCTGACACATTTAAAACGTGAATGATCAAAATTTTTATTCTAATTTCAATTAGAGTTTATAAAAAATTATGGAGGGTTCAATAGGCGATGAAGTTTCCCGACTCCTCTATCGCTAAATAGTCGATAATCCAACTTTGTCAGTCTTATGGAATGGAAACACATGATTGTAATTTTATTAGAATATTATTAATGGAAGGGAATATCTACCTCTAATCAGTATGATTATCATAAGTCCTTTCATTTTATGGGCTCAACCTTTCACGTCACATTTTCCTCACTGCAATGTTCTATCGCAGATTCCACAATATTTCAATTTCGAATGATACTGCTGTATCGTCACCTAAAAAGTTCTAAATGAAATTAAGTAAAGTTTGAAATTAAGAGTTTTTGAGTAACGGGTGATAATTCGACATTCAATTTTTAATGCCCTTGTCTCCCCATAACGAAAATTAATCCTTAATGAGAAAATTTCACACTTGTGTTTTTCACACTACAAACTCTCAACCGAAACACGATTACACGATTCATAAATTAAACAAGGGCACGGAAACGTTCTCAGTCGAGTTGGAAAATTACATTAGTAACTTTAGTCACGCATAAATACATGACCGACTATTTCAAGGATAAAATTACTAATATCTAAATCTTTTACAAAAAAGTGAAAGAATAATTAATAATATTTCTCGAAAGAATATTAATTTATGAATATGATAACAACGATAAAACAAAAATAATGAATGACTTAAATTATGTATAAACTCCATTAAAAAATTATATTCAACAAAAATTGAAACTGAGATCGTTCATAATTTCAACATTAAAAATATTAACGATTAAAATATGGATTTCTTTTTATAAATGGATATCATGTACCTAATATATAAAATTAAAAATATCATCAAATATGAGTTCCTTACGAATCCGATAAATTAGAGGATGGCAACACCTGAACCTGCGTCGATTTATTCGCATTAAATACCTGCCCGTGATAAAAAGGCTCCAATCTCGGCGACAATCCTGTAAAATGATTGATGGCGGTCATAATTTTTTCAAAAGCTTTAATATTACTACAGTCTATATCAAAACAAGAAACACGACCCACTTTTTTCACCAACATTCGATTCGGCCGGAAAGTATTTTGAAAGTTTAATTGTTGGTAAAGGCAAATAACCCTGAACCAATGGCATTATCTCCACTGTTTTTGAACATTTGTCACTTTCATCGAGTATTATTACTCCTACCAAAACGACAAATAAATCAGGAAATGTAATATAAGCATGAAACAAAGAAGAGAAACAAGAAAAAATAATTATACCAGTAGACATATTACACACAGCCCACATCGTTTGATCGGTCAATACTTCGTACTTGAGAGAATGATCGCTAGTGGGCGCAACCCTTTTCACAGTGAACACTAAATGGCACATCGTATTTACTCGACAAATCTCACAGCCTCTCATGGGATCCACTGTCGACTCGATGGAATACAAAGTCTGAAAAAAGTTTCTTGATTAAAACATAAAATTATAACCCTCGACAAAATAAAATACATAAGTTTTATACTTACCATGAAATTAGAAACGTTAAACTCGCATTCGAAAGTACTACTTTTGTCCGAAACTTTGTAATTAATGGTAAAACGTAAAGTATATTTATCAAATACACCTATCTCCGATGTCAATTCCCAAACGAATTTGGCTTTTAATTTGTTCTTAATAATCTGTAATTTAGATAGTCAAGTGTCACGAGAAAATGCCAATGTTAGAGCACAACAAAAGAGAGTAAATGATTTACAATTGAATGTTCTGCTGGTGGATTCAAAGATTTCAGGATAAGCTCTCTGGATGCATTTGACGACAAATTCGGATCGCTGAGGGCAAGTGACTCTTCGCAGCACCCTGTCATCGTTATCAACACAAATTTTCGAGATTTAGCAGTGTGAACACGGTACAGAACAGTGAATGGCACTAAAAACTGCACCAGCAATGGAATCTCAGAATCTGACCATGGACATTGTACATATACCTGTAGAAAAAACAAAAAACACGTATGCTAACTGAATTTTGAATAAAATTTCATACGAAACTGTAGCTAGAATAACCACTTTCATAACGAAGCTCAATTTTCCATTTTTCATTTTTCAACTTAAAATGAAAAATTATTGGGGAGCCATTTTAGCGATAGACTCAATCTTTCAGGTAGGTATTTCAGAATTTTTCAATTTTCATAGACATTTTCAAAACTTTAAACAATTATTTTTTGAAAGCAACTCAACTAATTTGATACTACACAAAAAGCAATTTAAAAAAAAAATTTTTACAGATAAGACAAAACCACATACTTTGTACTCGACGAAATGACCATCGAAATGAGTTGGAAATTCGGAGCAAACTACTAATGGAATCGAATGGATGTTATGACCACTATCGTTTGTACATGGCAACTTTACTTCAACTCTGTCCTGCAACTGTTGATCATTTGGTAACCCTATTTTCAGACCATCTGAAGCTCGTAGCTTTAAAACTACATCCTGAAATTAGTGACAAAAATCGTAGAAACCGTAGAGAAAAATTAATCAAATGTATTATAAAATTTATTTTACTCACTTTGTTCAAAGTAACTGTTCCCATATCTATCTGAAGCTTAATCGTTGACTGAATACCGACGAGTAGAGCACGAGCGTTAGTCATGTCGACTGACACTTGTGGAGCAACGTGCTTAATCATGTACTTCATTTTGGAAAAAAAGCTACTGCTGCTTAAAAAATGTAATCTTTCTAAAATGCTAAGACTAAACTGACCGAGACAATAAGTTCCGTTGCTTTCTTCAGTCTGGTAACAAACAATGAACTTTAATTCGAAGCAACATAATGAGCAACGTTTAAATTATTCATCATTTAATACCTTGGAAAGTAGAATAATCGTATTATCACCAGGTTTTAGGGTAACTGGTCCCGAAAATAGAGCTTTAGAAAAATCAGCTTTGGATAATAAAGTTGGTTTTTTCAATTTTTGACTGTCTTGCCTCCTAAGACACAAAAAAATTAAAATATCTTATTTCACTAATGGCGATAGAGAAGAGATAATTCAACGGAATTCACCTTAAAAAACTGTCCGAGTTTTTACACTCGACTTTTGTGTTCGCTAAACTTTTATCTTGTTGGTATTCCAAGACGTACACTAATGGAATTTCGCATGCGGTTTGATTTTTTGCGGAATTTTTGAACTGCCTGCAAAATTAGAATAATTTGTAAATAAATTTTTTGGTGAGGCCTGAGAACAATAATTCCCACCAAAAGGTTCACAAATATTATTAGAAGCTGATGAAAAACAAACGTTCCGTTTCATAGCATTAAACGATTAAAATATTGTGTAGGTGGATTAATGTGTACTTCGTAATCTGGCATTGAAAGACCCGTACGATTTTTACATGCGTAATATTTCTTTACTTTATAAAGTAGGACCAGAAAAGATTCTAATAATTCGAAGTAACTACTAATGTGACTTTCATGTATTAACAACTTACTTTACATAAATTTTTTCGACATCAGCAGCTACGACTTTTTTATTTTTGTGCGCATCATTGTTAGCACAACTCGTAACTGATATTAGAACATCGGGGCACGTAATATCACAAGGAAATTGATTCGTTATGACGAGTGTAGCTTGAGCAACGAGGCCGGACGATAGAACTTCAAGAGTTATACTATCAACGGTGAAACACTCATCTACAGGTATTGTACAGTCTGAAATGAAGAAAAAAAGTATCATTAGTGTAAAAATATTTTCGGGAATCCCTAGTGATTATTCATTCAAACAAGTTTAAAGCTATTTAGTAAACATATCAAATAATTTATTAATTTCCAGTCAGTCGAAAAAATTTAATGAAAAAGTACTGAAAAGATATCGTGTTTTTGTTGAAAATCTTTCGAATTTGGTTTGTTCATTTTTCAGAAAATGGGCGAATTACTGGATTAAATAGTAGAAGAATCAGCTAACCGTAGACTAAATTAGAACTGATGACGGTTGAAAATTCCAAAGCGATGAAATTGAGACTTATTACTATTATTATTCACAATTCAATAAATTAAATTGGAGGATTAGCTATTCTTCTGAACTATTACCATTGGGATATTTGAATTTTATACAGGGCATGACAAACCAAATCGCAAAAATCTTCCACCTCACCTAAATCTTTCTGCGTAGACAACACATTCATTGCTTCATTAAAATAGGAGATTCTCTGAGGTAATTCGAAATGAGATGAACATGCTACCGAGATACAAGTCTTCAGAAACCTACGACAGGGAATATCAGTTTTCTATCAAGCTGTATTAACAGAAAATGACTAAACCTTTGCTATAAAAGCAAAACAGTATTTTACTTTTCCGTTTCCTTCATCTCTTTGTAACATCTTAAAAGCTGCAGCTTTATTTGATTAGCCAAAACTGGCCAACTGTCTTCTTCATACGCAGATAACACACTAACTAGCAGTCCTGAGGCTTTCAATAACTCCCCAGTCCGCATATAGAAGTCAGCCAACAATTTACCGATGTACTTGGCCGAACGCAATCGTCCAATGTGCTTGTAAGTAATCATGGCTTGTTCAGATAGCTCCTACATAAAGAAAATAGCAAAAGAGTCATGAATTTTACATATAACTACAAGAAGCTCAAATAACACTCACAAGGTAATATTTGCTGTACGTCTCTTTCGACGTTAAAGCTTCTTTCAGTTTGGTGACTGGACTAACAGCATTAGTTTGAAGAAAACGAACAGAATCCCCAATTCCAGCAGATAAACTGACGACTGTATGCAACTGTTCGCTAGTTTGTTCGCAATCTGGCATTAATCCGCATAATTCGCCTAATTCATTCAACTAGAACACGAGAAATAAAACTTAATTATCTGTAAGAAATTCACGCAATCTTACAGTCATAAGGGAACTCACTTTCATCATAGCCAGTTCCATCAGAGGAGCAGTGAACAATGAGCAGGCATCAACTTGAGCAGTTTCATTGAAATTCTGACACATACACATGACTTCTAGACAGCATAAAAATATCCAACACGCCAATGCACCCACCGGGTACTGAATTTCTAATATTCTAATTTCGTTCAAACAATTATGTATAAAAGGTAGAGTTCGTTGAGCAATCTAAAATAGAAGGAAGATTGCGTGAGTAAATAACATTTAAGAGGAATAAAAAAGAAAAAAAAAAGAAAAGATCGTACTTACTTCCCAAGGTTTGGAGGTGAACAGCAACATAGCTGCTTGTCTACAAAATAAGTAACATCTAAAATCTAATAACGAAATACAACGATCTCGAATAGCTTCCCTGTAATTTTGGTTAACTTTACATGTTAATAATATACTAGACCAAGAGTCGATTGGTATTTGAAATGACGAAAGCCATTCCGGTGCATCTAAAAGTGAAAAAAAAACAATTCTGAACCGAAAATAAACACACATACGCCTTACGAATGTAGTCGATACATACCGGTAAGACTAGAATTACGAATAAATTGGGTAAATAAAGCTTCCAGCTCGTCGTACTGGATTAGAGCTTCTTCATGAACGCCCAGCATTTCCAAGGCGAAAGCTAATTCTTCCTACAAATTGAGAATAATATTAAGAATAAGTTCTACAACTAACTGTCCATATTTCTTACATTAAAAATAGCACACACTTGCAGTAAGAAGTAATTACAAAAGCTCCAACCAGGCTGATTACGACTTTCTCGCTGCATTCGTACATATTCTCCAAATTTGAGCAACCCTTTGTCATAAGCTGCTAAAATTAGAAGTCGCATATTGACCACAAGGGCACGCCATGATGAGCCTGTTCTGAATTCCGACTTCAAAGGATTTATGACAGATAAACACCTATAAAATAGGAAAGTTATATGAGTAAATCAGAAATAATGTCAACTTGAAATCATCATTTGGATCAGAAAAATTATGTACCGATCAACATGTTTAAAATCACTTTTAATTTTATCTAGAACAGTAGTTCTAGGTAAAATCTTATTGTGTTTTCGAAAATCATACGCTTCCACGAGAACTATGAGCCAGTCAGTGATACTATGGTACTCCAATATATGAAACCATTTCTTAATATCTTCATGTAAGGAGGTTTTGTACGTCTCGACATCCTAAAGAATGGAAAAGAAAAGTTCTTTCAATTATTGAAATTAGCAATTAATGCGATATGTGAATAGTGGTAATTTATAAAATTATCTAGTTTGCAATAGAATCATACAAAACTTATGTCAAAAAGGGGGAGTGTACGAAAAATTGTCTCTCAAGTTACAATAACGTAAAATTTTATATTTGTTTTAATCTATGTTTAATTCAAGTAGTAAGTTTTACGATTCTTACAGCACACTGTAGCCAAAAGACATGCAATATTGGTTGTTTCAAGAAATGATAATGGTTTTCATTTTGAAAAAGATTTTCGCTGAAGGGTTCAAACACAGCTGATAGTTTCACACTTTTAACATCACGGGCGAATGATCGTCTCCATTCTGTCGCTTCTTGTGGTAACGCTTGACTCAGAGTGGCCTCTAAATTTTTAAACAATTCTATGTCTCCAGCATCTGAAAAGAAAGTAAGGATTCAAAGTAAAAAAATTTATAGTTCATTTCACAAAGTTGAAAAATCATTTCAGAAATAAGTTCGAGAATCGAGAGGGAATAAAAGACACACAGGTGTCATGATTATAAAAGCACTTACAAGAGATGATAGGTTTATGATCAGAAACTGAAAAGTATTGAGCTTCATCGAGTTTTCCAAGTTTTGACATACTTGTGACAAGTTCAGTTGGTGGATGCTTGCAAGTGTAATCGCAGAGGGACGAAGACGGTTATTTGATCACACACTTGTTCGATAGATTTAATGGAGATATACATGTCACAAAAGAGAACGAATAGTCTTAAAATTCATTCATCATTTCAGTTTATCACTATTTTAATCTCATTTAATTTCATTTTTTCGGATCATCTGAGAAAAATACCACAGAGTACAGACATCTGTCAAATTTTGAAATATGGATAGATGCGATGCGGATGGTTATTTTTCTATTATTTTAGTTGGTGATTCCTAATGAAGAAGCGTTAAAATCGTCGTGAAAAAATTCTGTCACTTATTTTCTGTGCTGTCCCTTTCGAGTTTCGATCTCCTTTTAATTTTTTTGACGAAAGCAAAATCACGAAAAACTAAAAAGAAAAGTTCACGTGTTGTGTGAATTGTTTTCCAATCGCAAAATGGTGAAATTAAATTAATTAATCATTTATCATCGAGTACATGTAAGTATTTTTTGAATTTTAACTCATTATCCGTAGTTTTAGTTATTTCATAGCTGGCGAAATTCTCTTAAACCGTCTTCGCATTCGAAACGAAAATGACTCCTCACGTTTACTCTAAGTTCTTACGTGGTTACCGTTTCCACCGGTTCACTTCTAATTAAATCTTTTTAGCACTTTTCTTGAAAGTATTTTTGAATTATTATTTACTTTCTACTGTAATTGGTGAAGCAGTTTTGAAGTAAGCCTAATTTGAGAGCTCGGTTCAGATGTCGATTCGTCGCACCTCCGTTTGAAGGTAAGTCAACAGAATTTCTTCAATCCCTTGGTTTACATTATTTCCTCAAATTCTGATTACTATCAAAACTGCTTCGTGGGCAACTAAATTCTCATTCGCGTTTTTTTTCTTCTGTTTTCAGAAATCGACTTATTCATCATGCCGCAGAACGAGTATATGGACCGGCACCGTAAGCTTTACGGTCGCCGATTAGATTATGAAGAGCGTCAGCGAAAACGAGAAGCCAGAGAACCGAAGAGACGTGCTCAAAAAGCTCGCCAGTTGCGTGGTATAAAAGCTAAGTTATTCAACAAAGAAAGACGAAATGAAAAGATCCAGATGCAGAAGAAGATTAAAGAACATGAAGAAAAGTTGAACAAACGTAAAACTGAGAAACCCAAAGAAGGAGCACTCCCAGTTTATCTGTTGG
This sequence comes from Parthenolecanium corni, assembly GCA_038050395.1. Lineage (NCBI taxonomy): Eukaryota > Metazoa > Arthropoda > Insecta > Hemiptera > Coccidae > Parthenolecanium > Parthenolecanium corni. Next base: position 2,015,864 of record JBBCAQ010000002.1, read on the forward strand.
ATCGTGATGTTCAATCTAGTGCCAAAGTTCTATCGAACATGATTAAGCAGAAGCGAAAAGAAAAAGCTGGTAAATGGGACGTGCCAATTCCCAAAGTTAGAGCGCAAGCTGATGCCGAAGTATTCAAAGTTTTACGATCTGGCAAAAGTAGAAGAAAAGCGTGGAAACGTATGGTTACGAAAGTGTGTTTCGTTGGCGACGCGTTCACCAGAAAGCCTCCGAAATTCGAACGATTCATTAGACCAATGGCCTTGCGTTTTAATAAAGCTCACGTTACGCATCCCGAATTGAAGACGACGTTTTACTTGCCTATAATCGGCGTGAAAAAGAATCCTAGTTCTCCAATGTATACAAATTTGGGAATCATTACGAAGGGTACAGTCATCGAAGTTAATATTAGTGAATTAGGTCTTGTAACTCAGTCTGGTAAAGTGGTTTGGGGTAAATATGCTCAGGTCACGAATAATCCTGAGAATGATGGATGCATAAACGCTATATTAATTGTTTAACAAAGTCTAATGTATATTGTTTTTAATAAAAGCTTTTTTCCTACTTGTCGTTTGTCTTTCCTGCTGTTTGAAGAGGTTGTAATGATTGTGAGAGCTTCCATTTGCATATGTCCACACTTTTTTCCTGATATTTGTAGCAAGAAGTGAGCTGCAATCTTCTTAACATGATTTCTGTCTTTCAAAACACAAATGATTTAAATTGGTCATTTTCGTTTCGATGTGAGCAAATTGATTTGTTGTATGAACCTTGTTCTGTTAGTTAACTAATATTTATTCATTTTTCCGTAGAATCATGCAGATTTTCGTTAAAACCCTAACGGGTAAAACTATTACCCTTGAGGTAGAACCCTCAGATTCAATCGAAAATGTGAAAGCTAAAATTCAAGATAAAGAAGGTATGTTTTTGAGCCAATCGATAGTACAACTTATATAGAACGCTTTTTCATTAATTTCTATCTTCCATTAGGGATCCCGCCGGATCAACAGCGATTGATCTTCGCCGGTAAACAGCTCGAGGATGGTCGCACCCTTTCCGACTATAACATTCAGAAAGAATCGACTTTGCATCTTGTGTTGCGTTTGAGAGGTGGTGCTAAGAAACGAAAGAAGAAGAATTACTCGACTCCCAAGAAAATCAAACACAAGAAAAGAAAGATTAAGCTGGCTGTACTGAAATACTACAAGGTGAGGTTTAATAATTATGATTTACCAGTCGACTCGTTTAATCTTATGCTAACTATTAGTGTAGGGTCAAATATTGAAAATTGATTCTATCTTTTCAAAATCCCTTGATTCTGTAATACTTGCGCGTGAAGGTCTATTGATCGATAATTTTCTAAGAGACCTGCAATTTTTGTAGTATTTTTAATTTTTGTGTCAGTACTTGAAATTTTAAAAAAACTTCTTCATGCGTGTCTTAAAAATCTGCTTTCTGGAAAATTTTGTGATAATTTTGCATCAGTGCATTACTAAGGGTCATTCATTAATTACCATACGTATGGGTTCATTATTGCTTCTTTTTGTTTGAAGCTACTACAAGGAGTCGTGTCTTGGCAAAGTTTGATAGTGTTTCATATAAAACCCATTCTGTGTTGAGAAAATTTAAAATAATTATGAGAGTTCAATACAGTCTTGTTTTTTTCCTATATTGGCCAAATTCTTGAATTGTTCCGGTCTTTTACAGTTTTCTTACGAAAGAAATTAATGGGTTTTTGTTAATTTTTAATTGATACTAAGATATATTAAGAAAATTATTAAAACAGTTACGTCAGGTTTATAACATGGCAGCTTTTCGTCCGATCTATTGACGTAATTATTCAGATTCCTATAATGCATAAAAATACGTATTTCTGGTCAATCTTGTCCAAATTTGAAATAAAGTATATTAGAACCATTTTCTTCAGGATGTGTCAGCTGAAGAGAAATGAACTTCTGTAAAAGCATTATACGTACGTATAGAATAATTTTTTCATGATTTTCTGCTGCATTTTTAGAAAAGAAATAAGAGCAGGGAGAACGATTTTAACATGGTTAGCCCATCCCAGATGCTTCCGATTTGTTTTAGCTTCCCTCAAAAAAAAAAAATCCCCTGAATGTACTCTTATGTTAACGATTTTGAATTATATTTGTCGATGGTAAACGTATTTTTATTTTGTTTTGAACTTGTAGGTCGACGAAAACGGTAAAATATCCCGACTGCGTAGAGAGTGTCCGTCTGAAAGGTGCGGAGCCGGTGTTTTTATGGCTGCGATGTCCGACAGGCATTACTGTGGCAAGTGTGGTTACACTTTAGTATACGACGGTACTGAAGGGAAGTAATTTTTGTATATTTTTACCATTAATAAAGTATATAATTTCTGAAATGTGTATTTTTATTTTATTTTTTTATCGATTACTCGAGCGTTTGAATAATTAAGAAGATAGTCAGCTTGGTAATGATTCCGAAGATCGTCTGTTAGTTTCGAATAACAACATTGAAGAGAAGATCGCCTCTTAGTCACCCGAATTACTACGTAGATGGATTCGTTAACAAGTATTGTCCATTCCTGACTGGTATTTTTTAAAGTAATGCTTCCTATTTCTTTGGAATCAGACACAATGACTTACTAGCTGAACCTTTGACTCCCAAACCTGTAACTTCGAACACGAATCCAGCGTTGTTCATTTTGCTGTCGAGCTTGTATGCAGCACTTAATACATATAAAGTATCTAAATTTTCTCCACCAAAAATAACAGATGTTATTTGAGGGCATTGAGGTATTTCGATTTTCGCTGTGGATTTGCCACTTTGTGGGTTTATTTTAATAACCTGAAAAAATTATAATTTGATGTAAAATCTGGATAAAATTATTATCCGTCAAATTGTTGATTTCGCTACTACAGTAATTTGGATTGGAATCGATTTCCAGTCAATGTGAAGGTCCAGTATCGTTATTATGAAACCCTGTAGGTGACAGATCTCGTAATATTAGTCCTTGTATTACTAAATTAGCAATTAATATTGGCATTGACTGCCAGAGGCTATTTTTTTTTTTGTAATTGGGGAAATTAGGTATCAAATTGCCTTCTATTCTGGTCATCACGGGTCAAAAATAATTTCCTCTTTCAGGAATTTTATTAGGAAATTAGATTTTCTAATAATGAAATATTCATTAATCTTTTTCTTCCTTTCATCGGAGTAAACTTTACCTGTCCTCCATTATAGCATCCGATCCATAAATGCCCGTCTTGATCGATTGTCATGCCACAGGGGTAACCCGGTAGTGCGTCATCTTTGAATTCGTAAATGACGCAGCCACGAGCTGAAAATAAGTTTATGCATATTTGACGTAGCTTAATATTTCAAGGAAAAGATTTGAATTGAATGTTTCACGTGCAGTCCAAGGCCTTCAACTAGACATCTTATCGTTAGTTGCAATTATGCAGTTTGAAAATGGCGTCAGAGTAACATTTTTGAGATTTATTAAAGGAGTATTTCAGTTGTGACTTCCCAGTAATGATGATCTACAATATTCCCAAGAAGTTAGACTTTCAGTATACTGAAGGGGGACCCACCTGATCATCCTAAGCGGTTAAAATTTTTTGAATAATTTTTTCAATGTCATTTTCATGTTTATTTAGTAGACTTTCTGTCTACTTGTCGATTGCCTCAATTCACTCATGTTATCAACAGCCTGCTGAGTGCATTTTATGATGAGATACTACAAATGAGGAAGTACTTTGATAATTTCGCCTGTCTAAAAAATCTTCGATCTGCCACTTTTTAAAAATAATAATGGAGCCATGTCTAGAATGAAAATGATTCTGGCATTCCAATTAAAAGCAATTAAGTTTTCTCACTTAGTTCATTAGCATCTTTATCATAACAGTAACGTTCCACTCTGAGCTCAGGACTGTCAATGAAGTAAAATGTCTTCTCCGTTCTACTCCATGCCATTCCACTGGAGGCACTAATATTTGGAATCAGTGTTTTCATTTCACAATCTTTGAAACTGTAAAGAGCCGCTTTGTTGAATTTTAGATTTTTTGAGGGTAAGTCGCCAGGGCCCGATGATCCTGAAGAAAATTAAAATTTCTTAATGGAATAAAATTGTAGAAGAGAACTGCCAGGTAAGGCATACATCTCTGAATATACCTACGAATAATACGCCACCAGGACTTATTTTCGCGTCTGTTACCATATTTCCAGGAGCTGATTCCACATTTTCGATAATTTTCGGTGACGAAGTGCGACCAGATACTTCATCCCAAGTGATGGCAGCTAAATTAGCACCATAACCAATCAAAAATTTATCGTTGAAATCATCTATTGGTACTATAAATGACACTGGCTTATTTCCTGAACGAAAAGTAAAATATTGAATTCACGCTTATTATTAATGTTTCAAGTTTCTTTGACACTAACCAACTCTTGCGATTGTATGTTCCTTTGTTACAGGATTATATTTGTGCACTTCAGACTGGTACACGTTGACAAAGTATAAAGCTCTTGTTTTTTCATACCAAAATGGTGCGTACCCATATTCCAGTGGACCTGCTACTGTTTTCACCTGAACATCCATGTATGCTACTAGGGAGAAATTTCATCCAATTTGGAAAATTATTTCTGGTAAGACTCTAAAACATCTCTTCAATAAAATTTATTATAATTTCTGTAGACATCATAAAATCACTTTTAATATCAGAAGTGAAATAAGAAAATTTCAATTTTGTGGAGGCGTAGCCAATTATAAATTTGTAATAGTGCACATGCACACTGGAGGGCATTCTTTTCATTCTAATCCTCATTTGATTATTATCTCTCGTGTCATCCTTGAAAAATAATTGACGGGTGTGAAGATAAGGAGAGTTACCTCGAAGGCTTTATCAGAAAATGTATGTAAAATGTAACTCAGGTCTCTATAAGTAGTTTTTTAAAAAATTAGGAACTAAAAAATTTTCTTCTTTATTGGAACTGGAGATACGTTAGCAAATTGGAAGGTATCTCTTCCACTAAGTATATACAGTTTTATTTGGATGGAATATGTTTTTCTTCGAGCAACTTTCCCTTTTTCGGCTATTAAAGCATTCTTCCCTAGTCTTATAAAACCGCGTAAGTCAAATTTTGACGATTTTCATGTTTTTGTTGATTCCTAAGCAAAAAAAATCGAGAAATCGGCCTAGACTAAAATCAGCAGCCGAAAAAAAAAGTACCTAAAAAGGTTAAAAAAAAAAAATACTCGACTTACGTAGTATTTACCTCGTAAGTCGGAAAACTCCCTGAAATTCCCGTATAATATAGATAGTGAGGGGGTGAAAAATTTTGAATTGATAAGATTCGATCTCTGTACACCTAATGATAATTAAAAACCCAACCTTTGATTAAATACTGTGTATTGAATTTTTAGAACGATGTTTTCAGTTTCCCAATAATTTACATTTCCGACTTACACGGTTTTATAAGAACAGGGACGAATTATTCATCTTCTCCGGGATCAGTGGTGAGTATGACTAAATCATGAAAAAACTAAGTCATCTGTCATGACTAAATTAATGACTAATAGACTGATTGATATTTTTTTAGTCATTTAATCGATAGGATTAAAATTTCCCTTAAATCGTCAATTTGGTCTCAGGATTTAGTCATGCCCATCTAAGATGCTCTTTGATTAAAATACCATCGATTTTATAAGAAACTTCAGTTTCTAAATGAATTTTTTATTCAAATGGAAAAAGTTATCCGTCATAGTTATCTAAAACAGGAAGTACGATATCTGCGGGAGAAGAGACAGTTTTAGTGCCTCTAAATTAGAACCGAAACGCGCTTGTGAGTTGTTAAGTTCGTTTCCCTTGTTTTCAAGTTTTTAAAAATGTTCACTCATTCGTTTCTCTGTTATCTCTTGAGAGGCAAAAACTAATTCACTTTTCTTTAAAAGTCAATGAATTCATTGATTATTAGTGTAAAACAAAAATGAAATTTTGAAACGGACATTCTTATAATTATAATTTATGTAAGAATTAATTAATTTGATTAAAAAATTATGAGTCTTGGTTCTGTACATGTTTTCCATCAATTGCATAAGATTATAACTGCTGCACTCTTCATATTAAATATTTCGAACATTGCCAACAAGGTATTTTATGTCGAACTAATATCTTGAAACAAATAAAAAGATGGAAACCTACTTATCAAAGAGTGTTCGTGGTTTTATTTAAATGGGAATTCGGGATTGTATATCTTTCAATATTTATCTCGAACTCGTACCCAATAAGCACATAACCGAACTTTCTTTTAATTAGGCTGCCACAATAAACACAGGACTGGTGATTTTGATTTCAGAGGATATTTCCTCTGCTCAACTAGCTACCTCCCGTCACTTTTTTACAGTTAGAATATTTTCAAAGTAATTAATTAACGACTAGTATTTTAAAATAAATGATGATAAACATGCGTTTTTGTGACTATCTGTTGGAAGCCACCCAGGAAACAAGTTTTGAACAGTATTACTGAGCAATGCATTGATTATTCCCTTGAGCATGTTTCATTTCGAAGCCAATTTATGCGCACTAAGATATTCGAATTCTATCGCCATGCGAGGAACACGTGATTTATTATTTACTTTCCTTCAAAAATATGGACGGCCTCAATGAAAGATGCCTATGTGAGTATAGGAACTGCCATTGCGTTTTATATTGCAAATTATTCCTCGAATTAAAAGAAATGGGGAAAAAGAATCCTTTCCTACCCGAGATAAGAATTCAGTGACGTCAGCTCCTAAAGTTGTCGATGATCTGTCATAAACGGATCCCAATCAATGGAAAAACGATAAAAGGATCATAGGTCACGAGATATGCGATTGTAATTTTAGTATCATTTGACTGGTCAAAGGCTTCCCAATTAAGTAATGCAAGTGAAAAATATCTCTCCACAAGTGTTTTGTTCTTCGAATTTTTTTACTTTGCGTGGCGCGTATGCAAGTTGAAAATTTTTTTGTTTCATAAATAAATTCTATAAAATGCTGAGTGTGGTGATTGCAAATATTTCGGTGTGACTGAAATTTTAGTGTGACGGAAAATATTCGCTATGGATGCTTCTTTAAGGCTAGGTACTGTATTTCTTTCTACAAACAAATTAAATTGTAAAACAAATTTAGTGTTTAAATATATTTATTTTATAATACATCCAAGTCTCCCAGCCATAAACGTCAGCCTGACCAGAGTTAATATTTAAGAGGCAAATAGAAGACAGGATTAAAAAATTAATTGAACGAATTCTATCAAGTTCTCATGAGGAATGGTGCCGTTCATCTAATTAAAAATTCGAAATTTTAATTTTTCATTTTATTTTATCATCAAGTATCGAGATAAAATTTAAGATTTCAACTTTATTTTATGACGTGACCAATTTGGGACTTATGAATTCAGATTAGTTGAAGTAGATCAGTCTCAACGATAAAAATTTTTTAAAGTTTGAATGTTTCTAAAAATGACGATACATATTTTGATGTTTTGTAAAATATTAACTGTGAGAAATAATGTTGATAGTAATTGTCAATTATTTTTTAGGAATTGAATTTAATTGGTGAACCCTCCCGTAAAAAGATTGCTGGAAAATTAATATGGCCCCAGTAGCACTAAGACCCTTTGAATATTTTTTTCTGAAAATTTTATAAATTTACCTTTATCGAATAAAGACTCTAATTCAAGTGCTATGTATCATAATTATTGAATTGTGATTTGCAGTGCGAGAAAGATACCTCCATTTATTTTATGATGCTGAACAAAAAATTATCTTAAAAAATTGATCGAGTGTTAGAATCTCAAGGTAATCGTTTTAGATTTAGTGTGAGACTACCCCATATATGCTCTGTTGGAGCTTGCTGGGAGGTTTCCCTCTCCTTTCAAGTTTTTACTCTAGATGTATGTATTAAGAAAAAATGAGTTTGGCTTATTTTGACTCAAAATTTGATGAATTGCACAAGTAACCACGATAATCCCTATAGAAAGCTACAGAGAAAACCCTACAAAAATATTTAAATCCCCACAGTAGTGATGACTCAACAAACTAGAACGCATTGCACTCACTCCTGCATCCACAGGAGTTATGACTCCTCCAAGTAGTCTTTGGTTTTGGATACAGAGGTTGTTATGATTTTTATGTAATTTTCCATTTTCAGTTTCCTTCTTTTTCCTCATTTTAACGTGGAAGGACATTTCAACGACCAAACTGACATATGAATGGTATGCCAATCTGACAGCTGGTTCTTTGCTGCCAAAAGAACACCTCTCTAGTTACCAAATACAGGCTCAAGTAGCTGTGTATGTGACGAATAAAACTCATTATGGTTTTCAAGTAGGTCTTTTCAAAGGTTATCAACGTTTAGAAATTAAAATTCGAGATAAACGGCTTGCTTTTGTTTTTACAGATAGAAAATATCACCGTGACTGACTCAATTATTGGACAAGATGCGATATTTTTACCCTTTCAAGTGGTTTACGATAATGATATTCAGTTTTATGCAGATATTAATGACAAAGAAGGATCGGTTAATATGAAAAAATCCTTAGCTGGGTTTTTCCTTATGAAGAAAAATGTGGAGGAAGAAGGTGCTTCAGTGGTCATAGAAGTTTGTACTATTTTATTTATTTGGTAAAAAAATTTTATGTCTATATTCTTATAGGGCATTGGAATGTATAACAAAGAGAATACCGTAATATATTTTTAGCCCAATATAAGAATAGACTAAAGATAACTACGTTAGTACTCTCGATGTGATAAAGGTTACTGATAAGTTTCTGATAGTTGTGTATAAAATATTAATTTGAAAACAGGCGTGATCCAAAAAGGTTTATTTTTTTTCCGCAATTTACATTCGATTTTTGTGAAGCATATTTTTAGGTCAATGGCGAGGCCGAAGCAAAGAGTAGCGTAGGTGACTCACCTGCCTCAAATTTCTTCTCAGAATTTGCTTAAATGAACACTTATATCCTTTACCTACTCATTTGATTCAGCCAAGTATCATGATTTAATTTAGTAGTTATCTTGAAAATTCATTCCACGAAATGAGAAAAATGGTATTAATTCGAATTATTAAAATTAACTTTGATTTGTTTCTATCGATAAATCATTTCTGTCTGTATGAAATTACAGTTATTAATTTTCAGAACAGTACATATGGTACATGTCACGTGGAATATATTACCAAGAAAGTGAACTCTAATCTAATTGTTGTGAAAGTCACTGATGAAGCATCTTGTACCAACTCGCCCTACAAACGCGACACTAATACTCCGCTTTTTTCATGTCCGTCCTCATTTCAGGTAAGAAAGTAAGAAATTAAGTTTCTCAAAATGAAATTTATTAGGTTAATGGAACACTTTTTTGATAGGTACTTCATTTAGTTTAGATCTTTAAACAAGTAACTCGAAATAAATTGAAAATTATTTATGAAAATTATATTTTATGCTATATGATTTAAAATTTTGTATGTGTCTCTCGTGAAGTATAGTTATCCTCGTAATTTTTTTTTCGACCACTAATTTCAAGTTTTTATGTCATTGCAAAAAAACAAAACAAAAAAAAACAACAGATCATGATAATTATTGATTTTTATTTTATAAAACATGTTTTCGTTTGATTTCGCGTTTATTTTCTCGATAGTTCTGAAAAATTTCCATTTTTTTTTCTCTTTTGCTTCTGACAGTTATAATCGAAATGTGTCCCTATCGACCTTTAACATTCATTTATCAGTTTATTACCGTATGTACTAAATTTTCTTTTTCTAAGGTTTCTTAGTGAAATTTCAGATAAAATTATTACATATACAAATCCTATTTCAATCATTGTGACTTTAATATTTAAGGAATTTTTTTCATTTTAGGAAGGAGTTGCCAACCAAAATGAAAAAACGTATACGTTTTCAAATAATAACTATCTGTATTTTAGTCAAATGACTTCAATCAGCTCAATTCATTTCCAACCATTTCAAGCTTTAGCTGAAGCTCATTATGTGCATGTAAGGTAAGATATCTTATCGAATTGGAATTGGGTCTAGGTCTACTATAAACACCTATTATTGAGATAATTTTAATGTCGAGCTGCTATATGTCAAAATGTACAATTCCTTGAGGTCTGAAGGAACCGAACTTTTTTGTCCATCTAAAATTTGTCTCGCTACAAAGTTATTTCTCATTCAGACTATACAAAATATTTTTCGGTTGTGAAATATCTTCTATTCTATCGATGTGAATGAATTTAATTTGCAGCCAATTACTGAAATTAATGAAAATCGAAGAAGTTGAGCCTTCACCATCGAATAACCCTATGAAAACTACTGATATTCGTTTTAATACGGCGACAGTAGTCTATGACCCCACTTCCGGCCGTCTTCCTTCCAACAAAACGTTACTGAAGAACGAGGTAAGCGTATTTGGTTTAGTACTAAAAAATGTTTCGTTTTATTTTTTGAACTTCGTGTCGCAATAAATTTTTATTTTTATACTTATTATCAGTTCGATATTCCAATTAAACGTTTATTTTTATTCGAACTTGTTGTTGACGTAATTTTTGCAGATACACTTATTATTGGAACAATTGTCCGAAAGTTTAGATTGGAAATTGAGCACAAGTAGTTTGGATAATCAGACATCGTTTCACATTTTAGAATTAATGTGGTTTTTGGACGTGGAAGACTGGGAAGATTTGTATCGCAATATTTCTTTGGGAACCAGTTACATGGAAGAAACGATACAGTAAGTCACATTATTCAGGGTGTACCTAACTTGGTAGAATAAGAACCCCTGGCTGGAAGGTACTTATGAAAATGAACCCCAGTGGGCAAAATTGGAGACTGTCAATATGCCACAGTGCAATTTTATACCGAATGATGATCTATTTTTGTCGGATTTGGCTATAAATATTCATGCCAAGTTGAGTATCACCTTGTATTTCTCATCATGCTACTAGCAATAGGCGTGAGTTTTTTTATTTTTCGAGCCTTTATTCATAAATTCAATTATGTACTTCAATATTCAACCCTGGTTTTAGGCATTTATTCCTCGAGTTCATTCCTCAAGTTGGTTCAGAAGCATCAATTACTTTTCTGAAAGATCTTATTAACTCAAAAAAGATTTCCGGATTTTCGGCTTCACATATGCTAATTACTTTTCCTCTGCATGTGAAAAAAGTATCCGAAGAGTTTCTCGTTAGATGTGAGGTAAATTTGTTTATGAGATACAGTACTAATCTTACATCAACTCTTTGTCACTCGATGCTTCGGTTTGTAGGAATTTATGCGACTAGATGTTGAACCCGAAGTTCGAAGTTCAGGAATACTCAGCTTTGCAGTTCTGGTGCAAAATGTATGTAATAATTCGTGCACGAAGGAACTCTTAGATCGGTATACGAAACACTTTTTGGATAAATTTTCTGGTAAATTATCGTTAACAATTTATGAGTACCATTTTTGGGTTCTCCATATGTCAGAAAATGATGGATTTCTCAACAGAAAATTCAATTTACAGATTCGTCAAACTATGAAGATCAAATGGTGTATCTGCAAGGTCTCAGCAATATGCAGAACTCGAGAACTTTTGACTATTTGAGTCCGATCATTGGAAACCCTTCGTACGATCGTCATATTCGTCATCTGGCTATTGGATGCATTATGCGAACTTTGTACAAACAAGAAGAAAGAGTAAGATTTTTTTCATTTGTATTGTACAATTTTACATTACATTGGTTGACTGAAAATAAATCCAGATATGACCAATTGTGTCTAGATTGGTACTTTTACCATGATAAATTTTCTGATTTTTTTTTTCGCAGGCTATTGCCCTTTTCTGGCCATTATTTAGAAATACCAGCGAACCTTTAGAAATCCGAGTGTCTGCCATGAATGCTCTCATAACGACGTTACCTTCCTCTGCCCGTTTACTTTCATTCTTTTGGCATATGAAGAAAGAATCAAATTATCATTTGTATAATTTCTTTTACACCACCGTCCAGTCTTATGCGAATACGAAATATCCGTGTTACAATACACTGTAAGTACATTGTATTTTGAACAACTATTTCCAAGTACTTATTTCAGAAATGCTTATGAAAATAACTGTAGTAATCTATGAAGGAACTACACCTTTAGTATATTTATTTACTCGTTTTTAGACGACATATAGCGTCACAGTTGAGTCGTTATCTTCTTCCTCGAGCTTATCGTTGGGCTACTGGCAACTATATTTTGGATTATGAAGATACCGTGCGAGGATATGGTGGCCTTATCAAATCCGTCATCATTGCCAGCGAAGTCACCGGAATGCCTAGTTATATTTACTTATCTACAGAACAACATTCGCACGGTCTAAGTTCTAAATTTTCTGTAAGGAGGGTTAATTCTGTTTTCAAAATACGAATCTATTCTTGTGAGATAGCACTATTGTTATGCTTCCACAGATACAAGTGAAACTAGAGGGTGCTGTGGATCCTTCGTGGAAAACCCTTATCGATAAAAATGGTGCCTCCTTCTACAGCTTTTTCGAGCAGCCAAATCTTGCCGAATTTCTGGGCAAAATCAATTTGAAAATATCCAATCCTGAAGAAGTACACGTGGAGGTGATAATCAAAATCGATGATAATGCGGTTTATTGCAAACATTTTAATTCGACATCATTTTATAAAGTTTTATTGAGTGAGTTCTATGGCCTAATCTACTCTGCTTTCAGCTCTTTGTAGCAGTATTTTTATATGCTTATTTTATTAATTATTGTTATGACATGAAAATTTTTTCTCAATTAGATTTAAATTTTCATGTTTCCAAATAGTAAACCTATTTCACGACTACAGGGCTCTAATTGAGCAGAAATTTTATCACTTTTCTTTTTTGAAATATGCATACCACTTTTTGCAACATTTTCTTCAAAAATTGAAAATTGAAAAAAATTATTTTCATATAGAATGTATTTTTCTCTTGTTTTCTTCGCAGCAATAAAGGAGAACAGTGCACTTTACTATGAATTCAGTATTAATTACCAACGTTTGAGATTTCCAATTCGGTACGAAACGACCAAAATAACAGAAATTGGAACCCCTGTGACACTTCAAATTCGGACTTCCTCAGTTTTGTCACTCAGAGGTAGCATAAAACAAATAGAGAAAGGCTTCGTTCGAAATGCGGATTTGGATTTCAGGTAAATGAAAGCAGGTAGCCACCTCAAAATGGTAATCAAATGGTGGTACGCTACATAGCAGGGTCACTTCGGTTGATTCGCTTTTAATCAAGTTGGTCTTAATTTAATGCATTTTAAAATTCTGCTTCAGGTACTCCATGAATACAGTGACCAGTTTGAAAACATTGAATATTTTTAATCAAAAGTGGTTTGGCGCTGACCGTTTACGAAGTCTTCACTTTAGGCTTCCATTCTCGGTGTCACTAGTCGAGCAGAAGCCCAAATCCTCTTTTAAAATAACTATTAATCGACGAAACAAAGGTAAGTCAGTTGAAATCATTAACTTTCATTGGTCAAGGTAATTTTGAAAGACGATGAATTTTCTCAACAGATTTGAATGGATCAGCATTAGGCTTTGTGTGGCACTCAACAGTGAAACTGTTTCCATCACTACTGCATGAAACCCCTTCAACATTTAATGGAAATCACACGAATGTAAGTTTTGATGAATTCAACGTACATATAAGAAAATTTTTTTCTATATTTCTTGAAACGAATTTGCTGAGAAATGAAAAAAAAAAAAAAAAAGTAATTTTGTATTATTTTAATCAAGAATTGCGGGCTTGAGATAAAACGCTTTTTCAACTTCAAATTGATAAAACAGCTTTTGGGAATTCTATTTAATGTCTCGCGACTTATTTCTGTTTATTTGTCAAGCAATTATAGTTGTAAAGTATCTTTAGGGTACATCTACAACATTCCCTTTATAGATCCCTTTAGAAAAAAGACACATTTCAAGTTATGGTTTTTATTACATGTGTGTCTAAATTATACGTAGGACTATGGACTTGCGAGTTGGACTGAAACTTGTGATTCTTGTACCTCATCGGGAAAAACAATTCCAGTAACTAAATTTCTGTAGTCCTTGCTGACTGTTACTCTCATTTTGATACAGGGTTGATATATGTTGCAGCATTGGTCCATTGAGTCCAGAGATTTGGGCGCTCGTTTTGATGCCAGAGTTTTTGATTGCCAAGGCGAGAACAATGTTCTCGAATCACTTTTTATCATCAAAGAAGCGTTTCAATTGTCTAGCAAAAATTATAAGTAAGGGTACTAGCATCATCATTCTTGACACTCGTCGAGGACATATAAATTAAAAAATAATTTTTTGGTTTTCTAGAATGATGATTGGAGGTGTACCGATTTTGGGAATTTATTCGTTGGCCAATTATTTCACTTTTATTCCTCCTGGAGATAGTTGTGGTATTATTATCTCGATGATGCCATTGCAGGCAAGTTTACGTCTTACACAATAAGTCAGTGACAGTTTTCATCGTTTTGGTATAATCGCTCGTTGGCATAAAATAAATATAGAGCTCGAAGGCAATGAATCTTCCCATGCGTATTAAATTTATGTCAAATATGTACCCAATACATAATAAAAGGTACACAAGTTAGCTCTACCTATGTAAGAAATCTCTCTTTCAATATTTTTCATTTTTTCTTCAACTAAAATGATTTTGAAAACAAAGCTGACTCTCTACAGAATACCCATATCTGACCTTTATTTTATTTTTTACTTATGTACGCGTATTAAAACACTCTAAATGAAATCTCACTTTCTTATGTACTCCTCACAGGTTCAGCTAATATTTATTCGTGAAGGCTTTACGTTCCGACTAGAAATGCAACATGAAACGGAGTTGAGTATCATCTGGCGTCTGAACATGCACTACAAGGATTCTGACAAAGAAGGTCAAACTAAAATCAATTTTCAATTAGAACACAAAGAACTGGCCAACGCGAACAATAACACTTGGAGGCTATCGCAGTTAGAAGGATTTTTCACAGTGCCATCATTCAGACAAGGCATACTGAAAGCACCCGGTGCTGCCACTGGACAAGCAAAAATTGTTTGGGGTTCAGCGCTCCAGCCTACTAAGATCGAATTGGAGCTGCGATCCGACAACCGAAATGAAAATTGGCCATTGAACTGTACCAGTGATTCAGCAAATTGTTTGCAAGCCGTCAGCAATTTGGCCACGGTGCAAACCGTATTCCTAAACTGTGTAAATGTAAGTGACAACACATGCAAAAATGAGTGCAAAATTCTCAATTTTTTAAAGTCTGTTCTACAAAAGACAGAAGTGAAATTAAATAAAATTTCAGCTGGGATAGCTCCTCTCATCGGTCGTACACCGCGCTGTACTTTAGTAATGACGTCCCTCTTTTTTTTTTTGTGTGACAAATTGAAAGTTTGAATCTTGAAAACAATGAAACGTGAAATACATGTGGATGTAGACTTTTTTCTAATTACTCGTTGTTTCCCCACAAAGTTTTGGTATGCTTTAAATTCTTGTTCTATTTTTCAGCTACCGATATGGACAACCACAGCCTTACTATCCATATTTCCAGAAAATGTACAAGCAGATAAAACATCGACAAAAATATCGTTCACTTTGCCTGCTAAATTACCATGGACTACGCAAGGTTTGAATTTTTCTAGTCTACTGGCATGAAATCGTCATCGATGAAAATTATTTTATTATAATTCTTCTGTTACTTCAGGCGAATGTGTTATTAATTCAAATCGAGTGCTGAAATTTGATAACGGCACCATACAAGAGTTTGCGCAATCGACTAAATGTTATTCGCTAGCTGTTGCAGACTGCTCTTCAACATCTCAATTTATTGTTGGTCTGAAGAAAATATCAGCTGATAGTACTTCTCTGGTAATGAAACAAATGTTTTTCAAGTACTTGGAATAAATTCACATTCCCATTATTACAACTGTACTAACATCTAGCTCTGCAAGAAAATTTAGTTTTCTTTTCACTTGAATAATATTCATAATTTTCTCGTTGAAAGGTTGTCCTAAAAACGATTTTACCCGTCTAATTTTTATATAGCTTATGAATTCGATGAAGACCTTGTTGAAACTTAGCACTTAATTTTAAGACTGACATTTTACTGAAGCTATAAATTCGATAAAATATCAATTTGGAATCGTATTTTCAGGAACTTCTAGTACAATCACCTCTTGCGGAATTGAAAATACGTCCCGAAAAACTTGACGACTTGAAAATCACAATTAATCGAACAATCGTCAATATAACATCTTTCGATCAGTTTTATCCGCCCGAGAGCAATGCCACGAATTTCACCTATCAGTAAGTCATGTTTTTACAAATTATAACTGATGGCTGTGTTCTTCAACACAATTCGTACCTTCAAATACTGCTTCAATTCCATTTTTTTCTTCACTTGTTCAATAGATTCAGATATTGGGATACCTCAAAAATGATCGAAATAGTTGTTGGGAAATCGGGATTAATTTTACAGTATTATGGCCAGTCAGTGATCGCTATTGCAGAATACAAACTTCGAGGCAGAACCTGTGGTTTATGCGGCGATTTTAATGGAGAAATAAGCAACGACGACGTAAACTTTACATCATGCATTGAGAATTTTGTTTTATGAGATTCGATATGGAACACCTAACACATTCAGTATTTTACAATAATTTAACTTGAAAATAAAAAAATTATAATTTATTCTTCATTTTTTTTTTCCAACAATTTCTATTCGTTTAAAGAAAAACATTTAGTAAATAATTTTATAAATATAAATTAACATAGAGAAGCTGATAGAAGCAACAAAAATACGAACTTATTGAATCACGAAGCTTACGAGTATACAGTATTATGCTGATGAATCATGAACCCCTGGAAAACAAGAAAAATTTTAATAGACTTGAAAATCATGATTTGCAAACTTTTCGAATATAGGATTATTCTAGCTTTTTGTGTTTTAGTTCTAAAGGAAATTTTCAGCCATGAAAAATAGAATACACTGTTCATTTGCTATAACTTCTAATTCGAGTTATAAAACTCAAGGCTGTATCTGGCAAAGATTTGCGCTTCAACGAGTAAATGAGAGGAATTTTAATCACAGTGAAGCTTTATAAAAAAAATTAAAATAACTCTGTTTAAAATGACCTGTTGTATTCGAAGAATGGGAAAGAAACTCACGACAGGGTATGGTAATACCTATGTCAAAAATTTTTCGCGTATCATCACCACAGAAAGAATACAGCTAACCAGATTACAAAGTAGCAAATAATCTGAAGGCCATTAAATTATAGCAATTGCTTATCCAAAAGGAAATGTTTCCCCGAAAGACTTTATAGAGAAATATCAGTAAATCAACTTACACAATGATATTGTTGATGGGAATGTGAATTAATTTAACGAAAAATCCAATGAAACCCATGATTGCGAAGCCTATAGCTGTTGCGACAGCAATTTTTTGGAATTCTAAAAAAAATAAAAGATCAGAAATAACATGTAAAATTCCAGTAGATTAGCGAGAAAACATTTAATAATACCTTTGCGGTCGGGTTTTGTACACCTTTTGACTAATCTGATGGAGTCCTTCGAGAACTGACGAGCGGGTTCAATAACTTTCGATACTTGATCCATTTTCCAAACAGATACGATGAAAATTTTTGAGAAAATCGGAGCTTAGAAATCAGAAAGGAATAATTCTCACTCTTTACTTACTGAAAATTAAAGCAGAATAACGAAAAAACAGTGATATGACGACGAAAAACTCAGCAAGAATTATCTACCAAAAAATACAGTTGTATATTAATTTACAGATCTCTAAAGTACGATACGAAACGACATGAACTATTCCAATTAGGAAAATTTAATGAGAACTTTCGTATTCAAATTTCCACATCATATCGATACGGGCCGACGTGTATTTTTTCGTGGCGTCAACATATTTTTCACATTGAGTGTATAGACGAAAGACTAGATTGAGCGATTTTCGTTCGTGTAGTTCGTTCTTTCTTTGGGTGTGAAGTGTGAACGAACGAAAAAAGAACGAACCGTTTTACTTCTTTCATAGAAAGGACAGAATGAATGAAAGGGGCCGTTCCGTTCTCGTTTCTGTTCCCGATGCTTGAATTGAATCAAACATAACAATTTTTCTAAAAATACGATAGGAGTGTTAAGATCGACACAAACATTTTACTCTACGAAGACGCTTTTTTTTTTTCTTTGAAAATATTTTTTATCGTATTACCTATTTATCTATTAATCTTCCCTTCAACAAAAATAATTAGTAAATTATTCGGTCATCATTATAAAGTTAATAAATTTATTCGTGGAAAAAAATTAACAAATCTGAATAAAAACAAAAATAAATTAGAAATTAATTCTGTTAGAATTTTAAAAATAGATTTGAAATGATCGACTATGAATCTGTAATAATTTAAAAAGTTCATGTGGATTTGGTTTTAATTTTTTACATAAGGATTTGTATTCAATTAATTATATTATTTTTAATGATGCCCTATGCAACTTCTTTGATTTCGTTCACAAGTAAATCTAATCTACATTCAAAATTTTTAAATTAAAATCTAAATGTGATGTCGACAGGTAAAAAATTTGATATCGATTTTCAACTCAAGTGAATTTAAATTTTAATCTATTATATGACAATCAGAATCAGTAATTTATATAAAGATTCTTTGCTATATGCCAAAGGTTCTTTCCAACGAAATTCTATCAAATTTTTCTAGCATGTGCGGGCCGTACCCGCCTTCAGCTCTTCTTGTTCGTTCACGTCTGGAAGATATTGGTCACTCACTGCTGCTGCTCTTCTGTGGAATTTCGAATAGACGAAACCGGTTTCTCCTACTTCTTTCCTTCTTTCACGTATCGAAAAAATGAACCCCTTTTCTGGAGTGGATTGCAAAAGTGGTCTAGCAGCTGCGGTTGTAATTTTCTATTTTCAGTAGATGAAAAAAAGATTCAAAGAATATAATTATTTAATTATTCATTATCCTATCAAGAATGTCAGTATATCCTTCATTCAAGTTCAAATTGCGCGAGTTATTTTTTTTTCCCAGGTGATTTTCTCTTAGGAATGGTTCCTTAAATTAGAACTCTTTTCAATGGCTTTTTTATGTCCTGTTCGCATTCGGAGAGGAAAGAAAAAGAAAAGTGAGTATTCATAAAAAAATAGATTCATTCAGTACAGTGTCTCCAACATAGACTTTACGACAATGATGAAAACTTGTAGGTTTATGAAATAATTAAATAGATTTAAATTTGCCCTAGAGGTGGTTCAAAAAGAGTCATGGGTTATTAGTGACATTTTTGAGACACAAAAGAGAAAAATTGGAGGAAAAAATTCATAATTGCAAAAAAACACTAAGAAGAATTTTAAGTTGTTGATTTTCTAGTTTTAGTGAAGCGGAGGAGAATAAAAATCACCTCTTAATACCTATAGACCGGCAAAATAAGAAAAGGAGCAGTGAGAGATCTTGAAAGGATGTTTTAACTTTTGATAAGTCTGAGCTCCACCCTTTGACTACATACATAGTATGTATATAGAGTCAAAAGACTCTATCACTCATCCTCCAGAGACAAGCCTTTAAAAAATATTTTTTTCTACATTCATTATTCATTCCAAAAAAAAAAATTTAATATTTTAATCTTAATTTCTGAATTTAAAGGTTTTCCAGAAGATATCGAAGCCATACAATTACCCAGCAATACTTTTACTGGACTAGGTCGAATCACAGGCAGTGCATCAATTGAAACTCTAGTTCGAGTTGGTATTGAAAAAGAAAATGGCCTATCCCCTGACAGCAAAATGGTAGTTCTGCATGAATTCACCCCATGTGTTGATGACGAATTACAAGTTAAGAAAGGACAGGTTTGAAAAAAAATGTGTATATTGTTTCTTAGGTTGCAAGATCAGCAGATGAGATCCCAAATCAAAAAATTGTTTATTTTTAATTTATGTTTTAGATTGTAAATATATTGTACCGGGAAAACGATTGGGTATACGTCATATCAGAGGACTCTAGATTAGAAGGTTTTATTCCACTTTCTTATTGCACTCCCTTCAATTCGCATCTTGGCGAACTCGCTCTACATAATTTTAAGAAGAAACTACCGAGAGATCAGACTTCTAGTAATGTTAATATCAATATTCATAAAGGTGCTTATAAAAATCAATGATTTCTTCATCAAAATTCTGTTGGTATTCATTCTGATCTTTGAAAGTTTTTTTGTAGGTCACATTTCAGATAGTGAAAATAGCAATAAGAGTGAATTAAATAAAAATCAGCAGCAGCAACATAACAGTCCTCCTAATTCTCATGGATCTACTTCCCAAACAGATATGAACTCCTTCCTGAAGGTAGATATATTCAACACATTAAATAGCTTCGTTATAGAACTTGGTTCAGGTATTGAATGTTTTGTAGGATCCATCAGGACGTTTTTTTGTATTGTACACATTTGTTGCTCGAGATGAAAATGATGTTAGTGTCGAACGTGGAGATTTCGTTACTGTTTTGAATCGAGAGGATCCAGATTGGTACTGGATTGTTCGAAGTGACGGACAAGAGGGCTTTGTTCCATCGGGCTTTGTTTATCCTGCTGATGTTTTGCAAAGTACGAGTAATATAAATCCTACGTTTTCAAATTTTGGTTTCTTTTTATTCAAAAATCTTTCCTCTTAGAAATAACTTCGAATTTGACGACCTCTGCAAATAACGATACAACTAGCAATGTAAATTCGTCCAGTAATCCGACTACTAACCCTGTGTCAGTAAATCCTGAGACGTCAAGTTTTGATGAGGAGGGGCGATTTTATGGGACTGAACTGGTTATGCTGTACGATTACAAGGTAGAGTAATATTTACCAACAATATGACCAACTATTTTTATAACTAATGAAATGAAAATCACTTATACCACAGGCTCAGGCATCAGATGACTTATCGATTCGTAGAGGCGATTGGATTTATGCAGATTTGAATAATCAAACCGTAGATGGCTGGCTATGGGTTTATGCACCCAAAACAAAAAAATATGGATTTGTTCCCAAAGTCTACGCGCGACCACCTGCTATGACAAGTTTGTGAAACTGAATTTACTTGGGCAATCATCATTTTCTCGGTGGAGGTGTACAGATCGATAATGATAAAATTTTGGTTTAAATTACAGAGAATTAAACGTAGCAATTATAAACTTATTTCATGTTCATTTCAGTCCAGTGCCATACCAAGAAGTAGTAATTAACTCGCCAGGGGAAAAAATGGTGATAAATTGTTACGCATAAGATTACCTTTTTTTTTTCTGATAATTAATTATTTTTAATTCGCAATTTTAAAAATTTTTGTTATTTATCTTTATTTTTATTAAGATTATGTCCATCATGATTAAAATTTATTGAAGGTGAACTGAAAAGAAATGAAAAATTGTTTTGAAATACTAATACAAAGTATTTCTTGAATTATTTAATTGTTTTCATCCTATCAAATCAAAAGTTACTGGCTCCATCCAAACTTTAAAAAAAGGCTTTTACATAGAAAATTTTTTCTGACCCTTGAAGCGTTTTGGAGTTTTATTAATGCAATAGAAATCATCACTCTTAATGGGAAAAGTTATATTTTCCCCCATAAATCAACATGTATCAATACGGAATTTTTGCATTGGGGTACGTCAGTTGGTAATTGGAATTTAAAAATTAAATATTCACAATTGTCTTACACACATCTGAAATAATATTACTTTTACGTTTCTCTTCGAACCATCCTTGCACTTCTGATCAGAATTCAGAGTAATTCATCCGGATATGATTTTCAATTTCAACCTCATGAATGGTCTTTCGAAAGAATTTACGCTAAGAACATCATAGAATTGGTATATTTCCGAGTTCACTTTTTCTTGGAGCCTTTATCTGGTCTGGAATGTGGAAAATGAAAGTGAAATTAGTATATTTGCCAATTGAAATTATTCAAAAAATTATACAAATAAAAATGAATTATAAAAGATCACCTTTCTTTCAGCAACAAATCATAAACCAAATTTTTTCGGTAATTTTCTAGAATGCCTTTAGCGGTACGAGGATTAACTTTTTCGTCTTCATCACGGGAATGGAAAGTATTATGAGCAATTTTTCTACTGGGCACGTGTTTCAAGGCTACCGGCCACGGCAATCCATCTTTGAGATCGTTTAGAATAGCCAATACCTGCGAAATACATTTTTTACCGAAGCGAATCGATTCAAATTAAAAAAATAAAGAACGTATGCTCGTGCATAATTTCATGTGTTTCCATTTGAAGAGATATGCAAAACGCAGTAAGATCAATTTCAAGTAGAATATGTCAAGTATATCATAGTTGTCACACAAATACTTAGTACTCGTATGTGCCATTTACTATTTCTTCCGAGAAAGGTGAAAAACAATTTCAAATTTCTATAAATAATTTGGATGATTTTTGGATTATTCAAAAGAATGTCCTTGGAAATCAAATAATAACACCGTATACCCAATTTATAATAGAGTTTTTAGTAAAATCATAAAATATCATCAAATAAAATCATATTTTTCAACATAGCAAATGAAGGTAACACATACTTGAACATACAAAAAATTTCATAATGAGAGGCATTTCTCACACGAGGTATTCCTGACAAAATATTTTTGAGATCGCGTACGAGATTCATATTAGCATCTCTGGTAGCTTCATTTTAAGCACAACACAAAAGAGGATTCTTACATGATTTAGGGGTAAAGACTTATGGCCAACGGTCCATTGCAGATATTTATCCAAGGGTAACTTCGCCATTCGCAGCTTTTCTTTTTTAGCTTTGGCCATCGAAAGTGGTTTATTTCGGTTTGCATCCACAAAAGCACCTGCAAAAATGTAACTTTTTGAAATGATTATATTATTGTATTCAATAGAAATGTATGCTTTGAATGCATTAAAATACAATTACCAATAATATAAATATCGTCGTGACTATAGTGCTCCAGAACTTCATGACAGTGTGGAGTTAGATAAACGAGTTTTTCCTTCGGATACATATCCAAATAATTTTGATGGGTAAAATGGACAGGGCTATCGGCTTCGGTTATTGTTGGAATTCGCAGAGTGAATTTCTGCCACAAGGAACTTTTCTCCTCGACATTACAAAAGATGATATCGTAAGGACTTATATTATCTCGATTTTCTGACCACATTAACAACATTTGCTTGATGCAACTTTGTATGTTCTTCACGTCCATAAATGGTTCGTAACTACAGTCAACAAGTATTTTAGGACCAAACCATTCTGCTTGAAGTAGTTTGTAGTTGTAAAAACGATTCATGGTGCAATTGCGAATTCGATGAAATAGAGTAGTTTCATTTAAATGATAGTTTAAGGGAGAACTAGTGGTTTTAATTTGTGGAACTGCTTCCGCCAGCATAGATTTGAATTGCTCGTACGATTGAGCTTTAATTTGCGATTTCTCTTGGCGATTTTTTCTTTTCATTTCAACTATCCACAAATGTCTGAGGTATTTATCTCTTGACGAGGAAGAGTTGAATGATAATAAATCCTTCCAACGTTCTGCGGTTATACGAGTAGGTACTTCTTCTCCTTGCTGTCGCTTGAGTTCAATTTCTAGCTGAATTACTTTTAAAACGTTTACTTTCTTTGCATCTCCCTGACAAATGGCCTCAAAATCGATATTCGAGTACGGAGATTCAGTTTCGTAGTCGAAGTCTTCGGTAACGTTGGCATCGACTAATTTTGATAAGTCTCTATTCGAAGAGCTCTGGTAACGCTTAGGATGATTATGTGCACTTATCGGCGAAACGATTGAATAATTGTTAGGAAATCGTAAGGAAATAGTAGAACACTTCTGGCAGAAACGACTGATGAAACTAATCATTCTGAGCATTTTGATGATCTACCAATGAAAATGTAAGATTTTTAAGAGATAGGAAGTACATACCAATGTCAATCAGAATTCAGAATTGATCGAAACGAATCAGAGGACAAGAACAAGAATTTACCTAAACATTTTGGGTGAAAGAAAACGAAAGTGAACAAAATTTTTATGATAATTAAATTAATTCTCCTATTTCGAATCACGTGTGAGTCTGGTCTTGTTTTGCTTGAAGTGATAACAAGGTGATAACGGACGTAATGTCATGTGTGAAGAAAAAAATTGAAGTTATTCCTTCTTGTGAGTTCTTGTTCGCTGCTCAGCTTTCTTCTCCGAGCTTTTCTTATTAATAGGATTATTTATATGTGTTGAGATTGCTGAACTTTACAGAAAAATGAATTTTCTCCTTCAGCTCGTATGTTGAAAACAAAATTATTGCTTCTTCTACGTTCTACCGCGCTGGTAGTGATGTTTGTAGCTACTACTACTAGAAATCTATTCAAACTTGATTGAAATTTGAAGAATTGGAAATAAATAATACAAAAAGTATCATTCTTGCATCACGTTGAGAAAACTGAAGATGGTTAATGATGAAGTTCAGATAAAGCAATCCTTGCACACGAACAGTACCATTATGATCCATGGTAAGATGAAACACTCTTTTATGTTCTATATTCCGAACTGAACCTTTCTTATGAGTTAAAATTTGGGGGCTAATTCACATTATGTTGTGATTGATTTTTATTTTAGGAGTATATCGAATGCGATCGTCTGATGATGTCAAAACAGGATTCAGAGAAACGTTCCAATAAATGTGGCGAACCGAGAATGAAGAAATTTCGCGGAGGACCTCCGTTCGTGAGTTTTTTGTATCATAATTATCTGTCCAGTCTGCGAAAAAGTGTGTTATTCAATTATTTTCCTAGGAATGCGCATTATGTCAGAAATCGTACGATCGTAGACAGAATCTTGTCAGGCATATGCACCTGCATCAACCTCCAGAATCAGAATACCACCAACGTTTTTTGACTAATCATTATGTGAGTGTTTGGCGTCGTAATTTGATTGATCTTCTTTTCAGAATCTAATCTGAACGCGTATGTATTTCAGGAATGTGCAGTATGCGAAAAAATATACAACCGAAGACATAATTTAGTTAGACATATTCGTATTAACAAGTGTATCTTACCCAGTACTGGAAGTATCAATTTGACCAAGAAAAATGTAAGTCTATTCCAGTTATTGCTTGATTATTACGATTATTAATTCACCTACTAAACAGAGCATGAATTGAGAAATTTATCGATGTATCAGTTCGAATTCTTGATAATTTTAAGTTCTTTTCTGTACTTGCAAGAAAAGCTCCATTCATTTTCTTAATTAAGTTTTATGGAATAAGTACTTACAGAAAACTAATTACCCGCGGCAGGAGATGATAGATATTTTTTTTGGCAATCCAATTTAACAATTGCAGTACTGCATCTTATTATTTAGACAGCTGAATTGAAAATCGGTGGTATTCCAAACAATATCTTAATAATTTAATTTTTTTTTTTCTTAATTTCAGTATTGTAAAGAATGCCAGAAAACGTTTCATTCTTCTAGCCGTCTCCGACGACATCTGAAAAGTGCTCACCGGAAATTGCCAGTCAAAGTGAGTAGCTAGTGTTTTTATCATTTCTTTTTACGTGTTTAAAAAATTTGAAATACTTTTCAATATGTCAGAAATGTTAATTGATAAACAAAAAAAGAGGCTCAAAATTTACTGATTTGGAATTGCTTTCCAAATTTCTGTATTTTTCGTCAGAGCTAATTTTTATTGAAACTTGTTATTTAAGAGTTGTCTTCTATATAATTATACATTTTTTTCCAGCCCATTACCAATGATAGTTTGAAATGTGTCTTATGCGGAATGAATTTCGGACGAACGGAAGACGTGCAGAATCACCTCATCAGCTCGCACGATGTGCTACTCGTGCACGAGCATTTTCGTTTCCTTTCGATGGAGGAATTCCAATCGTGGAAGGTGAGCATGGAGAAAAATACAACATCTGTTTTTGTGAAAATACGTCATCATAATGGCGATGATGCAAACATATGGTGGTACAAATGCCACAGATCTGGCTGCTACAAGCCTCGAGTAGAAAATCGTCATCGTCGAATTAAGTTGCAAGGTTCGATGAAAATCGGTGGATATTGTCCAGCTGCCATTACTTTATTCGAGAACAAGCGGACTGGTCACTGCAAAGCGTCCTACGTCAGCACTCATCTGGGGCACAACATCTGCGACGAAGCGGAGCTGGCGCATATGTATTTAACGGTTAAAGAGAAAGATCAACTGGCCGACAAAATAATCGAAGGCGTTTCTTATAATCGTATTCTGACCGATAACATAGACGTGACCAAAGAAGATCACAGTATGGATCCGCTGTACTTGCTAAATAAACAAGGCTTATTCAACATTTCTAATTCGTACTGCATTAAAGCCCCATCAATGTCGACTGTATTGCAACCGTACAGCGTGGAAATGTTCGTCGCCGAATACCACCAGTCGATTCTGTTCCTCAAGCGAGCCGGTGAGAAGCATCCGACTGAGACCGCTTTGGATGTGGATGATGCGATTGTCGTCGTTATGACGCAAATGCAGGAGGAGCTGTTGCGTAAATTTGGCAACTTCGTTATCGCCGCGGATGGAACGTTTGGAGTCAACCAGCACAGCTTCGTGTTGCATTCTTTCAGCATCGTTGACGATTGGTACGAAGCGATTCCTGTTGCTCTGGCTGTGTCTAATCGAAACGACCAAACCTTTACCGACCTGTTTGTGCGCACAGTGTGTAAGCGTGTGGGCAAAGTAATGCCGAGCACGTTCATGTCTGAGATGGAGTCGACATACTACGAGAGTTGGAGACGTATAGTTGGTCCGGTGCAGTTCCAACTCTTCTGCAGGTGGCATGTGGAGAACGCTTGGCGTCAGAATTTGCGTAAAATCGTCAATCCTGTGAAGAAGAACGACGTGTTAAGGAGTTTGCTGTCGCTGTCCATGTGTTTGGACGAAAACCAGTTTTTGTTCGACTGGAAAACGTTGCTGGCGGATCCGGATCCGATGGTGCAGCCTTTTATGCAATACCTAAATGAGACTTTTGCGGACAACGTTAAATCGTGGGCTTACTGCTATCGAGCTAACGCCGGTCTCAACAATAACTTCCATCTGAAGGCGTTCGATCGCTGTTTGAAGTACTTAAACGGTAACCTTTTGAAAGAAGCAACGTTCACCGATTTCCTCAGCTTATTGAACGACTTTCTAGAGCTAGAAACGAAAGAGCTGACGCGGAAACGAATTTTTGGCAAGCTTTCGATGAAGTTGGGCAATCTGCGCAAACGTCACGATATAGTAGCCAAGGGAGAACTGACTATGATGATCGACTCATTGGATGATCCATTTGTTGGTTGGTTGGTGTCTGTGTGCGAAGAAGACGAAGATTCGTGTAGTATTTACGCGGTTCGGGAAAAAAAAAAGGATTGCGTTGATTGCAAAATGTTCTGCGAAGGGTGTGCCAGTTGTTTGCACCATTTCGAATGCACGTGCTGCGATTACTGTATTGAGTTCAATATGTGTGTTCACATTCACAAAGTGTGTTTGTACTTGAAAGAGAGTCAGCAACCCAGTCTAGACTGCGAGAGCAGTGCCCAAAGTAATGAACATTCTCTGCTGCAGCAGTGGGGTGGCGAAAATGACGATACGCAGACGAATCTAGTCAAGTCCGCAGTCGAGAACGTAAATACATTCAACTATGATTGTAGCCATACAAAACGGGAGCAATTGTCTGAAGATGAAAATGAATTCGTGTTCGAATTAATTGACGATTGAGGAATCAAATACTGCCAGTCTTCCGCACGTGTCATTCAGCTACTTATGCAAACAAATCAAAACTGTGGAGGGTGTAAACGTAGTGCGCCAAATTGTGAAAATCACCGAAGCTGAACTAAACGCAGCAAATGCTCTTCAACTTTAGTGCAAGAGTGGAGGGCTGAGTTTATGAAGTTCTTATGTTTTTCTTTTTCGGTCTTATTTCACGCATCATAAAAGCGAAATAAGGCTTTATCCTTCTCGCAAATATAATTCGTTAGTTGGTGTTTATGTCAAGTTGGACTAAAAAAAATGCAGATTTTTTTTTACTTGAATATAATCTGCTTCAATTGAGTCGACAAATTTTGAATTTTTATTCTAAAAATCAATGAAATTAGTTTTGACCCTTTGAACCACTTCAAGAACTCAGCACTCCAATCGTCGAAGGAGTACTTTGAGTTTTCGAATTCATTTTTCAAGGTAATCAATTTCATATCATAGTTGCCGAAGTTACTTTTTTTTAATAGTTATTTTAGAAAACTGCTTCGTCTTCACTTTTGAGTTTCGTCGAAACATTATACCAAGTCTAGTTCCGGGTCCTATTAAATTCGAATACACCATTCATGATTTGGTAAAATTATTTACTTATGGTGTTTTATACATGCTTGAAATTTGGTTTGAAAATAATTGGGGATATTAGAAAGTTCATATTATTAGAGATTTATAAACTGCTATGTCTTCACTTTTGAGTTTAACCATAAAATTGTAATACAATTTCGTTTATTTCGTATCAATAAATTCTGTGAATCTACCCACTAATACGATTGGCAATCCGAAGTAGGACTTAATTTTTACAAATAATTTGACAAAATGAATTTTAGTCAGCAACTCCACTATCTGAGGATTAGTTTACCAATATGATCATTTGATCATCTCAGTTGTTTTTAAATATTTTTAATGGCTATGTGGAAAGACGAACTCCTCGCAATTTTACTTTTTTTTTTTAAGTTTTGTTTTTGTCTTCATAATGATATATATCATTCATTTTGTTTTAAGTAAGTTATATGAAAACCTGCTTATTTTTTATCGTCATTGACCTATGTTATTGACCTGTCTTATGTAACATAGATAATTGATGAAATTTTTTTCTGATATTCATTTTCGGTTAGATACGACAGTTTTCTGTGATATTATATTAATTTTAAATAATTATCTATTAATTTTTCAACTGAAGAATATTTGTATTATTAACAAGACTGTTACTTAGGTAATAACTTTTTTTTTAAATTTAAAGTCAACTTCAATTTTTCGAGGAAATCAGTGTTTAAAATACGAAAATTAAATAGTTCAATAGAAAAAAAACTCGGTGGGCAATAAAATTTCAGCTCAATCCACATCATTTTGAATTATATTGCGAACAGCACGGTATTAATAAAACCAAATTGAAATTCAAATAAAAATGGTTCTCAGACAATCATTTCACATAATTCCAGGATAGAAAATTAGAATCGACGGATATCTCAATCTATATCAGTCTAAATTTCTGAAACAATTTGGCAAAAAAACCGGTTCGGTTCGTTTCGATTGATAATTGAATCTCGTCAATTTTCTTGTTTTGTTCAGACCCTTCATAATTATGGTACGAGACAAGAACAATTTCCGAGTACTTGAGTACTTTCGGTTCGGTACCTAATTTTTTTCGTGTGGAACGTGCGGCATCTGCAAAATGGAAGTACAAGTACAACTGCAACGGCGAATGGCCAAGCCGAAGCAAAACCAAAACGATGAATGGACATGGTGCTGTCAGCTGTGGCTGTGCTGAAAACTGTGTGAGTGTGGTATGTGAATGCTTCGTCGGTTGTGTAAATGTGAACGTGAACTGCTGCTGCGTGCTTGGGCTTGCTATATACTGCTGCTCACTATTACAAACACAAAAACATAGGAGTCATACCACTACCTAGACTACCAGCATTGCGTTTCTATCCCTACCCGAATATTTTTACTTTCTGTTCTTTCCTTTGTGTTGTTGTGTGTGATGTTTTGCCTGTATGTATTGGTTTTCATTTCGTTTGCTGATTGGGTTATTTGTTCAGTTATTCGGTATTTCTAGAGATTTCTTCCCAGTTTGATTCTTGATAGTAGTAGTAAATTTCTTTTCGTGTTCGTAATCTGTGGTTATAATAGTCAAATCGTAATCATTACGTGGGTTTTTTGGTACGTTGTCGTCGTCGTAACCGTTACATGTACTACGGAAATTTCTATGACATTTTGAAATACTGATCTATACCTTTTCGAGTCTTTACGTTTAATTAGTGTGATTGTGATTTTATTGTAATAGTCCATTATTTTAGTAATTCGTTCATCATGTTTAAATTAACTCTGGTCTTGTTGTTTGTTAGTTCGACGTTCTTTTGCCGAGCAAGTGAGTAATCGTTTTCATCAGTCGCCATTCAAGGTCGCAATAAATGATAATGCAAGAACTAAGAATCAGAGTTGATGTATCTGAAGTTATTATGTAATAAAGTTTGAGCTTCAAAAACGGCAGAGAAGTATTCACAGCTTTTAATTTCATGGCTATCGACCTATCTTACGTGGTTTCTTTATTACCTGTAAATCAAGTCTTCAGAACAGAATTAGCGTGTTTCAATAATGGTGATGTTGGAACGCGCCGGACAATTTCTCTTATAAGACAGTGGTCGTTAAATTCTCTGTTACTAATTTGAATCATTGATTTGGACTATATATCGTAAACTGTGACTAGATTATTTCGTGAGGGCAACAAAGATGAGTAACACGAAGCACTTGATCGAATAGGTGCATTCATTTCGAACGTCGTATATTTCAATTTCACTGTTCCTCAAATGAACGCTGACGAATACTCCGCTACACCCTCCGAAAACATGCCTGCCATTAATTTCTTTATTGATTTTTATCATAGTCATTCGTATGCAGATAATTTTAAAGTAACGATGGGAACGTAAAGTTCGGTTGACAATTCACATTCGGAATTCGTACTTTTGTCTTGCTTCTTTGTTAAACCAGTAGTACCAAATTTGTTGGTTCACAATGAATCCTTTCACTTAACAAAATTTTTCGAAATTTTCGTCAAGTTTAGAAAAACCATGAAACAGGAGATTGATTCCCATTGTAAATCAAGCTTCAATAGAGTGGTTTTGTTGAAACCTTTTCATCGTTATGTTACCAAAACACGACTAAGTTTATTTACTCTAAGTCGAATGCTATAACTAATTAGACAGCCAGCTGGTAAGGTGATTTTGTGGGTCATGTCTGTGGCTCCATTAAACGTCAATTATGTTCTTGTACGTGTGAATGCGAGTATTTTCCGATACTTTATACTAATATTAATCAGCGAAATAGATATGTTTACAAGGAATCATTTCGTCAAATTCGTTGAATTGAATAATAAGCTCGGCACGTAAATTAGTAGGTCTCTGGTAACTACAGTTTCTGCTGTGTATTACTTTCTTATTCCTATTGAATTGACACTATACCTATCATTTTCGTGGAAAAGTCTTGGTGTGGCTTAATTGTCTGTGCCACTTGCTCTTGTTCAATTGAATTTTTATTTTTTAGCAGCGAATGGTGTTTTATAATTCAGAATTTAGCTACCTCAACTATTACCCAATTAATGTGGTTTGTTTGACTTCTAGTTTCATTGAAAGTGCTCATATTGCAGTCAATAAGTTTGACTGGTACTGCTTGGCAATGAGTTCGTCTCGAGATAAATTGAAGAAAATAAAAAAGTTTTGCACGTCTTCAATCAGAATATTATTTTCACGATTTGTCACTTTGATTTACTTTTAAAATATAAAGTCGGATTTAATTATGAAGGGAGTTGAAAAAGAAGTTCTATCTGGAAGATAGTATTATTAGAAATGTGTGTATTATAATAAATAAAAAATGCCGCCAGTTCAATTCTGAGTTGCCCCGTTGGATTTCGAACTGTTAAGTTACGTTCTACATTTTCGTAAATGTCACAAATGAGCTGTAGCGAAAAATTTTATCAAATAGGCTATATAATCCTCTATATTTCGTCAATGGAAATGTTTCTTTTTTGCTTATTGCACAGTCTTCCGCTTCCCCGCTGTCGGTGCGTTTTATTTTCGCCCTTTTACCTTCATCTGCGTTACTACGAGTATATTTCATGTTGTATCTACTATGTTCCAAATATTATGATGACCGGGGAAGAAACTCGGAAAATTTTTGCATTAATCATTAACTCACCGGCCATCATATTTGGAACAGAATGTAATACGGCAATAAGCATGCATACAATTTTACCGAAAATACAAGTCGACACTGACCTTGTCATCATGAAATTCTGTAACTTTTGAAAATAATTTGATAAAATGCTTTTATGCGTTTACAGGTCCTACAGATATCACACAAACTCATCAGAATGCCTCGGTACAGGATTCAACTAAACTGACAGAAAATAAAGGTAAGTCTTTACGTCAACTTTGATGATTCTCATTCAGAAAAGGATGAAAATTTAGAATGACCTGTAAATTTTTATTATTTTCATAATATTTGCTACGGAAATGAGCCAGAATTGAGATGAAGAAATCAAGGGAAAAAAATTGAATTTTATTTATTGAAATTATTAATTTTGTTCTTGTGCATTCATTTCGTTCAAGTCTTTATTTAATTACTACTGGACAATTGAAATTATGATTCGACAAGTCACTCACTTGTTAGTGCTAATGTGACAGATCATTCATATCTCAACTTTTTGGATGGAATGAGACAAAATTTTGAAATTGTTTCATAATTTGTTCTCATTTTACTCATCAAATACCTAGCTTGTTTCAGAGACATAATAGATGTTTGATTTGTTATCATTCTTATTCTGTTCTCGCTCTCAGTTTTAGATTCTTATTAGCAGCAGAATTTTTCCCATTTGAGAATTTTTCTTTGCAATTTGAAAAAAAAGGGGATTTCAAATTCATCTTTCTGGGAGATAGAGCGATCAAATTTGGAGTTTACTCGAATTCCATTTGTAAAATACAAATTTATTCGAAAGATACGGGAAATACAAAATTTTGAAGTTTTACAGCCAGGAGTCCTCGATCTAGAAATGGTTTTATTCAACTTGAAAAATTCTTATCGTAGCAAATTATCGTGTTCGAGAGTAATTTGTAGTTGTAATTCAATATTATTGTATTCATTTGAAAAGGACCTTTTTCGTTAGGGCAATAAAAAATGAGTTAAGCACACGTTTAAGTACCTACTTATAAAATCCTGCTCCCGTGTTTCATAGTGTCATTATTAAATAACTAGTTTTCGGTTAAAATATATTTAAAAATTAATGAAGTAAGTACATCAAAAATTATCAGCAATTTCTATTTTATGCCACCCAAATCGGTGCTATTCAATATGGTGTGATTCCTTTGATCAAGGTGAATACGATGGGAAGAGATTTGGGTAAAGTTGTGGAAATGGGCCTATGTTTAAGCTGAAAATAGTCTATTGTATCTTTTATGTTATTTCACAACATGGTATACAGCCCCATCTGTTGGGTATATTTTGCATAAATACTCGAGTCTAAAGGGTTCGCACTGTTGATTGTCCTGAAAAATTAATTTTCGTTTGTTCCGTTTAGTGAACTCTACGATTCCTAACACTGAAGAAAAACATGAAGTCACAGGAGATTCTGCTACAACGAAGCCAAGTGTATCTAATAACTCTTCCTTAGTGAAAGTTGGAGATATTTCGGTTCCTCCACCTCCCACCGCCACCAACAACAACGGCTCCAGCTCCACCACTTCAACCACTTCAACCACCTCAACCACTTCAACCACTTCAACCCCTTCAACCCCTCCAACCACCTCAACCACCCCAACCCCTCCTACATCAACATCGACTACTGCAAAACCAACTGATCCTACAAAACCAACTACTCATGCGCCTCCCGTAACATCAACGGTTACTCCGCCGTCATCTACAACAAATCACCCTAAACCAAATCCAAATACAGGCGGTGGATTCAACATTATCAGTTTTCTGGGTAAGCTTTCTTTTTTGTTTTTGGTTAGTTATAAAGTGATCATTTTTTACTTAATTAATATATACAGGTCTCTTATCTGTACTTGATCTTGTGGGAAGCTGGAATTGAAAACAATAAAATTGGAGTCGGTATAATTTTGAATGAAATTTTAGACAAGACACCACTATCGGTGACAATCTTGGATATACAGAAATGGGTTGTTTTATACGTTTATTTGCGTGATTATTAAAAAATGCTGATATCAGCAAATCTCACAATTTCTCCTTCAATTTCGTGTATAATCAAGAGCAACTTTTTCTGTAATTCAATATTGGAAACTAGTTTTCATAACTGATGAGGTTTTCTAACTCTAATAAACTTACGATTTCAAGAGTAGCCAGACTACCTACGACCATGTTTTTGGAAATAGTCGTACAGTCTTATTGAGAATCCCTTGAGATTACTATTCTCAGCTGTCAGTTCTTCTTTGTTCGAGGTTTTCATGAAACTTCGTCGAGCAGTCGACTTTAGTAGAGCGAGTGTTGTCGAATTATCTACATTATTCGTTCGTTTAAATGGACATTTCCGGTGGGGTGGTATTGAAATAATTTGATGATTCCATTTATGCTGTGCTCAGTAAATTTAGAAAAGTGATTGGGACGAGTCTCATTTTCAATCGATTATTTTTAGCTGATACGAGAGAATTATTAGACGAAATTGATTAGTGGGTGAGTTATTGAAGTAAAAATGAATTCCTATGTGTTGAAAGTGTTCAGGATAAGATATGTATTTGTTGTTTCGATAAATGTACGGTGATTGGTGAATTAGATGATCAGAATTGAACGTGAAACTTGAAATAAAGTTGAAAAATCTGCCCGTATCTTTCTCTAGATAGTGAATTCCCGTTTTGTTCTACGATTTTCGTCCCCGTCGAAAATCTTGTACTTCCGATAATTTTGATTAGTACTATCGTATAACTATGTACTTGACTTGATTATACATGCCTACTTTGCTGAGGAATGGTTCCGAAGGAAGCATAATATTTCAGAACCATTTCATTTATGCACTAATGCCTGGCTTACAAAAATGGTCACCATCTCGTTTTAAACTCCTTGTTTTTCAAGTTTTGAATTTTATTGTTTCTCATTTTATTGTCTCATTCTACAAAATTCTATTGTTGAAAGCATTTTTTTCCCCTGAAGAGATGATACCACCATAATTTTTGAAAATGCCAGGAAACAACCCTTCTTTCTGCTTTTTTCTTGAAAGTAAAGAAGGAAATGTGTCCTTTCTGTAGGTTTATTATGTGACGATTTATTGTATTCATTGTTTGATGGAAATTTGTTCATCGTCTATTTTGCGATAACAGAAGAAAATGCTGATATAATTATCATAATTTTCGTACGTGTGTGTTTTTCTCTCTAATGAACTCGATAAACGGTTGTTTGTCTGACGGTCGTTAGTGACGAAAATAAATTTTTTTGTTACTCGTCATTCTTAAATTTGTCGGTGAAGTTTTTGATAAATTACATGGTGGTGTTGAGATAAAGTATCAAATTGCTGAGGCTTGAAGTGTGAATGTATACTTGTATGTTGTGTAACAATGGCTTAATTTTGAAATGGTCTGAAAGATGTTGTTGAAAAGTAGATGAGAAGTTTGTAGGAACATCCGATTTTTCCCAGTAGAATCAGTTTTTTAATATCACGAAGGTTGTCTAGCTGCAGGCGAAAAGACTGCTTCTGTAGCTTGAAATGGAAGTCTGTATAACTTGAACTTTTATTTGGAGAAGGTATTTCTGTGATTCAATTTTAAAATCTCTCTTGACCTTTATAAATTTGAAAAATTGTCAGAAAAGAAGTATTAGTTGGCAAAATTTTCCTAGGTACAAGGAAGTTTGAAGAAGCGAATATTTGAAATTTAAGAAACCAAACTAGGATGAATGTATTGCACGGACTATTTCTGTTTGATGGTATTTTTTGAAAATTGCTATCTAATAATGGTAAAAACCAAGTTTGGATGTACTCGGAATTGAAGAAATTTATTTCAGATTATTTGAAACCGAATTGAAACTCACTGTTCATTGTAATAAGAAGAGTGGATGGTGAGAAATATTTGCTCGTAATGAACTTCTATATCTTTTTTTTTGTATTATTGCAGGTGGAATGATTTTAGGTTTGGGACTGTTGGCGATCGGATACGTCGTCTTCAAATTCTACCAGACCCGACGTGATTCGAGTTACCGCACCCTTTAAAAAGGAAATAACGTGAAAAATAATGTAACTTTGAAAAAATCGTTTTCTTTTTCTTTTTTTTCTGGTGTCATCGATTAAAATATTGTTTTCGGAAATTATCTCATTCCGCCGTTCTACTTAATTTTCTTTTTCTGTTTGATTAATTTCTGTACTTTTACGTTTTCAGAAATAGAAAGCATTTATTATAGATACTTACTTGAAAAAAAAAAAAAAAAAAAAGTAATATCACTTCGCATATAGTTATTATATTATTATTTCTCGAGCACTAATACGTAGTTTTCCGAAGCTCATGTTTTTTCTGTTTTATATTTTTATTTTTTCTCTTTATTTCTTTTTCCTATTTTTATAAGTGTATATGAATTCGTAGTTAGTTTTTATTATCGTTCATATTCTCATAAATTAATATTGTTGGAATTTTTCCTGCATTCTGTGCGAACATTGAGAAGATTGTTGTGTCTGAATGAGTGAGCTGGTGATTGTGTATAAAAAAATGTAGATAAGGAAAAATCCGAACTATGTAAAAAAAAAAAATGGAAGAAAATTGATGGAAGGGTCGTTTCTGTGGAGAAGTGAGAACTCGTGTGTGTGTGTGTGTGTGAAATGAATTTTATCAACTCGAGATTGCAGTAAATTTGGATACCATTTTGGATTTTATATTATTTTTATTTTATGGGCGTTCTCTTAATCTTCATTGTGGTTGTTTTTGCATTATAACGAATTCGTATACTGAAACTGTTTACTCATGAAATATTTTTTCCCTGTCAAAATTCAAGAATCTCGATACGTCTCTCTGTATGTTTTATGCGCGTGTGTTTGTTAGATGTGAATTTCAATTAAATTTTTATGAATTTTATTTTACTGAAAAGAACATTGTTAATGATGTAATCATCTCATAATATTGATATTCGTATATTTTTCTATAATGGTATATTATGGTTATGTTTCTTATTTCTTTTATTTTTTCCGCGAATTTGACGCTATATTTCATCTCTTCTGAAAGCGAATGAAAAATGCTAAGAAAAAAGTTTCGATGTAATGTTATTATGTTTTTAAATGAAATATATTATTAATTTTCTTAAGCGCTAGTTTTAATTGTTACGAGACTTATTATTAGCATTGTTGGAGGTTTTTCATTGTAAGTGTAATCGTTGGTGCGAATCGGTGAAAGGCAATGTGTGCTTTCAGAGAGCTTTTTGCGGCAGAATTGTTTTTCTTAACCAGAAAAATAGAACAGACATTTTTCTTGAATTTTATGTGGGTTAAAGATCGAAGGTGACGAAGTTTTGTTCAGCTGTTCGAGCATCAAATTTTTGTTTTCTGCGTCCCTCCCACTTACCGAATTTTGCATCATCAGGGAAAGGTCCGATGTTTCAGCTGTTCAAATTTCATTCTGATATTCTATTAAATTTTTCACACACTTCCTAAATTTAGTGCGTTCGTTTAGGTTGATTTTATGGAATTTTTAATTATTTTTTGAAGTGTATTTTTAAGAAATTATTTGGGTTCATTTCAATATTTTGGTTGCTTGGTTTGAATTTATTGAATTAACTTCAAGCAGTTTTTGAAACATTTTTAATGAAACCGTACAGTACTATTTTAATCAAAATAATTTGACAGGTTGAATCTTTATCCGTACTTCATGTTTTATATTAAAACTATTGCCTTCAACTCCATTTTAATTTCGAAAACGAATGCCATTAAACCAATAACTCACGTAATTGCTCGAGTGCAGAGAAACATTTTTAATCTTGATTCTTTTGAAAAATTAGGGAGATTTTAATCTTGAGCCTTGCTTTCTTGACTATTTATATTATCAACATCTTGGACCGTATTGTCGTTGATTGTTTATTGACAGATGATCTTAAGATCACTTTTTTTTCTCTTGTGTTACTTCTATACCTTCTCTCCGCAATAAAGAACGACAGCGAAATGAAAATACTGTACAAATCCATGCTGCGAATTTATTCATTATTTTACATTCTATCAAGTTACAAATTCAAGCTAAAGAATTTTCCTACTGGACCTTCTTTTTTCGGAAATTTCGTATTGAGTAATTTAAACGAAAATGAAAAACAACAAAATATATAGAATGTAGATTACAAACGTAGAAGCTGAGCAAGAAAGTAGTGAATAAAAGAAAGCAATGAGGTCAAGGGTCAATAACATATACCAAAAATCGTGCTCATCAGTTTATTCTCTTTATCAAACAGCTTGTGAAATCTAATCCGGTAATTTCTACCCATCCAACCACTGATAATAAATCAGGTACCAGGTCTCAATCGAAAGAAGTGTAATTTTTTAAATAATATTTTTGGAAATTTGTTAACCTGGAGCATCTGGAGTAAAATGACGGACTTTTAATGACTAAGACATCCAATACCTGTCCAATACCATTGGAAATATTATTTCTTTACTCACTAACAACCTTACTGGCTAAGAGTACTTTCATCAGCAATTTATTC
Organism: Parthenolecanium corni; assembly: GCA_038050395.1. Taxonomy (NCBI): domain Eukaryota; kingdom Metazoa; phylum Arthropoda; class Insecta; order Hemiptera; family Coccidae; genus Parthenolecanium; species Parthenolecanium corni. The sequence continues at coordinate 2,054,337 of JBBCAQ010000002.1, forward strand.
CACGATTTGGCATAGTTCCAACTTGATAATAGAAATTTAGACCTTACCATTTTATGAACTATACATATAAATAATGAAGAATACATATTGCCAATGGAAATTGTTTATTTTTCGAACAGTTCCTATTACGTTTCAACCTGTTCACGATAGAGATCCGCCAAAAAACGAGGCTTTTGTGTCGGCAATACGTTTCTTACGCTCTTCTAAGGTCAGTTTAGCAGGGTTCCACCGTTTCTTGGCAACTTTTGACTTATCTTTGGCTGGTGGTTTCTTCATAGGATCAGCACGAATTGCTGCATGTGCATTTGTGTAAATCGTGTTTTATCTACAAAAGTGAAATGAAATAGTTTACAATAAAATCTCGAACTGAAAATCAAGATGAAAGCATTAATATCGGCCAGATTATTCCCCATCATCAGAACCACTCAATTTTTGAAAAATCAGAAAAATTTCAACAAAATGAATGATAATAAATAGGAAAAGGCTATTCAACGTTAGGCCAAAGGACTGTATGAAAAAGTGGTTAGTTGAGGGCTTTCTACGAATTTGAGATTGTCATTGTTCACTAGGTCGAAAAATCTTCATCCTATTTTTTTTTCGATAAAAAAGTAATTCGGACATACAAAAATGAAATTTCATTTTAAAAACCACGAAAGACAAATTAATTGAGCTGCAAGTAAAAATAGTAGAAGCAAATTGATAAGATAGTTTTTTAGCTTTTCGTTTCAGATAAAACACACAGTGCCAACTTTTTTTAAATGCTGGGATATTATGGTACTGGAAGTCTGGAACGACAATCATGAATCAATGAATCATATTCATCCATATTCCATTTTACTTCACTAGAAAAAGACAAAAGTGAATTTCCAAGTTTTTTTATCTGTGAGTTTTGATTCCCAATTTTTTGAAAATTTTTTCATTTCATTCTATGCGTATGGATGGAATGGAATTTTAATGATTATTTTTTTATGATTTCATGATTTATGTTGAGCTGAATTTCAAATGGACCCAAATTTGTGAATTCAGATTTCTTTAAAATTTTATTTTCTTCCATTTCTCTCAATAAGTATGTGATTCGTGGAATATTCAATCACGTTTTATTCTATCAACTTCTAAATTTCAGTTTCGCCGAATTTTCAGCCTCAACAGTCCTCTAGTTCAATCACAAAATGGAAATGGAAACTATCTTGCTTTATTGTATTTTGGTAATGACTTGGGTCGAATCTTCTTGGAACTTCTATCTGGTTTTACGACAGGTATATTATTTTTGAAATGTTTTATTATCTTTCGAAATTTGTATCAAGAAATGATCAAGTTCCTGGAAGCAACGAGGTGCCAAGCTATGTAACACGTCATGTCATGAAAGAAATTGCTCCATGTTGAATTTAAGAATTATATTTTTTGTGGGTCTGTTTCAGCGCAATGTTTTAAAAACTACCAGCGTTATTCCACATGATTTGAATGGAATCATCTCGGAGGAAACCTTCTCTAAAGCTAGATTATACAATTTAGACTCCATCTCATTCGGTATTTTACATTCGTTATTCGACAACGTCGTTGGCACGGTAATTACATTTCGATTTTGAAGTTGCTTATGTAGATTTGATTTTACTTTTCTGTAATCTTGGTTTCTGAATTACAGCTCATCATCATACTGTATGTAATGCCATTATTATGGAGTTACAGCACCAGTTTAGCTAATAAAGTCGGTTTTAAAGATAGTGAAATTATTGTCAGTATCATTTTTATGCTCATCATGAATACCTTCAACGGATTAATGTCCTTACCATTTGCTATTTACTCTGTATTTGTCATTGAAGAGAAACATGGTTTCAATAAACAAGTAATATTTTGACGATATCAATATTCCTCTGAAATAGTAAAATACTTAAACATATGTTCTCATTTTGTTCATTACAGACGCCTGCTTTTTTCATTAAAGATACTTTGAAAGGTTATTTTCTCATGCAGTTTTTCATTGTTTTACTGACTAGTCCAATTATTTATATCGTGAATGCGGGAGGAGACTATTTCTTCATTTATTTATGGCTTTTCGCTGTGTTTTTCACTTTATTCTTCATGACAATTTATCCCGACGTCATTGCTCCTTTATTCGATAAATATACGCCTCTCGAAGACGGTGACCTACGAACACGTATCGAAGAATTAGCTGCTAGCATCCAATTTCCATTGAAAAAAATTTATGTCGTTGAAGGTCTGTTGGAAGATCTTGGCATTGATTTTTTCAAGTATTAGAATTGTTGTTTATAAAGTATATTGTTATTTTCAGGATCAAAAAGATCTGCCCATAGTAATGCTTATTTCTACGGATTCTACAAAAATAAACGAATCGTATTGTTCGACACCCTTCTGATTGACTATGTTTCGAGTGATGCAAAGAACAAGGAAACTGCCTCAGAAAGTTCGGAGCCAGAAACAAAACCATTAGTACCCGCTGAAAAAAAAGGTTGTACCAACGACGAAGTATTGGCTGTGTTGGCTCATGAGTTGGGTCACTGGAAAGGAAATCATGTTTTGAAACAACTTATTTTGAGTCAGGTTAGTATGAAATAAATATTCCGAAACAGTTTTAAGAGAGTATGACTCAAAAATAAATTTTTTTGCAGGTTAACCTTTTCTTTTTATTCATGGCGTTCAGTTTCTTATTCAAGTACGACGTTATCTATCGAGCATTCGGTTTCTACGATTCTCAACCTGTGATTATCGGGTTACTCATTATTTTGCAGTTCATTTTTACGCCGTATCACTTCATATTATCATTTTTATTGACTCTTCTTACGCGAAAATACGAATTCGAAGCTGATAACTTTGCAATGCGTTTGGGTAAAGCAGAATTCTTACGTAAAGCGCTGATTAAGTTGAATAAGGACAATTTAGGCTTCCCAGTTTACGACTGGTTGTACTCCACGTTTAATCATTCGCACCCACCTCTACTGGAACGTTTGAAAGCACTCGATAAGGTAGAATAGATGATAGTTGGTGAATGTCAAATCATGTTGGATATCCTTCTGCACTTCAATTTTAAAACTTTTTTTTTTTTTTTTTCATATTCTGATTTGTGGACGTTGCTTGCTGGTTCTGAACCATGTATAAAGGAATGAATTTTCGAATGAAAGCATTTTTTTTTCTGAAATTATGTTGTCTGTGTTATTTTTAGATTATCCTTTTTCCCCTAGTTTTAAGTAATATTAATGAATATAAAGGTTAATACAAAGGTCCTTACTGTAATCATGATGCCATGCTTATGTAATATTCATTGTGATTTCTCTAAGTCATTATTAATGCTACATAAACAGCATGTAGAAACTATAGAATATCATGATTACAAGTGCGGATCTAGTCGCTAAATAACTTGGCTCTTCCCTGAAAATTTTCATCAACTGGAAAATTGTGAAACCCACATACTTCGTTTGTAAATTAGTGGTTCATTTAAAAAAACTCACTTGAATTTTCATAACCCTTCTAAGCTCCAATACTTCAATCTTTTATTGTCGCCTGCATCGACCAAAACTTGTTTAATTACAACCGCTAGTTACTGGTTTAATGGTGCATTGAGAAGATAAAAGTGGTATTGTTTACGACTCCATTGAAATATCGACCTTGGGAGAAAATTTCACCTTATAGACCGTTTCATTAATGTTCTCGATGCATTATGAGAAAAAGTTGAATTATTTTATAATTCTGTTATGGGCGTTCAAGTTTTTCGTAATCGTGAATTTTCTATTCCTAGATTCTGTTATTCCGTAGAGTAAAATATCTTCGCTATTAGATTATGTCTTTTCTATTGTTTTGAATGATATGCTTGCTTTTAAGGTGGATATTATAAACAATTTTGAATTTTACACGAAATTCTATTTTGCTCGCCTCGGAAATCGTGAAAATACTCTTACGCATTTCTCGCATCAAACTTTTCAAATATTTTGTAACTGTTAGTAACAGAAATTTAACGAGCCAGGCTATTTTATCTTAGTTTTATTTTAAGTATCTCTCGTAGTTTGATGATGAGATGCTTCATAAATGTGTAAAAGTTCCTCATGACCAATTGTGGTTGCACATTTGAAATATTTTTTTCACACTTTTGAGTGTGTATTTTTGAGTTTTTCTTTCATATTTTTAATTTTGTATATTATCTTGTTTACTGACAGATTTTTATTGGTTTTCCATTTTTTTTCCATTTCAGTTAGTAAGATTGTTAATTTACAATTTCATTCATTTTGTCTAATTTTTTTCCGAATATCATCATTTACATTTTTTTCTCATGGCGTAAAAAGTTGGAATAACATCATCTGTATTGATTATTAATAGTTTTTTGAAACGAATACAATACTGTCGTTTTGATATTTTTGAGATAAATTTTTAATGACTGTGTGTGATGTTTCATCAGTCGTAATAAGTTGCAACCGTAAAACTTATTAAGTATGTTTTTTTCTTAAAAGTAACAGTAGAGAAAAATAATATTAATTTCTTATTTCCTCCCATTAAAGTAGAAAGATTTAGCTATTTACTTCCTATGATTTAGAAATTTTTTAAACTACAACATTGTAAAAAAAGGTGAAAAAGTGACGAATGAAGCTATCCTCCATAAATCCCATGAATTTTTGATTTTTTACCCAGTTCTCTCATCAATCGCAGTTATTGGTGAGTTTTGAATGGGTGATATTTAAAGGGCTCAAAATCAAAAGTCTCATTGGCTAGAAACTTATTTTTGAGAAAAACGCGAATTTATTTAGTATGTTTTATACCCAAACTGTACTTGTTAAGAGCAAATGGAGGGTCTAATGGGTAAGGGAAATGAAAACTGAGCATTTCACGTACATGAAACCATGAAAAACATTTTTAAGCTTTTTGGCAGATGAGACTATTGATTCCGCAGCCTTTCATATTTTTTATTATTACACGTTCCACTCATTTATAAATGGCTGTTGTTTTTTAGAATAAAAATATAATTCTCAAACACATTTTTAATATGCACCTGATTTATTAAAGGTCAATTGATTGTGTTAAGTTTAGTAGTGTTTTATAAAGTTGAAAAATAAGCCTCTTTTTTTTGGAAAACGTGTTGCCTAAGTAGACTTTGTCGTACTTTTTTTGTGGTCAAAATGGTTACGAACTTTGAATTGGCGCTGAACCCCACATCGATTATCATCACTTCTGTGGTCATTTTTTACTGGGCCCAGGGTTTGGCGTTGTTATATTTATCTCATATGGAAGTACGTACGTGTGATCTTAATCGATTCATAAAAAATATTTTCCTATCACTAAATTGTCATTTGCTTCCCTTTTGTTTTAACAGAGACACATCCTCAAGCAGTGTAAATATTCTCAAACAAAGTATGTCTGGAATTATTACACGAAAGAAGAATTTAATGCGCAGAAACAAACATCGGAAAATGCGATTACTTACAATATTTATCGTACATTTTATGATGCTGGTATCTTGGTGGTAAAATGACAATTGCAAATTACACCTAATCTACTTCATAAGTATAGTTCTAAAGTGAAAGAAAAGATTTTCACTCTGTTTTGTGAGGTAGATGATAGAATAGGTACTCGTACTTGGAACTCTGGTGGATCATTGATATTTAGATGAAAACTCATCGTTATGCTATCTTATAAAAAAATTTCATTTATATTTTTTAGGATTCGTATTACTATAGTTATACCCTGTTTGCATTTTTAAGAAGTTGAAAATTAGGCGCCAGGTTTATTCCATGTCCGTATTTTCGATTTTAACCATGTTTCTTTCCTACTTCATTGCAGGTTATTGTAATCTTTGAAGCTTTCAAGGTTATGTGGCAGCTAAGTGAAAGGATTTTCGATTTTAACCATGTTTCTTTCCTACTTCATTGCAGGTTATTGTAATCTTTGAAGCTTTCAAGGTTATGTGGCAGCTAAGTGAAAGGATTGGTTCGAAACTCAAGCTACGAGAAGAATCTTTACTCAGTGCACTGTATTTGCAATTGTTGCGTACTTTATACCTAATTATTTTTTTCCCCTTGAATATTCTACAACTGAAAGTGACTAATCAAGTTAGTAGTTCTGCAAAACTGTTTGAGTTTTGCAATAGAAATAAGTGTAGTCCTACTCACGGTGTCGCATTTAATTTATATTGTAACGTTGCAGAAATTTGGAGGATTGCTGTATTCACTTATGTGGTTCTACATCAGAGACTTGATATTAATTTTCATTTTCACCATTCCTGCCTTCTACTTGATAAAAAATGTCGGGCGAAATATTATTATCCTCATTTCAGCTGCCTATTTTTTTTGGATTATTGCAGCTGCAGCGATTAATTTTGACTTTATTACGTCCCTCGAACCACTCGAAGATGGCTTATTGAGGAAGACTCTGGAAGAAAATGTTCTGCCTGAAATTAATTTCTCTATTGATGACATTTATCATTCAAATGGTAAGTGAAAATCAAATAGAGAAGTGGAACTGAAGAATTCCTTTCTGGAGTAACTTGACTGTAGAATTGAATTTTTTGAGCAGTGGGCGCGTTCTTATTGTGTCGTATGGTTATTACAAAATTGTAATATTTCGGCACCCTCTTACTGTCTCGAGTGTATCACCGACTATTGCTACACAAAAAATCAACCAGAGCGTTTCAAAATTGTTTTTTGTTTCTGTGGGCGAAAACTTTTTAATAGAATTTATTAACGACTAAAATAAAATGGTTTGGACCCAAAATATTTCAGAAGTGATTTTTTCTTGATGCTGTTTTGACAAAAATAGAAAAGTATTACTTTCAAAGTGACCTGATTGACAATATATTTCTATTACTCACATAATATGAAGTCTCTTTTGTGGTTATACCTGATTATAAGGTTACTGTGAATTTTGGAAGTTTGGTGTACGTGTTTTTCTTATTTTTCTCCAAACAAATTTTCTGTAATTAGGTCCCTTTGGACAGGGACTCTTAAATTGTATTTAAATTAGATAAAATTTTCTATGAAGTACAAAATGAAGATTGATAGTTATTGAAAAAAAAATACTGTCCAGTAAAATTTAAAATTTGGAGAAAAATTCAATTGAAAAAATTAAATAAATAACAATGGGAAAATTTACGTAAATATTTCTTACCACCTTTTTATAGGATTTTTAACATTTTTAGACGAGGTCAACGAGAAAGTTTACTTGCGCGACAAATGGATTCGAAAGGCTTTAGTCATCACTGGTCCATTGCCTATAGATAAAAATGTTTCACTGATTGGTGATACCCATGGCTCAGTTCACTTTACCACGAAAGAAGTCATTGCATTAATCGTGTATAGAATTGGTGAATCATCCAGGGGGTACATCTTTAGTACAGTTTCGTCAACTCAGGTGGGTTTTTCTGTGTATGATTTCTTGATTTTGTGAAAATTGTACTTTTTTTTTTCTAATGAAAATTCTTTAATTTTATCTTTTTGGTGGAAAAAATGTATAGAATGATGAGAGTACTATAATTTATTTTAAAATGAAATTGAACTTCAGCTGTCAGCATTTTCCCACGATCTGTGTTTAAATCTTCAGGATGTGGAGAGGAGTCCAAAAAAATAAAAATCATTCGACCAGTAAAAATGACGTGTGCTAAAAAAGGCTATAAGACTGAAATTCAATTTCTTTTAAACATTTTTTATTTTAATTTTAACGATACAACATTTTCATAGGTACATTTATTTACAATGATGTTAGCCTGCAAGCACCTGTATGAAAGAGAGTATATACTTCGAATGGCAGGGTTTCGAAGAAACAAACCATTGATTGCAAATTTGTTGGTCGTCTGGTTCTTTGTAATTCAGCCGTACTGGTCATTCGTATACAACCGTTGGAAATATATTTATGACTTCACACAATTAACCGAAGCTCAGTTCATGGTTTCCCGTTTCAGTTTGCAAAAGGAATTGATCAGCGCATTAGTTAAAGTTTACCTACTGAACAAAGAATTCCCATATCATGATTACTGGTACGCCATTTTTAATGGATACAGACGTCCCCTCGATTCTTTAGTTATATCGATGAGTCCACCTGACGTACGTCTCAATTAGTTCATTTAAGATAGGGATTTCTTTTTGCATTCTATTGTGATCTGGTAAAGCGGATGGGTGGTAAGTAATTGAAATTAAAACTTGAAATTTTTGAAATAGTGATCTTGACTGTATTCACAATGTAGCATTACTTGGCTTGAGATAAAAATAAGATTTTAAGAACGGCCCAGGTTGAATTATCATAAAATGCTGACTCTTTCATATAATAGAGAAAGACCTAACTGCTATATGCACATGGATATTCAACTCCTACAAAATCGAATTCTTTATCTTGTGGTTTTTCAATTTTCGAATACAGCCATTTTGTTCGTAGAAGAAAAGAAAATTAAAAAAAAAAGATAAATAAGAGTGCGGCTCATTTGTGATGCGATCTGAGAAACCATACACATACCCGGGAAACTTGAAAACGCGTTACAACGATATAAAGTGGGTGGGGTCAAAAATATAAGTTTTTGGTTTTAACAGAAATGGAAGGAGGGGTTGTCCAGCAACATTTTTGTGAATGTGGTAGACCCGCACGTGTGTTCTACGCTGAATACAGTCAAATTGTTTGTACAATAGCAAAATAAGAAACCACGCACAAACCCGGTGCTGGGCAACATAATTACAAAAAAATCAAAAATATTCTTCGTGCAGTTTTTTCAGTTCTCTCCCTCCCCCACACTGGTCGGTTCACGAAAAAAAAGTTTATCTGGAATTTAACTAGTTTTTTTAAAGAAACTTTGAAGTCAATTTTCTCAAAATGAGCTTTTTCAGCTTTCAAACGTATTGACGCTATAACTCGGCGTCTCATTTATCTTTTTGGATGATTTTTTTTTAAATACTTATTTGTATTTGTCTCCTCTATCGATTAAAATCAAAAACTCAAAATCAAGAATCCCGGGTTTGTGTAGACTGTAGGGTATCTCAGATCGCATCACATTTATTTTTCCATTTTCTTTGGAATATAGGATTACTCAAAATACTTTGACTAACTCAATTTTAATCTCCATTATAACTTTCATAATAATATGTGTATTACAAATGTTGAAAATTTATTTTTTCTCGAAAATAAAAATTATTTTTGCTCTGGTCAATCGGTATTGAATGCTTGTCAAAAAAGTAACGATTAAAAAATTAATACTTCGTTAAACTGGTAAGTGGTGTTTGTCATATTGAGCATTTTATAAAAATAGACTGTAATGAAGGGCTAACAGAAAGTTTAAAACTTTCCTGAAGTCGATTTTGATGATTTGGGTTTAAAAATATTGAGGTACCTCCAACCGGTCAGGTCAATCTAGACGCCATCAAAACCGCAAAATCATGGATTAATTGACTCAACAAATCCTAAACTAATTTGACACTCAATTAATTTCTAATTTTCTTTAATAAAATTTACTAAAATTTTTATTATGTGACTAAGTACCGTAAATCTTAACAATACGCATCTCAAAAATTTTCAAAATTGCGTTTGTTGCGTTGTGCGACGAAACTCCACTACTAGATTTATAGAAGTTTGACGTTTTTAGCACTTATCGCCGTTCATAGAAGTGTCTATAAAAGTTCTAGACAATTTGTAAATGCCCTCCTGCGTCTCCTGTTGCAGTATTTTGCGCTCAATAACCTGACATGGTGGATTTTTCATTTCCCTTATTCTTTATCCTCCTTAGTTTCCCCCTTAAAAATTAGGGTTTGGTTGGGTTTCGAACGATGTCGAATGACATAATTTTTCATATTTTTCTTCTAAATAAGAAAATATTAACAAGATGAACTATTATGTATAAAGTTCTTAGCTGACTACACCTGTCAGAGACCTTTTGATTCAATTTTTTTCAAATTACTTTTTTTTTCAGTCCACTTTTTCTGTTAGCAACACTGATTTCCAGGACAGTGTTTTTTTTTTTTGTTCTTCGTCTTCATTATTGCTTTGGTTTTCTATAGTCATTTTTTTCGTCACCTGTTTTCGTTGATTTTCGTATGGTCTTCGTCAATCCTCAAGCGTCACTCGTCAGTCTTCGTCATTTGTCCTTCACAAAAAGCGTTAAAAAACTAGGACCACGTCCACGAGACGAGCACTCGATTATTAACCAAAATGGCGGTCTCTGATGTAATCCGTGCTTCTCTTATGCGTCTCATTAGCTGGGGGAAAATGAGGTCTTATTCCAAATAGTATTCGATTCCGTTATCAATAAAAAATGAGAAAGAGCCAATTATGCGTGGAATAAGCCCTCTCTTTTACAAAAAACTGGTAATCCTAGGAGCGCTCGAACACAGCTATTTTTTCTCTGGTTCGTGAAATTTTGTCGTTTTTCGCCGAAGCCTGCTTCTTTTTAAATTTTCATCTTTTGTTCAACTCGGCTTAGTGTGGCCCTACGATTTAGTTAGTTGAAAAGATGTTCCATTGATATTTCATTGATACTAGTTGAATTTGGCTGAATTTTGCATTCAACTTTCAAATTCAATCGGCATCGGCGAATTTACCAATTACAATTGGTACATTGCCTACCTGCATTACAAAATGGATTACAGTGGAGTATAAGTTTGAATGAAATGTGTCCATTCGTACGGTTTTTATTTTGACAATTTTGAACTTCGTGTTCGTGATTCGCGCTTATTTAAATTTAGTTCGCTTTTATTCGTAACGAGTACAATAAACGGTCGTGCATTTGTTCTTCTAATTACCCGCTAACATCGTAAAGGTGAGTCGTCTTCATTCAATATTAATCCGCATAATATGTTCGCTTGTGAGCTATTGCTATGATGTAGAGGAATTGTGTAGATCGGATGACCGATTACCTTACCTTGAGTTTTTATTCAGTTTGAGAGACTGACATGCCATGGTAACTGTTTTATTTATTTCGCCGCCGTTCTTAGAGTCCTGATTTTATTTGTTTGCCAATAGTATCGGTTTCGCAGTATTTTCGTATCAGCTGAGTCTTCTCAAACCCTATGGAAGCGTCGAATGCCAACGTCAAAAATGGTTCCGATAAACAAGAATGCGACGAATGGGTTATCGGCAGTGGTCGAAACCGAGTGCTCCGATTCACTTGCGATGCTTTATCCTGTCTAGCGTCTTCACTGCCCGCACTAAAACTGTATTTGACATTCAAAAGTGTGCAAGCCGAAACGAAATTGCTCAGCTTTCTTCTAATTGTATCGCATGGCTTTAACGAGGTAAGTGAAATTTTATGTATCGGGGTACGTTGTCATTTTACATCTTTGACGTAAGTTATCTTCCCCTGATGAGAGTATTTTTGGCTGCGATTAACCAGACGTTCAATGTGTATTTTCGTTCGCATCTCTTATGAGATGGTGGCGCGCGCCAGAGAAAACATTCACATGCCAAGATATTGTGAGGCATTAAGATTTCTTTGGTACGTGGTACGTGAGCAGTTCAGGGTTAACCTTATCGCTGCTGCTGTACGAATAGTTGAAGTACCGATCAATTATGGAAAAAATTTGTGAGGTGAAAGTGTTCCCGAGCACATTTTTTTCAGGTCATCTCGGTTGAGTGGTTTTTCTATTCATCTTTGCTCCTCGGTGGAGCGTATTGCAGCCATTATTTAGGTGCTAAGTCGACTAATCAAAATTTTACATTGTATAGCGTTGTTATCTGTTATCTTCCGTCAAAACTAATTATCATTAGTTCTTCGTTTTACTTGGATTCCTATACTCCTATACGATACGCAATGGGGTAGAAGTTTAGCAAAATCTATTGGCTACGTCCGTACTTCATTATTCATATTATTGTGCATCTCATGTTTCACCTTGTATATCGAATAACTGCGATTGGGAATCATCGAAAGTTGCGAATCACATGTTCAATTTTGTCTCACGAAGAATTACCTCCGAAACCTGTCGAGTCTCCTAAAATTGAATTTCTTTTTCACTGATTTGGCAAGAATAGACTCTGATACTTGATAACATTTTATTTTAATTTGTCAACTTCCCTCACGACCCTTCCATCGATAGCTGAATTAACCCTTCAATGAAGACATTTGAGAAAAAACTTTCAACGTCAATAAACCCATAATTATGCGGATATATTTTCTTGGGTATTTTATTTATTACGAATTTCAAGTGTAGATGTAAACAGAGTAAGAAGCAAAAGTGGAACACTTTCCCCCATTTGTTCGTGGCTTGACTTTCGAACAGAAATTTGTAATTGGTATTGGGATATGTTGTACGCAAATGTTGATCTAAAATTCTATGGCCTTACGTTCTTGATTTTTTTACTATTAGGCTATTTATGAGTAGACCTTGTCTAATTTCAGCAAATTAATTTAGTAAATTATAAGATAATATTTCAACGAGTTGAAAAATAGATTATAATAAACGAAAAAATAATGAATATGAAATGAATTTAATATTCAAAACGTTTTAACATTATTTTCGATCGAGGGGAAGGAAATAAAAAACTTACAATGCAACAAATGATGCGAAACATTTCGACCTTATTTTTTGACATTGTAGACGAACACCGTCATCAGATCGCTTTGGTATATTCTAGCAAATTTTCACGTAACAATTTGCTTTATTAAGTTTTCTTCCCCGTACAAATTCAATAATTTACCGTAAATCTAAATCATTAGCCACGCACTAAACTAATATCACAGGTATTAGGTGTACAAAATTGGAACAATAAAAAAAAAGAAAGAATAAAAAGAAAACGAAAGATATTATACTAGAGGAGTAGAAAACTACAAAATGTATTATAAGTATGTTCGACGCGAAATAATTATTTGGCTCTTTTATTGTGTTTCATTTTTGGGCTGATGGACGTCTAAAAAAAATGAAAATTTTTTTGCGGTGGATCGTGAGAGCCGTATCTTCGAAAATCGAGTGTTAATTTCCCCACGGAAAACCTAATTTTTTTTTTTTGTGAAAGTCATCGACCACATTGGTAGAAAAATCGAGTGATTGTAGAAAATATTTTCAAATTACGAAGCTTCCATCTATTTTTTAGTTGCCCCTGCTCCCAAGGTGACAAAAGGTTGAAGCCCAATTCATTTCAACAATTTTGTTCGTTTATCAAACATCGTCCTTCGATATTAGCTTCTCTAATAAAATTAGTCGCGTTGTCGAAAATCCTCGTAACTTATTCAAGTTTCCACCAAGAAAGAACGCGAGAAAAAGTGAGATAGGTAGTTTCATAATGGAAAACACGATGATGACAACCAATGAGATCCAGCGTGCAAATTGACGTTTAAATTATTTTGGGTAATCCACGTATCCATCAGTTGAATGTCTTCGGAGGATAATCCGCAATTACGAATATTTTCATTCGCTTTACATTTGGTAACATATTATTCGCTATGGACTGCAGCGTGTCCTTGCTAAGACACGCCGTTTCGTAAATGTAGAAGCATTCGATCTGCGAGTCTCGAACCAGTAGTTTGTTGTTTGTGTCTTTGAATTTGAGCATGTCGTTAACGACCAACTGGTTGCACGAGTAGATGTGCACGATGCGCAGGGCTGGGCTACGCAGTCGTATTTTGTTGAGCGCATCCGTCGTGATCACCTTGCCGATTTGCACCTTTTCCAGGTGCTCCATGATGACTGGAGATAACGACGACCTGGCCGAAAAGGTGTACGGCAAGGACGACGGGGACGGCAAACTCTCATCTGAGTCCCACGTGACGTGGGCGCCGTCCAAATTTAGGGCGCGCAAATTTCGGCAGTTGGGTAGGAACGAGTTCAAGTCGATCGTGGGCAGCACGTCGCCTGGGAAAAAACGCAATGAAAGTTCTTTCAGCGTCGTTCCTTGGGGACCGCTGAGATAACTCGAATATGCTGTGCAGCCATTGGTCGGTGGACGGTATGCTGTGTAAGCTGAGCGTGACTACTGTACATGGAATTATGAACAGCGATTTGGGCAGCAACAGAGGTTCGGTGATTTTCAGTTTGCACAGATGTGGAAAATGTTCGGAGATGAGCTCCAGTCTGTGCTGTGTCGTTCGTCAACTATTGACGCATCGTAGCTGGAAGTTGTAGTTTTTTAATAAGGCGCCGGGATTGCCGTTGCCGCTATTATTATTATTATTAGTATGGCAGTCGTTTTGGTTGTTATTGTTTTGACGCAGCGACGATGGTACGGTTTGTTCGAGCAGCTCGAGGGCGCGGCCAATGTGGCAGTACTCGCCTAAAGATTCGAGGCTAGGAACGTGCAAAACGGCCAAAAGTATGCCGGCATTTGTGACGCCCGTGTTGGCTATATTTAAACATTTGAGTGTCGAACATAAGTTGTTGCGCAACTCGCAGTATTCGAGTATTGCCATCAGTTCCTTTGCAGTCGAGCCACGTTCCTGATAGGGTAGACATACTCGGCGTTAAAATCTGAAAACAAAGAATATTCGATCGTTAAATCGGTTGTTTGAAATATTTTCCTCGTCGGCTATTTGTTGGAAGTTTGAAATCATAATTTCAGAGGAAAGTTTGGAACGCTCCGTGTGAGCAGTCTAATGTGTGTGTAACTGTGTTGGAAACCATATAGAAAATACGTTTCTAGTAACTATACGGTGGATTGTTGAAAGCGCTGTAGTTTGAGATTCTCAATTTTCTCCCTTATATAATCGGTAGGAAATTGAAATATTTTGTTAATTTTGAGTCGAGACTAGTGAAACTAAACGTGTTTTTTTTTCTTTCTTATTAGAAAATGGTTTCATGCAAAGAGAAATTTTGTACTTGTTCGTGCCTGGTTGTATCCAAATCTAACGTTTAGTAGAACTCTCAGAGGGTATCCTATGTAATGAGAAATGTATTGAAAAACTAGCTCTGATTATATGGCCCAGTGTTGAAGTATTTTCTATTTTGATCGTTGATAAAGGAAGCCCGGGACTGTATCATGGTACATGGTCTCGGTGCCATGTTGACCATTTGTTTTTCTTTTTTGTGAAACAACGTTGTCGTTATCTCACCCACTGACCTCTACAAGGGTTTGCCTCAATTTGACAAGAAACTCGATTTTATTAGGCTTTATAAGAAAATTGACTTATTAGTTTGGTGGGGTTGAAAATTTTTGTTTTCAATGGATTCTGATTGAGATGTTGATATTCAAATTCGGTCGAGATATTGTAGCGTGAAGTAGAGCTCCTCCCGAATAGTAGACATTAAATTTACCTAAAAACAGACTTGAATCGAAGAATTTTTCGTGCTTCGAGCGAATTTTTGCATGGAATTAGTTCGAACGAGTGGAAGGTCACCTAATTTGGATCAAGGGACAGACTTCAGTTTAATATTGGGTCATTCTAAAGACAAAAAGAAAAAAAAAGTTTGAATGCGTATCGTTTCCAAATTATGTAAGTTGAAAGAAAAATTCAGAACAATCTATTATCATGATTCGATTATTCACTTTTCTCCATCAATGATCCCTTATTCTTGTTTTGATTCGGGGTATTGCTCTTGAACGTGAAAAAGTTTTCGGATTTCAATATTAATTGTTGCTGGAGAGCTTCAATGTTTGGTAACCTTTTTTTTTTTTACCATTTTCGTGTGCTACTTTCTAAAAGAAGTTGAAAGTGTCGGAAACAAATTTTCTTTTTGAGGGAAACAATCGTTCGTATCAATTTTATCTGGTTAACTTGTCAGAAATGGTAATATGAAGGTAATATTTATAATAAATATTTAGAGAAAATTTTTTATTATATATTGTCGAAGAATATTTTCAATCTCAATTACAATATTGATGGTGGATATGAGAAAAGGTGCGAGAAAATTAACGTTTGAACTTTTTTTCTTTTTTTTTTCAATTACTTATAAGATAATATGTGAGTTGAATTACACCTGTAGAAGGTATTAATATTTTTGCTTAGTTTATCGGCTATTTAATATAAACTATGAGTTGTACAATGCCTGTAGAAATGGATCTGTAGTGATTTGAGTGAAGTGGAGTAATCGAGTAAAACATGGTTTTTTTTTTTACTTAATCTGTTTCAACAAACCCAATTATTCGATAACAGAAAAACTGATGAAAATGAAACATTTTGTTAACTTTCAATAAAATCTTAACACTAGAAAAACAAGGTTTTACTCGATTTAATGCTCGAGTTTGATTTCTTCACGAATCGTAGCACAACCGCAGTAAAGCATTTACTCATTTGAGATATTGCTCCATCACCAAATTTAGCGTCATTGACCTCAAATGTATAGGTAGATACCGATAGCCTCTTTACTGGTTCATACGAGGCGCATTCCAAAAGTCCGTTCGCACATTTCATATCTCCGGCCCTGGTAACACTGATGCAACGAAATTTTAACTGGAGTATCAGCACCCTCATGACACATCACCATAAAAATTTTATGGCCCTATCATGTTTCAATCTTGAGTTATGATAATTTGAAAATGAAGAGTAGAATAAAAGCACCGTCCAAGAATGAGATGCAGGATTTCTAATATTTTCCCAAATTAAAAGGTCAAAAGTGATCCGCTAAAGAGTCCTACATGCATCAGAATGTGTACAAATATGAGAAATTGTTGGCCAGGCGCGGTGATCAAAAATCAAGGAAACAGTATGAAGGAGGATGGGAGAATATTACCACAAAAAACCAAACCAATAGCCCAAGCGCTACGACAACAAAATAGAGGTGTATGTGTGCGTGTATGTGTGTGTGCGCACTTGGTGTTGACTGTAGGCAGACGTTACATGCTTACTGCAGTACACCAGCACACAGTTGGGTGAATTTTACTCATTATTATCCATAAAAACTTTTGCATAGCAATATTTTTCTTATTCTGCCAGTCTGGATGGGCGCCTTGGGGAAAATTTGATGTGAGCGACCTTTTACCACCCCTCTTTATTCACTGGCCTTTCCCCATCTAATTACCATCGACTCTAGCCATTGGAAGCTGAATTTTGAGGGGAAAATTTGCTTTTAGTAGTGCTATTTGGGAAAAATAACAAAATTTTTTTTTAATTTGGACAGGACATTTCATCAAGAATACATTTAGAAACTTATACTGCCCCATAATAGCTGCCTTGATCGCTTGGTGGATGGTGTGAAAAAGTAGCCTGAAGTCTCCTCTTTCCAATGAAACTAATTGTAGGTCTCTATCTCTATTAGCTTTCAAATGGTGGGGGGTGCGAACCGACTTTTGGAACGCGCCTCGTACATTAAAATCTTGTAAAAATACTTTTTTATTTTGACATTCTTCTTTATTAACTGTTGAACACGTTGAAAACTTGACTTCTCCAGAAGTTATGCGCTAGACTCTTTTGAGAAGTCTGCAGTTTTGAATACCGAATTTTAATATTTTATTCTATTTGCCACTCTCTCTTTATACCTACCCTCGTCGTGTGACCTACGATATATTATTATAATGATTGCGAAAAGCAACTTATCATGATCAATAGGGTTGAAAATGCTAATTGTTGGGTTTAGTTTAAGGTAGTACAATGAGAAATTTTGTTCGGATTCATATACCGGCGTAAGTGAGTTTTAGGGATACGCATGAAAGAACGATTCCAAATGATATAGGTAGCTACCACCACTCTTTGAGCGTTTGTTTCCAAAAAATTAGTTTCTAACTACCGAACAGTCGATACAGCTGTTTTTTATTTAGTCACAAATTTCCCCTCAACAAATAGGAATGGAGTTGAAAATAATATCAGCAATTTTTTTATGATCATGAAAACTACCATGTTGTATCTAGCGGTATTGCTTAAATAATTTTTCATGTGTTTATTAACTTCTACATTCTATAAAGTACTGGCATGAAAAGTGAGGAAAAAGTATAATTTTCTTCAAGAAGTGCTTATCTAGGCACTCCCTTCAGCCAAATATTATTGCTACTCTTGCCGAGTAATCCACTGACTTATTATAATTTTTATAGAGGAGGAATTTAGCAATCAAACAAAAAACCGCTCGTCTCTAAGTCATTGTAAAAAAAAGTGATGATCAATTAAATAGGTATTTCAAATGAATCTTTCTTAAAATAGACTTTTTAAAGATACGCCCTTCTTGAAGAAAACACTCAATTTTAGAAACTTTCTTTGTTTACATTGCACTGGTGGGAATTCATTATTAACGAATCTGCTATCGCCAAATTTATCATACTCGTATATCAAGTTATCCACCTATCATTTTAACAATCGCGATGATGAATTCCCACCAGTGAAAAGTAAACAATAATTTTAGTCATTTTTGAAGGATCTATATTTCAGCACGGAAATTTCAGTATTATTATACTGGCTGCTAAATGCAAAGTAGACTTACTTAAGACTAACAAAAAAAGTTGAACGTTCACTCGAGGTGTAGACTAATCAAGCAAGGCAAAATGAATTTACCAACGACCACTTGTATACCTACAGTCAGACTCAGTCAGACTGAAGATCGCTTCGTCACCCTGAAGTAGGACTGGGATGAGTTAAAAACGTGAATGATTTTAGGCAGACTTTGCCCGATTTGTGTAGGGCTAAAAATACCCTTAGAGACCGACGATAAGATACGTAAGAGGAAAAAATTTAGACAAATAGATCACAATTTTGTTCATTTTCGAAAACCCCGATTATAATTCAGGAAAACTGAAGTTCTTTGCAACTTTGAAACAATATGATAAATGTATTCGGGGAACTAAAAACACTCCAAATATGGAGGATTTGTTGGAAAAAGCTACGTAAAGGGGAGTGTCTGCAAAAAAAATTTCTAACGGAAAATTTTTTTAAAGCATTAAGTGGGAGCCTGTCATATGTACCAATGTCCACGAAATAGTCAACATTTTTCTCTTGAACAACCTTTCGTCTTTAACTTTCCCTTCCAAAATGATTAATTTAAACATGATTGAATACTCTGACTGAATGTTGACGATAATCATTTCGAGTTAGTCATATTCTTTGACCAAAATGACCTCTATATCTGATGATAAAATTTTAATTTCAATCACATTTGTCATGACCAATACCCCTACAGCTCTGATCAACTTCCTGGCACTCATTGCTGTTGCTCCCTAAATTTCCATCGTGCATTCAACCATTATGTATTACTCATTTGAGAAATTTATCCATGATTAATGTTTAGTTATTAATTCCATGACTCATAATCATGACAAAATTCAATAAATTATACATAATATAAGTTAATGATCGAAATAATATAGAAGGGTTATTTGAAAATCAAAAATTCTACTGTAGCCTCTAATTTGAATCGTGCATTTTCACACAATATTTAGGATGTTGAAATAAATTGAAAATTATAGAAATCGCATCGTAGCAAGCTGCTATAGTCTCTGGATCCACCCTTGCCCATGTTGATACATAGAATATATGTTTTCCAGTTTGTTGTTTCAAAAAAGGAGTCAGCGAATACAAATATTTTTAATCAAATTCTCCTACTATTTTGGGAATCTGTGCCTTGGACCATTCATCGAGAAATCCCATTTCCCCCTCAAATTAGTCTCTACAAAATACCATTTTTCAACTACCAGCCACTTCTCGTGATGGATTCTTGAATAATTCAGTCAAGAGCAGGCTAGTCTGCAGTACAGTTTCAAATTTTAATCGCAAACTTGTCCATTAGACCTAAAACTGTTGTAGGTATGGTATTTTTCAGAGTAACTTCAAACTGACATCTATCTAGCTACCGATAATATGCTTATTAAATGAATGAAACTATTTTTTGTTTCAAATTTTTTACTTGAGCATTTACTTTTTGATTATTAAATTAAAAACTTAATACATCTACACGACTAACGATATATTATTCGACATCACGTGTCTATAAAATGACAATATCATCGTAAAGTTTAATATCACAAAATTACGAAGTAGATATGAACAAAATTAAAAAGAATAATTAATCGAGAAGAAACGAATGATGTCGACAAACCAACATTAATATTAAGTCAATATAAAAAGGAACGAGGGGAAAATATTCAGATTCGGGTTCGAACACAATTATATTAAACAAGTGGATAGCTCGCATCTGAAGCGATACCGCAATTGTTATTCATATTTCTGGCCATCTTGATATAACCTGCATCACCCCAAGATCGTCCCCACGAATTTTTCACCAGCCAATAATCTTGTCCATTTTCTGTGCCATACCCTACAACTAAAACTGCGTGATCGAGTTCAGTAGGATCGCATCTCCTTTCGTAATACACACCTAGAAGTAGAGAGATGATTTTGAGTTTTTTACTTTATTACACATTTAAGGGTTATTATCGTGTGAGTGGAAACCCCCTCACGATCCCTGTGCATCGGCTGGTGCACAGGAGAGATGGCAACATTGCAGGTGGTGGCACGTTATGATCTACTGGCTGGCAAGAGAGAGGCCAGCCAGTTCACACTTCACATGCAGAAGAGTTGCTGTAGCTGTGGACACATACTTTACTTGGTCTGCTGGACCTTAAACAAACATTATTTTTCAAGTTCGCCTTACTTCCCACCACAGTTATGCTGTATACTTGTAATTTGTTCTCATTCCATTTATCCGAAAACGGTACGCTCATTTTTAAGAAATAGAAACACTAGCTCTCCAGCAGCACAAGAAATTTATACAGAAGTAGCTTAAGTGGGCCATTTGGCCCCACTGTATTTACAAGGGGCAAAAGTGAGCCATTTTGGCCCCGCTCTATTCACAGAGGGCGCAAGTGGGCCATTTTGGACTAAGCTTAATGTACGTTACACTGGTAGTCCCTAACGATGATACATAATTACCCTGTTCCTACTTCCTATTTGGCGAGACTAGGCAACATCCGTGTGCGAGAAATAGATAGCGTTTGCTTGTAGCTATCATGGAAGTATAAATTTTAGACACAATTTGAAGCATCTCTGAGGTGAATTTTTGAACTTAACATATCGCTGGCCCTAGTCCTGACCAAATTTTTTGGGCTCAGATGATGTTTTGGTTTCCCTGGTAATGCTAAATCAGCCAAATAATCGACCTCCCCGTTTAATTTTGGAAGCTATCGGAAATAAATCAAGATTATCTATTATAAAAAAAAAGAAAAAGAAATCTGAAAAGTCGATTTGAAAATACTTGTTTCGTTACTTTCGTTCAAGCAATCTAATTCTTTAGTTCATAGCTTCTTTTTGTTTTTTTTCTTTCCCATCAAATGGAACATTTTTCTTTCTACGAGTTACTCAGAAATAGGTATGAGACCAAAAATGTTTTCGTTCATGCCCTGAAAAAATAACTAATATTTTCATGCAAAATAGATAAATACCTATCACAAAAGTTTAAACACTTCTTTCTCTCATCATATTTCTTCTCGGTGGGCTTTTATTGAATGCATCATTCAATTAAATTATTGGGTCGTATTAAATTTTCGTTTCTAGGTAATATTTTCCAAGTAATGTAGAATTAAAATATCATTGGACAATGAACCGTTTATATTTTTCGTGTAAAGAAAATTAAATGCCTACCACTACTGTAGAATTGGAAGGATACTTGACTAGCGTCTATCGCAACAGAGACTGGTCCAACGGTAGCAACAGCGATCTTCAATTTTTCTTCATCACCTTCTGGTATGTGTACAAAACCTGTGTCTGTGGCTCCAGATACGGCTGGGTTGTAACGGCATATATCCTCCTAGAAGGATTGTAGTTTTACTCGTATCAGCCACGTAAATCAACTTCAGGAGCAAACTTGTGAGTGGTGAAGAGAGGAGGTGACCGACATGATTGTGCTAAGTTGAGAACGAAAAGCTTATCTATTCAATTTTTATAATGGAGTGACTGATATGATTGTTCATATGAGTGAGAAATAAAGAGCTTTTCTAATTCTTGTACTGGAGGACTGCGTTGGAGTAGTGGTAGAAAATAGATTTAGTTGTTTCTCCGTCGGATTTTATGATAGTGAGAAGTGTGCGATTTTTTCGTCTCAAAATTTGGTACTTATAGCATGAATTGAAGGGATTATTTACTGGAAAACTTTACTCAGTAATGGCATGATTCGTAGAAGCCTTAAAAAGGAACTCATTCTGGGATAAATTTACTTAATATAAAATTTAGAAGTTTGAACTCGATTTCCTTCAGCAGAGCGCCTGATGGCTTAGTCAACAAAAATTGTCAATATTAGATCCTAATATGAGAATATTTCTTCGTGCTCTTGCAAAATGGGACGTCTGATGTTTGATGGCTTTCTAAGAATTTTTTTTAGGTTATTTTTACGGGCGCATAAGAATTACCTTGGCTTCGTAAGGATACGATTTTTCTGTATCAATTCCTTTGTTAGCCTTAATGTAACTAAAACTACTATCCATCATTCCACCCTCGCAGCCGCTGTTACCAAAATTTGTGGAGCAATCGATTAAATTCTGTTCGCTGAGAGATACCAATTTTCCAGTTTTGCGGAAATGTTGACCTTCCAAGGATCCAGTCTGTGAGGGAAGGAAAAAAAATACAGCAATATTAAAAACTGTTTCGTAAACTCACCACCTGGGCCGAGGGGTCAATTGTTAAGAATAGAACTTGCAGTACTGAACGCCCAGCAAGATCCACACTGTCCTTGATTTTTGACTGGGGTTACAGCTCCAGACTGTCTCCAGTCGATCACATCCGGTACTGTCACATTGTAAGGCACCATAAAGAAACTGCCATCGTCTTCGTCACTTACACGAAATAGATTCAGATTTCTTCGGTACCCGTTCATCGTTCGAATGAATTCGTGATGGAGCTGAAAATATGAATTTGAATTCATTGAGTAATTCGTTTTTTTTTTTTTTTTTTGACTTCATATTCAAGGGAGGTGGGAAATGTTAAACAATAAAAAAAAAATCGAAAATTTTATCATTCTCTCTCAACGTTTTACCCTCCTCAATTTAGAACCTTAATATCGACAATTTAAATATTTTCATCAAAAGTTGAACTTGAGGTAAACGTAAGAAAATTCGAATTCGGCTTTCAACTTTTGTTCATCAGACGAATCAATCATATTCTCGGAAAAATGATCTACGGGTTTTCTACTTGATATTCTGAGAAATTGCGAATGATGAAACTGTGATCGGACTTATAGCGTGATGTGTATGTGGAGGTACTAAACATTTTTTCCTCACTAAGAAAATGAAAGCGGTTTTCTATTGAATATCTGCTAAAAAAAACACTTAATAAGACAGTAAGATGAATAAAAAGGGGATCTGAGCTCAAGTAGGGCTGATTCGATTTTCTCTGAGAGTGGGTTAATTTCAGCTCCGGTGTGGCATAGCTCTCCTCATTTCCCCCAACGTCCGCCTATGGATAGAATCACATTGTATCTATTCCATTTTTCACCTTCAAAACATAGTTTCCTCGTTTGTATCCCGGCAGTACTGCTGTATGCTAAGGCATTTTTTTCGAGGTTTCTATGCCAATACGAATTCAACAAAACAGCCTGAGCCACACACCAGCATAATTGTGAACCTATTTTTCCATGTCATCGAATCTCCACCTCCCTCATTGTTCCTTTTATTTTAATTTGCCTAAGGTCAAATTTTATCTAACTACATGAAATCATGAACGCGATAGCTCTATATTGATTATTTGAAAAAAATTCTCAGAAAGTACTCACCATATCTCCAAAATGATTCATTTCCATTTTGAATGAAACCAATCCCTGCTCATATAATTTGTTGTGCTCATAGATTTTATGCTTATTATCCATGTATATTTTCATTCGGAAACCATTTTCCTCATCATATTTTTTCGCGAACTGCAACTGTAAATTGAAAAAAAAACTACTCAAGTCGGTGAAAAAAGGTTTTCATATTTTTCAAAACGCAGAAAAATTTCAACTGAAACTTGAATTTTGCTTGAGAAAAAGACATAAGAAGACTGCTTATGAGAAGTGGAAAAATAATGAAATAAACGGTGGTATTCTGTTCTGCACAAAATCTAGGAAATGGATGAGAAAAGTTAGAATTTGTAGTACGAGATGTTGAGAGAAACAGCGGTGGCAGCCTTTGTATAGCGGGTGTAGCAAGGAGCTAGCTACTGGAAAAATTTTGCTATACCCGAAAAAAAAGTTTGCTACACCCAAAAAATATCTCCAATAAAAATAAATAAGCACTAAATAATTATCTCTCCTTTTTTCTTATTTTTTAGCCAGTTTGAACCCTTATAAATTTTTGCTATACCCGGAAAAAATTTTTACTTTTATTTTCAATTTTTTGGGTTTTTGCTACACCCGGAAAAAATCTAGGTTGCCACCACTGGAGAGGTAGATGCCGCGTCATTCTATTTGTAGGTTTTGCTAATTTACTGCTACCAAAAAAGTCAATTCATCTGTTATGATTGTAGTCTCACGCCAACTATAGAATGCATGAGAAAAATTTAAAGTGCTATGTAAGAGAATCCCATTATTGTTTTACCCTCTATGTTCATCACGAAGCTACAGATTCTTTAAGTGAAAGATCTTCACAACTTGATGCGTTTTGGAATGTGAGGAATTTTTCTGAGATTCTGTAAAAATTTTGAATTTACTCGTTGGTACACTGAGAAATGATGGAGCTATTGCTGCCGCTAACCTCGTCTCGTTTTCTACCTATATTAATTACTTTTCCCTGCGCCTTTATGGCTTATGATCCTTTCAATATTAACGATGTTTCGAGGAAATTCCACGGGAATTCATAATAGCGCATTTCATAATTGAGTGATTTTCTTCAAGAAGGGCGTTCTTGATGAAATCCAAAAAAATTATTCTATTATGCTTCCTCTCCGTATCCTTCTACTCGTATCTATTGTCATTGTAAAGATATTTACAAAAAAAGCTAAAAAAGTAGCAGAAATCCTCATATTTTTGTAATTTATGGCATAGGTACAAATTTTCAAGAAAGGCTTATGAGAAGCTCAGAATCTGAACTAAAGTCACATTCGCCAAAAATCAAATTTTTTATGAATTCTGATTGAAAATTTCAGATTGTGAATGCTGGAAAACTTGGTTTTTTATTTAGCCACAAATTTCCCCTCAACAAATAGGAATGGAGTTGAAAACAACAGCAATTTTTTTATGATCATGAAAACTACCATGTTGTATCTAGCGGTATTGCTCAAATAATTTTACATGTAGGTATTTATTATCTTCTACATTCTATAAAGTACTGGCATTAAAAAAGTCGTTTTCTTCAGGAAGTGCGTATCTAGGCACTCCCTTCAGCCAAATATTATTTCTACTCTTGCCGAGTAATCCACTGACTTATTAGAACTTTTATGGAGGAGGAATTTAGCAATCAAACACAAAAAACCGCTCGTCTCTAAGTCATTGTAAAAAAAAGTGATGATCAATTAAATAGGTATTTCAAATGAATTTTTCTCAAAATAGACTTTTTAAAGATACGCCCTTCTTGAAGAAAACACTCAATTTTAGAAACTTTCTTTGTTTACATTTCACTGGTGGGAATTCATTATTAACGAATCTGCTATCGCCAAATTTATCATACTCGTATATCAAGTTATCCACCTATCATTTTAACAATCGCGATGATGAATTCCCACCAGTGAAAAGTAAACAATAATTTTACGTCATTTTTGAAGGATCTATATTTCAGCATGGAAATTTCAGTATTATACTGGCTGTTGAGCAATTGAAAATAAAGAACATTTCATTTACCTTTATTTATGAATGCGCAGCAACCTATAAAATACAGGAATTTCATCGCCACAGAGTGGACTGTACGAAGGGTTGAGAAAGTCTTATTTTCAAAAAAATTATGATTATTTCTTTTTATTATACGGGTTTTAGAGTGGCGATTATGAGATACTATTTGGGCGATAAAAAATTTCAATTGATATATAAAAAGTTAATGAAGGCATCGAGAGCATTTGAATGAATGAATTTATAGCACCAAGAGCATCTGAACGAATGAAATAAAAATAATATACAGCAGATCGTTCAACTACGATATAGCAAAGCGGAAATATTCTGTCTTTTTTACCTTGAAACTATCCCATTCTTCTCTGACGAGATCTCCAAATGAAACTGCCTGAGTGGCAGCTACGAGTGCCCATAGAATTAAGAACTTCATGGTTTGTATGACTGTGAATTCTGTGCCAAAAATCCAGTTAATATGAGATTATTTTAGCAAAAATGTGTTTTTCAAAAAAATTCTTAAGGTTGAAGTAAAACACTTTCAGTTAATAGATACTCGACGAGTGACACTTTTTCTGAATTTTTATTAATTAACTTCCGATACGAGCAAGTAATTGTTACTATAGTGTGTTAATAATATAAAATGCAAAGTAGACTTACTTGAGACTAACAAAAAAAGTTAAACGTTCACTCGAGGTGTAGACTAATCAAGCAAGGCAAAATGAATTTACCAGCGACCACTTGTATACCTACAGTCAGACTCAGTCAGACTGAAGATCGCTTCGTCACCCTGAAGTAGGACTGGGATGAGTTAAAAACGTGAATGATTTTAGGCAGACTTTGCCCGATTTGTGTGGGGCTAAAAATATCCTTAAAGACTGACGATAAGATGCGTAAGAGGAAAAAATTTAGACAAATGAATCATAATTTTGTTCATTTTCGTTGAATTACGAAAACCCCAATTATAATTCAGGAAAATTTAAGTTCTTTGCATCTTTTACACAATATGATAAATGTGTTCGGGGAACTAAAAACACTCCAAATATGGAGGATTTGTTGGAAAAAGCTACGTAAAGGGGAGTGTGTGCAAAAAAAATTTCTAACGGAAAATTTTTTCAAAGCATTAAGTGGGAGCCTATCATATGTACCAATGTCCACGAAATAGTCAACATTTTTCTCTTGAACAACCTTTCGTCTTTAACTTTCCCTTCCAAAATGATTAATTTAAATATGATTGAATACTCTGACTGAATGTTGACGATAATCATTTTGAGTTAGTCATATTCTTTGACCAAAATGACCTCTATATCTGATGATAAGATTTTAATTTCAATCACATTTGTCATGACCAATACCCCTACAGCTCTGATCAACTTCCTGGCACTCATTGCTGTTGCTCCCTAAATTTCCATCGTGCATTCAACCATTATGTATTACTCATTTGAGAAATTTATCCATGATTGATGTTTAGTTATTAATTCCATATGACTCATAATCATGACAAAATTCAATAAACTATACATAATATAAGATAAGTTAATGATCGAAATAATATAGAAGGGTTATCTGAAAATCAAAAATTCTACTGTAGCCTCTAATTTGAATCGTGCATTTTCACACAATATTTAGGATGTTGAAATAAGTTGAAAATTATAGAAATCGCATCGTAGCAAGCTGCTATAGTCTCTGGATCCACCCTTGCCCATGTTGATACATAGAATATATGTTTTCCAGTTTGTTGTTTCAAAAAAGGAGTCAGCGAATACAAATATTTTTAATCAAATTCTCCCACTATTTTGGGAATCTGTGCCTTGGACCATTCATCGAGAAATCCCATTTCCCCCTCAAATTAGTCTCGACAAAATACCATTTTTCAACTACCAGCCACTTCTCGTGATGGATTCTTGAATAATTCAGTCAAGAACAGGCTAGTCAGCAGTACAGTTTCAAATTTGAATCGCAAACTTGTCCATTAGACCTAAAACTGTTGTAGGTATGGTATTTTTCAGAGTAACTCCAAACTGACATCTATCTAGCTACCGATAATATGCTTATTAAATGAATGAAACTATTTTTTGTTTCAAATTTTTTACTTGAGCATTTATTTTTTGATTATTAAATTAAAAACTTAATACATCTACACGACTAACGATATATTATTCATCACCTGTCTATAAAATGACAATATCATCGTAAAGTTTAATATCACAAAATTACGAAGTAAATACGAACAAAAATAAAAAGAATAATTAATCGAGAAGAAACGAATGATGTCGACAAACCGACATTAATATTAAGTCAATATAAAAAGGAACGAGGGGAAAATATTCAGATTCGGGTTCGGACACAATTATATTAAACAAGTGGATAGCTCGCATCTGAAGCGATACCGCAATTGTTGTTCTTATTTCTGGCCATCTTGATATAACCTGCATCACCCCAATCTAGTCCCCACGAATTTTTCACCAGCCAATAATCTTGTCCATTTTCTGTGCCATACCCTACAACTAAAACTCCGTGATCGACTTCAGTAGGACTGCATCTCTTTTCGTAATACACACCTGGAAGTAGAAAGATGATTTTTTATTTGGTATTTTATTACAAATTTGAGAGTTATTTTATACAATTGTTCTCAGTTCCACTCATTCTCTTTTTATACCAAAACGGTATGCACATTTTTATGAAATAAAAACACTAGACGAATGTGAAAGATGCAGTTGTACTGCTTGTAAAATTTTGTTACAAGAGATTTGAATGTGTATTAGGTCAAGTAGTGTAATATCTTCAGGCCAAGCTGGAAATAGATAACGTTTGCTCAGCTGTTGAGGAAATATAAATTTTGGACACAATTTGAAGCATCTATGAAATGAATTAATTATGGAACTAAACATTTCGCTAGCCTTAATCCTGACCAAATTTTTTGGGCTCAGATGATGTTTTTGTTTACCTGGCAATGCTAAATTAGCCGAATAATCGACCTCCTCTTTTAATTTCAGTAAGCAATTTGAAATAATTCAAAAGAATATTATAGAAAAACAGACAGTAAGATGTTGATTGGAAAATATAATTATTCCGTCACTTTCGTTCAAACAACCTAATTCGTTCGATCACAGCGGTTCTTTTTTTGTTCATATAAATTTTTTTTCCCATCATATTAAACATTTTTCTTTCTATGAGTTACTCAGAAATAGAAATGAGACCAAAAAATGTTATCCTTCAAGCCTTGAAAAAATAATTTAATGTTTTCATGCAAAATAGATAAATACCACAAAAGTTTAAACACTTCTTTCTCTTATCACATTTCTTCTCGGTGGGCTTTTCTTGAATGCATCATTCAATTACATTCTCGGGTCGTATTAGATTTTCGTTTCTAGGTAATATTTTCCAAGTAATGTAGAATTAAAATATCATTGGACAATGAACCGTTTATATTTTTCGTGTAAAGAAAATTAAATGCCTACCACTACTGTAGAGTGGGAAGGATTCTTGACTAGCGTCTATTGCAACAGAGACTGGTCCAACGGTAGCAACAGCGATCTTCAATTTTTCTTCATCACCTTCTGGTATTTCGACAAAACCTGTGACTGTGGCTCTAGATGTGGCTGGGTTGTAACGGCATATATCATCCTAGAAGGATTGTAGTTTTATCAGCCACGTAAATCAATTTCAGGGGCAAACTTGTGAGTGGTGAAGAGAGGAGGTGACCGACATGATTGTGCTAAGTTGAGAACGAAAAGCTTATCTATTCAATTTTTATAATGGAGTGACTGATATGATAGTTCATATGATTGAGAGATAAAGAGCTTTTCTAATTCTTGTACTGGAGGACAGCGTTAGAGTAGTGGTAGAAAATAGATTTAATTGTTTCTCCGTCGGATTTTTGATAGTGAGAAGTGTGCGATTTTTTGTCTCAAAATTTGGTACTTGTAGCATGAATTGAAGGGATTATTTACTGGAAAACTTTACTCAATTATGGCATAGTCCGTAAAAGCCTGAAAAAGGAACTCATTGTGGGATAAATTGTCTTAATTTGAAATTTATAAGTTCAAACTCGATTTCCTCCAGCAGAGCAACTGATGGCTTAGTCAACAAAAATTGACAATATTACAGGGTCTTTCACAATAAACGCTCACGAGAAATATGTGGTTAGCAAGGGTTTAAAACTATCATTTTCTTTTCTTATCGCCACCACTGCATTCTCCCAACCATGACAATTACTCTGACGATTTCATAATGGGGTATCCATACCAAAAAGGGACCTTGAGGTGAAAAATAGTTTTTTCAATTTTTTATTGTTTAGAGCATAAAAAAGAGAGAAATTTTTTTTTTTTCACCCTAAGATCCCATTTCCATTGTGGAACCCCCGTGTATTTATGATTGGTATGTTTGTGCGGATACAGTGGTATCATTTTTTGAGTAAAAAATTCTTCCACGTAATCATAAAATTTGTTTTTCTGATGAGCCCAAAAAAATACTCCGTATTTTATATTATAAAAAAAATACTTTTTCGGAAGAATACATTTATCCTCGATAAATCAAACCGAATTAAGTCATTCCATAGCACGTGAGAATTGTCATGGTTGGGAGAAAGCAGTGGTGGCGATAACAGAAGAAAAAAATAGTTTTAAACCCTTGCTAACCACATATTTTACGTGAGCGTTTATTGTGAAAGACCCTGTAGATCCTAAGATGAGAATATTTCTTAGTGCTCTTGCAAAATGGGACGTCTGATGTTTGATGGCTTATTAAGATTTTTTTTAGTTTATTTTTACGGGCTCATAAGAATTACCTTGCCTTCGTAAGGATACGATATTTCAGTATCGATTCCATTGTTAGCCTTAATGTACCTAAAACTTCTATCCATCGTTCCACCATCGCAGCCGTTGTTACCAAAATTTTGGGAGCAATCGATTAAATTCTGTTCGCTGAGAGATACCAATTTTCCAGTTTTGCGGAAATGTTGACCTTCCAAGGATCCAGTCTGTGAGGGAAGGAAAAAAAAAACAGCAATATTAAAAACTGTTTCGTAAACTCACCACCTGGGCTGAAGGGTCAGTTGTTAAGAATAGAACTTACAGTACTGAACGCCCAGGAAGATTCACAAAAATATCCTTGATCTTTGACTGGGGTTACAGCTCCAGACTGTCTCCAGTCGACCACATCCGGTACTGTCACATTGTAAGGCACCATAAAGAAACTGCCATCGTCTTCGCCACTTACACGAGATCGATTCAGATTTCTTCGGTACCCGTTCATCGTTCGAATGAATTCGTGGTGGAGCTGAAATTATGAATTTGAATTCGTTGAGTAATTCAGTTTTTTTTTTGTTTTGTTTTTGACTTCATATGCAAGGGGGTGGGAAATGGTAAACAGTAAAAAAAAATCGAGAATTTTATCATTCTCTCTTAACGTTTTCCCCTTTTCAATTTAGAACCTTAATATCGACAATTCAAATATTTTCATCAAAAGTTGAACTTCGGTAAACGTAAAAAAATTCGAATTCGGCTTTCAACTTTGGTTCATCAGATGAATCAATCATACGCGATAGCTCTGTTGATTATTTGTAAAAAATTCTCAGAAAGTACTCACCATATCTCCAAAATGATTCATTTCCATTTTGAATGAAACCAATCCCTGCTCATATAATTTATTGTGCTCATAGATTTTATGTTTATTATCCATGTATATTTTCATTCGGAAACCATCTTCCACGTTATTATCATATTTTTTCGAATAGTGCAACTGTAAATTGAAAAAAATTTACTCGTGTTGGTAAAAACAGGTTTTCGTAGGTATTTTTCGAAACGCAATAAACTCTTGCTGCAACTTGTATTTTGCTTAGGAAAATGACAAAAGAAGACTACTTTATGAGTAGTAGTAAAGTAAAAAAATGAATGGGTGATATTCTGTCATATAGCAAATATGATTGATTTAAAAAAAAGTTAGATTCGTTGTATGAGATCTTGAGTTTATTTGTATGTTTTGCTAGTTTACTACTATAAAAAATGCCAGTTCAGCTGTTATTTAGTTCCACGTCAATAGAAATTTCTACAGCAGTTATGAGAGAATTTATACTTCTTTTTCAAATGATCAATATCTCTAGCGATAACACGAGAAAATTTAATGTTTCTGAGTTCTGTATCGAATGATTTCGAAATCAACACTAAGCATTTAGCATTTAATTGTTTCTTTTCTATGCTCATTATTATCGCAAGTTTTTTATGCAGTGAAAATTGTGAATAGGTACACTCATAAATACACATATGCAATTTGAGATGTTGAAAAATTATTCCTTCTGATAAGAGTTTGAATTCCTTAACGAATGGAATATCTTGAATACGTGACAATGAACGTTTTGACCAAAATACTTTTTTAAAAATAATTATGTCTGTCATAATTTCGGTTCTGTTGACCTAACTTATTCTTCATTTCCTATCAAATTAGAATCATACAAAAAATATTATTTCAAACTGAAATAAAATCCATATTTCAGACTGCCTTTGATTGAAATCCGTCAAAAGCAATTTTAAAAATGCTCCGGAAATGAGACAGTATGCGATGGTCTACTGAACCAAAGTACTCAGTTAAATAAATGCAAGTTCAGAAAAATTATGCGCGAGAGAAAATTCCTATCATATTACAGTTTATTAAACGCAATTGTGAGGTTATCGTTCGAGTGAACTTTATAAATTCTATTGAAAAAATGATCTCATAAATTGAATTGATCATTTCAATAGTATAATTTTTCATCTCATAATTCGAACTATGACATTTTTAATATTTGGAAACTAGAATAATTGAAAATTTCTCAGAAGTAAGATCTAAGTTAATTTAATTTGAGTTCCTCGAAGAATAAAACTGTGCGAGACGGTAATAATTTAATGAAACCAAGGTCGGGTATTTACAGACTTCGGTTACTCATTTAGCGAACCGGTCTAATAGAAACTTTGGAGGAATTTTCTGTTAGGATGGTCCATTAAATCTGTAATGAAAGTTTGAATTAGTCCTAAACAGAAAAAATTACAGCTCGAATTTAGGAGTGCACCTATTATTTTTAAATTTCCCTAATTCGCTTTATTCCTGGATTCGAGTTTCTGGACGTATTCTAATAATTTATGTATTTCTTACGAACATCTTAAAAAGGCAAAAATAATAATTATCTACTTATGATTGATCGCTACACAAATAGGATTCAATGTTTAATTTCTTTATAGCCTACATGTTCTTTCTACTCGTTGATTTTATCTGTTATTTTTCATGATTTAAATTGTATTGTATTAATTGATGTATTACTGAAAACTCTTGACAAATTCAGTTTTATTAAGCGAGTAGCTTACATTTTGTAAATAACTATTATTAGTTACATATCCTGGAACATCATTAATTTTGTTGAAATTTTTTTCCTACATAAGTTTAAGAGGTCCGAGTGAGAACGTTGAATTTACAATTTATCTTGTATTTTAATTCATATTATAAAATGAATGCGTCACATTAGAGAATCGATTTGAACCGTGAATGTAAGAAGTAAATAAGAGACAACTTTGTAATCTACATTTATGAGACTACAAGGGTGGTCCTTATTTTACGAAGTATTTTGTATCGAATGAGAGACCCCCTAATTTTGTTCTATGTTATGTGAATAAGTTCTGGTATATATTTCTTCCCCCTAAGACCACCCCTTCACGTGCCGAATTGGGGGCAAAGTTTCATAATTTTCACAATTTTTACGTATTCCTGCAATTATCTTCTAAAATATGGGTTCCACTAAAAAAACTTACTGAACTTAATTTGTTCTACACTAAATTTCCTACAAAAAATGTTCCATGCAATTTTTTCCTAGAGTGAAGTATAGATGAGAAAAAGAGTGATTTAACTTACACACTAATAATAAAATGTAATTATTTTGATTTAGTTTTCTTTCTTTTGTTGGTAATATGATGTTGGGATGGGTCAATATTTGAAAAACATAGAATGTCAGATGAATTGAATACATTTGTAGCACTGAAAGTAAATTTTTCCACTTAAAATAATAATTAATTTTTTTGGCATACTGTTTCATAAATATTCTTAGAATTGTTGTCAGTAACCTTAAACAGTTTAAGAATAATGTTGAATGCATATGAAAATAATTTAAAAAAGAGCTAAAATAATTTAATACTGGAATAAAACTTTTAATATTCTGCTTGAAGTGAAAATTACTTCCATTGTACCATGTTCAATATTTAGCATTTGAGCAAGTCTTGCAGAAATAACTCAATTTTGATACTGACATGAATAAATTGAGCCTCAGGCAGCACCATTCCCTCTTTTTTCATTATTTGACCTCTTTTTCTGATGAATCTTATTTTTTTCTTAGTTGCATTGCCAATTCTCTTATTATCAAGTTTATAAAATAAGCTAATTTTGAATAAATCCAGTCATTGATAAAATCTTACAAACTGAGAGCTTTTTTAGAGCAAAATCAATCAATTTATAATTTTTTGCATGGTATTTTAGAATTTTTCTTTAAAATATTAGTTACAACATTTAGTGGATCATAAATAGTAGGTATCAGTAGCTTGAAACCACATTTTTACTTAATATTTAAGAATGAAACCAACTAATTTTATATAGATGAATCTACTGGTTTGATTTGGGGCAGTAGAGAGCCTCTGCTATTTATTTGGCCAAATTATGGGCTCTAGGACTGTAAATGTTATATTCTTCAGAATGAAAAATCCAGTTTCTTTTTACAAAAAGCATTATATATTTTATAAATTCTTTATCATCATGCTGAATGTTTTTAACAAGTTCCTAACATTCAAAATTTATCACTATCTTTGCATTTTAATTTCCCAATTATTCTTTCAAGTGCACTGAGAAAAATTTTCATGATAATTTTTACAATAGGGATAGGAAAATTGGTACAATTGAAGATTTGTAGCAAAAATTACTACAAAAATAGTAAAACATGTTATCTAAGACAGGAAAAAGTGCTACAATTATTGGAATACTTATAATAAATTGTAATTTTCATAACTTTGATGAGAAAAGTTATTATCTTGTTTATAATTAACACTATGCTCAGTGTGCACTGAACATATAATTATATTTAGAACCCAGTTTTCCCATTTTAAAAAATCCCTCAAGTTACTTGACAGATTGTAGAAAAAAAATTGTTTTGAAAGAAGAGAACATGTATAAAGTAATAAGGTAGCACAAGGCTCAATTTAATTTTGTCAGCATCAAAATTGAGTTATTTCTGCAAAACTTGCTCAAATGCTAAATATTGAACATGGTACAATGGAAGTAATTTTCACTTCAAGCAGAATATTAAAAGTTTTATTCTAGTATTAAATTATTTTAGCTCTTTTTTTAATTATTTTGATATGCATTCTACATTATTTTTAAGCTGTTTAAGGTTACTGACAACAATTCTAAGAATATTTATGAAACAGTATGCCAAAAAAATTAATTATTATTTTAAGTGGAAAAATTTACTTTCAGTGCTATAAATGTATTCAATTCATCTGACATTCTATGTTTTTCAAATATTGACCCATCCCAACATCATATAACCAAAAAAAGAAAGAAAACTAAATCAAAATGATTACATTTTATTATTAGTATGTAAGTTAAATCACTCTTTTTCTCATCTATACTTCACTCTAGGAAAAAATTGCATGGAACATTTTTTGTAGGAAATTTAGTGTAGAACAAATTAAGTTCAGTAAGTTTTTTTAGTGAAACCCATATTTTAGAAGATAATTGCAGGAATACGTAAAAATTGTGAAAATAATGAAACTTTGCCCCCAATTCGGCACGTGAAGGGGTGGTCCTAGGGGGAAGAAATTTATACCAGAACTTATTCACATAACATAGAACAAAATTAGGGGGTCTCTCATTCGATACAAAATACTTTGTAAAATAAGGACCACCCTCACTACATAGTTCCCATTTCGTGAATTTTCATCTGAGAATACCAACATTTGCCAAATAAAAGAGCCCATTCCCGTGAAACTAAATAAGAAATTATTGTTCCCATGGATCAACAGATTTGATTGCATTAAATTCTCTCAAAACGAATACCAACTTGATTTATATGTATTCTATTTTCCCTCAAGTTATTAATTCAACACCGTGGTTACCTTTTTTTGTGGGCATTTAGACGAATGGTAGATAAAAATATAAGTTTAATTATCAGGACTTTCTATTCACTTCTCTCGGATTTGCAGGCAAGTATTTACTTGCCCTTTTATTCTGAGAGTGCGAGTGCTTGAGGTGTGTCTGTAATGGCTATCGAATACCTGCGTATAACTTATTTTCCCAAGTGTGGACATTTTATATAGGGATGAGTCACAGGGGTGAGGGCGTAAAGGAGATCGGCGAGTGAAAAAGGCTACTACACTGATGGAAAATTGTGAAAATTGATGATGCACGGATAAAATTTATCTAAATTTTCGCAGGAAATGAGAAATGAATGAAATTGATGACTCGTCATCATGCGGATGTTACCATCTCTCTGTTTGTAGCGATGATGAGATACTAAGGGCGATATCATTTGATGTAGACAACGTTTATGAAAGTAGATATCGAGAAAAATGAGCGAATGAATTAAATAAAAATAATGTACAGCAGATCATAACTACGATTAGAAAAGGCGGAAATATTTTTTATTCGTTTTACCTTGAAAATAGACCATTCTTCTCTGACGAGATCGATAAACGAAACTGCTTGAGTGGCAGCTACGAGTGCCAATAGAATTAGGATCTTCATGGTTTGTATGAATTCTGTGCAAAAAATTTCGTTGTGTGATTAGTTTAGCAGAAATGTGTTTTTCGAAAAAATTTTCAAGGTAGAAAATAAAACACTTTCAGTTGATAGTCACTCGACAAATGACACTTTTCTTGAATTTATTATTATTAATCAACTTGAGATACAAGCGTGTAATAATAATTAGATTAGGCTATGTTGAATATAACAAATATTGCAAATTAGACTTACCTTTGACTAACAAAAAAAGTAACTCTCTGTAGTTGAGAAGAACGTTCGCTTCTAGCTGAAGACTAAGTGTGAGTTTATAGTGGAGCGAAGAGAGCATAGTATAGCGTAGTAGAGCAGCGCGTAAAATTCGATGATCAAAATGAATGTTTATAGTGGAGGAGCTAGGAGTAGCGATCCACGCAGAAAAAATGAAAGAAAATATATATATCAATCACTGATAAGAACTAAATATTTATAAACATTCGGTAATTTCATCGGAGCAAAGAAGCGCAGCGCGCTAATAAATAGGCAATGACATTCTCTTCGCTCTACTCTACTCGAGTCCTCCCCACCGACCCTCCTGCCTATGTTTTGTCGCGCTGCTATGCTATGCTATGCTTTCTTCGCTCCACTATAAACTCCCACTAAAAACCGATAGTGGTGTTAAGGTTCGGTTAACTGATCCGGTTCTACTGGTTTTTAACTGGGAATGGTTCAGTTTTTTTTTGCTCCGGATTTTGCTCCTCCGTTTTTGTTTGCTCCGTTTTTTTTTTCTTCAGGTTAACCGGACTTTAACCGGTTAACCTGCAGTCGAAAATCTTATCAAGCTTCAACCACTGAATCAAACACTGAACTCAATTAAGTGTTCAGTGGCTTCAAAGGAAGCTCGATAGAATTTCCGACGAACTTTAAATATAGAACTGAATAACAAAATTATGATTCTTCCAGTGATTTTTCGTTTCATAATCTACAGAATCCAAAAATACCCATCACACATTTTCATAATTCTTCATTTATTTTATTATTATTATTCTGTCTCTCTCCGCGCGCAAATACTTCTTTTGAACGCGAGAACAGACGAAAGACCAAACCAATAGGACTGAAATTTGCATCAGAGGTCAATCTCAGCTAGATCTAGGTCTGATAGAAATTTCAAGTCAATCGGTTCAGCGGTTAAGGAGATATTAGTGAAAATATAGTTAAAAATGGCAATTTTTAGGGGCTATATTGCTTTTGAACGAGAGAATAGACGAACAACCGAACCAATAGGGCTGAAATTTGCACCAGAAGTAAATTTCAACGAGTTTTAGGTCTGATAAAGGTTTCAAGTTGATTGGTTGCGTGGTTAAGGAGATATTAACGAAAATTTAGTCAAAAATCAATGATTTTGTTGTGGTTCATGACACCCCTGCACTATCAGTCGAAAACCTGCCTTTATAGCGGGGCTTGGAGCGCTAGAATTTCAAATTTCATGCAAAATTTTGAAAATTGTGGTTGGTTGTTGCCTTGAGCAATTAATACACCTAAATGCTCCATCAGGTAAGTAGATAGCTTTTTTGGATGTTAAAAGGGACAGTTAACCGGTTGAACTCCGGTTAACCTGAAAAAAAAAACGGAGCAAAAATAACCGGTGAAAAAAAACTCCGCTCCTTTTCAAACGGTTAAAAACTGTACCGGTTTTTAAAAAAAACTGAACCTTAACATCACTACTAACCGAGCAATTCGAATTACAAAATGAATTTACCTACGATTACTTTATTACGTGCAGTCAGACTGAAGATCGCATACCGTCGAACGGGGTGACTTTACATTCAAGGGGCGACTTCACCCACTTCGTTTTAGCCCAATAAATAAATTGCCAGGCAAAAATTAAAACCAAAATACGATTTGGATCGAAGCAGGTAGAAGGAGGAAAATAAAAAAAAGATCGCCGCCCCTACCTCACTTCACCTAGTAACAGAACAAGAAAATAAAGCGGCATGGTTTTTTCCTTTTTTCTTTTTCGTCTTTTTTTTTTAACCACAGACACTCAAAATATTCAGTGAATCAGTTCGGTTCCACTAGAGTACCATAGTTTTACCCAAGTCAAATAACGCCGCCATTTTCCGTTCAAAAAGTCCGAAACCAAGAAAACGTCTTATTGTTGAAACAATCGTTGGCTCAACGTAGTCGTTTTCTCACTTTTGGGCTTTTTAGGACGGAGAATGGCGGTGTTATTTGACTCCCTCCTATTGCGCTTTAGTTTCACACAGTTGAAGTTGGTACTTGACCAGTTTCTTTTCAATCGTATGTCTGAGTACAAACATCCTCAAATTTTGCCTCCCCACCCATCAATAACCCGTCAATTACAAATTGATGGGTAAAGTCCCCCCATTGAGGGGTGACTTTACACAGATTTTTTGAAAAATCATAAAAAATAGAAGGAAGGCTGCAAACTCAAACTTTTTTTTACAATTGTGTTGAGAAATGTTAGACCTATATTTTAAAACCAAATTCACTTCAATAGCTTAAAAATTAGAAGAGTTATTAAAGGACAAAGTTGAAAACAGCTGTTTCAAATTTAAATTGCGAACTTGAAAATTAGATTACAAAATGTACCCGTATCATTTTTTTTTTTTAAGAGTAACTTCAAGCTGACAACTATCCATGGTTATGAATAAATGTAACCGCTTCTTTATTTTTTCAGTTGTGCATTTATTTTTTGATTATTTAAATAAAAACATTACATATCTGCATGACTAACGATAGATTAGACGTCACATCTGTATAAAATAACAATACTATCGTAAAGTTTATTATCACAAAATTAGAGAGTAGATACGAGCAAAAATGAAAGTACTTATTCGAGAAAAAACGAATGAAGTCGACAAACGAACATTAGGAACGAGGGGAAAATATTCAGATTTGGGTTCGAAAACAATTATATTTAAACAAGTGGATAGCTCGCATCTGAAGCGATACCGCAATTGTTATTCATATTTCTGGCCATCTTGATATAACCTTCATCACCCCAAGATCGTCCCCACGAATTTTTCACCAGCCAATAATCTTGTCCATTTTCTGTGCCATACCCTACAACTAAAACTGCGTGATGGAGTTTAGTAGGATTGCATCTCCTTTCGTAATACACACCTAGAAGTGGAGAGATGATTTTGAGTGTTTTACTTTATTACACATTTAAGGGTTATTATCGTGTGAGTGGAAACCCCCTCACGATCCCTGTGCATCGGCTGGTGCACAGGAGAGATGGCAACATTGCAGGTGGTGGCACGTTATGATCTACTGGCTGGCGAGAGAGAGGCCAGCCAGTTCACACTTCACATGCAGAAGAGTTGCTGTAGCTGTGGACACATACTTTACTTGGTCTGCTGGACCTTAAACAAACATTATTTTTCAAGTTCGCCTTCCTTCCCACTACAGTTATGCTGTATACTTGTAATTTGTTCTCATTCCATTTATTCGAAAACGGTACGCACATTTTTAAGAAATGGAAACACTAGCCCTCCAGCAGCACAAGAAATTTATACAGAAGTGGCTTAAGTGGGCCATTTGGCCCCACTGTATTTACAAGGGGCAAAAGTGAGCCATTTTGGCCCCGCTCTATTCACAGAGGGCGCAAGTGGGCCATTTTGGACTAAGCTTCATGTACGTTACACTGGTAGTCCCTAACGATGATACATAATTACCCTGTTCCTATTTGGCGAGACTAGGCAACATCCGTGTGCTAGAAATAGATAGCGTTCGCTTATAGCTATCATGGAAGTATAAATTTTAGACACAATTTGAAGCATCTCTGAGGTGAATTTTTGAACTTAACATATCGCTGGCCCTAGTCCTGACCAAATTTTTTGGGCTCAGATGATGTTTTGGTTTCCCTGGTAATGCTAAATCAGCCAAATAATCGACCTCCCCGTTTAATTTTGGAAGCTATTGGAAATGAATCAAGATTATCTATTATTAAAAAAGAAAAAGAAATCTGAAAAGTCGATTTGAAAATACTTGTTTCGTTACTTTCGTTCAAGCAATCTAATTCTTTAGTTCAATGCTTCTTTTTGTTTTTTTCCCTTCCCATCAAATGGAACATTTTTCTTTCTACGAGTTACTCAGAAATAGGAATGAGATTAAAAATGTTTTCGTTCATGCCCTGAAAAAATAACTCATATTTTCATGCAAAATAGATAAATACCTATCACGAAAGTTTAAACACTTCTTTCTCTCATCATATTTCTTCTCGGTGGGCTTTTATTGAATGCATCATTCAATTAAATTATTGGGTCGTATTAAATTTTCGTTTCTAGGTAATATTTTCCAAGTAATGTAGAATTAAAATACAGGGTCTTTCACAATAAACGCTCACGAGAAATATGTGGTTAGCAAGGGTTTAAAACTATTTTTTTCTTTTGTTATCGCCACCACAGCTCCGGTGTGGCATAGCTCTCCTCATTTCCCCCAACGTCCGCCTATGGATAGAATCACATTGTATCTATTCCATTTTTCACCTTCAAAACATAGTTTCCTCGTTTGTATCCCGGCAGTACTGCTGTATGCTAAGGCATTTTTTTCGAGGTTTCTATGCCAATACGAATTCAACAAAACAGCCTGAGCCACACACCAGCGTAATTGTGAACCTATTTTTCCATGTCATCGAATCTCCACCTCCCTCATTGTTCCTTTTATTTTAATTTGCCTAAGGTCAAATTTTATCTAACAACATGAAATCATGAACGCGATAGCTCTATTGATTATTTGAAAAAAATTCTCAGAATATACTCACCATATCTCCAAAATGATTCATTTTCATCTTGAATGAAACCAATCCCTGCTCATATAATTTGTTGTGCTCATGAATTTTGTGCTTATTTTCCATGTATATTTTCATTCGGAAACCATTTTCCTCATCATATTTTTTCGCGAACTGCAACTGTAAATTGAAAAAAAAAAATACTAAAGTCGGTGAAAAAAGGTTTTCATATTTTTCAAAACGCAGAAAAATTTCAACTGAAACTTGAATTTTGCTTGAGAAAAAAACATAAGAAGACTGCTTATGAGAAGTGGAAAAATAATGAAATAAACGGTGGTATTCTGTTCTGCACAAAATCTAGGAAATGGATGAGAAAAGTTAGAATTTGTAGTACGAGATGTTGAGAGGAACAGCGGTGGCAGCCTTTGTATAGCGGGTGTAGCAAGGAGCTAGCTACTGGAAAAATTTTGCTATACCCGAAAAAAAAGTTTGCCACACCTAAAAAATATCTCCAATAAAAATAAATAAGTACTAAATAATTATCTCTCCTTTTTTCTTATTTTTTAGCCAGTTTGAACCCTTTTAAATTTTTGCTACACCCGGAAAAAATTTTTACTTTTATTTTCAATTTTTTGGGTTTTTGCTACACCCGGAAAAAATCTAGGTTTCCACCACTGGAGAGGAAGATGCCGCGTCATTCTATTTGTAGGTTTTGCTAATTTACTGCTACCAAAAAAGTCAATTCATCTGTTATGATTGTAGTCTCACGCCAACTATAGAATGCATGAGAAAAATTTAAAGTGCTATGTAAGAGAATCCCATTATTGTTTTACCCTCTATGTTCATCACGAAGCTACAGATTCTTAAAGTGAAAGATCTTCACGACTTGATGCGTTTTGGAATGTGAGGAATTTTTCTGAGATTCTGTAAAAATTTTGAATTTACTCGTTGGTACACTGAGAAATGATGGAGCTATTTGCTGCCGCTAACCTCGTCTCGTTTCTACCTGTATTAATTACTTTTCCCTGCGCCTTTATGGCTTATGATCCTTTCAATATTAACGATGTTTCGAGGAAATTCCACGGGAATTCATAATAGCGCATTTCATAATTGAGTGATTTTCTTCAAGAAGGGCGTTTTTGATGAAATCCAAAAAAATTATTCCATTATGCTTCCTCTTTCTGGCAGTGAAAACCGTATCCTTCTATCTATTGTCATTGTAAAGATATTTATAAAAAAAACTAAAAAAGTAGCAGAAATCCTCATATTTTTGTAATTTATGGCATACATTAGGTACAAATTTTCAAGAAAGGCTTATGAGAAGCTCAGAATCTGAACTAAAGTCACATTCGCCAAAAATCAAATTTTTTATGAATTCTGATTAAAAATTTCAGATTGTGAATGCTGGAAAACTTGGTTTTTTATTTAGCCACAAATTTCCCCTCAACAAATAGGAATGGAGTTGAAAATAACCGCAATTTTTTTATGATCATGAAAACTACCCTGTTGTATCTAGCGGTATTGCTCAAATAATTTTACATGTAGGTATTTATTATCTTCTACATTCTATAAAGTACTGGCATTAAAAAAGTCGTTTTCTTCCGGAAGTGCGTATCTAGGCACTCCCTTCAGCCAAATATTATTTCTACTCTTGCCGAGTAATCCACTGACTTATTAGAATTTTTATGGAGGAGGAATTTAGAGTGAGTTGTACC
Organism: Parthenolecanium corni; assembly: GCA_038050395.1. NCBI lineage: Eukaryota > Metazoa > Arthropoda > Insecta > Hemiptera > Coccidae > Parthenolecanium > Parthenolecanium corni. The sequence goes on from JBBCAQ010000002.1 coordinate 2,097,065, forward strand.
ACAGTGACTTAAGTCGTGTCCTTGACTTAAGTCGTGTCCTTGACTTAAGTCCAGATTTAAGCCGCTGTGCGTGTTGTACAATACTGTTTTAAGACAAAATCAAGTATTAACTTTAATCCCCCGATTTTGGGGTTTTAAGTCCAGATTTAACTAAATCTTATCTCCTCCATAGCAAATGTTTGAATTTGAAAAAAAAAAAAATGATATATGATAATGATCACAAGAACTTTTGGTTTGGAATTGAAATTGAAATTAATTTTGAATTACATATTATTCTAATTTGGTGATTGAAGAAAAAGTTGACTTTCTGTGTACACAGAATAGAGAGATTGCCTCAAAACTGTTTTCACCACCTCTGCCCACAGCTTTGAAACCTTCTTGAAGAATTAATAACACTAGTCAACACAGAAAAATGAACTGAAATCAAACTATGTGATTCTTCAAGTATTTTTCACGCTGAATTCAATGGTGATCTTCATTTTTCTTCATCAGGTCCCAATCGCGAGAAATTTCGTTGTTTTTGTGCGAAATGATCAACATTAGTCATTCAGAAAAAAGGAAATATCATCATGAAAAAAACGCAACAAGTTCATAAAAGTGGGTTTATTTACTTCGTCAATGATTGAATTAACAATGGGAAACCTAATTTTATCCTTAATCTTCATTGTTTCGTTGTAATCAGCGATTCTAATAGCTGAATACATTAAATGGTTGATGAAAACAGTGTTAACATAAATCCTATGATGATCTCAATAAAACAATTGATGATTACAACGAAACAATAAAGATTAAGGATAAAATTAGGTTTCCCATTGTTAATTCAATCATTGACGAAGTAAATAATCCCACTTTTATGAACTTGTTGCGTTTTTTTCATGATGATATTTCCTTTTTTCTGAATGACTAATGTTGATCATTTCGCACAAAAACAACGAAATTACTCACGATTGGGACCTGATGAAGAAAAATGAAGATCACCATTGAATTCAGCGTGAAAAATACTTTAAGAATCACATAGTTTGATTTCAGTTCATTTTAATGAGTTGAAAAATGTTGGTGATTTTTAGGAACCAGCTGATAATTTTATTGGTTAATTCATCCTCATGCATACTCATGGGTGGTTTAACTAAATCCGTGAGGTTGGTGAATTGTACAACACAAAAAATGTTAAACCAAGTTTAAGGTTAAATCTAGATTTAATTAAATCTAGCTTAAGTCACATAATTGTACAACTCACTCTTAGCAATCAAACACAAAAAACCGCTCGTCTCTAAGTCATTGTAAAAAAAAAGTGATGATCAATTAAATAGGTATTTCAAATGAATTTTTCTCAAAATAGACTTTTTAAAGATACGCCCTTCTTGAAGAAAACACTCAATTTTAGAAACTTTCTTTGTTTACATTTCACTGGTGGGAATTCATTATTAACGAATCTGCTATCGCCAAATTTATCATACTCGTATATCAAGTTATCCACCTATCATTCTAACAATCGCGATGATGAATTCCCACCAGTGAAAAGTAAACAATAATTTTACGTCATTTTTGAAGGATCTATATTTCAGCATGGAAATTTCAGTATTATACTGGCTGTTGAGCAATTGAAAATAAAGAACATTTCATTTACCTTTATTTATGAATGCGCAGCAACCAATAAAATACAGGAATTTCATCGCCACAGAGTGGACTGTACGAAGGGTTGAGAAAGTCTTATTTTCAAAAAAATTATGATTATTTCTTTTTATTATACGGGTTTTAGAGTGGCTATTATCAGATACTATTTGGGCGATAAAAAATTTCAATTGATATATAAAAAGTTAATGAAGGCATCGAGAGCATTTGAATGAATGAATTTATAGCACCAAGAGCATCTGAACGAATGAAATAAAAATAATATACAGCAGATCGTTCAACTACGATATAGCAAAGCGGAAATATTCTGTCTTTTTTACCTTGAAACTATCCCATTCTTCTCTGACGAGATCTCCAAATGAAACTGCCTGAGTGGCAGCTACGAGTGCCAATAGAATTAAGAATTTCATGGTTTGTATGACTGTGAATTCTGTGCAAAAAATCCAGTTAATATGAGATTATTTTAGCAAAAATGTGTTTTTCAAAAAAATTCTTAAGGTTGAAGTAAAACACTTTCAGTTAATAGATACTCGACGAATGACACTTTTTCTGAATTTTTATTAATTAACTTCCGATATGAGCAAGTAATTGTTATTATAGTGTGTTAATAATATAAAATTCAAAGTAGACTTACTTGAGACTAACAAAAAAAGTTAAACGTTCACTCGAGGTGTAGACTAATCAAGCAAGGCAAAATGAATTTACCAGCGACCACTTGTATACCTGCAGTCAGACTCAGTCAGACTGAAGATCGCTTCGTCACCCTGAAGTAGGACTGGGATGAGTTAAAAACGTGAATGATTTTAGGCAGACTTTGCCCGATTTGTGTGGGGCTAAAAATACCCTTGGAGACCGACGATAAGATGCGTAAGAGGAAAAAATTTAGACAAATAGATCACAATTTTGTTCATTTTCGTTGAATTACGAAAACCCCAATTATAATTCAGGAAAATTGAAGTTCTTTGCAACTTTTACACAATATGATAAACGTATTCGGGGAACTAAAAACACTCCAAATATGGAGGATTTGTTGGGAAAAGCTACGTAAAGGGGAGTGTCTGCAAAAAAAATTTCTAACGGAAAATTTTTTCAAAGCATTTAGTGGGAGCCTATCATATGTACCAATGTCCACGAAATAGTCAACATTTTTCTCTTGAACAACCTTTCGTCTTTAACTTTCCCTTCCAAAATGATTAATTTAAACATGATTGAATACTCTGACTGAATGTTGACGATAATCATTTCGAGTTAGTCATATTCTTTGACCAAAATGACCTCTATATCTGATGATAAAATTTTAATTTCAATCACATTTGTCATGACCAATACCCCTACAGCTCTGATCAACTTCCTGGCACTCATTGCTGTTGCTCCCTAAATTTCCATCGTGCATTCAACCATTATGTATTACTCATTTGAGAAATTTATCCATGATTAATGTTTAGTTATTAATTCCATGACTCATAATCATGACAAAATTCAATAAATTATACATAATATAAGTTAATGATCGAAATAATATAGAAGGGTTATTTGAAAATCAAAAATTCTACTGTAGCCTCTAATTTGAATCGTGCATTTTCACACAATATTTAGGATGTTGAAATAAATTGAAAATTATAGAAATCGCATCGTAGCAAGCTGCTATAGTCTCTGGATCCACCCTTGCCCATGTTGGTACATAGAATATATGTTTTCCAGTTTGTTGTTTCAAAAAAGGAGTCAGCGAATACAAATATTTTTAATCAAATTCTCCCACTATTTTGGGAATCTGTGCCTTGGACCATTCATCGAGAAATCCCATTTCCCCCTCAAATTAGTCTCTACAAAATACCATTTTTCAACTACCAGCCACTTCTCGTGATGGATTCTTGAATAATTCAGTCAAGAACAGGCTAGTCAGCAGTACAGTTTCAAATTTGAATCGCAAACTTGTCCATTAGACCTAAAACTGTTGTAGGTATGGTATTTTTCAGAGTAACTCCAAACTGACATCTATCTAGCTACCGATAATATGCTTATTAAATGAATGAAACTATTTTTTGTTTCAAATTTTTTACTTGAGCATTTATTTTTTGATTATTAAATTAAAAACTTAATACATCTACACGACTAACGATATATTATTCATCACCTGTCTATAAAATGACAATATCATCGTAAAGTTTAATATCACAAAATTACGAAGTAGATACGAACAAAAATAAAAAGAATAATTAATCGAGAAGAAACGAATGATGTCGACAAACCGACATTAATATTAAGTCAATATAAAAAGGAACGAGGGGAAAATATTCAGATTCGGGTTCGGACACAATTATATTAAACAAGTGGATAGCTCGCATCTGAAGCGATACCGCAATTGTTACTCATATTTCTGGCCATCTTGATATAACCTGCTTCACCCCAAGTTAGACCCCACGAATTTTTCACCAGCCAATAATCTTTTCCATTTTCTGTGCCATACCCTACAACTAAAACTCCGTGATCGAGTTGAACAGTACTGCATCTCTTTTCGTGATACACACCTGGAAGTAGAAAGATGATTTTTTATTTGGTATTTTATTACAAATTTAAGAGTTATTTTATACAATTATTCTCAGTTCCACTCATTCTCTTTTTATACCAAAACGGTATGCATATTTTTTATGAAATAAAAACACTAGCCGAATGTGAAAGATGCAGTTGTACTGCTTGTAAAATTTTATTACAAGAGAATTGAATGTGTATTAGGTCAAGTAGTGTAATATCTTCAGGCCAAGCTGGAAATAGATAACGTTTGCTCAGCTCTTGAGGAAATATAAATATTCGACACAATTTGAAGCATCTATGAAATGAATTAATTATGAAACTAAACATTTCGCCAGCCTTAATCCTGACCAAATTTTTTGGGCTCAGATGATGTTTTTGTTTACCTGGCAATGCTAAATCAGCCGAATAATCGACCTCCTCTTTTAATTTCAGTAAGCTATTTGAAATTATTCAAATGAATATTATAGAAAAACAGAAAGTAAGATGTTGATTGGAAAATATAATTATTTTGTTACTTTTGTTCAAGCAACCTAATTCGTTAGATCATAGCGGTTTTTTTTTGTTCATATAATTTTTTTTTTCCATCAAATAAAACATTTTTCTTTCTATGAGTTACTCAGAAATAAAAATGAGACCAAAAAGTTTTATCGTTCAAGTCCTGAAAAAATAACAATGTTTTCATGCAAAATAGATAAATAGGTACCACAAACGTTTAAACACTTCTTTCTCTTATCACATTTCTTTTCGGTGGGCTTTTCTTGAATGCATCATTCAATTACATTCTTGGGTCGTATTAGATTTTCGTTTCTAGGTAATATTTTCCAAGTAATGTGGAATTAAAATATCATTGGACAATGAAACGTTTATATTTTTCGTGTAAAGAAAATTAAATTCCTACCACTACTGTAGAATTGGAAGGATTCGTGACTAGCGTCTATCGCAACAGAAACTGGTCCAACGGTAGCAACAGCGATCTTCAATTTTTCTTCATCAGCTTCTGGTATGTCGATAAAACCTGTGTCTGTGGCTCCAGATGCGGCTGGGTTGTAACGGCATTTATCATCCTAGAAGGATTGTAGTTTTATCAGTCACGTAAATCAATTTCAGGAGCAAACTTGTGAGTGGTGAAGAGAGGAGGTGACCGACATGATTGTGCTAAGTTGAGAACGAAAAGCTTATCTATTCAATTTTTATAATGGATTGACTGTGATATGATTGTTCATATGAGTGAGAAATAAAGAGCTTTTCTAATTCTTATACTGGAGGACAGCGTTAGAGTAGTGGTAGAAAATAGATTTAATTGTTTCTCCGTCGGATTTTTGTTAGTGAGAATCGTGCGATTTTTTCGTCTCAAAATTTGGTACTTATAGCATGAATTGAAGGGATTATTTACTGGAAAACTTTACTCAATAATGGCATAATCCCTAAAATAGGTACTCATTGTGGGATAAATTCACTTAATATGAAATTTAGAAGTTCAAACTCGATTTCCTTCAGAAGAGCAACTGATGGCTTAGTCAACAAAAATTGACAATATTAGATCCTAAGATGAGAATATTTCTTAGTGCTCTTGCAAAATGGGACGTCTGATGTTTGATGGCTTATTAAGATTTTTTTTTAGGTTATTTTTACGGGCCCATAAGAATTACCTTGGCTTCGTAAGGATACGATATTTCAGTATCGATTCCATCGTTAGCCTTAATGTAACTAAAAGCATTATCCATCAGTCCTCCCGCGCAGCCGTTGTTACCAAATTTTTTGGAGCAATCGACTAAATTCTGTTCGCTGAGAGATACCAATTTTCCAGTTTTGCGGAAATGTTGACCTTCCAAGGATCCAGTCTGTGAGGGAAGGAAAAAAAAAAAACAGCAATATTAAAAACTGTTTCGTAAACTCACCACCTGGGCTGAAGGGTCAGTTGTTAAGAATAGAACTTACAGTACTGAACGCCCAGCAAGATCCACACTGTCCTTGATTTTTGACTGGGGTTACAGCTCCAGACTGTCTCCAGTCGACCACATCCGGTACTGTCACATTGTGAGGCACCATAAAGAAACTGCCTTTGTTTTCGCCACTTACACGAGATAGATTCAGATCTCTTCGGTACCCGTTCATCATTCGAATGAATTCGTGGTGGAGCTGAAAATATGAATTTGAATTCGTTGAGTAATTCAGTTTTTTTTTTGTTTTTTGAAGATGAATTCTTTTGTACTGGGCGTTCCTGTTTCAAACATAATGGCCTTAAATTTGTCCCACCATAACATAATGTCCCATTTTTTCGTATTTGATGACGTCATCATACCCAATTATTACATAGTAAACACTGATGATGACGTCATTATATCCAGATAGAACATAAGAACCGCAGATGGTGACGTCATCATACCTAGATACAACATCTTGTCCTTCCTTGATGACGTCACAGATGATGACGTCACACAGTTAAAAAGCGGTTGATGACGTCATCATACACTCTTTGAAGATGAATTGAAGAAGAATGATGACGTCATTATATCCAGATAAAACATAGGAACCGCAGATGGTGACGTCATCATACCTAGATACAACATTTTGTCCTTCCTTGATGACGTCATCAAAAGATGACGTCATCAACCGCTTTTTAACTGTGTGACGTCATCATCTGTGACGTCATCAAGGAAGGGCAAAATGTTGTATCTAGGTATGATGACGTCACCATCTGCGGTTCCTATGTTAAAAAGTGGTTGATGACGTCATCATACACTCTTTGAAGGTGAATTGAAGAAGAATTTTTTCTACAATTTTTGTCCTTCCTTGATGACGTCATCATATATATTTATTACATAGTAAATACAGATGATGACGTCATTATATCCAGATAGAACATAGTAACCTCAGATGGTGACGTCATCATACCTATATATAACATTTTGTCATTCTTTGATGACGTCACAGATGATGACGTCATAGAGTTAAAACAGTTATTGAAGATGAATTGTTTTGTTTTTATAAGAAACATTTTTGGATACTTTTTATAATCTCATGTTGTAAAAGAGAATTCATCTTTCGCCTTCACGAAACTTCAGTGAAGGCTGCAGCTATTTTTTTTACTTCATATGCAAGGGGGGTGGGAAATGGTAAACAATAAAAAAAAATCGAAAATTCTATCATTCTCTCTTAACGTTTTCCCCTTTTCAATTTAGAACCTTAATATCGACAATTCAAATATTTTCATCAAAAGTTGAACTTCGGTAAACGTAAAAAAATTCGAATTCGGCTTTCAACTTTGGTTCATCAGATGAATCAATCATATTTTCGGAAAAATGATCTACCGCTTTTCCACTTGATATTCTGAGAAATTGCGAATGATGAAACTGTGATCGGACTTAGCGTGATGTGTATGTGGGGGTACTAATCATTTTTTCCTCACTAAGAAAATAAAAGCGGTTTTCTATCGAATATCTGCTAAAAAAAAACACTTAATAAGACAATAAGATGAATAAAAAGGGGATCTGAGCTTAAGTAGGGCTGATTCGATTTTCTCTGAGAGTGGGTTAATTTCAGCTCCGGTGTGGCATAGCCCTCCTCATTTCCCCCAACGTCCGCCTATGGATAGAATCACATTGTATCTATTCCATTTTTCACCTTTAAAACATAGTTTTGTCGTTTATATTCTGGCAATACTGCTGCAATAAGCTAAGGAATTTTTTTCGAGGTTTCTATGCCAATACGAATTCAACGAAGCAGCCAGAGGCACACACCTGCGTAATTAGTGAACATATTTTTCAATGTCATTGAATCTCCACCTCCCTTCTTGTTCCTTTTAGTTCGCGTAAGTGCAAATTTTATCTGACTACATGAAACCATGAACGCGATAGCTCTGTTGATTATTTGAAAAAAATTGTCAGAAAGTACTCACCAGATCTCCAAAATGATTCATTTCCATTTTGAATGAAACCAATCCCTGCTCATATAATTTGTTGTGCTCATAGATTTTATGCTTATTATCCATGTATATTTTCATTCGGAAACCATCTTCCACGTTATTATCATATTTTTTCGAATAGTGCAACTGTAAATTGAAAAAAATTTACTCGTGTTGGTGAAAACAGGTTTTCGTAGGTATTTTTCGAAACGCAATAAACTCTTGCTGCAACTTGAATTTTGCTTAGGAAAATGACAAAAGGAGACTACTTATGAGTAGTAGTAAAGTAAAAAAATGAACGGATGATATTCTATCATATAGAAAATATGATTGATTTAAAAAAAAGTTAGATTTGTTGTATGAGATCTGGAGTTTATTTGTATGTTTTGCTAGTTTACTACTATAAAAAATGCCAGTTCAACTGTTATTTAGTTCCACGTCAATAGAAATTTCTACAGCAGTTATGAGAGAATTTATACTTCTTTTTTAAATAATCAATATCTCTAGCGATAACACGAGAAAATATAATGTTGCTGAGTTCTGTATCGAATGATTTCGAAATCAACACTAAGCATTAGCATTTAATTGTTTCTTCTCTATGCTCATTATTTATCGCACGTTTTTTATGCAGTGAAAATTGTGAATAGGTACACTCATAAATACACATATGCAATTAGAGATGACGAAGTTTGAAAAATTATTCCTTCTGATAAGAGTTTGAATTCCTTAACGAATGGAATATCTTGAATACGTGACAATGAACGTTTTGACCAAAATACCTTTTTAAAAATAATTATGTCTGTCATAATTTCGGTTCTGTTGACCTAACATATTCTTCATTTCCTATCAAATTAGAATCATACAAAAAATATTATTTCAAACTGAAATAAAATCCATATTTCAGACTCCCTTCGATTGAAATCCGTCAAAAGCAATTTTAAAAATGCTCCGGAAATGAGACAATATGCGATGGTCTACTGAACCAAAGTACCTAGTTAAATAAATGCAAGTTCAGAAAAATTATGCGCGAGAGAAAATTCCTATCATATTACAGTTTATTAAACGCAATTGTGAGGTTATCGTTCGAGTGAACTTTGAATCTGATGACATGATAATATGTAACTACGATTCCAATAGTAATGAGAGCGTAAGATCAATCACAAAATCATTTTGGACGCGTGATACTGACGTAGAAACTGAATGATTGTGGGGTGATATAAATGAGTCTTTTATAAGATACAAAATAGAGAGTGTATTCATCAGCCGCAGATGACTCATTTTATGAAAACGTACACCTTATAGCATACATTATACAACATTTCTAAAGGTCAGATAAACCAAAATAAGTCACGGGGCACGAAACAAACAAATTTCGTTCTAAATTTAATAACAGTCATGATGACTAATTCTATTCGAACGTATTTTTCTCAGTTGAACAAAAAATTATCGAATCAACTTGACGTATTTCCTCAGCCAAAATTGGAATTTTTTTTTTCAACAATAAAAATTACCCATTTTCTCGCTTCTTAGAACAAATAAAAATTACGAAACATAAAAACAGTTCTAGTTCATGGGATGAATTTTGTCATTTTGCTTCTTTCTCAATTAAAACTGTCAAGTTTCATATAGTTCGTCACAAAAGTATCAAAACCATAAATTCTATTGAAAAAATGATCTCATAAATTGAATTGATCATTTCAATGTTATAATTTTTCATCTCATAATTCGAATTATGCCATTTTAAATATATGGAAACTAGAATAATTGAAAATTTCTCAGAAGTAAGATCTAAGTTAATTTAATTTGAGTTCCTCGAAGAATAAAACTGTGCGAGACGGTAATAATTTAATGAAACTAAGGTCGGGTATTTACAGACTTCGGTTACTCATTTAGCGAACCGGTCTAATAGAAACTTTGGAGGAATTTTCTGTTAGGATGGTCCATTAAATCTGTAATGAAAGTTTGAATTACTCCTAAACAGAAAAAATTACAGCTCGAATTTAGGAGTGCACCTATTATTTTTAAAATTTCCCTAATTCGCTTTATTCTTGGATTCGAGTTTCTGGACGTATTCTAATAATTTATGTATTTCTTACGAACATCTTGAAAAGGCAAAAAAAATTATTATCTACTAATGTTGGATTGCTACACAAATAGGATTCAATGTTTAATTTCTTTATACATGTTCTTTCTACTCGTTGATTTAATCTGTTATTTTTCATGATTTAAATTTTATTGTAATAATTGATGTATAACTGAAAACTCTTGACAAATTCAGTTTACTAAGCGAGTAGCTTACATTTTGTAAATAACTATTATTAGTTACATATCCTGGAACATCATTAATTTTGTTGAAATTTTTTTCCTACATAAGTTTAAGAGGTCCGAGTGAGAACGTTGAATTTACAATTTATCTTGTATTTAAATCAGTGTTGTTTCTTGACGCGTCAAATAACTTTTTTGACACTTCATCTCAAAAAACGTCAAATAACGTAAAATTACAGTCAAAAAATTTTACTGTCAAATTATGTCAAAAAAGGTCAGATAATAATTTTATTGTGAAAACTGAATTTATTGTTATCATCATGAGTTTTGTAATACATCGAGTTTGTTTGGTTTGGTTTTGGATGATTCATTTTCATTTTAAACTTTGAATTATTTTAGTCAGAAGGCCCAACAACCAAACTCCAAATAAAAAATAAAAAATTGATTTCGACGCTAAGCTCACATGGAGAATATCTTGATTTTATTGATCAAATTAATGACTAAAAAGTACTTTAATTATTGTTTACATTTCCTTCCCTTCAATGTTAGTCAGTAAAAAGAAAAACAAACAAGACATCAAATTCTATTATGAATCAACTTCTAAATCCAAATCTTAAAGTCTTGCAGGCACATTTATTTAAATTTCAAATTTCCAATTTCATTTTTATTATTTTCAAAGCCAACTGCAGTCAGAAGAAAATAAGAAAATGTAGAATTGAGAGAATATTATTCAAAGACCACATAATAATCTTGCTTATGTTAGAATTTACAAAATAAACCAAAAAAGTTTTTCTTTGCCCTGAGATAGATAAAGCATATAAAATCTGCAATTTTCAATAAATAATCGAGCAATAATTAAGGAATTCCTAAGTTTTTCCTGTTGTCTTTTTTGATAATTTTTTGACGTGAAATAATGTCAAAAAACTGTCAAATAATTAATTTTTTGACGTGTGTTATTTTACGTAATTTTACCAGTAAAATTACACTGATTTTAATACATATTATAAAATGAATGCGTCATATTAGAGAATGATTTGAACCGTGAATGTAAGAAGTAAATAAGAGACAACTTTGTAATCTACATTTATGAGACTACATAGTTCCCATTTCGTGAATTTTCATCTTAGAATACCAACATTTGCCAAATAAAAGAGCCCATTCCCGTGAAACTGAATAAGAAATTATTGTTCCCATGGATCAACAGATTTGATTGCATTAAATTCTCTCAAAACGAATACCAACTTGATTTATATTTATTTTATTTTCCCTTAAGTTATTAATTCAGCACCGTGGTTACCTTTTTTTGTAGGCATTTAGACGAATGGTAGATAAAAATGTAAGTTTAATTATCAGGACTTGCTATTCACTTCTTTCGGATTTGCAGGCAAGTATTTACTTGCCCTTTTATTCTGAGAGTGCGAGTGCTTGAGGTGTGTCTGTAATGGCTATCGAATACCTGCGTATAACTTATTTTCCCAAGTGTGGACATTTTATATAGGGATGAGTCACAGGGGTGAGGGCGTAAAGGAGATCGGCGAGTGAAAAAGGCTACTACACTGATGGAAAATTGTGAAAATTGATGATGCACGGATAAAATTTATCTAAATTTTCGCAGGAAATGAGAAATGAATGAAATTGATGACTCGTCATCATGCGGATGTTACCATCTCTCTGTTTGTAGCGATGATGAGATACTAAGGGCGATATCATTTGATGTAGACAACGTTTATGAAAGTAGATATCGAGAAAAATGAGCGAATGAAATAAATAAAAATAATACACAGCAGATCATAACTACGATTAGAAAAGGCGGAAATATTTTTTATTCGTTTTACCTTGAAAATAGACCATTCTTCTCTGACGAGATCGATAAACGAAACTGCTTGAGTGGCAGCTACGAGTGCCAATAGAATTAGGATCTTCATGGTTTGTATGAATTCTGTGCAAAAAATTTCGTTGTGTGATTAGTTTAGCAGAAATGTGTTTTTCGAAAAAATTTTCAAGGTAGAAAATAAAACACTTTTAGTTGATAGTCACTCGACAAATGACACTTTTCTTGAATTTATTATTATTAATCAACTTGGGATACAAGCATGTAATAATAATCATAATAGGCTGTGTTGAATATAACAAATATTGCAAATTAGACTTACCTTTGACTAACAAAAAAAGTAACTCTCTGTAGTTGAGAAGAACGTTCGCTTCGAGCTGAAGGCTAACCGTGCAATGCGAATTACGAAATGAATTTACTCACAATTACTTTATTACGTGCAGTCAGACTGAAGATCGCATACTGAAGTAAAACTTGAATGTTTGAAAAATTAATATTTTTTACACAACGCAGTCGATTAAACAGAAACGTAGTAAATTGCGACGCGACGAATTACTATTACTAATATACAAAGGTGATTTGTTTATCGGTTATATTTATTTTGAATTGATGAACAAAAGTTTTTTGTTGATGCCAATCAGTGCTGCCATTTAACAATTGAAATTTATTTTTCCTTATTTTTCTATTCTCACACCAGAAATCAGCTGACTGACGTTTATTTTCAATTTTCCTTATCTTTCGGCTGAAAGGAGGAAAGGACAAAGGTGCAGCTAACGTGAATGCTACATACACATAATTATATTATCTCACAAAATAGAAATGAAAAATTGACAAGCCCCATTAAAATTATTCGAAATAAAGAAACCGCCAATTAGTTCATGGAAGTTTGAGTTCAGTGTTCGAAAAAATTCCTCCAACATTGGTACAATACAATAATATCATACATTTTTTTCAACATTCTTCAATCCTTATTATAAAAGTAAACAAATAATGTTGAAATAAAATAATCTAAAAACCCATAGAAGGAGAATAAAACATTTTTTTTCGTAATGACACTACTTAATTATTTTTATAAAAAAATTTTAAAAATTGAACAAAATTAGAACAACAGTAAACAAACAAAATGGGTATATTGTACTTGTACAAGGGAAAGTAAACTTATAAATAATAATATTCATGCAGTCTACGTATAGTCAGTTCCAGTTCAGTATTCCATGACGTTCACAAAGCTTCAACGAATGAGGAGAAAAGAAAAGTATTTTTGATTTCAACCAACTGCCTTCTGACGTCATGAAAATCTTAACTGGAACAAACTAAAGAGATCGCATATACTACGGTACTTTTTACAAATTATTTCATTCATGTGCTGAATAAACATATAATAGTTGAATAGATAGAATATATAAGACTTGAATATGAGTTGGATAAGATGTTGGATGTGAATACTGAATAATAAGGAATTATAATGAAAATTTTTGAATTTATTACTAATTCAAAAATGAGAATAATCCAGTAATTTTTCTTTCATGAATATCTAAAAAATTAGATATTTTGATGTTGTGAGTAGTGACGTACTCAGAGGCAAGGGGTAGGGGGGAAATATCCCTTGCACGTGTGAAAAAGAACTTTTTTTTTTCTTTTGAGCGAACAGGAAGTTTACTCTCGGTAATCTAAATAAGCAGCTTGTATACTTTTCTTTTTCGAAGAGTCTTGACTTCCGAATACAATTTGAATGTCTGAACTCCAAAAAGAGGTTTAAAACGAAAATCGAACTTCTGGAAAATGGAAAAAAGAAGTGATTCGACATGATTTAAAGTACTCGTAGCGAAATTTTTAGATGTAAACATATCAGTAGAATCTCAGACTGGTTTTTTATTCGAGTAGATTAGCCTTTCATTGAGAGAAAAAAATACTCGAAAGCAAATCATTCGTTCTAAAATATGTTTTTCTCAATTTTTAATCTTTTTTTCGTGGTTTTTCAAAACTTGATCGTGGGCTATTCTACTTTTAAAGGAAAATTCGACGTATTTCTCTCTCCACTTGTAGGTTTATCACGAAGTCCGAAAATATCAACAGCTCTAAAAACGCGGTCTTCGTAGTTCACTCTACTTGAATCGCTTATTTGTTAACCCGTAGAGGGTATAACATGTGTAAAAAAATTACACTTGAGAAAATTCTCATTAGTACGAGTATGTAATTTTTTACAAATATTCTCTTTCCCGATGGGCAAAAAATGAGAAAATGATCCGGAAAATGAGAATTTTATCCGTTGTCAGTCCGTTTTTATTTTCGACCATCGGATCTGAAAATTTGCAGATATTTTTGTCATCTTGATTATTTTTCCAAATCCGTTTGTAAAACGGATTTCCTGATTATAATCAATGATAATTTTTGGGCAATTTTTCTAAATCCGTTTGTAAAACTGTTTCACGGATTATAACCCGGGCCAACAAATATCATAAAACAGCCTTCACGGAAAATAATCCGGACTCATTTCCGGCAAGACTGATTACAATCCGTTCGAAATCCGTTTTAGAAGCCGGAAAACAGGAAAATTCCGGGTTATAATCCAGAAACTGATTATAACCCGGAATAAAACGGATACGTTTTCAAAATATTTTGCCCATGGGGTTATGATGAAATGATTTGTTGGGGGAAAAAAAAAACTTATAACAAAACCCCCGAGAATTTTGGTGCGTAAATTTTTACACATGTTACCTTGAATGGAATAATTTAATTTTTGTCGCCTCAAGAACTAATGGAACTTTTTACTTTTTAAAAAGTTAATCAGCGAACGTGATAATTTAGTCTTTCCTTCTGCTGCTTTTTCACATTTGCCCAATTCCATTGTAGGATCTGTGTGACAACTATACCCGTTAACCAAATGCCGCCCTCGTATTAATTTATCTGCTGTTGGTATTCATTTTCATCTCGGTTCTACTCATTTCTACGCAGCAATTAGATACTCGTAATATTGGCTTCGGAGTATAGTTTACAAATTAATCTTAGAGAAACGAAACAATTTGTTGTCTTTGGAAGGGCACTCTGTCGATATCGACGTATTCTTACTATTCATGTATAGTTATCAGCGAACTAATCTATCTTCGAGTTGACGTAAAAGTAGGACTAGGAACATAATTGAAAATAATTTAGAGGAAAATATTGCGTAGAATACTGACGTAAGAATTTGTATAAGTTGGAAACTATTCTTATACTCAGCGAATAATTTTTATTCTTTTTTTTTTCTCACGGTCTGACAGAATACGGTACTATGGGAAAATATGAATTTCATTCGGTGAATTGAGCAAAATTGATAAGGATTAAACAGAAATTTGCTATGTGGCTTCATTGTTGAACTTATCGAAGACCAGAGCAGAGTGGAAATGTGGACTAACTTTCCACTCAAGGGCAGACTCTCAGCACTGTTTTAGAGGTTAAATCAGATTTTTTGTACTCGTAGGTACTTACTTTCCAATCTATTTTAGTTAAAAATATTTCCATTACTTTGAAAAAATATTCAGTTTTCATGTCTTTGTGGTCGTTTTCGAACGTTTTCGAAAGAAAATTACCAAATATCCTGCTCTTCTCTGTTGTAATTGTAAATTAGAAAGGAACGGAGCTAAATGCGTGCAACTAACAGCGCACCTTTTTCATCCTAAACTGGTCAGTTTTGGCCGTAGGAGGGGACACTAAAACAAGAAAATAAAATAATTAATTAATTAATAAAATTTCCCCCCTCAACTGATAGGAAAGCTGATTGGCTAAATACATATTATTATGAGTTGCGGGTCACAGAACTCCTCTTCAATGTGGGATAGACTAATCGTTGAATATTTTTTTGAATTTCCTTTATTTCCGCCCGCATGCAGCCAGCCTAGCTTCTGTCCACTTTTTATTTTATTTGTGTATTTTCGTTTTGTGTAGATATATAGGCCTATGATTTTTTTATAAGTAGATACTTTTCCAATTTTTTTTTTTTTCAGCATCAGACAACTGTATCTAATTATTGGTAAACCGTCCATTAAACTTATGTTAACACTTACACATTAGTCTTTTCATAAAAGCTTTTGAAATTGATGAATGCATCTAGCCATCTACTCTCAGCAGCGGGGTCGTCATGCTTTTCCTCGACTTTTCTTTCTTTTTTTTTGGTGGTTATGTGATATTATACGAGATGGAGAAAATTATTCGCATAACACAGTGTTTGGTGTCTCTGTTTATCCACGCAAAGGGGAGCTTATTGTTTAGCCAAATGTGAAACGAGTTAAGAGGGAGGAATAAGCGTACTGGGCAAAAGGATACATGAAGTGCGAGCGAGAGAGAGGGCGAGTGTGTTCGGGGTGAGAAAAAGAGACGAGAAGAGCGAGATGGTGAGTGGAGGAGCAGGGCTGTTGGATGAGGAGAATAGCTCTTTTCGTATAGTATAAAACGGTAGCAAGTCATTGTCGTCGGTATTAACACTTATTACAGCAATAAATCTGGGTTATGAATAGATCCGGCTGAAAGCTGAACAAACAGCCAGTGGTTATCGCAGAAGGGATGAAGAGGTACCCGTGTAGTGGTTCTTAAATGTTCATAATTAATTTGATATTGCGTCATTTTTCAAAAAAGTTGAACGTTTTTTCGACGATAAAAATGGCGAGTGGGGGAAAAAAAGGAGCGAAAAAATGAAGAAGAAAAAAAAAAGAAAAATTTTACATAAAACAAATACGTGATGAAAAATATTTCAACGTCCTTGTCAGAATTTGCATTACCAAATTAGATTAACGAAAATGGGTTTTCGCGATCGAATAAATTTTTTTTTCCTTCGCCATTCTTTGTGAATAGTACACCATTCTTTTTCCACCGCCTGAACATTGATCGACAACATTCAGATGTTTTATTTATTTTTATTTTTTTGTGAGATGGGTGAAAACATTTATCGTGCATGAAGATGATTCATATAAGTCAAGAGAATTATTTCAAAGGGAAGCGAGCGTAGTTTTGATCAGTTGAAAACTTTGAGTTGATGTGTATTTTTATACTGTAGCATTGCCTGGTTGTCAGTCGGGTGAAAAATTTTCGACCAACATTCAATGGTTTTTAAGTAGCAAACAACTGAATCAGTTGTTATTTTACAGAAGCGTGTGGATACTTGTGTGATTGACTTTTTTTTTGTTTTGCTTGTTAAAAGGCTTGCCTCGCACTGGTGGTGGAACCTATGCGGCTGCTAGTCATTTTTGGCGCTCATAGGACAAAAGTGATAGATTACGATACACTCTCTAGCAAAAAATCAAATTATGAATATTGTAACAAATACAAACTAGACTAGGCACGGAATACTTCTTACAACCAAAAAATTCTAATATTATTATTTATTATTATTTTTTGAATTGAGTATCACCGATCATAATGCATTCCGTCACCTATAATGTTGTCTCATAATTTGTCATTCTTATAGTTGATTACTCAACCTGCGAAGATTGTGTTTTCATTGTTATTGTTTTCGAACAAATGAAAAATTTTTTTTCAGGTGTCAAACCTTAAGACCAAGAATATTTTTACTACACCATGTTTCGTATAGTTTTTCGTTATCCTTGACATTCTTCTCTTAACATACATGTAGGTTCAGAACTTTCCTTGTTATGAATATTTTCTACGAAGTTCAGATATTCATCATAAACATAAAGAGGGTCTACGTAGAAATATGTTTTTTCAAACTTATCAATGTGGACGAATCAGCTTGTTGAAAATGTTTAGGTTATTGTGACTCAATTTGTTGTGGGCTATTTCGGTGCGAATTATACACTTTGAATATGTTTAACTGTAATTACCTCAAATAGTTTTAACAATTCAATATTTATGAAAAACGGAAACAGTTTGTTTTATAAATTGGAGAAAACGTTGTGGTAGGATGAATTGGTCTTACCAATTGAAAATTTTACTACCTCAAAAAGAAACGGTTGCCTCTGCTTCGTGCAGTTTTTTTTGCATCTGACTGATAGAATATTCACATTTACAACCCCTTAGCCTGGAGAGGAGGGATGTGCGGTAGAGTTTACTTTGGGTGAGATGCGCCTCCCTCGCAAAGAGAGAAATAGATAGACGCACTTGAAAATTGAGCGTGCTCTCTTCCCTGAAGCCTCCCAGAGCCTCCTATTACAAAGTACCCTGGCTACGATGCAGCACATTTAGCGTAAAAATTAATAACGAGTTTGGAATTCAAATTGCGAACAAAATCCCAATCGCCATTTTTGTTCAATTCTTCGGGGACAAGACATCTGTGAATACTATTTGCACGTACCTCCATTAAGTTAGTGATAATCGGTTTTATTCTTTTGCGTACGTATGTACGCCCCCAATATTTTTTTAGTCCCAGTGTTTCGATCAAATTTTGTATCTATAAAAAACATAATAAATTGTATTCAAGATGCATATTTTCACGGAGTTATGAAGCAGTTGCGGTTTACTTTATTTTTTTCCTTTCAATAGAATAATTTTAACGTCACGCCTTACCGTCCTCCTTTTTCTACTATCTTTTTTTTTTACATTATCCTAAAATATTGTCTCGCTATAAACGATTTGTTTGTAGTAACCATTTTTGTTATACCCCTTATGCCAAAAAAGTATTAACGTATTAGATACTTGAGAAAAAGCTAACAAAATACGAAAGAATGCACTTATCCTGGAATATTGTGGATTTTCACCCTCTTTGTCTCCTAATCGAATGAAAGCTGCTCTTTCTGCGCGCATTATATTTTCGACTTCAAAACTCAATAACGACGGGTACATGAAAGTACGTACATCGCAGTTATACTGTGGCTGGAAGAGGGCTGGAGTTCTGGAGAAAAACGTATTTGCGAGCGGTATTACATCTACCATTTATTGCACCTCGCATCATTCTTGTCTACCATATAACTATCTTCGATTATATGGTGTTTTTATGTAGCCATAGCGGATAGTGTCTCCTTAAAAGTATTTATTTTACTGTTTGCTGCAGTTTCACCATCATGAAGGATTTCGATGTCGTTATTATGTTTCGTTATACCTAGTGTCTTCGAATACTGTCATTCCAATAAAATTGCGTAATCTGTAGTAAAATACTTCTGAATACAATAACTTATTCAATTTGTGACTAAATGTTGATCAATATTTTTCAAATATAGTACAGTTTGTTTTAATTGATTAGATAACTGCCCGTTTGAAAACGCATACTATTACCCTTCTGCAATGTACTTTGGAATATTCGTAACGACGTAGACCTAATTTTTAATTTTATTTTCTTAGCGACTTTTCCCTGGTTGAGAAATTTAATCTGTTCGTATTATTTATTTGTAATATGTATATAATGTGTTTACTCGAGTATTTGGAGGAAAATGTTGAAATCATATTGTGCAATTCAACCATCTGAAATTTTATTCATAATTTTGTGGTTCTTGATAACATTTATAAAATATCGAAAAATCCAACCTATATTTACATCGTGAAATGATATTTTTCTCCTGTTCAAATTTACTGATGAAGAAAATGAATAGATTTTTTATTATATTCATAAGCCATTCGCAAAATCACTGCTAAATTTGTTGCCTTGCTGGCTGAATATTAAATTTTAGTTTCTATATTTTCTAAGGTTCACGGACTTTCTGTCGAAAATTTCGTTTAATTGAGTGCTGTTGCGTAATACTTGATATTTGGAGGAATTTGTGATTGAGCGAAGTATTTCCGACATGTAGATCCGAGAGACTTCACACATGGGTGGAAATATTCAGTCAAAATGATATTTTTACCTATACTCTTCTACTTACGAGTATATTAAAAAAAAAAAAAAAAAAAAAAACTAGGGTTCAAAATTCTGCTATAGTAATAAGAGTAAATACATTTTTTTACCCCTCCTTTTTCATAACCTTTCCCCATAGGCTACTAAATGATGTAAATAGCATTTTTCTCTATTTTCTACCTTCATTTTTCAAGAATTTCGCTTTACAATATCAGACTGCTAATTATCTTGAGCGAGTGGTGCCTATGTTTTCAAAGTGATAATTTTTTCACTCACTTTCTTTCACTATTTTTTTTTACTTATATACCTACTACTGTAATTTTGGAACAACACTCCTCATTTGCAGATTCAGAGGCATTCGTGTTGAGGTTTTCTAGGGAAAAAAAAAAAACTATTCAACTAGCTTTGTTTTTGTATTGACTATTGAGAGCCATCAGTAATTCAGTATGAACAATATTGTGATTTTAGTGAGTGTATGAAGTTTGGTAAGAAAATTTAGTGAGTGAAAATGGTCGTATAAATCTCGATAAATACTGGATAGGTTATTCTCACAATATTCTGTAGGTAAGACTCCATGATTTGAGTTTCGTTTGTGTCTAGTTTGCACCCAATCTTGGATCTATGTTTTTTTCTCATTAAAAACAGATATTTTTATTTTTTATTTTCCAAATCGAACGAAAACCTTCCTTATAGTTCCCACTAAATCCTGTCATTTCCGTCCAAACTCTCGGATATGACAACCGAAATAAATTTCCATTTCAAATTTATTTTCGGCCATCCCTCGCGTGTTTCGTTGGCTATACGTATATTATGCAGGTAAATCCATCGTATTTCAACAGCCACAACCTGCACACGTCTATTTCGTTAAGCTTGGAATCAATACAATTTCCTATAACGAATTTTTGTCTTCTTCTTTTTTCTTGAAAAGGAAAACATATTTATCTCTTTTTCACCCTCCTCGAGCTCTCGCACCCTGTCTCTCCTCATTTTTGAGTGATGTCGTCAAAAACATACGCGAAAATTTATATCCACCTCCTTTACAGCCCCCTACGCCAGTCCTGGCGTATCTCTTTTTGAAAACATTTTTTCTCTCTTCTTTCCTTTGATAGAAAACGTATTTACAGAATTACTTTGTTGGGTTTTTCAAGTTGAAAAAACGTTTTGGGATTTTATCGTGACACGAAGAATCACGTTTTTCTTTATGGACGACTGTATTTTGCCACTTTCTCCTAAGCATCCGCGAAATTGTTAAACTTTTCTTCGCTATCCCAGTTGATCCTCCGTTTGATTTATTCCACGTATTTTTTTTCTCACCCGCTTCTCCAGTTCTTCATCTCTTACTATTTTCCTTTTGCCTTTCGTTTTTTCTTTCTTTTTCTATTTCTTTATTTCTCGAGTCGTACTTTTTTCGCTTTTCTTTTCTAATAAAAAGCGCGAATAACTTGAAAATGTGGGATCAGGTGCAATACAAAGATCTAAATCCTCTGGTAAGTGAACGGGAGTTTTACAGACGGGACCCGGAGCCATCATCAACAGACAACTTATACGAGCTTTGCGAAAGCTTTAGCCCACTCTTGTGTAGCTTTAACCCCTTAATCCGTCGGATTTGTTTTTGAGGGTGATAACTAAAAGGCCCTGGTGAGCGGATTCGTAATAGAAGCGAAAGAGAGGAAAAAGAAAGTGCGAGCGCTGCTGGCGAGAAAAGAAAGGGCGAATAAAGGCAATTTATTCTGTAAACGTTATTGGCTATTTTATCTGTAGGTGGCGCTCTGTTTAGACTTAAATAAACAAGATTTTATCGTGTTAAAACTTGTATAACAGACAGATGCGTTTTTTCGCGAAAATAGCGTATTCATATTTTATTATTTTTTGTTTTTTTGTTGTTTTTTTTCTTGTGAGTTTTCTTTTTGTTTCTTTCTCTTTATTTTTTTTGCTCTTTTCCATGGTAAATGTTCCCCTACTGCCCGTTTTCCCTTCACAGCTGAAAGTATTTTTCGCTCCCTCTTCCGTGTTCTCCTCGTGCAAAAGGCCATCAGGATCGTATCTGCTGTTCTCTGATATGAAATAAGAAAAAAGAAGAGAGCCCTATAGTTGAGGAAGAGAGAGACAGATGCATGAAGTGCAAATGCTCCTCTTTTTTTGCTCTCTTTGTTTTTCTAATTTGTAGCATTTTGATAAGGACCAATTGGGAATTTATAGTCAGCTCCGTGACGAAGTGTGGCGAGATTTTCGGCTTTCATTTTCGTAGAGCGAGTAAATTGGGTTTTTATCGAAAATTTCCTCTTGATCCGGTGTTATACACGAGTTCAAGTTGGTTGAGTTATAATGTTGCAAAAATTTCCAGTATAGCCGGTTTTCAGCCATTTGCATAATTTTGATTGCTTTGTTCAGAAATTTGACGAGTGAAATTGAAAAATTATAATTAGGTTTAGGTGGAAAATGTGAGACAAACCAAGCGCCAAAACCGAAATAAAGTCTACTTATGAGCATTA
This sequence comes from Parthenolecanium corni, assembly GCA_038050395.1. Taxonomy (NCBI): domain Eukaryota; kingdom Metazoa; phylum Arthropoda; class Insecta; order Hemiptera; family Coccidae; genus Parthenolecanium; species Parthenolecanium corni. Next base: position 2,119,477 of record JBBCAQ010000002.1, read on the forward strand.
TTAAAAGCTTTCTAACTTATCATTCGACTTATTTTCCTTCTCCTTACCTCCTATTCCTGATTTTTTTCTTCGTGAAGAAATTATATAGAATCATTTTTTTCAACTAAGGTATATGAAGAGGCAGTTTTAACCCCCTTTGACCCTTTCGTTGTGATCAAGATAGGCAATTTTGTTTTTGAATTGGGCTCATTACGTAACAGTGAAAGATTTGAACCCACCACCGCTACGTTAATTTCAAGAGTATGACAGATGAAATTCAGTATCGAAGCTTTGTGCGCAGCTGAGCACAGTCAAATAATAATGTGATGAGTGTTGCTACAAATTGGAGATGTTTGTCCCAAAAATTTGACATAGCTTGCATGAACAATTCCCCACCAATGGGATGTACTCGTATGATCGAAGTTTGATATAATATCTTCTTGTAGAACAAAAATGAGTTGAAATGTTGCTAGTGCAGCTAGTGTTGCTAATCTTTAGAAAGGGGCAGATTCTTCTCTGCTAATTTTTTCTCCCCCTAAATGACTTAATCATTTAGAAACAACATTCTTCAAATGGTTTGAAAAATTTTTCTAATAAAACTTGCCTCCAGAGAAATTAGTGTAGGTAGCTTACAGGTGCATTCATTGTTTTCAAATCGTCCTAATTCGAGTACTCGGTACATTTAGTACCCTTGGTTTGCTGTTGTGAGTTGAACGGGCTAAAGAAAGAGCTCTTTGTACTGTTGTCACGGGTACATTGTTTTTGACGTCTTAGTCATAATATTCTCTTTAATAACTCATAAAATGGAGATAATGAGAAATGATTTCAGTTCATTACTGTGTCTCTGAATGGCGAGCAAAATGCTATATATTCGTGTAGTACATTCACTCCACCCAAGATTATCATTTAAACAAAGTAACCGTATTAATAGCAGGTCTGAACTGATTAAAGTGCAAAACGGAAATACCGCGCAATACATGCGCGGATAATTAAATTAAACAACGGCACGTGGTATGCAAGTAAGAGATAAAAATGTTCTATGTTTGTTTGATAGAAAATTACATGCATTTCTAATCACTTAACAAGCTTCAATACAAATAGGTATGATCCAAAGTAGGTCGTCTTTTCACTTAGCGATATGACTGATGAGAGGGAAAATAGACATATCATTTGAAAAAAATTACAGAAACATTTTTGACACTTCATTGGCTAAGTTATGCACAAAAAACAAAACAAACAAGTTTTGTACTTATTTAAATTACCGAACGAATTCTCATCCTTAACCCACATATTTTATAGGCCTACATAATTATTATACGAGTAGAAAGGGAAAAATTTTGCATGTGATTGAAAATTATTTCTTTCTTTCGAAATTTTTTATCAAAATTTCCCGTGTTCGACGTTCAATTTATTCGCAATAAACGACAGTTTGACTTTGAGATATCTGTCGCAACAGTGTAACCGATTTCTATTTGCTTTTCACTACAAGTTTAAAAATGAGTATTAAATCAACATTTTCAACATTTCATCCGACAATGCTGAATTTGGTCTCATTGGAAAGCTCAATGAATGTACAATGAGATAACGGTATTTTGAGAACAAACAAAAATAAATAAATAAATAAAAAATAATGAAAATAAAAAACGAAAGACCTGATAAGAACGAAAACATGAAAACACCTACCCATGAAAAGTATAGACTGGGAACTTCCTTACGTAGCAAAATGAAAATATTATTATTAAAATTTGCAACCTGCATAGATCGAAGAGGAATTTTATTGGCTTTTCAATGAGAGTATAAAAGTTTATGATTGTGACTAAAAAAAACGCTGGGGCTGATAATTCAAATTTGTTATCCAATTTCCGCAACACCCTCCCTCACAACTATAATGAAGCCACAAAGGGGGACAAATTCCAAGCCGACCAATTCCAAAGAGTGATAGGTACTCGTATATCGTCAGACATGATTTCAGGGCTGCTGAATCGAAATTTGTTATATGATTTCGCCCATAGCCTCCTTCACGACTATGATGGGACCACAATAAGGCTACCAAAGGCGGTCAGACTTTAAGTCAAACAAATGCTATGTATTTGGTATGTACTCGTATTTCCAGTAGGTGTGTAAAGTTACCCAAAGCCTGATCAACTTTACTCCCGCACTTTGAGGTCTCCTAGAAAGGGTTGGGCATGTTAGATCTGTTTTTTTTTTGTTTTATTTTGTTCACCTATGATCTTCCTCTACAATTTCATACCCAATCACCCCGGCATATAAAGTCAGTGAAATCAGTGATTGAATGAAAAATAAAGACCTTGATTTTGTGTAAAGTTATGCCCGTTGACTAAATTTTTCGTAAATCAAAGCTATGCTATAAACAGTTCAGTTTGAGTCAATTTTGTAACAGTAGCGAAACCAGCTTTTTTTTTTTAGAGGAGGCAACAAAAGTCATTTGAAAATTTCAACATCTAAAAAATTGGTATTGAAGCTGATTTTTTCTTCTTTTTCAATAATTTCTTAATTTCACTGGTTTTTAGTTCATTTCGAAAAATGTTGGGGGGCCAGAATATTTGGGGGGGGGTCTCAGTTCCGCCACTGTTTTGTGATTATCATGTTCCTCACCATTGGAAATTTTAGGCTTCTTTTTTCAGGGTTACCCCGTAGGTCTGATGTTAGTGATATATTTTGTGGGTTATTTATTATTGAAATTTCCAAGAAGAAAAATTTCAAAACGGTGGCCAACAATTTTTTGAAAAAATGAAGCCAAAGTATCAGAATTTTTGTAGAATCATCCATTTAATTATAAGATACGTACAAATACTTATTTTAGTTTAGCTTTTCGTAATTATATCTTATTTAATATGAAATTATCTGTTTTATTGTTATTTCAGGATTCAGATACTTGCAGGCGGAAATTGAGTTTCTGAAAGAATAGCCGGTGTAAACCGGAGAATTCATCTACCGTCAAGGAATGTCGGATCAAGAAATTAGCTGAGGGAAAATCCTCTTCATAAAGCGCATTAGGTAAGTGGGAACTGGGAACTGATAAATGAGAGTTAATTCTTTCGCTTTTCGAGTAGGCTATAAATTTATAAGATAATAAGCCGTTCACACGTACAAGTTTTGAAGGTGAGGTCGGAGATGGGGGTCATATCCACTTTTCTCGCGTCATGTATACCTATCCGTTTTTGCGAACCCGAGTTTAAAATCGTTGGCGCAGCAAATCTCCTTTAATCTCAGCTTGTCAGCTAAATCAGAGAAATGTCTGACTTTTAGTTTTGGTAGGAAGCTTACTTTACACTTTTAATCCTGGCCCCGGTACACATTAAATCCTCTTGTACTATACGCGTTTAATCTTTTCCACCGACCCGTACTTCATCTGTTGTGTACCCTTCCACCACTCACCCTATAGGTCTCTCGCTCGTCTCACCCCCCGACGTATCCGTCCATTCGGTTTTGCGGAATCTGTGTATAACTATACAGGGTGTTGTGTTTCGAGTTCATCAACCATTTATAATTTTTTAGGGAATTGGAATACAAACTATAATCTGCATGCGCATTTGCAGAGTCTAACAATAATATGTAAGCACTGAATAATACGATATCGAAAATAATGGTGTTGAAAATTTTGAGCGGTGTTCTTCATAACTTTTGTTAGGAAAATTTGATCTCGTTAAAATGATCCATTTATGTAAGTAAACAGAACAAATTCCGCAGTATGTGGAATTGCATGGGTAAAGTTCTCCTTCGATTGGCCATTGGCCATAGTCCGACTTGAGATAAATAGAATGTGAAGTCTGAATTAACCAGTTCAACGAATTAATAATTTTTTTTTTTAATTTGTCAGCTGTTGCGATATGTGATATGTCATTCTGCCTGACTTTCGAACTATGAGTTCGAAATACTGCATTTTAATTTTTTTGCTATTTCTTATAAAGGATCTAGCAGGATAAGATAGGTGAAATGACCTTTTTCGAATTTCAACCTGAAACTTGGGGGTCAGGTTGACAATGATGAAAAACTAATTCAGCCCAAATTTCAGCCCCCCACCTTGACTGGTTGCCCCCTGGGGAGTGAAAATGTGTTTGGCCATTTTAAAGGTTTTTTGCCCATAACTTTTTTCATAATTGTTCATTTGATTTGAAATTTTTATGGTAGTTAGTCCTCTATGAGCTCTATCTACCAGCAAAATTTTGCGGTTCCACCTCCAGTAGTTTTCCTGTAACTCCAGCTGGAAATTTTGGAGCTTCTTACCCTATGGAGTCTACTAGTTGAAATTTTCACTGATGATAGCTTATCCAGTCTACATTACACTCATATAATTTGTTTTCCAAAATTCAGGGTGGACAAGGTAGTTTTTTGGCATTGGAATATCAGTTTTTTCCAGTGGCATCTGCTCTGGGTGTGCAAGGTGTTCACTGCACACCCAACCAAATTCAAAATGAAATTTTGTCTGTGATTATGGTGATAAATAAATTATGTGTATTTTGTAAGCATATGACCTATATTAGATGGTGTTGTGACCGAAAATTCAACGTTATAAATTTTTATTTAAGACAACAGAATCAAACCTTGGTTTGAAGTTCAACATAATAAATTAAATGTACTGAAATTAAATTTATCAGAGACGGATGTAGTAGGTATTTTGTTTTTAATTTCTCCTTCTTTTGAAGTTGAAAAGGTTAAAACAATGATCTTTTTACTGAGAAAATATATGTATGAGTGCAATAGTGCATTATTGCAATAATTTTCAAAGTTACAGTAAATCCAATTGGTGAAAATCACGATAAATTAGTGTTACCTAACATTTCTGGATTCAAAAATATGAAAAAAAAACACACATTGCACTGCAGAACAATTAGTGATAAGATATTATTACACTGCTTTTACTAAAGCGCTATAGGGGGGAGTGAAGTAACGCCGCCATTCTCCGTCCAAAAAAGCCAGAAAGTGAGAAAACGACTACGTTGAGCCAACGATTGTTTCAACAGTAGACTTTTTTTGGTTTCGGACTTTTTGGACGGAAAATGGCGGCGTTACTTCACTTGGGTGATAACTATAGTACTCTACTTTTACTTAACGAAAGGATTAACTTATCATCCATTTTTTGTATGTACGTATTTTCTTCACTAATTAACTAAGAAGTCACCTTTGAACAGATTATTGCATCAGTTGGTAAAAAAGTTACCTTACTGAAACTTTGAAAATTATTGCATTAATACACTATTCCACTCAGTAAAGGGCGGTCAAAATTCCCATCTGATGGGGCCCCTAAATTGTGAGGCCTGGTGCGACCGCACCACTTAACCCCCCAGGTAGGCGCCATTTTTTCTGTTGTCTTAAATAAAAATTTATTGCGTTGAATTTTCTGTCACAACACCATCTAATATATGGCATATACTTACAAAATACACATAATTTATTTATCACCATAATCACAGACAAAATTTCTTTTTGAATTTGGTTGGGTGTGCAGTGAACACCTTGCACATCCAGAGCAGACGCCACTGGAAAAAACTGATATTCCAATGCCAAAAAACTACCTTGTCCACCCTGAATTTTGGAAAACAAATTATATGGGTGTAATGTAGACTGGATAAGCTATCATCAGTGAAAATTTCAACTTGTAGACTCCATAGGGTAAGAAGCTCCAAAATTTCCAGCTGGAGTTACTGGAAAACTACTGGAGGTGGAACCGCAAAATTTTGCTGGTAGATAGAGCTCATAGAGGACTAACTATCATAAAAATTTCAAATCAAATGAACAATTATGAAAAAAGTTATAGGCAAAAAACCTTCAAAATGGCCAAAATACATTTTCACTCCTCAGGGGGCAACCAGTCGAGGTGGGGGGCTGAAATTTGGGGTGAATTAGTTTTTCATCATTGTCAACCTGACCCCCAAGTTTCAGGTTGAAATTCGAAAAAGGTCATTTCACCTATCTTATCCTGCTAGACCCTTTCTTCATCTCTAATTTCACGTTCAAACCTTCATTTCTCAGTGAGCCGACCAATTTTTTCTTTTTCACTAGGTAGCGTTAGTTTCTTCTCAAATATAAACAAATTTGGCATACTGATCGAAAGTTCCAGGTGAGATTTCAAGTTGAGTGAACAATTCACAATTTATTGGGTATAAGGGTGTAGTTCCAAAGTCTACAAACTCAAATTTCAGTCAAGTTAAAATGCGGTATGTGTGAGAAATAAAGTTCCATCACGTCAAAAGTCTTGGGAGAAGGCGATTGGTAGAAATCAAAAATACTTTCTCCCCATTTGTTGAAGTTTTGTGACGTCATGAAACATTCAACTGAAACATACTACAGAGGTGTATAACATTCGAATAGATTCATATTATGAATCAGATACATAATATTTGAGACTTTGAGTAAAGATTTATTATAAATATTATGTGGGCGGTGAACTCGAAGCGGGACACTATGTATGTTGTTATATATCGTCCGATCTCTCAGCCCTTCGAGCTTTTAGATCGAGTATTATGCGAACCGAAACACCTAATTATAAGCGGCGATAATTTGTCTTTGCCTGGTTAACACGACCAGTCGTCATCTTTATCTCCTAAATCTAGCCCCGTTTCTCCCCTCCTGGAAAACACTTCGTATTTCTCGCTGCGTTACCTTACACTATTTATTCGTAGGCTTTTGCCTGCTAATGACGATTTTGTGCCGTTCTACCTACATCCCCTTCTGCTGGATTAACGCGTTACAATAATTTTGACGCGAATGCACATAGTGTACGGGCTACTTTATGTATAGCCGTAAAATATTGCCTTGCAAATATTATTCAGAGCAAACGTTGAACCGTGGGGAGTATTTTCACTAAATAAATTACGTTGCCGAAGTTAAATGTGAATAAAAAGCTTGATTATGTTTGACCCGCCCTAAGTTTCGTTTTGGGTTGACAATCTGATGCCAGAAGACATTAAGGTTTTGAAAAGTACTCTTTTTTTTCTTATGAATACGAAACTACAGAAATGATTTTAAGTATAAGATAATTCTTGATGTAGCCAAATGTTTCCAATGAAAATTTTGTCCCTAATAAATTTCGCAAAATAATGAAACTTAAAAAAAAAAACTAATTTTCTGGCTAGGATGAAATTCACACACGTGTGTGGTCTGAGGTAAAATTAATTTGTGTGTGCCTCATAAGGGTTCAAGTTTTTTTTTTTTTGCACTTGAATAGTATAATTTTAATCGCTATACCAGAAAGGGATTAGTCTACTTTTTTTGAAAGTTGAGTTCTGTTAAGATTCAATTGTTCTTATCGAGTCCTACCTGCAGTAAAAATACGAGTATTACGTCGTGAAACTCAACTATTGCTAAAGAAATTGACTTCAACGTTGCGTTGTTATGCAAGAAAGGGATAAGTCCATTTGCGTAATGATAACTTCAGACCAAAACCAAACTATCCCAACTGCCTTCTCACTTTTTTCTCCCTTCTTCGTGAACATTATAAGAGCCACCCACAAAAGTATGTGAAATGCCAAATGTAAAAAAGCGCTCTTTTAATCCTCTCACCACCCTCTCGGAGCTGCAAAATGAGCTCGCGAAAGAGTAGTAGAAAAGCCTCCCCCGTCAGCCCCTTCGAAAAAAAGAGCAAGCGAGCCAAAACAAAATTTCGGTATCGTCGATTCGAATTTAATTAAAAGCTACGTTCTACAAGAGCACGCTGATTTATGACATCTTTTAATGAGTAAACGGCACCTGATTATTAAATTTCGTGTCGAACAAAATAGTTAGCGGCTTGTTAGGGAGTGTAATGTGAATCCCAGATAAACTTGTGTATCTGGTGTCATTAATGTGGTTTACCGCCGGCTTTTGCCATTTTACCTCGCTCTCTCTCCTTGCGAATGTAACATCTGTGTCATTACATTCAAACATAGACACTACCACGTATACGGTTGCTCTACCCTTGCATTTTAAAATCGTACACAAATATAATGTCCTCTCTTATACTGCCGAATTCCAGGCACAACCGCCTCCCCCACTCCCTCTCCGCAAAATAAATGAATGCCCAAAAAGTTTTCTGTCGTTGTCTCTTCCACTTATTTTTGGTTGATCGTCAACGTAGTGACTGAAGTGTGTCGAACCCTGCCGAATTTGTACCAAAATCCGGCGGTAGGATTTTAGACAGCCAAAAGGCGATACAAAGGTTTTTTATTTTCGTTTTTTAGCCTTTAATGTTTCTTCACATATTTTTACCTCTTTTTTGGCTCTGTAATTGCGCTAGTGCGCCATTTGTGTTTAAACTTATTAAGTGCATTAACCCTCATGCAGATTTTTAGTTGTTGCCTTTTGAATGTAGCTGCCCCATTCCGTCTGATGATGTGAGAAGAGTTATTTCTTTCTATAGTTTTTTCAAAAGTCTTCCAACGGAACATCTCTCTCGAGTTGAAAAAATATTTTCAATGCGACTGCTGTAGTGCTGTATTATGCATCAGTGAGACTTGATTTAAAATTGCTCGGCAGTGGTTTATAGCTGGAGGGAGGTCCAGTATATAGGCCTTGCTTCCCACTTCAGGTTTAGAAAAGTGTCTGTATTTTGTTTATATTTTGTTTACAAATAATATGTAAGTTTTTTTTTTACAAGAGCTAAAATTCAACCGTAAATGCAAGATGCTACGTAGATCCCACTATGGCTATAAGTCTGTTGCAAGGAATGAGATGAAATTTCATCTAGATATAGGCTGATTTCAGGTCTGCCAAGACTGTATAGTGATATCGCAGCTAATGTTTAAATTGAAAATTCGATTGAAATTTTTTTGTCTAAATTTAGTATTTTGTGAAATTAAATTCTTACTCGTCATCATCTATGGCGTCAAGTCTATTGAATTAAAGCAGATTCTAGGTTCAAATTAGTTTGCCCACACCGATACGATTTTGTGCCTCTTGAGCTACTCGATTCTTCTAACTATTTATTCATCTTTGTTCCTAGTGCTATATTGTCTGTTGGGAAAACTTATACATTTTGAATTTGAAACGCGATATCAGTAGGTTTATCTACTTATGAAAAACACATGATGCCTGAAAAATGAATGACAAAATAATTTGATACTTTCGGTATATTCATCATCTTCGGGGATTAAGTTTTGTTTCCCTGCTAATTCTCTTGTTTTCATATTGTACTTACTACTTATAATTTTTAATTTTGTTATTAGGCGTTTCCACTACTAAAAATATTTTTGTGAATGCCTAATAAAATGAGAAAAATTAAAGCTCATAAAAAGGAGAAGTTTTTGTTCGTCTCTAGAGCACCAAATTGAAACTCATTACGAATTAGTAAGATAGTAGTATAGTACCTGTATACTTTTCACAAAAATGAGCTCACATTATCTCCAGTTTGGGTCATCTAAAAATTATTAAGTTCTTCAAAGAATTCAGTTTGGAGCTGAGCGAATTGAAGGAAATAAACTTATGTCTACGGATTGATTCTATGCAGCAAATTTCGTATCTAGTATATCCCCGAAAATAAACTGCATGCATTCTTAATAATAAATTCATAATGAAACTCTTGAAATTCTCTTACGAAAACTTTAAACAAGATTTTTGTTCTCTTTTGCCTTTGGTGAGGAAATACGTTGCATGCACTCTTGAAAACGTCCCTCTCATAATGTTTCGAGCTTTATATGACACCCTGTATTTTGATACCGATGCGAAATTTGCCTTTTTGGGGGCTTTTTCTCCCTTCTGAAGCGCAATAATTTTCCAACATATCACGTTCAAAAATGTAAATTATATTAGGTTTTGCATTCGTGTTTTCAAAATTGTATTTTAAACGCGCGTAGCGGCGAAATTAATATTTAATTATTAATTAAGAATGGTATAAAGTGAATTATGTCAGGCGTATCTCGGCGATATGCTGTTATAGATCCGTATAGTTAATTCACTCTTCTCATGCCGAAATAATTGGCCGAATGAATACCAATAAAATCCGATATTCTGCTGTCGGGTGTTGTTTCTCCTTGACGAGATGACAAAAGGACTATAATTCTTCATTGTTTTGTGAAGAGCTTTTATTTCTAAATGCCTGATGATTGATTGAAAAGATATTTAAAAAAAATAATTGTGTTTCTTTTATTGAAAAAAGAAACAAAAAACAAAAATTGGTATTGAAAATTTGTTTGGCGCAGAAAATGTAGAAAAATTATTAAGTAAAAATTATCGGCGAATAAAAAAAATAATTCTTTAGAATGTTTCCAAAAAATAATTCCAAATACTAGTTGATGTGCTGCGTACCATAATGTTGAGTATTCTGAATTTTAACGTGAAATACGAGTATATTGAAATTGAGTTTGCATTATTAAATTCTTTTGCCAAATTCTTCAGTTATTATTCACTTATTTGAATTTCAATATCGAGCTATATCGAATGAGGATAGTGAAAATAGTTACACACCAACCGTTGAATTCGGTCTCTGTAGATTTTAGTCGATGAGAGTTCATGTTATGCAACACTTTTTACAACAACGCCAATGAATGAATCTACTGTTATATAGCTGGCAAAAGACTAATTACCGTCGAATGGGGCGACTTTACACACTTTTTTAATGTTTTTCAACTTTGTCCTTCAATAACTCCTCCAATTTTGAAGCTATTGAAGTGAATTTGGTTTTAAAATTCAGGTCTAACATTTCTCAACACAATTGTAAAAAAAAGTTTGAGTTTGCAGGCTTCCTTTTATTTTTTATGATTTTTCAAAACATTTGTGTAAAGTCACCCCTCAATGGGGCGACTTTACCCATCAATTTGTTATTGACGGGTTATTGATGGGTGGGGAGGCAAAATTTGAGGATATTTGTACTCAGACATACGATTGAAAAGAAACTAGTCAAGTACCAACTTCAACCGTGTGCAACCGAACTGAATATTTTGAGTGTCTGAGGTTAAAAAAAAAAAGACGAATAAGAAAAAGGAAAAAACCATATCGCCGCTTTATTTTCTTGTTCTGTTACTGGGTGAAGTGAGGTAGGGGCGGCGATCTTTTTTTTCTTTTCCTCCTTCTACCTGCTTCGATCCAAATCGTATTTCGGTTTTAATTTTTGCCTGGCAATTCATTTATTGGGCTAAAACGAAGTGGGTAAAGTCGCCCCTTGAATGTAAAGTCACCCCGTTCGACGGTATTATATATTTTTGAACAGTGATGGACTAACGGGTTTCTCAAAAAAAAAAAAATATTAATAAATTCAGTACCTATACCGTGTTTGAAAAAAATTGAGGAGTTCTAGCTCTTGATTTGCTGTAATTGATTTATTAGGCTGATTTTGTGAAGAAATTTTTATTATTCATCATCGTAGTTCCCTCGTATAAAATCGAATACGAATAGGAAGGTTACTGAATTATCACGAAAGATGGTACACTATTATTTTTATTGTGAATTCCCGTAAAATCAAAAGACAAACTTCGATCTCATGCCAATCTTAGTGGCTGCATTTTAAAATGATGATAAATACTACACGAAGGGCTCCTAGAATTCTATTACTGACATATAATGGCCTGATGAAGTTTTCAACTTGTCAAGTAGGTAGATACTGTTCGATGTAGAGAACTGTTAGTTTGCGGAAGTGCAGGCAGTGTTTAACAAAGCATTATAGATGTCTGGGACAAGTTCGCAAAAAGATACAAAATCGTATCGAAACGCAGCATTTTGACCTGTCTAAACTATTTACTAAAAATTTGGTCTATTTATTTTTTGTCCATTGTATGAAATCTGACCTGGTTCATTCAGTTTTTGTGCTTATTGAGAGAGGGCTAATATTAATCCTTAAAACAGTGCTACCTGTTAATTTAGTGTGGCTTGTTACTTTTGCGAGGTTTGTGTCTCTTGTTTAGGCCAGGACTTAAACAAATATAGCCATTTTCTTTGGATTTTCACCCTTTTTTCCACCCATTCTTGGTGGAAGATTTTTTTCCGAAATTTCTAATTCTGATATGATTATGAATTTTGTCTTTGCTGTGAGCTCAAGAATGCTCCGTTTTTGAATAACAGGAGAGGTTCTAATTTAAATTGAGTGAAAAATGGTCGTGTTTGCGGAAGTATAATCTCAGCATCTATACAGAAGATTTGTTAGTATAACGTTTAGGATGCACCTACCTACTCGCTCTCTATTCGATAACGAGAGAAAATTTCGTTGAAATTTTGGAGGAAGACGTATTACTGATGACATGGATGGTACTTAAGAGTCGAGAACGAGGCAGGAAAAAAATATAAGTCGTTGGTGAAAATCTCTGTTACAAATACGCGCGCTGTGTAGAAGGTAGCAGGTGTAACTTGTTCCAAGTTGAAGCGACATTTTTATCAAATGTGTTGAAACGTTATATTTGAGCTTAAACTTTGTTGATAAGCCTTTTGAGTGATCACTTATTCGGATAGTTTTCCAGGCCGAAACACTCGGCGGTAAACGTGAGAAGCGTTTTCAAGTTTTATTTTGCTTTTTTCCTTGTTTGGTCGACGCGTATCTTTGGTTAAGATTGCTGTGGAAACTTTTGCAGTAAAGTTTTTAGTTTCGTTTTTAGCCAACGTTGATTGGCTGGGCTGGTTATCTTATGTGTAAGGAGTAATGTTAAGATTTGAAAACCTTTTGAATCATGGTACGAATCGTTCATGCCGTAAGTCTGTGACTTTTTTTTTTAGTATAGCTTAGTTGGTTAACGTAATAGAGGAGGATAGAAGCGAGTGGTATAATATGCTGTTCACTCAGACCTCGAACAGCACTACTTTTTCATGGTTACTTTTTATTGGATGATGAAGACTTATGAGCTGCCATCTCATTCATTTGTTTCAGATAATGTTTTTAGGGCGGTTTACAAGTTTTTTCTAATAAATGAATCAATTTAGTGGGAAGCTTATAATATAAGTCTCAAAAATCCATTTTTTCCACCTGACAGGGCCATCGTCGACTATTATAAAGTGAAAAAAATCACGCTGTTTCAATTATTACTCAGTATTATTTTTTTAGTAGTACCTAATGAATATTCGCTTAATACTACTCGTATTTTCTCAAAACTGTTCCCACTTTTCTTTAAAAAGGCTTCGGACCTGTATACGCATATGTATAATTAAATGTATTTATTTGAAAAAAATTTGTTGGAAAGCCATAAAGTGATCTGAAAATAATTGTTTTCAGTCCATCTTTTATCGAATTTAAAATTGTTTATCGAGTGAGAGGAGTTTCTGAGAAGCCTTTTTCCCAGCTCCATGTCGCTGGTTCCCCACCTACTGCAATTTGAAATTTTGACAATTGTATTCGTTTGTGCTACGTTTGTGCTGGTTTGTGCTGGAATTTTCATCGTTTGTGCTGCTTTCCCTTCAGAGATATTTGAGAAAAACATTTTCAAGATCAGTGGGGAACTAGCGACATGCTCTCCCCCACCAAAGATATATTGGAAATCCGAATGAGCCATTTGTTTGTGCTACGTTTGTGCTGGTTTGTGCTGCCATTTATTTTGTTTGTGCTGCTCCCCTCTCCCCTCCACAACCAAAACAAATGCTCGTACCCTTGAATGTATGAAATTTTCAAACAGACCAGAAAGGTTCAAAACTAGTACCATTTGTTTGTGCTGCGTTTGTGCTGCCAGAATATAAAAAAATCATGTGAACTCAGTTCTATGGGAGGTGTGAAAATTGGGAAGAATGTAGAGGTCAATAACCAGTCACCAAACTCTGAAAGTTGGGTCTTATTTTGGAAACTTGAAATTTCAAAAATTTGAATAAGCCATTTGCTTGTGCTACGTTTGTGCTGGATTGTGCTGACCTTTTTTTGGTTTGTGCTGTCACCCCCTTCCCTCCAGTGAGTGTATAAGTGTTCAAAATTAGCCTATAAATAAGTAAAATTTGAAAATCACTGGTGATGGCTGAAAATGGAACCAATTGTTTGTGCTACGTTTGTGCTGGATTGTGGTGACCTTTTTTTTTGGTTTGTGCTGTCACCCCCTTCCCTCCAGTAAGTGTATAAGTGTTCAAATTTAGCCTATAAATAAGTAAAATTTGAAAATCACTGGTGATGGCTGAAAATGGAACCAATTGTTTGTGCTACGTTTGTGCTGGATTGTGGTGACCTTTTTTTTTGGTTTGTGCTGTCACCCCCTTCCCTCCAGTAAGTGTATAAGTGTTCAAATTTAGCCTATAAATAAGTAAAATTTGAAAATCACTGGTGATGGCTGAAAATGGAACCAATTGTTTGTGCTACGTTTATGCTGGATTGTGCTGACCATTTTTCTGTTTGTGCTGTCACCCCCTCCCCTCTAGTGAGTGTGTAGGTGCTAAGAGGTTAGCTTATATAGAAGCAAAATTTGAAAATTTTTCAAACACTTATACACTCACTAGAGGGGAGGGGTTTGCAGCACAAACCAAAAAAAGTCAGCACAATCCAGCATAAATGTAGCACAAATGATTGGTACCATTTTTAGCCATCTCCAGTGATTTTCAAATTTTGCTTCTATATAAGCTAACCTCTTACCACCTACACACTCACTAGAGGGAAGGGGGTGACAGCACAAACCAAAAAAAGGTCAGCACAATCCAGCCCAAACGTAGCACAAACAAATGGCATTAATTTCAAACTTTTCAGAGTGGTTTGAGAATTCTCCATATTTAGCCGTATAAAAAGTTGTTTTGGTTGTGACGGGGAAGAGGAAGCAGCACAAACGAAAAAAATAACGGCACAAACCAGCACAAACGTAGCATAAACGAATGGCTTATTCAAATTTTTGAAATTTCAAGTTTCCAAAATATGACCCTAATTTCAAAGTTTGGTGACCGGTCATTGACCTCTACATTCTTCCCTATTTTCACTCCTCCCATAGAGCTGAGTTCACATGATTTTGTTATATTCTGGCAGCACAAACGTAGCACAAACAAATGGTACTAGTTTTGAACCTTTCTGGTCTGTTTGAAAATTTCATACATTCAAGGGTATGAGCATTTGTTTTGGTTGTGGAGGGGAGAGAGAAGCAGCACAAACGAAATAAATGGCAGCACAAACGTAGCACAAACAAATGGCTCATTCGGCCAATATCTCTTTGGTGGGGGAGAGCATGTCGCTAGTTCCCCACTGACCTTGAAAATGTTTTTCTCAAATATCTCTGAAGGGAAAGCAGCACAAACGATGAAAATTTCAGCACAAACCAGCACAAACGTAGCACAAACGAATACATGTGTCAAAATTTCAAAATTCAATAGGTGGGGAACTAGCGACATGGAGCTCTTTTAGCTCACCATTCCCATACTTGTGCAGTTTTTATATCAAAATCTAAAAACAGTTTTCCTATTTTGTCAACCATTTTTCTGGTAGTTCATGTAAAAAGAAATACATTATTTTCAATCTCAATAAAGTCATGACGGATATTTTTTTTTAACGGGTGGAGAATCGGAAAGAAATTGCGAAAATAAAGATCGCTCTCATTAATCTGCAATGTTCTCATTCCGGTCATCCGACAGTGCAGTGTCTATATTTTTAAAATTTATTTCGAACAGTTCATTAATTTTACTCGGTGCCTCGTGTCTCGTCATATTCCATCACAAGATAACTACGCAATCGCCCATCACATCTCGTTGTAAAGTATAGGACCTCCGACAGTTCTTTGCACTTAACGAGCTGGAAAAGAAGTACGCTTGCCCATTTTCTATACCTACATGCGTTCTGTAATTGAACCATTTAACAAAAATACTTTGAAAAAAATTAATTCAGGTGATAATATTACAACCACGTAAACGGATAACATCTGCAAATAAGTTCCAAGATACAAAAAAAAAAAAATTCTTACATCATTCATACAAAGATTGAAGACTTGTCTCATAGTATTTTATTGGTAACAAAAGAAACAGGAAACTCGTTGACTTTCGACACTGGCAAGCAGGTTTTTTTTTCCAACTATTCAAGAGAAAAAAAAAAAAAAGATACTGTATAAGGTATCTAGTATCTGCCGGTGGAATAATATTTAAATTACATTTTATTCTCGGTGAATAACTCGCATGAATAAAACGAATATAACGTATCATAAACAAGATGTTAAAACAAAGCCCCCGTCTGGTTATGTATTTCATAATCGGTCGATATCTGTCGTTTTTTTTTTTTCCTCCATTTTTTGAGTTTTATTCTCTTTTGTCTGTGAAATGTACCATTTTTTTCTTCATAACTCTCCTCTTTAACCTGCTTTGCCCTTGCCGATGAAGATATCAACTAACCCTTTTTTTAAACGTTTTAATTTTTTTATTTAAAATTCTCGAATCAACGATGCGGCAAAAGGAGGAGAATAATAACATAGGTAATATTGGTATTTCTTTAATCGTGGGTAACAGTACATTTCAGAGCAGGCGTAATGGAAGAAGCAATGCTTGTTGCATATTTTTTGCCGTTAATACGTACAATCCGTCCGTACGTTTTAGCCCTGTTTCACACGATGTCGGGCGCACTGGCGGAAATAGGGGGGGGGCTTGGGGGGGCCAAGCCCCCCAAAATTAAAATTAGCCCCCCCAAAAATTGTTGAAAAAAACTTTATTTACGATTTTTTTAGATTTATTCGGGGAGAGGGGAGGTAGGACCGTGTGAAAATTTTTTACAAACAAACATACGTACAAACGACTAATCTTCATCGGGGCTACAGCCCCCCCAAAATCCCGGGTCTATTTCCGCCAGTGTCGGGCGTCGGGCTATGTCGGTCCGACATTTTATCGGAGACACATAGGTACTGTGACATGGAAATTCTATTGTCTGTAAGATGTCAGAGCTTATCGTTGGGAACTGCGGACCATCACCGATATCGGGTCGGGTCGGTTTACATGCGAAAGCTTCTATTTATTTTCACGTCTCAACATCAACTTAATATTATCAACCTCGATGAAATGTCGGACCGACATAGCCCGACACCCGACATCGTGTGAAACAGGGCTTGGACACTTGCGAGACCATAACCGATATATCGTGACACTTGCAAGACCACTTCTGACCATACGAAACCCATTTGAGGGTCTGGGATGTCCATAAGCCGATGTATGTTTGGTTTTTCTTACTCACTCCCTTTCGTAGACCCCAAATGTGCGTATTTTGTCTAGAATTCATTAGTGCCCCAGGTAATAATTGAAGAGTCGGATTCCTGAATGCACTTCGTGCAAAAAAACAAAAAAAGAAAAAAAAAACGGATTTTTGAGTCGAATTGAAATTATCACGTTGAACTTATAGCAGACATAAGTTGGAAAAAAGTATTACGAGTAAAGTGTCGATAGGGTGGATGAGGTTGCGGTCGAAAAGGAAAATCTTCGTCAAACATTTTTCAACGTTTTTAACAAGCAAAAACGCATGCTCTTAAGTGGGCGTAAACTGTTTTTTTTTTTTTTCTTGTTCGCTTTTTCTTCCTCTCTCTTTTATTATACACTTCTTCGGTTGAAAGCTCAAGGATGAAAGTGGCATCGAGAGGGTAGTAGTGAGGGTGGCAGTGTATAGTGTGTATAAATACGAATTCTGCGACAACGACGACGACGTTTCAACTCTATACGGGCGGCATCTGGTGTTCATAATTTGCTAACATAAATGTAACTTTAGCAATTTATTCCGTAAATGGAATTTGTGTTAGTTGGCGGTGTTGGCTGGAGTGGTGCGTCGTCTGTGTGTAGGGGGTGCGCATTTTCGAACTCTACGAGAAAGGAGTCGGAGGGGGGGGGGTTGCTGGCGGCGTGCACGTCAGCGCGGCCAAATCTGTGAATTATGGAGCGAAGAGTTGAGCGGAGGGGGGTGAAGAGAATACCGCGCCAGAAAGAGATGGAAAAGTTGAAAAGCTGCGCGAAAGCGTCGAAGATCGAGTGCGACGAAGATGGAACGACGAGGATGATGTGCGGGGATTCAGTCGTCGTAAGCGGGGTAAGGGTGGTGCTGGCGTTTGTTGGGTCGGGCAGCAAAGTGAGAGTGCGAAGCCGGCGAAAAGGGAAGGGTATGAATCACGGTTTCGAGTCGCGGGGGACTGGTGTTGGGCGAAAGGGGTCGGGGGTTCCAGTTTCCAGCCGCCAATTTTGGTGTTTGTGTGTGCGTGTAGTACGTCTGCTGTGTGAATGTCGTATGCAAACGTGTTTTGCAAAGGATGTACGCGAGCAGACGCTGCTACCCCATCCCCGCGGTCCTTCTTGCTATTGTAAAAACGTTGGCACATTGTATCCGCGTGTGTATATATATATATATATAAGTTATGGAAGGAATAAATGGAAGCAGCAGCAGCAGAGGGGGCCCAAAAGGGATGCAAAGATCGCGCGCGCGGAGAGCCATAGTTGACTTTTCGACTTTGAGCCGATAATCGTTATCCTGTTTACTCTGTTTTCTTTTCGTTTCTCTTTTCTTTTGCGTGTCCCCCTGGCCTTTTTTATTCTTCTCGATGGTGCTCTCTCAGTTCTATTCTTTAACCCCTTTCCCCCGTTCTTCGTCTTTTGCCCTTTTTTCCCGTATATCTGTGTATTTGCTTTCGGTGTCCTCGTCGCACCAGCCCCGTTCAATTCGACCGTCTATCCCTCTCGTATTTTGACCCGCTCCCCGCGCGCCCAACCCTTGCAGTTGAAAAGGTTCGCTTTTTTCTCGCTCGTCGGATCTCGTATTTCGTCGTCATCGTCGCTCGTCCTGTTGGTGGTATTTTATGTGGAGAAGTGAGTGCAGAGGGAGAGAGAAATCCGAAGAGCCGGGAGAGAGAATTTTGTGTGTGGCAGCTCCTCTGTTCCATTCATACTCTCATGTGCCGCAGGCCATTGCTGTTGCTACGACCGATCTGGTGTTCATTGATGTGTTAACTTTCTGTTCGTTCGGTTGCATTTTTCTGTTTTTTTTTTTTTACTCTTTTAACCCTCCTCAAAAAGATAGTATTTTTCAAATTTAGTTTTATTTATGTATGTTTTTTTTTTTAGGAAATAACCTTAATTCGTGTAAATAAGTACCGATTTTTTTTGAGGTGCAGCTTATTTTCGCCTCATTTCCTCTGCTCGATATCTACCCTTATATCGATTGATGTCATTTCGGCAGTCGTTAACGTGTTCACTTTTTTCTTTCTCTCTTTTTTTTTATTTGTTCGCGACTTTTTAATCTGTTGTCACATTTTTGGTATATTTGGCTGCGCGTATGTGCATGACTGTTTACTATTGTGTGCAGACGGACCGGCCGAGTGCGTGGAATACGGTTTTGATGAGTAATTCAGACTGGAAAATTTGACTGGCAGAAGTCGAGCATAAATAGCGTCGTCGGTTGATGTCCGTTCAAAACGGGATGGTCATGTCGAAAGTGGAAGCTGTGAAGGAAATTCGGTGAGTTTAAATCAATTATTTTCAAACATCAGCTGGAAGTAATGAACTTCCTTTGCGAGTAAAAATGGTTTTTGTATGTTCTATTGCAGGAAAACGTTTATATTATTAACAAAATGATTATTGGGTTGGCTTGTTATTAAATGACAGTATTGGTCAAAAATCATATTCTTCGCGAAAGATTTTTCAGTGTTGAAAATATGGTGTGATTTGTATGATTTTTGGTACTTTAAGAGTATATTCTGTATGTTACGAAAGATGAAATCTCGAAAATATTCTTAAAGCACCTAAAGCAATACAGAAAATTACATTTTTTCAACTTCAGAAGACTGCTTTTTCGAAAAATTAAAGACTTGCATTGTTAGTCTCTGGCACGCTGAATATTAAAAACATTTAAAAACGGCTGCCAAAGTTATCAACTAATGCGAAATACTTGTTCGATTTGTCAAGTAATTTTAATTTCCAAATTAAGAACCGGTGTTACAAATTCTGGTTACCAATTGATCAGTATTATACTTATGTTTAATACTAGAAAAACCAGGTTTTACTCGATTACTCAAAGGACCAGGTGGCGTCATATTCGACTCAACCGGAAAAGAACCTCAAAGGACCGGAGAATGTCTTATATATGACGCCACCTGGTCTTTCTAGTGTTAATGCTTCGTTAAATCAAAAATCAGTTTTTGTAATTGCTGATCCTCAGTTCTTGAATGATTGTCAGACTACTGGGTAATCATTATCATACAGTCTGGTAAATATTGTTAGACTATTAGATAATCAGTAACACTCAATTTTGGAACATTTATCTAACTGTATGGTAATCATCTCTAAATATATCGTCATCTCGGAGAGGAAAAATGAAGTTAAATAGGATTTAAAGGAAATAAAAGTTGAAATTTTGATAGCCCATTACTAGGTTGGTATGTAAAATAAAATCTATCCATTTCTGGGATGCTATTGATACAAATTTCTGAGTCGGTGATGACAAAATAAAATTTTTATAATTCCTTGAATTGGAAAAAATATCATTTTTGAAAATTTTGAGTATCATTTTTCTCTTCTAAGATGATCATATGGACTTTTTTCAGTGATATAGCTTGGTACAAAGTTACTATAAATATAGCAGCGTGAAATTTTCATTTTCCAAATGACCAAAAATTTTTGGAGGGAATGTTTGCCAGAAAGGCACATGAAACAATCGACTGAAAATTGCAATTGTTTGTTTTTTTTATTGCCTCTTCTCTTTCTAAAATTTAAAAGAATAGCCGATTGTCGAAGTGGTATTTTTTCATTTAGAATGCCACATATTGTCAAATGAAGGATTGTTGGATTTTTCCAAGAACAATAATGGCAGAGAAAATTTTATTTAAGAATTAATCTGTGTATTGTTATTTCGAAGATAATTTTTAAATTTTTCAGCATAGAATAATCTTGGATCTCAGATAGTTCAGGTGCTCATAAGCTACTGCACTTGAAAAAAATTGACATGCATGAAAATTAATTCTTCACCAATTTAAACCTGCCATTTATGGGGATTTATTCATTTTATACAAATTATCTCTTGCACTCCTTGCCTTCTAAGCGACTCCGATGGTAACTTTGAACTATATACGTATTGTCTTCGCGTCCTCGTGAGTAAAAATATCTATCAGAGAGAATTCTCTCAGATAATAATATTCGTTTGGAAACAAAGGGGTGTGACATTTTTAACATAATGAAGAAATTCCCATAAATAACGATTGTAGGTAAATATTATACTTCTTTTTTTATCTCTCGCCAATTATTGAATCTGGACGTAGCAGTGTTTGGCTGGATTAGTTTTATGTTTCGATGGCTGGCCCGTGGTTACGTTCTAATTTTAAAGTTCATTCGCATAGAGATAACCAACCTTTTCCGAAATACCTATCTGAGATTTAATTTTCATGCTTTAGTTAATGCATGCGGTTCGCCATTTTTCGACTCCCCATTTTCAATTTCCTTTCGAAGTCACGTAATATTAATGTTTTACTATAGGTGAATCGAATCAATCTCAGTTTAAATATTAATTCGGGATAGATGTACCCGGTTATGTAAATGTTCGACTAAAAAGCTGAAATATTAATTCCCGTACGTATATGGACTGTTTTAGGATTAAAACATTACGATTAGAAGAACTGAAAACGAACATTGTGGAAGAAGTGAAAGCATGCGATCGAGAAGAAAATCGAATTTCAGAATTTAAAAACGAAATGGAAGCCCTGTTGCAGGACAAAATGTCACACGTCGAGGAATTACGACAGATACATTCTGATATAAATGTGGTAAGTAATATTTTATTTTACATAATACGCCTCCAACGGACAAAGCCCTTTATAGGAAATATTGTACGCGTATGGATACATATAATGTAAATTAGCTACTATAGAACGTTGAAAAACAACCTTATAGTTTCTGATGCCATGAGCTGAGAAAGCTTGAGAAAGAACTTCATTTTGAAATGAATATATGAGATCTAAGGACTTCATATTGTATTCAATCAATAAACTAACCCAGTGGCTTTTCTCGATTTTATAAAAATACAAATTGGGTATGAGATCTCCAGATGAAAGAAAAATGTTTTACTCTGGTAAATGATACCGCTTAGGTTATTTTTAAAAGTAACCCTTTATTTGAAAATCTATTTATCAGCAAGAGTGGCATGTTGAGAAATGCAAAGGTGCACGTGCCCCTCGGGAAAATTCTAAAACAATTGCGAGAGAAGCGAGAAGAAAGCCAGCCTCCTACTCCAAGAGAAAAATTTGAAATTTTCGAGTAATGTTGCAGTCCCTTGAGAAAGTGAAAACTTGCTGGTTCTGTTTATATACTGTAGAAAAAAATCAGCGAGTAACCACTGTCCCTCAACCATGTGATTTCTAAAAAAAAAAGAAGTACCGCAGGCATGTATATCGTTCACTGTTGTAATCCAGTTAGTATGGACTTGCATGTATCTGTTACCAATTTTTTTTTTATTGGGTGTGAATAATTTTTCCATTTGAAATTAGTACTGTCACACTTTCTCTAGTCTGTTGTAAAAAAATAATAAGTCTCTTTCATATTTGCTTCGTCAATTATAATATTCAAGTGGGGTTACGAAATAAACTTCTAATCGGAAGAATAAGCCCTGAAATTGAAATTATTTTATTTTTATTTTTTTTTTGTTAAAAGTGACGTTTTTCACGCTTTGTATAACCTCTTTTGATCGTACCTATATTCGTGGAATACGTTTCATCCGACGGATATGCATGTATATGCGAATGAAAGACGCCCGAATGTCTAGTTGCGCTCTTGAAAACCGCTGATTCCAGATCTAGTTACTCGCTTCAACGGTCACCTGGTTTGGGAGAATTCCTGCCCTCCTGTGGTGTAGGCTACACATGATCATGCACGTTTCAGCTGCATCGATTTCATCTTTCACAGGTTTCTTTTGTGGGGTCGTATTAAATTCAACCTATCGAACTGTAATAAGCTACCTGATTTTTATTTATTTCCCTTTTTCTTGGCTAATGTTGAAGCGTTTGCTTAAAAAAATTTTTAATTTATATTATTTTGTTTGATTTTCATCTTCAGTTATTAGTTCAAGTTAGATATCTGGTACTAAATAACGTGGGAATTACATTTATTATCATTTTTTTACTCGCCGCTTACTATCCTATACACATTAGAGAATATTATAATTTGTTTTGGCCACTTCTACCTGTTCAACAATTTAATTACCGCCTCTTTATCGTTCGAAGAAATAATTTTAATTAAAAATTAGATGACACAATGTGCGCAGTACTCTATACATAGCCTACATATATGAATGAAAACATCTGTCTTTGGATGGCTCTTCGATCAGCTCCTGTCGTTGTTGTTCCTCTGGTCTTGATGTCCTTCAATTACTTATTGAAATGCCAGAGAGAAACGGAAAATGCGAGGAAGAAGGAGAGAAAAAAGGAATTAATTCGAATCGATAAACGACACTTAAGCTACTTTAATACTAGAAAAAATTTTTCGCATTCAGCCCTCGTTGATTCAGCAGTTGGAAAGCTTGTCTGAAGCTATTTTATTGGTTTTAATACCGAAAGGAAAAAGTAAAAATCCTATTCGCTTCCGCCTTGTTTAGTGATTTATTATTTCAATTACTTTTTTTTTTTCTTTTTCTTTTTAGTCTTGTATGTGTGTAAATATCTTTACTCGTATAGAACTTACGGTCTAATTTGACGTCCCCCCTCAATGCTCCAGCCTCGTTTTCTTCTGCTCAGATGTTTTTTACGTTCGTTTTTCGCGAATTGTTAGAAAGATTTCGGAGAAAAAAACTGTACGAGTACCTACTTTTTTCATGCAAGATAGGAAGAAAAAAAAAAAAAACACGCTGCTATTTCTTCTTAATTTCTGGAAGGCGAATTTAGAATTTTCCGTCTTTGTTCGCCGTCGATGGAGAATTTATTTTGGTTTGTTTTCTGCCAAAAAAGTAGCTGCTTTGGCTTCGCTTTTTTCGAAACAGTCTTTTCGTGCTTACGAAATCTATGTAAATATTCTTTTTACTGGGAAATTATCTTCCTTCTAAGTCATTGAAAACTGCGTAAAATTTTTCACTAGAATCACTTGAAAACAAATTTTTAGCCCTTCCAACATGCAACGTCTATTTTCTTCTAATAAATTCAGCTCCTAGTTGGGAGCTTAACTTTTCTGGGATTAATGATTCTCTTGTTTCACTGATGAAAAAAAAAGTCTTGTTGAAAGGGCACTTGGCCCCGTCATACAATGTAACCCTTGAGTTACTTTTTATTAAGTTTTACATCATTATTTGAGAGAAGAGCGTTAACAAAAAGTTTCAAAGTCTCAATTTTTTCCCTTCATTATTCTATTATGATACAGTTTCAGAGGGAATATTTTGGGAGGATTCGACTTTTTGGAGCAGTTTTTCAATTTTTTCGGACATCTAAAAATGTATACTTTGTAAAAGAAAGAGGAGTTAGTCACAATAAATTGCCTCATTTGAAAAATAGTGTCTCATTGCGGAGGCCAGGTTTAAAAAATCATTAATATCCTGGACCCACATGACCTGATGGAAAACTTTTGCACTTGGTTCGGAGTGCTGAGATTTTGGTGGGGGCGGAAAAGTATCGGAGGTGGCGTCAAACAGCTCACTTTTGGTCACCCAGTTTTCCTCGGCAATGATTTCTAATGCAGGCTATCCGAAACGAATGGAAAAGAAGCCGAAACGAAAACCAGAAGGAAAATAATAAAAAGCCCTTACGCCTTTTGTAGAGCAGTCAGGAAAACGTTGTTATTGTTTACAACGAGTATCGGTCGCTGAGAATAATTTAATTTCAAGAAAAAATAAAAAAGAAGAGAAGGCGAAGAACAGAGATATTTTTCGCCTCTCTCACTTCGAATTACTGTCGAATAAAATGCTCGCAAGATGAAAATTAAAACATCCCCAATTAAGCTTTCTTAATGTTAGCGCCAAAAAGTTTTTCTGGCTCTTCTTTTTTTTTTCTCCGTCGGTTTTATTTTGCTGCTTGAAAAAGCAGGTCTACAAAGTTATGGTAATCGCGAGCAAATTGTAATTATGAGAATGTTCGAAGTTTTCCTATTTAACCATCGCATTTTGCCAACTTCAATGGGAAAATGAAAGCCTTAGAGCAATGTTAGATTTAATAATTCTACTAGAATTTTTTTCTTGTTTTATATTTCATCGTTCCCCTCCCCTCCTCTCTGTCTCTTTATTTTCTACATTGTGAGAGATCGCGTGTATTTTTCATTAAAATTGCGCTTCTTGCCACGGCTGCTAACTTCTTAGGTACTATGAGTTGGTAATATTTGTTCGCCGGAGTATCGAGCCAATCTTTTATGAAAGATAATTTCTGCCACATCGTTCCACCATCGCATCGCTCTTTATATTGGGTTCGTGTGCGTGTGTGGGTAGCTTGTCAGGGGGCTAGGGGCGCGTAGAAAGAAGCTGTGTACGGAGGACTTGTCTTTTTAAATTTGACGTACCACATGCCACATTAAGTGAAAACTTTTAATGCTGCCTTCTTCGTAAACCCTCGCTATGTCGTCGCCCCCCCCCCCAACCTCCTCTCATTCAATTTCGTATCTCCTCCGTAACGATAACTCGTTAACGTTTTACTTCAATCAAACATTCTACACGTTAATCGCAAACTTTTCGTGTGACATCGAGTAAACCAGATGTTTCACTTCATTTCGTGCTTTTTCGAAGACTTGACTGCGAAAGCCCTTTCGTCTCGAGACGACATCCTCTTAATGGCTGCAAAAACAGAATTTGATGAATGTTGAGATCGTGGTTTAGCATTTGGCCGAATGATGTCTAGTGTTTGACGGGGAGCAATCAGTGCGCATATGATGGTGGCAGCGAGACAAAAGGCCTGCAACTTCTCTGAACTCTTTAAGTTAAATTGTGAACATGTCCATAGTGGGAAGGTGAAATTCCTGAGGACGGTTCCTCTGCACGGATGACTTCTCACTTTGTTACAAATTTCAGCCCGATAATTAACGTTCGAGCCTTTATTCTACTACCAAGATTGCTTCCTTACATTTGCTTGTCCAACTTGTGGTTGGCTTTCAAATAAGTTTCATTTTAATAATATTACCAACGCAGTTACCCATTTGAGGTGTCTGCAGATGATGAATCGTCATGAACTTATATGATTTTCGTAAATTTTTTTGTGAGATCGAAAATTTTTGTAAAAACCTCGCATCCTTTCCACCCTTATTATAAAACACTAAAAAATTGTCTCTAAAAGTCACGATTTTTCATATTTTTCATTTTTCTGTAGGC
Organism: Parthenolecanium corni; assembly: GCA_038050395.1. Lineage (NCBI taxonomy): Eukaryota > Metazoa > Arthropoda > Insecta > Hemiptera > Coccidae > Parthenolecanium > Parthenolecanium corni. The sequence continues at coordinate 2,145,533 of JBBCAQ010000002.1, forward strand.
ACCTCGATATTATGAAATTTTCTGTCTCTGAAAAGTGAAGTTCATTTGGAATCATAAATCACGGATCGTCTCAAAATCAAATGAATAAGCTTTTTTTTCCTGTCTCTGATGTTCTTCATTGAATGTTATTTCTGTTAATGTTTCAATTTCGTCTCTGGTTTAATATTTCATTTTTCTTATACATTTTTTCTCCAGATGGAAAATGCTATAAAAAAAGCTGAAGAAACGAGAAATTTGGCTTTGGAAAAGGCGAAACGAAAGCACGAGGAATACCAGACGCTAAAATTTGAATTGGATAGACTGAGACAAGACGCTCTAGGACTAGATAGACTTCCGGAGCTGCACGAGGAGAAAGATCTGATAAAACCAGAGTAAGTAGTGTGTTTCTTTTAACAACAATTAAATTTTCACGAAATTCATACCAATGTAAAATGATTGCTGTGGATATTGATGCTATTTTTTCTAAACCGCAATATGGCTCTTGATTTTATTATTGGAATTATTTTTTGATTTTTTTTGTAACACTGCCAGCAAAAAAAAAAATACGAAAATTACCATTTTCGTTGAAATATTTATGATTAATGTCTTTTTCACCTGTCCACAGGTTACTTGCTAGTAATTATTTCGATAGACCGTTCAAATGTCCAGAATGGTATCCACCTGTTTGTGAGTCTGTGATGATGGCTAGTTTTTCACAAGCAGCGCATGCTGCCCACGCTTTCCAACCACCAACAACTTCGTTCCTACCACATGTACCCCATCCTCTGCACTTATTGCCCACCACCAGTAAGCTACCAGAAGCTCGACCCGTCCCACCGCCACCTTTACCTGGCCCGCCACCCAATTTCAGGTGAATTATTTTTCTCAATTTATGCAGTTGCTTTTTTATATCATGATAATTATGTGATGTGCTCCATGAAGGGTTTTCATAACGATTTCAAAACAGTGACAAGTTACATTCTTTCAGGCATACTTTCTGAAAATTTATCATGATTTTTTTTTATCGTTTGCATTTTTTATTGAACCTATCTATCCTTTCCATATTTTTCGTTCTATTTTATTTACTTTGTCGCAAGTATGCCACATAATGCCCTCTCTGTACTTAAGTATCTACCTCATTCAGTGCTTGTAGTTCACTCTTTTACTTATAATTTATATGGTGTTCATTCTGTTCATCGAAATGGATGCAAACTGGGTGTACCTGTAAATAAAATTTACATTCTACTGTGATAAATTTAGGAAAAAAGGTACTGTCCATTTTTATAATAATTCAATATCAAAGAGATGGAAGAAAATTTTTTTTGATGCCGTATTTCGAAGATAGTATTGTATTTGTCAACTTGGACTTGGAAGCCCATTGGTTATAGTCTTCATCCAACTAGACAAAAGAAGTATTTTCGCCAAAGTAATGCAAAATATTTTTTCTCTCACCTCTCGCGAATTATTGACGATTGACATACGTAGCTCATTTTTGCTTCAGTGTATCGACTCAACTTTGTTTTAGACTGCAAAAATTCTAAGTTCCCGTTCTTGTACATAGCCGTGGGGTGTAGTTTTGAAATTCACAAACTCAGATTTCCAAAATTGGGAATGCAACTACACTACGAGAGAGGCTCCGCTTTTTAATAATGCGATTAAGTGAGGAATACTCAACTATTTTTCCAATGTTTCTTCTAAATAAACTTTCGCGAGCCTTCAAATCGCATCCTTATAATTTTGATTCTATCAGTTAAAAGTTTTCAAATTATTTTAGAGGTAAAATATGAAGAAAGTATTTTTAATGAGATTTACTGGCTGAAGTTTCAAGCGTTTTATCGAAATTCCAAAATAAAAGAAGAAAAAAGAAAAAAAGCAGGTCTCGAGATAACTTTCCTCTAGAATAATCTGAAAAATTCAAATCGATGAGATTAACCCTCTGGATATGAAAAATCATTAACAATTTTCTTCTACCTGTGGAACTATACCGTTGAATGAGTGCTTCTGGCCCCAATTTTAGTTACTCAAGTTCACTCGAGCGGTTCTAAAACTCCAGAAGAAACAGCCACCGATCAGGAGCACTGAAAATACTATACCCGAAATACCTCACATGTTGAGCAAAATATGTACGTGATAGGTACTCGATAGTTGGTAACCCAGACCCTCTCTGCCCATTTATACTCTGTATCATAAATCTGCTTTACATTATTGCGCCTTTTAAAACTGGAATTGTTCTTGCAGGCAACAACCGCCGCCCATGAAATCGTGCTTGTCGTGCCACCAACAAATCCACCGGAATGCCCCTATATGTCCACTTTGTAAAGCTAAATCGCGTAGTCGGAATCCGAAGAAGCCGAAAAAGAAGGAGTAGCCGAGAGGCGCTTCACAGCCGAAAAATCTTCAGTTAATATAAAAAATTTTATTCCGTACATGCTTTTTTGTCCAATTATTTCGTTATCCCCGTTGTTGTTATTTGGTAAATTTATTTATTTTTATTTATACACAATAATTTTTATTTTCCGTTTCACGATTGTTGGTTGATCTCATAAATAATTTCTCTTATTTTGTAATAGCAGCGATTCGCTCGATACTAGCGTTTAGTATAGCTATATAAATTCATCTAAATTCGACCGTTTTCATTCGCAAAATTGAAAGTTAGTCCTGATTAAGATTATTATGGAGTGACGAATTTGAGTGCTTCCTTTGTGGACAGTGATGAACGGTTATCCAGCGGTACCTGTTGCGTAAGTAAAATGTTCTTCTATCCTATAATCTGAATTCTATTATTTCCTATGTATTTGTTTCCTTATCTGACCTAGATTTTTGCATGCCCAGTACTTTCTAATTTCTTTCACATTATAATATCCTAATTTCACTCGAGACTGTTAAGCCCTAAAAAAAAGTTGGTAAAATAGACACGATGGCGGAAGCGGAGCAAAGAATGTCAACTGTGAGAAATGTTCTAACCAGAGTTAGGATCGAACAAGTAGGTAAAATAATTTATTTCACAATTTACGTAAAATCCGGGTGAAAAATGTAAAATAGAAAGAAAAAGCCGGAGTCCTTATTTTGCTGCTATTTTCATTCTGTTTTACAATTTTCAACCGTATTGTTTACATTTTAGTGTAAAATACATTCTGGTGTCAACCTCGAATGAAATATTCAAAATGTATTTTGGAGAGAGGCTACTGATCGGAAATTTTTGTGCCATAACATCACTGTAGTTGTTTTTAGTACCTTCACAAGCCCCACATTCTTCACCATTTTAGTCAAATTGAAGCTCGTCCTTGTCTTACAGTGGGTTTGCACTTCGGTTTAATGTTATTTTGAGCAATATAAAAATTACGACAGAATGAAAGGGAAGTTCACTATTAGAAAAAAGTCGAGAAAGGAGTACAAGTTTTTGATGACTATCCGAGTAATCAGTTATACTATCACGATACTATCTCTTTTATCATCTCCTCTTCCCAACCCTTCCATAGAAGACGACAAGCTGTTGAGATTTTAGGAAAATGATAAAAACTTTTCCACAGTTTTCAGTCTCTCAACTATCAAAATGTCGATGACTAATCATCGTTCAAAATCACCATCAGAGAAACGTTCGAAACATGAAATAGAGTTTTATGTGTAAATAAAAAAAACGTTATAAAGCATGTATAAATTTCAATATTATATTAACTTCGATCGAGTTCCTGTGAAAATACATATAACACGTGTATTATTGTAATTATCGTATACGGAGTCCCCCCCCCCCCCTTTTTTTTTAGCTAGTAAAATATTGTTTTCTTTGAAATTCAATTACAATTATAAAGTATCGGAAGTTATCTGTATATATTTTTTTCAAATTATAGCGGAATTATTCACAACACAGAACAAACGACCGTAACCGAATTAATTGTAAGTCCGACGCTGAAAAGGAACCGAAAACGATTGCCGAAAGCGCGTATTTATAGGTAACTATATTGTACAACAATACTTCTGTTTTTAATGGCTACATTTTGGTGAAATATTCGCGTATAACGGCCATCGGTGTAAGTGGAGCGACTGGAAAACGATTATTTACTCTCGTCGACGACTCGTTTCGATTCTTCAGCTTCTTTCTGGGCTGCCTGTTGCTTAATGCGGTAATCGGATAGAGCAGCTTTTATGGCATCTTCGGCAAGCACTGAAAAAGAGAGGAAAATGACGCGAGTTTAGATGAGCTGTTTTCATTGTTGAACAGTTGCGTTTACAAATACTTTGGATGTTCATGAAATTCTGCGCCTGAGAACCAGAGTGATCCCCATGAAAATTTAGTGATTAGGAGACTTTGGGTGTTTAGTAATGTAGTTCACCATGCATTTACATTCTTGAGATCTCCATGTTCCCAAATAAGCCCTCATCTTAGAAATGAAAACTAATACTACCTTGAAAGAGCTCGCTGCCATCACAATATAGCCTCCACACCAGAAACATAATCGAAACACACAACAAAGATATGAACATTCCCAAGTGACCACACAAAGTAAAATTATGTTAATGGCTTTCATAATCACGATTCTCATGCCAAGAACTTGAAAATTGAAATCCTTGAGCGGCGTATTAAAATGCGGGCTCAAATCTCTTTCATAGACAAATACTTACTTTGACATGCTTGGCGACAAACGTAATAAAAGCCTTGCAAAAATCTAAGGCACATAAATCGTTGGAAGTATAATGTGTTCGACGATTAAAGACAAATAAAAAATGCACCATCCGCGAAAGAGATCGACGTCGAGCATTAGAGAGCCACAAATGTTATAATTCTCAATTTTTTCCCCTTGTTTTTTTTTTTCACGTAAAATAAATAAGTTTACTTACTAGAGCAGTGCAGCTTCACGGGAGGTAAACATAATTCTTTGGCAATATCCGTATTTTTAAGCTTCAAAGCTTCATCGATCTAGATAAAATTAATTGAAAAAATTCATTAGATGCCAAAAAGTTACAATACGTCACATTTTTATTATAAAAATAATAGCAATTAGTTGCGACATCGATTTGTTGTTCATTCGAATATCGGACTTTTTTTTACATCTTCAACGTTCGAATGGACCGAAAATACGCTCGAAAAGTAGCGAATTTTTCATTTAGCCAGGTTTTGGGGTCCGTACAAAATGATGAAGTTTCCGGAATATTGTTCCAAGCAGTCGAGAGACAAATAGAACTCTTCTTTTTAAAAAAGAGCGATTTCGAAATAAATTCTTTTTTAAGTGATTTTCGAATCCCATTCCTCTTTACGTCTTATTTCAAAATGAAAAATCTGCGCATACTTTTCTAAACTGTCGTCGTTCTTGTTCCAGAGGTATATTCATTTTTTTTTGTTTTTCATAATAAAATATCCTCGCAAAAATGCTAGTACTGATTAATAATTTCGTATAAGTCGAGTTTTTCTTACCATACTTAACTGCAGAAAAATCTGACAAAAATCGTATTAAGAGTTGAAGAAAAATGTGTAAGTAATGAATGAAAAAGATACTTAGTGCACAGTATAAACACATTTCATTGGCAAGAATTAAGGAAAGGACGTTATACGAGAAAAGAGAAATCAGTATCGCCGAATTTTGTTTATTTTATGCGGATTTTTAAGGATCAATTAAACTTCAATGAAGTACCTATCTCAAAACCCATTCACATCAAATAAGATAAAATTTAGGTCACATCAGAATATAAAATGCAAGTAGAAATGAATAACTTCGAATGAAACAGTTCGCTGTTCTTTCAACTTCAAAACTCTTCCGATTCAAATTTTCAGGCAGATCAACAGAAAAAAATTTACAAAAAACTTTTACTAGACACTAACGTAATTTCTTTTCGAGTGTTCAAATCACAGTAACTTTATGCATTTTTAACTATAACTGGAGAGCTACTTCGGAACTGACAAACTTTGAGGTTACATTTTAGATCGCAATACTTGTTCTTGTTCTTCAAGTTACTTATTCTGCTTTTTGAAGGCTTCTCGAAGTCTCATTTTACTTTTCTCGCAGAGCACTCATCGTAATCAACACAATCTATCCGATTGAAATGGATTGCTGAGAAAAGCACATCGTTTTTGAACATTATAGAAGGCATCAACTTACAGTTTTGCCTTTCACCCATTCGGTAGCTAAGGAACTGGAGGCAATAGCACTTCCGCAGCCGAAGGTTTTGAACTTAGCATCCACGATTTTACCCTTATCGTCCACCTGCAATGTATTAATTTGTATATTTTGTTAATATAGTGCTATTAAAAAGTATTGCGTGTAATGTTCAAGGTGGAATTGAAGTAGCGATTAAAACTGCGACGAAGCTACCTGAATTTGTAATTTCATCACATCTCCGCAAGCTGGAGCTCCGACAAGTCCAGTACCAACGCTTTTATCAGTCTTGTCCAAGGAACCTACATTTCGAGGATTTTCATAGTGATCGATTACCTGCGAGCAATGAACAGTTACAATGGATATTTCGGTAAATCGGTGATTTTAATGTTTTACGAAGTTCAAATTAGATTTACTTTCTCATGGTAGAAAAGCACAGAAGCGCTGTTCCACGATCGCGGCACAACGAGTTGGGGCGTCACACGATAGGGAAAATACTTCAAAACAAACATTATGAACTTTACTAACGAAAAGATTACATAACTTTATATTGGAACCGTCAAATAAAAAGTGAAAAATTTGACGAATAGATCAACGGAGACAATGAAAATTATTAGGTGCTTCTGTTGATCACTGAAAAATGTAATGAAATTGGTAATTTCTTATCCAAGCAGAAATCTGAAGCCTCAAGTTTGAATTGAACAATTTCGATTGTGTTCATTTAAAAAGATCACTTTTTTTAAAAACTTGCAAGACTTCTGTCCTTCATTTTAGTGATAAGAATGTTTCGTTGTTGACAAATCCTGGATTGTTTGAATTTTAAATCGTGAATCTTGACCAACGATTAGTTAATCAGTTGATTAGTTTAGAATTTTACTAACCAACGATTAGTTAATCTATAGTAAAAATAACTATACTCTGTTCAACTTGAGAATGCCCAAAACGGAATAAACGGATTGCAGTTTGCAGGGCTCCGGGGGGCGGGGAGAGGAAAAAGTACTCGTTCACTTTCTTCATTCTTATCACACATCCGAATTTTATATTGTTGATAAATGTGAATTTGGCGTTTCGTTTTAGACATTCTTTAGTTTTCGGTGTATTTTCAAATTTTGATGAATACTATTTATCAGGCTGAGCCAAACTCCTAGTGGTACTTGACGAGTTTTCAATCAGCCAGTAGTCGTGTCCATAGTCTGTATATCAAAAACTATCAGGTGATTCACATATCGCGATCTTCACATTGACTGCTGTAAACAATCCCTGGAAAAAATAAACTAGATACCTTTCAGAGTTGCTGTAGCCGTAGGTACTAACTTGCTGCGCATGTGTTTTCTATTATTTTGCCTTATGTCAATCAGAGATCAGTTATTAAAGTTTTTATATTTTTTCACTTTTGTTTATAGATTCGGTGTATGGAATGCGCTACAACGACAAGATGATTTTCGTTTGCGGATTCTCTATGATAATATGCGTCAAATTGATGAACAAAATAGACTTCATGCAGCTGAATATTCATCTTTCAAGCTAGGAATGAAGCTAATATGAGTATATTATGCTTGCGTTTTAATTCAGTATTTTATAATCGTACGAGTATGAAGCGGTATAAGTTCTATTATTATACTTGATTCGCTGGTATCAAGGGTGTATCTTGGATGGGCTTAAGTGAGGTTGGTTAAGGAAGAGTTTAACTCAGAAATCATGATGATATTTTTCACTATGTTTTGAAATGGTAGTAACAGTTATAATAAGAATTAGCCGCTACGTGAGTTGAAAAGAAGCTTATAAAGCCCAGAAACATTGCGGTTTAACCCCTCCAAGAAAGAAAATCGATACAAGCTGAAAATTCGGTTTGAGCTTGATGAGAACTGATTGTATTTGCGAGAAACTGGTTTGGAGGCACATAATCCACGCTTTGGGGCTGTTCCGTAACTCAAATTTAAGGAGATTTTTGGTACGTTGTACAGGCCATGAATACTATTCGCAACCAAATTTTCAGCTTTTAGCGAATTTCTTATGGGTTGGTCGCTTTTTTTAGCAGGTTTTTAATATTATAATGTTCGTGGACTAATATTAGGATTGAAAGTTTTTAAAAACTTTGCTGAGTAATAATAAATTTATCTATGTTCCGGGTCATTCTAAAAAAAAAAAAAAGAAGATATTCTTATATTATAACGAATTTATTTCTATTGTCAAACAAATGATATGTGGCGCTCTCATTCAAAAGGGACCTCTTTGTCAGCAGTTGGTCAGTCAGTTTTTTGTTGGGAAATCGCCAAAAAAACAAGAGATTTGGTCGAAATAGATTTTTATTTTTCAACTTCTCTCACCCATTTCGGTGGTGTAGAATAGAAAAAAATTTTCGATCGATTTAATCGATGTTTGAAGTGTTTTTCTCCTTCCGCCGCTTCATCTCGACGCCTTTGCGAGACTTTTCTACCTCTCTTCCTGCCCTCCAACTCGCATTCGAAATACTTTTTAACAATTTGTTTTTTTAATATTTCTCAACTTTGACACGCTATGGCTTCACTAATTTCTGAAGTGGGAAAGGTCTGTCCGGTTGGTCTCATGTGAGGGCAAATTTTTTGTACTTTGACTGGATGTGCTAATTTCATTTTTCATTCAACTGACAAAGTACGAGTACATAGTATCTTTTGAACGAGGACGCCACGTACAGTGTAAGTATTTTACAATTTTACTTAGTATTTTATATACGAGTAACAGTGCAGACTTCATACCAAAAACAAACCTGCAGTAGCAACGCCGCAAGTATTATTGCGGTTCCTAGCTATTTTCATGTAGCCATTTTCACCCCATGACTCTCCCCAAGTGTTTTTCAGCAACCAGTAATCTGTTCCGTCTTGAGTACCATAGCCGACAACCAGCATAGCATGATTGAGGCAGTGTTTATAATTACAGCATTCATCACTGTAGTATATTCCTATAAATGAAAATCAATATTGAATTAATGCGTACATCGGCAGCAGTTAGATTGCTTACAAATCCCAATTGAATATCTTGCCAACTACAAAGTTGAGAATTTATTATTAAGTCAAGAGCAAGACCTTAGCTTTTTCTATCTTCTCTACAACTCCTCTTTTACAACATCGCTGGCCCAAATCCCAAATCCCTGGTGACCGAAAATTTGTATATTTTCTTTAACGGCCAAAAATATTTTTCCTATTTGACCATATTATTATAGGTATAGTGCTATTTGGCGAGATCTACGTAAGTTCTTGTTTGTTCATGATCACCTTCCATTTATCATTGTATTTATACTTCGGATTGCGATTTGCGAGTTCTTTTTGATGAGGGAAGTTTTTTCATGCAAGTAGATGTATGTTACTTAAGTTTTGATTTCTGCCTTCGTTTTATATTCTATCAGAATTCGATAAAATTTCGAATATTAGAATTCAGAACTTTTTTCTTTTACTCGGAGAACAAAGCTATTACCTACTGTCGCCATAATGCGAATCAGTGGGTTCGTCTTACCTGACTTGTAAAAACGAAAATCCCATCTACAAGCATCAACTGATACAGCCACAGGTCCGAATTTTGAAACGACAGCTTTTAATTGGTCCTCGTCTCCTTCAATTAAACAGCGAAAATCTTGAGCCAAATTTCCTATCGAATTGTTTTTCTTATGGACACACTTATTAGGTCCCTGAAATTAACGAATTTGTGCTTTAATATCCGGTTGGAATGCAACCCGATATTAGGAAATTTTTAACTGTAGGTATTATTTCCAAGATGTCATAGCTGAATCAAATTCTGTTCGCTGACTTAGAGTACGAGTAGAAATGCCTTGTTAAACACTGCTAAATGCCAATACAACTGAAGTGTAGGCAATATAAAACTAGTTTACCCCATCCCCCTCCAATTTCATCAATATTAATTTAAATATGTCTGAAAATCACAAATCCGAATGAATTGTGACAGCGTGTATGGGAGAAAACCCAGTTTTGTTTCTCTTTACTTCCAAATAATAGATATACAGGGCGCATCTGATTGAAGATTATATAGCTCTCTATTATATGCTCAATGATTTTCTTTTATTTGATTATCTTGGCCACGTAAGGATACGTAGAATCAGTGTTAATTCCATTCTCTCGAACGTATTTAAATGCATTTATTATATCACCTCAGTAACATCCGTAATTTCCCAAGTATTGAGAGCAATCTATCAGATTTTGTGCACTCAGTGTTGTCAGTGTTCTATTGAATTGAAGTACGTTATAAGCTTCCATAACACCAATCTGATGGAAAAATAATGATGGTTAATCGGGTCATTTCTGAAATTAGCGTCGGCTACTTTGCTTTTAAACGTCTGTGACAGCTTTCTCTAGAAAACACCTTCTGTTTGGTGAGCACCAGTCGTCCTTCGTAATTGGGTTAATTTTTTATAGCTTTTATAAAAGTGGAAATTCTTATGAAAGCAAAACAACTTAACAAAATAAAATATGCCTAATATCGTGTGAATTAAAATAATTATTATAAAAGTACAGGGCTAGTTCTATACTTACTGCACTAAATGCCCAACTAGATATGCACTTATTCTGATCTCTCACCGAAGTAACCGCACCGGTGGCAGCCCAGTTCACCGAATCGGGTATTTCACCTTCGATGGAGGGAACATCTGTTCGACATTCGCGCCAGTTTTCGGCCAAATAGATATGATTGCTCAGCATGGCTTCTAAAAATTCATCGTCCCGCTGAAAATTTGAAAAACCCTCCGCTAAAATAATTTTCTTCTTTTCGAGGAATATGCAGGAAGCGTTTTCACTTCGACGAAAAACTTTCCAAAAAAGTCTCGCATATAATTTTTACTCGGAGAGCGCTGTTTTCGTTCATTTATTAAAATAGCTTTAGCTTCTATCTAATTCACAGAATGCTGGAATTTGTCTTATTTGATCAGAAAAGGAAGCTTTGTCAGCTATTGAAAAAATACGACTACGTATAGTTGCTTTCAGAATATCAAGTAAACTCTCTCTATCAATTTTACACAATCCTAAGACATGAAGTTTATGTGGTTCACGTGACACCCCTGTACTATCAAATATCACTCGAAAACCTGCTTTTCTAGCATGAAATTATCTTGAAATCCTTTTACTCTACTATAAACACGGTTGAGAACTTCTTTTAAAAATAAAATTTCTGGTTGAAGGGCCTTAGAGTTATCGATTTATTTCAAGTGGCAAGCTGATGGACCTATGCACTTTATCTTCCTACAGTTGTGATCCTGTTGGTTATTGAAGCACATAGTTGTTCGTCTGTAATTTGTTTCTACCAAACCACAAACAAGATATTATTTTCAGAAAAAACTTGAAATACGTAGTAAGTATAAAGGATTAACCGGAATTACCGAATGCATGTACTAACCATGAGTGCAAATTTATTCAAGCTTGCTTCGAATCTTATTGCATTTTTCGATCGATGAGATAATAATTTTGTGCATTGTCTGCAATTACCCAACCAAGCGTAGTTGTTATTTCTAATAACTTTACATTTTTTCTGAAACAAGGAATAAACCTAATCAACAAGTATGTGTCAGTCTATACATCAACAAAGTAATTATTTTTGAATAAGAATGCCCCAAATATGAAACTTTGACCTTCCGGTCGTAGGAAGGTAAGGTAGGTAAAAAGAAAAGTATTCGTCACCCGTGTGTTTCAACTTTCAATTCAACTTCTCGGTGTTCGTTTTTTCAAATTGAAATGATCCATCAGGATCTCCCCTTGTGAAACAATTAGAAACCGAATTTTCACATTTTTCAACACTCAGCGAAGTTTGAATCGAGACCAGCAATTTCGTTTTGTCTTTTGTTTTGGTATTTTTACTCATTCCTAATTTATTTTTGTTTGATTTTTTTAAACATAACTCCATCCACTTTAGTTTCCTCTATTTTCTTATTCATTTTTCACAATCCTGGTTTCACTGTCTTTTGAGACCTGAAAGATGGGTAGATGTTGATATTCCCTTTTACAGATGCCTACCAAGTAACTCTGGTATGCATATCTGTCGCATAGTTGGTATTTATTGCAAGTAAAGCAATAATTTTGACATTGGGTTAGAACAACAAAAAATGCTACCTAATGCCAAAGAAATGATCATCTTCGCCAATCTCTGAAATACAGTTTAACAAATAGAATCATTAAAATAAGATATCGTTTAGTTCCGCTTTTTTACTAATTTTAGAATGCATTGTTACGAGTACTCGGGGATTTTTACTTTTCCTTCCTCAATCAACCTAATAACAAGGGTGCCCTGCTTATATTATGTAGACCAAAGTGTATCTTCAGTCTGTTTTTCTTCTTACCTACTTGAGTTTAAAAATTATTGGTAGGTCTTTGTATATACGTAATAGTGCAGATTTTTCAAACTATCTGCAATACACATACCCAGTCCTCAATATTACGAACATAGTATTGCCAAATTATTGCTGCCAAGGAAATATTTCGAAGATATCTAACCGAAATCTCGTTATCGTATAGAAACCCTATTTCTAAATTGTGACTTGTATTTTGTTAAAAATATTTTCGCAATATCTCGGGAGTTTTTTTTTTTTTTGTTTTGTTTTCTAATTAAAACTAAACAATTCTCAACAAAAATATTCCCCAAATAATTTTTTTTGTGAATCAGAGTACTTATATGAGTTTAAAAATATCGTGGACGAGATATTTTATTTCCACAACTTGAAAGGGTTAATATGTACGTATAGTTCTACGATTGACTGAGTTTGTGTGACATCTTGTTCAAAATTTTGGTTAGACTAACTGTGAGTAGGACTCGATATGAACAATTGAACCATAGCAGAACTTGACTTTCGAAAAATGTGGACTTATCAGCTTTCTTGCATAGCAGTGTCCAAACAATGACTGAAAAACTTTATTACCTCTTTCGAAAAATAATGAATGTAAACGCCATTATGCAACACTGCCATAAGTGAATATAATGTTGTTTTTTTTTTTTGTGATAATTTATGACTGCTGAAAAATATGAAAGAAATTTCAGCTGATGTTAGAAGCTCAGAAGTTTCCAACAGGCCCGGCCCGTACCGTCCGTGCGGGTAAACAGGGCATTACCCTGCCTATCAAGATTTTTCCCTACCTAGAAAATTTTGCCCTCCACATAATTTCACCCCAAAAAACAAAGAACGACGAAATAACCCCTCAATTCCTAAAAATTCGGAAAAAAAGAGCCAACATTCCTAAAAATCTGAAAAAAATCGCCAAAATTCCTATGAATTCGAAAAAAATCGTCAAGAATTTCTATTAATCCGAAAAAAAAGAAAAAAGAGCCAAAATCCCTAAAAATCCAAAAAGAATGCGGATTTTTTGGAATTTTGGCTCTTTCTTACGGATTTTTTGAAATTTCGGCGATTTTTTTCGGATTTCTAGAAAGTTTGGCCTCTTTTTTCATTTTTTTAGATTCGTAGAAATTTTGGCGTTTTTTTTCCAATTTTTAGGAATTCTGGGTCTTTTTTTTTAATTTTTAGAAATCTTAGCGCTTTTTTTCAGATTTCTAATGATTTTGGCACTTTTTTCCGATCTCTTAGGAAGTGGCATTTTGTCTTCGAATTTGTAGCGATTGGGGCGCTTTTTTTTTTCGAATTTCTGGGAATTTCAGCTCTTTTTTCGGATTCTTAGAAATTCTGGTGATTTTTTTCGAATTTTTAGTAATACTTTTTGCCCCTATTAGAACTTTGCCTGATGTACCTGACGAAGGCTTCGCGGTATGGGCCTGGATTCTAGTTTCATGAAAAGTAGTTTGAAATGATATTTGAGCTGCGTTGGAAAAATAAGAGTATAAATAGAGTCATCTTTAGACATTCCATCTTGTTTCACTTCTGTGTGCTTTCACTTACAAGATTTTTTCCTAGATGTATTTGGTATCAGATTAATGAACATGATGCGAAAAATATTTCATTTCCGAAACCACACCTGAATACAACGTAGACATATTTTTGAAAAAATTTTAACAAAAACTGTGACTTAGAACGACACTGATTTTGAGTTATGACGTCACCGCTGAATCAGTCAGTACCTATTGAGTGACATGTTCAGAATCTTTTAAAAATATTTTCGTAATACATATTATTAAATAAATGATCAAGTATGATTCTAAAACATAAGTCTTCTGTATAGTCAGAAATACTACGAAATTTGGCGCGTTCCTAAGGTTGTTATCTATGTTCGCAATAATTTAGCTATTAAAAACATTTTACTTACCCGCTAAAGTCGAATTTGAATGAATCAGTTTTACGCTTAGTGCAAATGTTGTTGAATTTTCAAGCTATATTAATTGTAAAAGAACTTGAATTGAATGAAAAAGAAGAAAATTATGTTACTGATCGTTTCAGTACATCAAAATTAATTATATTGGTTTGGCTGGGCCTATGTTCCAATCGTAGTGGATATGTTACCATTAAGGTATTAATTTTAGTTAATGTATGAATTCACCAGTTAATTCATGCTTTAAAGAATAAAACTGTGTTCTTCAAGAATGTTCTTTGATTCTGGTAACAAAGAGTAGGTATTGTAAAAGCACTACAATTGGACGAAAAAACAATATTTGCTGATTATTGAGAACAAAATATGCAGTTGCGATGGAAATGTAAACAATTATGCTTACCAAAAATGAAGAAAAGCTATGTTATAATAAAAACTCTAAGGTTGAAAAAATGACAAATTCTCAATTAAAAACAGTCGAAATTTTGTTCCAGTAATTAAGTCCGCTGAAACGGTATAGGTGGTGCCATATTTTCGTTGGAAAAAACTACAACAAATATAATAATTTCAGCTATTTTCAGAACTATCTACTGATAATGGTCTTCATGTTTAGTCAAAATTTTCTGGAAATAAAGCCTACATTATATTGTATTGTAGCCAATCACGTTTCTAAAGTTGTAGTGAGTCAAAATCTGCTAGAACACCCGAACAATGCTGAAATTTTCGATCGGAACGATGATGGGTGCGCGGTGGTCCAAATTTTGCTTATTTTTGCTGAAAAATGAGCCGTTTTGGAAGATATTTGGCTTTGAAAAAAAAAACTTGGCGGCTGCAAAATTCGATTAATTTCCGGAATTTTGTAAATTCGTTTTCGTCGAATCATTGCACTCTCTTGAATTCTCGAATTTAAAACGTTATTGATTCGAGAGTTCATTGAAAGCGTGCGCAACTTGGGTGAAAACAAAAATTACGATTTGGGGCAAGTAACTGTAGGGGCAAGAAAGTAAAATTTTTGTCTCAGTATGGATCTTGACGTCTCCGAGTACGGATCAAGAAGATATCCATCCGTATGACTGTGCCCTCTCAGTGAGGACCTCCTCGAGTAGTCGCCCCGTGGGATTTGAATCTCCCCGCAGTAAGCTACGTCTTTCGGTTAGTCGGGTGAATGACAATTTCCGCGGGGTGGGCGAAAGAGGAGGAAATGACTGGAGGGTGCGAACTTACGAGTGGATATCTCCAGATAAGACGTTGAGACAACAACAAAATTTGTCTGGGCGAATCAAGCCGTTGGCTGGTTGTAGTAGAAAACTCGCTGATAATGTTGGTAGATAGGAGAATATAAGTGAAATGCTTTTGGCGCCAATTATAGATTTCGCCCATTCGGGTGACGGTACCCTCTTAGCAGGGACCGACCTCCAGGAGTAGCCTGCTCCCGGATCTTGAATCTCCACGCAGTGAGCTCAGATCTCTCGGTTAGACGTGTGAATTCAATTTCCGCGGGGCGGGTGAATTCGGAGGAATCTACTCTTTTTGGTATCTAGTTGGTTGCTAGATTAAGTGCAGCATATTGCTGCACTTTTTTTAAAAACTCACTGACAATGTGTGTTCTTAAAAGTACCTCAGTGAAAAGACCGATCGGGTGGGTGGGAGGGGGCGGATGGACGGACGGAATTTTAAAAATTCTAAACTCGTATTTTTGAATTTAAATCGTGAATAATAAAATCCTGGATAGTTTGTATTTTATTATAGTGGGAATTTTAAAAATTCTAGACTTGTAATTTTGAAACTTATATTCGTGAGGAACCAAGTACCGTGAAGATAGTTGTTGTTGAAAATGTACTGTAGCATATTATTCTACGTGTTTTTGAAACTCGCTGACAATGTGTGTTGTTAAAAGTACTTAAGTAAAGAGCGACATCGGGTGGGTGGGAGGGGGTGGTCGGATGGATCGATTTTTTTAGATTCAAACTCGTATTGTTTGAATCTTATTTGGTTGTCAATTTTTTATTTGAATTTATCCTGGATGGTTTGAATTTTAATTATCGTGAATATTCCTGGATAATTTGAATTTTAAATCGTGAATATTAACCAACGATTAGTAGCTTAATTAAAATTCTAGACTAAACAACTGAAAAATCGTGAATATTAACCAACGATTAGTAGCTTAATTAAAATTCTAGACTAAACAACTGATTAATTAATCGTTGATTAATATTCACGATTTAAAATTCAAACTATCCAGGAATATTCACGATAATTAAAATTCAAACCATCCAGGATAAATTCAAATAAAAAATTCACAACCATATAAGAGTCAAACAATACGAGTTTGAATCTAAAAAAATCGATCCATCCAACCACCCCCTCCCACCCACCCGATGTCGCTCTTTACTTAAGTACTTTTAACAACACACATTGTCAGCGAGTTTCAAAAACACGTAGAATAATATGCTACAGTACATTTTCAACAACAACTATCTTCACGGTACTTGGTTCCTCACGAATATAAGTTTCAAAATTACAAGTCTAGAATTTTTAAAATTCCCACTATAATAAAATACAAACTATCCAGGATTTTATTATTCACGATTTAAATTCAAAAATACGAGTTTGGAATTTTTAAAATTCCGTCCATCCATCCGCCCCCTCCCACCCACCCGATCGGTCTTTTCACTGAAGTACTTTTAGGAACACACATTCTCAGCGAGTTTCAAAAAAAGTGCAGCAATATGCTGCACTTAATCTAGCAACTAACTAGAGGATGATCTCGTAATTTGTTCGAAACTCAGAAAATTAACGGAATTGTACAACCTGACAAGTGAGAACACTGTTAACAGCAGTAAAAAAATTGAAACTCATTAAATAATTACTGCTTTTACTCTTTCATAAAACAATCATATTATAAATCATTTTCAGTACAAAAAGTAACAAACATTCGTATTAATATAACAGACATTTCTGAGCGGCCTTACATTAATACAAAAATATAATCGTTTCGTCAATGCGTCCCGCAATTTGTTTCGTGTTTTTTAATAATACTTCAAACTTCATTTTTGATTCGACAATGAGAACGGAAATAATAAAAATACATTCCTTACCATCAATTTTTTCGAACATTTTTCACTACGCACTACAAAATATACGCATTATTGCT
Organism: Parthenolecanium corni; assembly: GCA_038050395.1. Classification (NCBI taxonomy): domain Eukaryota; kingdom Metazoa; phylum Arthropoda; class Insecta; order Hemiptera; family Coccidae; genus Parthenolecanium; species Parthenolecanium corni. The sequence goes on from JBBCAQ010000002.1 coordinate 2,162,980, forward strand.
TCGCTACAATTTTTTCTTACATTACATCTATAATATTTATGAAATTTTTCAACTTGGCACACTAATAAAATGAAATAGGTTCACACAGATAGAATATAAAAGAGCAGGAGAGAAACCTTTTTGTTACATGAAAACATAATGATACAATGCAAGTACTTAGCATTTACATTACAATCTCCAACATCATACCCCTTGTGATTCAAACGAAGTACAGAATCTGTCACACACACATGTTACACAATGACGGCGCGAATATGTTACAAAAAAAATTATACCTACGATGATACTCATCATACTAGCCTTTTATACTTTCATCGAAGTATTGTACATCACATCACATTCGGGGGACAAGAAAAAAAAGAAAAACGTGCCTCAAAGAAGTCGTACATAGGAAGAGTTGGAAAAAAAAAAAATTACAAGATAAATACTAACGGAAGGCGACGATGGTAAAAGCCAACAGAACGACAATCTGTACTGAATAAATTATAAAAGAAAATTGTCACCTTAATTACTATTTGATATATAATTTTTTTTTTTTTGATTTTCTGAAGAACTTTATTTTCTTTTTTTCTTGTTTTTTTTTTTTTTTTCTGTAACACGGCAAGTTACAATTATAATGAAGCAAATTAGGTGTAAAAAAAGAAAGAAATTAAAACGATAAAAACAATAACAAAAATATACAAATCAAAAAAAAAAAAAACTGATACAAACTTGATTGTTAAAAACTTTTTTTTTCTTTTTTTTATTCCATCATCCTTTCAGACTGAATGAATTTGCAAGGAAAAAAAATAAACGTAACTTTCGTACTCGCAGTACGGTATTTGTAAATCATTAATAATAGCAACTCGTAGTAATATTCAAGGAGAAATAATAATTATAATTAAACAAAATGAAAAAATCCCCAATCAATAACGAGGGAATTAAACGAAAAATTCAACGGAATATTCTTTTCGAAAACGTCGTCAAAACAAGCGTAACCTTTTTGTAATCTTTTATTTATATTATTATAGTTAAATTAATCAGAAAAACTGAGAAAAATTAATGCTTCCCTGATTTAAGCGTAGAAACACTTCCTTGTTTGAATCTAAAAATGTTTTTCTAACTTCGTAAACGACAACCCGCAGAAATTTAGAAGAAGAGGAAGAGCAAAAAAGAAGGAATCCATAAGCAGATCCGCGAGTTCGAGTCCCGATGAAATGGACTTTACATAAAGCCAAAAATGACATACAATTGAATTTTCAACGAAATTTTACACTTCCTAGATTTAGAGAACTTTACCAAACATCCCTCGGAGATATTTTCAAACCCCTTAATGGTTAAAAGGGAAGGAAGTGAGTAGTGAGGCATTCAACAAGAAAGGGGTGGAAAAAAAATCTTCTCCTTTGTAGTTCACGAACAGACTCTCAACGAATTGCTGGATCCACTTATGATTATTCATCTATGAATTAAGACGCATAATTTTGTCCGCAAGCGTTTCCCATTTCAAAAACGGAAAACGAATCCTAGACTTCGACTAAAATTACAAACCGGTAGATGTCCAGTTTCAATACAACTGAAAATTAAAAATATCATCTCAAGTATCTGCGCAGATACGTTTCAACAGACAAGAAAGAAATTCTACAAGATAATATAACACATGGTAATAGTAATCAAAGAAATTAAGTGAAGTATGCTTATACGTGATTTCAATTTCGTAGCACGTACTAATATAATTTTGTTCAGGGTTGCCAGATGACAGTGTCCGAGAAATTTTTTTTCAATTATCAAATATATTTCACTTTTTCAATTATTCACATCAAGTGAATTTAGATTAATACATTTCACTTTTTCATCATTCACATCGAGTGAATTATGAGAAGATCGAGAAAAATAAACAGAAATGGAACGTTACAAAAATTCTCATATCGAAAAACGAGGCAAATGCGTATTACATTAATGATTCAGCGAATAACTCCACAAATGAAGCCTTTTATGGAGCATTCAAAATTCTCTACTCGTAGAGACAAATCCCCATCAGATCTGGCAATCCTGAATTTCTACGGCTGCTTTATCGAGCAGCTTTTCATTCAAATTTCATAACGCTATTATACTAGAATAATAAAAATGACATCCGCGTATAAGTAGAATGGATACACTTATTTCTATAGTTGAGACAGATGAGTTATTTTTGCAAACTAGAAAATATTTTTACTCCATCAACAATAAATAAATCCAGTAGAGGATATTAATTAACTTTCACGATAACAAAAACTGGAGTTCAAATTAAAATAATATTTCTGCGAAATAATGGCGTCGAAACTGTTCTGCTTTTTTTCAGCATTTTTTAAAAGATATCTTTAGCATTGTTTTTCACGAGAGCCGAGAGAATCTATCTCGAAATTTTATTGCGTACGTTTTAACATACGAATTTTCAACAAAACATATAAAACGAATGACTTGTGTGATACAGCAAAAGCTACTAAGTAGCTGATTAATCAAAAAAATTTATATTAACTTCGAATGGTAATGTTAGTTTTTTGTTGTTTTTTTTTCGTCTTCTTCAAACAAAATAGCGATTCGAGTTCAAAATATTTTGGAAAAAAAAAAGGTTATGACTACGTTAGGAAAAATATAAATTAATGGGAAACGGTAATTTACAAATAAGATTAAATTGACAAACGGACAAACAGCGACAAATTTTATGATGAATTATACGTTTTAAACGCAAACCCGATATCAAAGTCGAATCTTTTGCATGGTCTTTTCTTCATTAATTTTTTTTTTCATCTCATCTTTCATATTTTCATTCTACTACTCGTTATACAACGTTTCTTCTCTGGACCCTAGAATTTTGGTACGTATTTGACTGATTTTTTTTTTCTTCTTCTCCTTCTACTTAATTCTTCATCTTGCAGCGCTTTTCTTCTCGTGGCAAGCGATGAGGAGGTAGCGAAGGTATGGGAAGGGGGGCAGACGACACGAGAGGGACGGGTACGATGAGATGGATGATCAATTGCGTTGACGACGTTGCATGAGAGATGATTCAGACGGCGGAGATAAACCGTAAATGGAATCCTTCGGCGGTGGGGGTCCGATCAAATTCATGCTGAAGTGCTGCACGATCACCCGGTTAACGGACATTGCCGATTCGGCGAAAGTCGATAGCTTCTTCAAGCTGTCATTCCTGCGAAAAAAATAAATATTTGTCAAGATTATCGTTCGAAAGCTCAAATGTTGGATTATTATACACGTTGGATCGCAAAAGATGTTTCTTCTACCTAATACAAAGAACGAACGACGACTCACGAGCTAGACTCGAGTCTCGACAAAGCGTCATCTTGGAGGTCACGAAAAACTAGAGAATGGCGTAGTGTCTGTCTACCTGACGTTAGTTAATTCTAAAGCTGCTCTACAACCCAACCATGACCCAAGATAATTTTCAACGACCCAGAATTTTCCGATAATAAGCATAGAGAATGCAGCAAAATACACTGAACGTGAGAATATTTTCAAATACCATGGATGATATATTCATAACCTCGGTTATATAAATTTAGAGAACACGTACGCAATATGAAAAATAATACAAGTTCCAGCTATTTCTAGGGCTAAGAGGGCGGGAGGAGGAGAGGGGTATGGATGGACCGATACCAGCAGAAAAATTACGACGAAAAATTAGTACCTACGAGAAATCTGAACTAGCTAATTTCATTCCGGCTTCGTTAGAACTCTGACTACTCTGAGGAAAAATTGCAATTTGGTTGGTTCGAAGGTGCTCATATTCGTAATAATATTGCTGTCTAAAATAAAGTAACCAGACTCCGAAATTTCAGAGTAATCACATCATTCAAAAATAGCGCACAGAAAATCAGCGAGAATTTTATCGAATTTCAACTGACTAAAAAATAAAAAGCAGTTGACTTGTATCAGCAACAATTTTCATAAGACAAATATTGGCGTAAAATTCACACACTACCCACACAAACTTACGATCAATAGAAAACTGCTAAAATCATTCACACCAATCTCACAAAGGCACTACTACTCGTGATGGCTGGATCGTAAATGTATCCAAAAATATGATCTACGTACCTCTTGATAACATCCGGCGTGGCCAAAAAGTCATTATCCTTAGGACCGGGATTGATCCACGGATGCTTCAGAACTTCGGCAGCGCTCAATCGACGGTGGGCGTCCTTCACCAACAGCTTCCGAATCAGATCTTTAGCCTCGTCCGAAATCGAAGCCCAGTCTCTCTCGGGGAACTCGTAATGTCCTCCTTGAATACTGCGGAACAGTAATTCCTACAAAAAAAAAAAAAGTTTTACAAAAGCTAAATCGACACAAGGGACAGAAAACTAGCATACAATAATTTTTTACATATTTAACATCCTAATGATACGGTTTCGCATCGGAAGAATTAAGCAGTTTTCCTTATAAATAAATTTCAAGGACATGAAAATAATACGCGTCGATGCCTCAAAAAATCAAATCGAAGCACTCGATAGTGCACCAGATCGTGAACGGAATTTTGAAAATTAATAGCATCACACCACGAACTCGTATTTAGAGGTGAGCATCGAGGATTTAGATGAAAATTTGCTGAAATTTGTAAATTAGTAGGAGCAGGGAGAAAATTTCGTAAGATTGGCAGAACCGTACAATTAGAATTCTAAATTCGATAGCAGTTTGATTTGGCCGAAACCTCGCTTACCTGACAAGCTCTGCAGGATTCCCCGCGTTCCCAGCCGCAATTGTATCCGCAATTGCCGGAGAACGGCGCGTAACCGCACAGCAGAATGTAGGTAACTACGCCCAGGGACCACATATCACATCGTTTGTCGTAGTAATTACAATCGTCGCCGACGAACGTATCGACGACTTCCGGAGCCATATATTCGGCGCTTCCAACCTGCGTGCAACAAAAAACCAAACAACAATAAGTACATCATCGGTGAATTAATTCGGCGCATTCGCCCACAGAATGATAATGAAATCTAGAATAATATAATTGAAAATAATATAAAACATCGTATACAGCTAAATCGGACAAAATTCCGCCTCGCATACAAAAAAAAATCACTGTCGTGTATCAACAATAATGTGGGTCATTCGCACAAAAATCATACACAAGCCTTTCTTCATTCTTTATATCATGTTCAATAAATCGGATTGACAGATCTGTGTTGGGTACGCAACCTTAAGGGAATACACTGGATAACTTTGGCCAGACAACTACAATATTGGAAGTCAAGTCAGCAAAATCTCCACGTTTATAGTAAAAACTCAGCTGCGAAGTTTGAACTACACCTCAACCAATGGAATCGTTTGAATTTACAGTTTAACCCTAGACTAAGGCTCACAACTCGAACTCAAAGATGGGCTTTTAGTATAATTTGAAGGCTATTTAAATTTCTTTAAAAAACTTCTTCCACGCCGCACCTTTATTCTTGTTCGTATTTCGTACAATCAATCGGATTTACTGAGTACATACAGACAGAGTATAGGAAAAAGGAATAGGGTGCACAACGACGACGAGAAATATTAGATAATTCTTGCCAGAAAACTTGTTCAAAACCGGTTATTACGACCCGACAAAATGGAAGGAGAAAATTCAAAATCGTAGCTTGGTATTTCGAAATACACACTACAGCTACACAGACACACTCGAAAACCTTTCACCAACTCGTTCGAAAATTGAAACTGTAAAAACGAATTAGAAATAAAACGACCTTGTTATTGAAGCCAAAAATTACATACAATACATACAACTCATTTATCCATCGCTCGATGTCGCTTCATTTCCTACAATTGACGTGGTAGAGCAAATTATTACGAAAATTTTAACAGACCACGTTTTAAAAAAAATTCGAATAAAATTTCATTTACAAATGAAATAAAAAAAGAAGAGGAGTGACTGAATTGATTAAACGAAAAAATGGCGTCAGTTCCTTATAATACTGTTTGAAACGTGCGTCCAGGCACCCTAGAAAATGTATTTCAAATTGAAATCGAACAAACTCATCCTATATACTTCATTTCAAAATAAAGGCAATCGAATACGAATGCATGTCAATTTCACATTCAGCTACTTAATATTACACCCGATTTTAATAATTTAACTCAACTCAAATTTTTCAAAAGCTTCAACCGAATAGAAAACAGATTTATCGAATTTACGATAGAACTGATTTCAGATTATCCTTCCCCAAAACGCAGAAGGTACTTTTCAAGTCCCGACTCAAGGCCATCCAGCACTTCTATCGAGAGTAACGAATAGCTGACGCCATAGTCTGAACAAAGGGCGTAGGGATAGGGGTAAATATTTACTTCTTCAAAGAGTTAAGCTCAGACTATTGAAACACAAAAACTTGCAATGCCGTTAAATTAAGAAGGAATACACAAAATCTAGTTTAACAACGAATTCAAATTATTTTTATGATCGTACCTTTCAAACACACGAAGAATTTAGATGAACCTTCATTTCACCAAATGTACACGCATACTATTCGGTACGTAGACAAAATTCCGTCATCTCATCTCCCAGCTTCAAAATGCTCACTTACTCAATAATCCAAGGAATGGTCATAACCTGAACAACTTTTTTATAAAGGAATGGGAAAAAGGAGAGGAGAGGCTTCAAACAGAATAAAAACACCTAACAAACAGGATACATTTCATTTCATCATACTTTCTACATTCAAGATTATACCACATCTGAATTCAAGGAGCCTCATGTTAATTTATAATACAATGAATCAAAAGAAGAACTCGTCCCCCCCCCCTCGTACAGCTCTCATCACAGAACACGTTTTCGTTGCTAAATATATCCGGGCGATAGAAAATGTATACGATTATTAGGCTCGTAATACTGCCAACAAATTCATCACCATTCCTTGAATAAGGGCCAACTTATACGGGAGGGCCAGAAAGCCAGCCGCAGTTTGGAAGGAGAAAGAGTGCACACATTCGTTTACAAACACTCGTACCAAAGAGCGGTATATAATTGTCATCAATTAATATGTACCGAATATTTCACCCGATTGTAGATTTTCAAAACGGGAATACAGCCATGACTATAATGATCACTATTTACAACTTCGAATGCAGACAATATAGTTGATAATTCACGATCCACTTACCGGTGTTAGCAACTGAGGAGTGCTCAGAGGACCGTTGTGTCCCGAATTAAATTGGATCGCAGACGCCAAATCGAAATCGCAGATTTTTACCGGACTAAGTTGATCACGATACACGCACAGAATGTTTTCAGGCTTCAAATCTCGATGGGCAATTCCTGTAAAAACAAAATAAAATGAACAATTCGGTTCGACAACATATCGAGGGAGCAACGTACAAATAACAATGAAAACCATTTATATTGCTGGAACGATAAATGATCATTTCAATTTTTTTCTTCAAATCCATGACACACGCCAATACTTGATGATAATGTTTGAAAAACTTAAGAAAAAGGTGCTTAAAGAGTGAAATATGAAATTTATAGGGAAAATTAAATTCTTATATTTCAACGTCCCACAACATCGAAGCAGATGTAATTTGTGGCCTTCAATGTAAACAGTCTGAAAATGGGTTACATGGCCAGATCAAGGTTTCAGTTCTACGCAAATAGTATCACAAAACGTATAATTATTTACAATAAATTTGATGATGCTTGATACGCGCACTATCTAGTAGCTGGTTTCCTACTCGTATACCTACCCAAATTTAGATATTATCATCATCCCTCAATTCCTCGAAAGCAATCGTAGGTAAACAAAATTTAAAAGTGAAAAATTAATCGGAATTACCGAGAATATTCATGCTTTGTCAATCACTTTCGCTTCGAAACGAATAATAAGAACACCAAAATTTCACATACGAAAGCAAAGTGAAGCACAAACCTACGTACATGCAACATGCGAAATTTGCTACTAGTACCTGTTTGTTTCACTTCGTGAGAAATTCAACAATACTCACTATAGTTTTTAAATGAGAAACAGCAATTAAAGCTGTAAATATTAAGTGATGTTTCAATAATAAAGGTTGACTACATCAGCTAAAGCCATCAGTCCACGAAACTAAAGATTAACTACCTAATGGAAAAGAGGATGCGTGAGAATTGATTTTTTTTCTTTCAGAAAACTTGGAAAATTGTCAGTCAAGTTGCAATGGATGGATCTCAGATTAACTGTAGCACTATCTTAATTCTTTCAGAATTTTTCTTGGAAAAAACTCAACTTCGGTCGGTACACATGGTGAAATAACTATTCATGTCGACCATAAAAAAAAAAAGAGGAATGAATGTCAAGGTTATCCTTTGGTGTACTCTCCAGGGAAGTCTAATTTCAAGTCGAAAAAACAACAATTTTGAAGCTTTAGAAAAAAAAATCGCCAAGCATTTTGCAAATTTTCTTACAGAAGAAAACAAATTATACATCATTTTAAAATTTCGAGAGAGAAATTCCAAACTAAAACCAACTAACGTACAATAAATGAAAAGAAACCAACGAATTTACATTTAGTTTGTTGCCCAATAATGCGAAAGTTACATCTTCGGTCATTGCTAAATGGAATAAAGTTTCTGTAAATTCTATAACAGCATCAGACACAAAGATCCATTCAAAATATCTTCAAAGACCCATAAAAACATTTTGTATTAAAAATAATTAAGCTCTTCGCTCCATTTTTGACTATAATTCTTTCTTTAGGATCAATAAACTTTTGGAACCGAATATACAAGTATACTGACAATACATTAATACCGTTACTCTCCCAAAAGGAAGGCATCAGCATTAAAAGAACACTTTATAAGAATTCATTAATCTTTGTTTCTTTCAAGAACTTATTTTCTTCTTTGTTTTTGGTAAATTTCCATCATTGGAAGCTCATTTCCAGTACCAAATTTTTGATTCCACTTGATCACACTGAAAGAACTTTCAATGATTTGTTCTTCCGCAGTTTTTCAAAATGAAACACTATTTCAAACTGATAATAATATCGTCTCAACGAAGAAAAGAAATTTTGAAAATACTACTTTCCTAATTAACTCTGTTCAGTTCAAGAATGCCAAAAATGAAAGGTGAAATTCACATTTACCAACAATGTAAGTATCGATCAGTGTGATAAGACACAATAAAAATAAATAAATAAAATCGGAAGGGCAGCCATTCGCTGTTGCTGAATATGAACGCGTATCTTCCCCTCTCCCCGAAGCCCTGCAAACTGTAATCGCGTCTCACTCGATGCAAATTTAATCCTGATTCCAGATTAGGCACTGGTTCCAATCGTAAATTCAAGCTCACGAAAGAAACCATTTGCTAGGTACAACCAAATCAGAATATATGAAAGATTCATCTTTCTTCACTAAAGTACTCTTATCATCAAAAATGGCACCTAATCGTGCAGCTAAGAAAAGACTTAACAACTAATAATATGATTTTACAGTTATATTAACCTTTATTATGAAGAAAATTAAGAGCTTTGGCGAGGTCTTTAACGATTTGACTCGCTTCTCTTTCGGTGAAAAGATCTCGCTCTTGTATTCTGTTAAACAGCTGTCCTCCTTCCACTTTTTCGAACACCAAGAAAAATCTGGAAAAATACAAGCAAAGGAAAAGACATTCATTAAAACAAACGAGTAAAATAATTATTGAAAATTAGAATACAACCTCCCACTTGAAATAACCTCGATTTGAACTATAATAATAACGCTCGAATTTGTAATTCTATTACAGAAAATTTACGAAGTCGATATCACATTGAAAAGATGCAGAAGAAAATGGTGTAGAGAAAAACATGCCAACTCACTCGACAACTAACTATACAGAATATAAAATACGACGACAATAATATAACATTGTTTCAATAGTGGAATTATATTTCAAATAACTGTTTTAATTTTAATTGTTTCGTAATGACTAAACGGGAGAGAATGGATTCTGATCATGAAAAGATTACGTACAAGTAATGAAAACAAATGAAATTATTTTCTGTCCAATTAAGCCTAACCTAGCATAACAGAGCTCGGATGATTTTCAGATAAAATATGCATTTCACTTTTACTTCAGAATTTTGAACGGCATCATACAACATAAAATAATGAAAGAAGGAACTTTCAGAAAAATCATGAAAATAAGACAGAATTTGAAGAAAAATGATTGAAAATTGATAATATTTCTACAAATATGCTACAGCTTTTCACAATCAAAAGTTTCAGTCATCGAGGGGAAACACAAAAATGGATACATGGCCTCTACATTTTACCGCAGAAGCCAGAAAAATGGAAAAATTTGCTTCAGGCCTTAAACACTTCAGTATTCAATCACGCTGTTCTTCTCAAAGACAGATTTCGGCTAAGCTAAGAGGGAGTGACACGACTTTTTCAGCGGCACTTCTACCCTATATGCTAACTCTCAGCCCTCAGGTCTCAGCATAGTAAACTGTCCGTTACCAAACGTTCAAGTTTTTCTTTCAAATGCAACGAAAGAAATAGCGTAAAATAAAATACGTAAGAAATCTATTAAACTTCTTAACCTGGCATTTAAAAAAAGAAACAAAATGAGGCCGGTGAGAGTTCAAAAATGGATTGCATTTGGGTGGACCTAACACTAACTCGCACCAAACTGCGAAATAATAAAAACAATTGTTTCCAAAAGTGAGAAACAATGTAGGTCTACCCACTCCAGGAGTAATGCGAGATACTTTTTCTTCCGAACTCCATGCGAGTCGGTTTCGCAACTGGTAAATGAAATTATTTTCGCTTCATTCCAAATCTCCAAACGATAAATGTGAACAAAAAATTCTTGATTTTGCTTTGATAAACTTGTGAAAGTCAGCAAATGAGAAAACCAGTAATATTGATGAATCGGCAAAGAGACGTTGGCACTAGCTGGCAACACCAGAAAATACGTCCATGCGAAAATCATTTGAAAAATTGTTAAATGAACACCTGGACGACCAGTTCACTGACCGGTAATTAAAGTAGGAATGACGAATGAAAAAAAAAAAAAATTCACTAACTAAGGAGGGCGGAAAAGAATAATAAATAAACTAATTGTAAGAGAAAGCTAGGAAATCATTATTCAACCAGACAACAAAATCGTAATCATGAATTCGTCAAAGCTAAAAAAGCCAGTGAAACAGATTTCGTTGTTGACGAATGTATCGAAGTTGAGTAGAAAATGACTAATCCTCGAGGAACCCAGATATTTGCCTGTCCGAAAAAAAAAGTTACAGGGTTCTAGTAGAATTTTGGACAGCTCATTTAGTTCGATTTTCCGAGTATACGAGTACATGCATCACCCCATCGTGGGAGAAGCAATAGGTAAAAACAAATTAAGGTAATTCTTACCTGTCATCGTCTTCGAAAAATTCTAACATCTGAATTATATTCGGATGGCCCTGGCACTGGTAATAGGTTTCGACTTCCTTAAAAACACGACTTCTAGGGTGACCTGGAACCTTTTCTATGATTTTTACAGCGTACTCCAGGTCAGTTAGCACATTGACGCACGTTTCGACGGATGCATATGCTCCCTGACCTAATACTTCGCCTTTTAATTTATACAGGTCTGCAACAAAAAATATTTTTCATTATTTCCAGGTCATTGGTATCAGTCATTCTTGTAACAGAAAAACGTGTCTTATTATGCATTCCTATGGAGAAGCACATTTCGTATTTGGTATTTCCTTTTTGCGCAAAAAATCAATTTTTTCAACAAAAAATTCCTCAAAAAAAAATACTCGAATAATTCAAAAAATTAATATTTTTACCAGCAAGTGCATAATATTGTTGTGAAAAAAGTGTCTAGGTAAATCTCAATTTGGACACACCAAACAAATTCATGAGTACCTAACCCTCAAAATAAGATATCTTTTTCAAGGACCTGGCCCAACCGGCTCCCTTCTGTTACATCCCTGGTTCAAGTAGGTGATAGTCGGAGAAGAGGCAAGTTTTTGTTTGCTTGTATCCATCTTCTGAGATCAACCGAAAAAGTGTAACTTGAGACTAATGAAGTTTCAAAATCATCAGTCTTTAGTTATTTAGACGGACTAATAATAAGCATGACTCAACTTCACACCGTTTAAAATGAATACTGCATTAGTTACTCATTTAACCAAATTTTGAAATTGGCAACTGACATAGAAAACACTTCCACAAAAACGGTCACATTTAAGGCTGGCTTACCGTAAAAACACGATGTAACCAAACTGGTGGCCGTCTTCTTCTTCCTTCGCTTACGACGTGCTTCCTCCTTCATTTCAATCATACAGTCGGCAACTTTATCACCTGTAATTAGACGTAAAGAACGCAAAAATTAGTTGAAAAATTACTACCTAATGAAGTCGGAAATTGGATATAACGAATTTGTAACATTACACATTTTCAAAAGCGAAAAACGAAAATTAAAATTGCGATAGATAATACGAAAATTAACGTCTGTAAACGAAAAACAAACGATGAAGTGGGGGCTCGATAAAGGATCGTAGAACCGAGAAAAAAAATCGTATAATGTAAGTACAGAAAACTATTACCCACCTACAGTACACCTCCGAACACTCAACATGATTAAAACATACCAAAAAACGTGAGCGTTTGAAATAATGGTCGCAATTCGAATAATCATGCTGATATACGGACAGGGCGAGAGAGCTAAATAAATTTAGAAACTAAACTATAAATTTACACACTCATTCTGAGCGGGGATATGACGGCGATCACCGACTGACCTGCCTGATTATAGATAAGGCGATAATATTGTGGGCGAGTTTGGGTCGTCGAGTTTTACCAACCAACAAATTGTGGCTTCAAAAAACAATAGCTGGCCGCTACATAAAAAGAGCAAGAAACGCGCATCAAGAGCTTTGACCAATGGAACGATCGAACAGACGGGCTGATATTTGATGGATTTTCATAATAATATTAAGAAAGTAACGGGGATTTCTGGCATTCCTCATCACTTCTATAAATCAGCTGATTACTCCATAAGACATTAAAATTAATATCCTACAAGTATCCCTGTATCAATTTTGTAAGACTTATACACAAGACACTTATGTCCCACAGCCGTGAATATTCCAGATTGGGACTGGTCAACAGAATGGAAAATGTAACCAATCAAAAGTAAAGTATTTTTGGTACTTTTGTGAAGTGTGAAAAAAATATATTTGGATACCATCAATCAGGGTAATATCAACTGTCAAGGATAATATCGATACCTGATAATATCTCATCAATATATCATAGCAACGCTTCTACAGAACATTAATTGTAAGACTGCCTGAGGGTAAGGGCGTTATCGTAATGAATGAGGACTCCGAATTGCAGATTTACTCCAATTTAATAGATAAAACTTTTTTAACGATAATTATGTGCATATTTACGATAATAAAATTCATTTCGAATATTAGGTATAGTTTTCATCAAAAGTAAAATGTCAAGTTGTCGATGGTAAAATTCTTCAGAATGAAGTAAACAAATACTCGTATTAAACATTCAAACAAAAAAATTATACTGATATTTAATTTATGATCAAGTGGGGCAATATTTCATGAAAAAAAAGGCTGAAATTTCTCATTTCAAAAGGCTGAATTTGAAAAGAAAGTTGGTTATTACAACATTTTTCAATGACATTTGGATGAAAACATTTATCAAAATATGAACAGTTCTACTCGTATTCAACTTTCTATTTCTATTACAAAAAGTGCTTAACTTCGACGTTCTCAATCTTTGTTCTTATGACAGATACAAAAAAAATGAGAAAACAAAAGTTGTAGATAATTTGATGGAAAATATTTTCTGTTTCCAACATTTGTTCATAAAATGTAACGTTTGCGGGTTATAACCGAAAAACCAAAAATGTGGATACATTTACCCTCTTTGGAGGGGGGTTTGTGACAGGAGGAATTTAGGGAACTTTCAGGGGGTAATTCTGGAAGTGGTCTTTGGCAAATTTCTGCGCATAAATGTTTTTGCAGAATTTTTGGCATTATTATTGCTTTTTTTCGTCAACTTGCACTGGGCTCTACGGGATATGCGAGTGCCATTCCAACTTTCATCATATTATTCTTCAAGCAGAAATTTTTTTTCTCAAAAAGATAAGACTTCGTTCGACTGCAGCCACTTTCAATCGCGTGTAGACATTTTTCTAGAATTTCTAGAAGGTTCGGTCATGTCGTCGAATTGTTGACGAAATCTCGACATCGTAGAGATGACGAAAATACCAAAATTACTACAGGATACGATGAAACATTATGACTGCATGGCGAATATATTACTACTTTTTTTTTTTTTGGCAGGTTGCAGTGTATTCCTACGCACCGATGAAACATTGCTGCAATAACCGGTACAATCGATATCAGCCGACGGAGCATCCATCGACCAACTCACAAGTTAGAATACGACACGTCAGAGCGAGAAATAAAAAATAAAATGTGAATTCGACGAGAAATTCACACAGGTAGTCGTGCCAACTCGTTTTCTCACTAAGAAAAAAAATATCAACCACCGAAAGTCGAAATGCAAGTTTGGTTTCATACTGACACTTGAGGAAAAATTTTCATCATCATGAGAGCCTCTTGAAAGTTTGAAAAACGAAAATGGGCGAATCAGAAGAGCTTTTTGACCGACAACCTAATGACCTTACCAGAAGAGCGCAAAAAGCTTGGAATCCCTTCTCCAAAACAAAATGATAGGAAATCGACGATTGTGAAAATGTTGAGCCTCTCTAAATGGAAACCTGTTGAAATTTGTTTTCCAAATTTGCCAATTATGATGAAACTATCAAACAAATCCTTATATCAACTGCACTAGAAAAACCATGTTTTACCTGCTCGATTACTCAAAGGACCAGGTGGCATCATATTCGACTCAACAGTAAAAGAACCTCAAAGGACCGAAGAATGTCATATATGACGCCACCTAGTCTTTTGAGGAGTGACGCATCCAAATTCTAACGGCGACGCCACCAAGTCTTTCTAGTGTTAACCACAGATATGAAGCAGGATATACAGGTAATACCTAATAAATAATAATTTTTCAAGAGTAACTAGTTACTAATGTTACAAATGAAACATTCTAATCAAAAAATGAATATTTTACCAAGCAATGTGGTGAATTTTTTCCATAACATTATTCAAAAACCTCAACAATGAGTCATGTGCAAAATTCTTCAAAAATAAAGTAGAAACAGAAACACAAACCAATTCTCGATTGAAATGTTGAACATTCAATTGTTTGAAATAATGACCTTTTCTCAATCAATGAAGGTAATTTTCACAAGTTATGCACACATTGATCTGAAGATCTCACAAGTCTCTTCATTCTGTTCTCAAAAGATAGGGGGCTCCCTAGGCGGAATTTAATTTTTGATTTTGCTCGAACAATTGTATTATGCCATAAGTTGTCGACTTTCATAGCTTTCTAAAATTGATCAGAAGCTCAAATTCGGGATTTCCACCAAACGAGCCCCATGGAGATATCTTCGGAGAATACATAGAAAAAATTTCAGATCAATCTGTACAAAACTGAGAGGCAAAGAGAGCATCCCCATAAAAGCATTTCTCAATCTCGACACACAGAAACGACATCCTCGAATGCAAAACACTGGAAGATATTTTTGGACACGTCCAGTGGAGGTATTAGCTTTTTTTGGAGAGGCCGGCGGGAGAGGGGCAAGAAAAATTGATACCGATGTTAATTTTTACTTCTTCTTCGATAATTTTCTGTTTTACACTTATTTTTAGTTAATTTTTTCTAGATGGCAGTCGTCTCCCCTGGCCAATCCTTACTTTCGCCACTGGACACGTCAAGATGCTCTGGTCCTCAAACAGAAAAAACGGTACCACGAAAATAACTTTTTATACTATAACTGAGTAGGATTTACACAAGGTTTGAGCAAGTGAAGAAGATTTCATACCCCCATTCTCACTTTCCAGTCAACAAAACCTGCAAAGTAATTGAATGTTGGCGAAATTGAAGGAAAATCAAAGTGTCAATGGGTATTTGTTCGAGATTATTGACCTGATTATCTCTTCAATATGGATATGCTATCAATAGTAACCCAATTCTGCCACTACAGATGAATAGTGCTATATAAAAATCGGAAGAGCCCACTTTTTCATGTCTTACACCCTTTTTACGTAGCATCACAACTTTGATGTGTGTTTTCTTAGCGATGGATGCATTCAGGGACTAATATTTCTACTGTACTGAAAGCTCAAGCCCTAGAGGAATTAAATTATTGAAAAAAGTGAACTTGGCCTCTTCTTGCATGCATAACACTGTCTGGATACTAGTCCCTATCAAGTTGATAAAATGAGAAATAGTCGTTAGAATAGAATTCACGATTTCATTCATCATAAACATTAAATAGATTCAACTGCTCATCGTAATAATGAAATAAATGCAAGTATATACATATCAGTTTAGTTCGCACGCTACCAGGATTACCATTTTCTGGGACAAATGAGGTCTTATTCCTAGTAGTATTCATTCAATTCTTTTACCAATAAAACATGAGAATGAGCCAATTATGTATGGAATAAGCCCTCTTTTATACCAGAAACTGGTAATCCTGGGAGCGCTCGAACACAGCTATTAAACATGTTAATCAGAATGGAGACTTCCATCAGTTTCTCGTCTCAGTTGGTATATCTACGCAATAAGTCGGACGAAAGATTGATAGGGGCTATTTCAAATAGACATTTTTCCCAGGTAACGGTTACTCATTTAAAGACCCAAAGTATTCTAGTTCGTCTCAAAGCAATTCAATTAATGTGAAAACTTTGTAGCGAGCAGGTGCGGAGGTGGTTGACAGGCAGTTAACTTTATATGTCAGTCGAATAAACCTGGAAGCTGTACACTAAACAGTAAACTCATCGTTAGCGCTTCAATTTCTCATACATTCTTACGAACTAAGCGTTTTCCAATCGAACAAAAACACTATAATTACAATATTCGTCCATTCGAATCTCATTCACGTAAGAACTGGCCATACTGATACTAGTCACATTTGAAACCGTTCTACTTCTACATTTAACATTATCAGTATAATATTGTAGTACTTACCGAGAAAAGTATCGTCTTTAGGAATTTCCTCGTTCATCGTAGCGACCATCATGATTGGATACGATATGTAAACAATTTTTGAGGAATTAAGGTATAGGACAAAAAACTTCTGAGGGAAGAGAAGAAAAAGGTAACCTAAATTTTTAATTACAGACAAAATGACTAAAACACACGTACAGTGTTATCGACAAAAGAAAAGCAGGCTCCTTAGTATCATAGTATCACAGACATCGTCTCTTAATCAAATAAAAGAAAAAAAACATAAGTTGTTAAATTAGTCAACAAAAAAATGAAAAAAAAATGCCGAAAAATACGATAAAATATAATGAGATCGATTCAAAGAACGAAAAAAACGATGACGATGGAAATACTTTAGCTCAAAAACTTTTTACCAATATGCAAAATGGCGATCACTAAACCTGATAGGCTTTTCAACCAATACGGATCAAAAAATATGGAAAATGGAAAACGATATTCACAGGAATTAGCAGGTAAAAAAAAATGGGGGACGTAAAAAAAAAGAGAAACGGAAACTGTAGATCACATCTTTTTCAAATAATTAGAATTCGTACGACGATGAAAATGCCAATTTTCGTCTGGTAATTTCAGCAGCAACGATGATGACAGTCACATCAGTCGATGGTGTGCAGAATTCTATCATTCTTTGGAAAATGGTGGACGCGACGAAATGGAAATTCGCGAAAAATTTGCACCAACTTTATCGCAGCATTGTGTAAAAATTTTACAACACATTAATTTACGAAAAAAAATTAACCGGCACTTGGGGTAGCGGAAAATGGCGAATCGCTTTCCACGCGTTTGCAACGAAAAAAAAATCTCTACTGATCTCCGGAAAAAAAATTGGTAAGATTTTTTTTCCTTCCTTCACTGGACGAATTTAAACCAACTTAATGGTTGTACGGAAATTAACCACAGCAACACAACTTCTCTCATCGTTCAATTCATTCTGACTGAAAACTGTAGCGGTCGTTTTTCGTCGTCGCGTCGTGCACTGTAGCGGTAGGATATAAAACTTCTCTCCTCGCCTCCGACCCTGCACGAGCACCAAAATCATGCAGCCGCTGTTGCTCCATACGTATACGCAGCAACGCGGACGAAGCGGGGAGCTTTTCTAAACGCTGCACACCATGCCCCACCCACTGTTGTCGACCTCTATTTATCTCTCTTCGACACGTTCGTTCGTAGCATAAAAACCGTATTCTTTCACTGTCACACTCGTGCGCAGCGGCTGAGACGTTTCCCCAATTCGTTTCTGGTCTTACCCGCCCTTCCCACTCCTTGTTAGCTGAAAGTTGTGTGTGCATGTATGTTCAAGAGAGCCTCGTCCTAATACTACGCCGTAGAAACTTCTAGATATTCGCCGGTCACGTACGCCACTCGACTCGACGGGACTCTCGACGAAAAAGCCGGTGAGCTGAACGAAGACCGAGAAGAAGAGTAATGGCAAACGCTGGCGTGCGACAGAGATAGCGATATGAAGGAGTGATGGGGAACGCCAGAACACGACCGACCCGAACTGCTACTGCGCAGTGAGTTCCTCCCACCACACCGCTACACGTACGTAATCGTCATATCACACCATATATTACGAGGGCGGTAGTGGGGGGACGTTAGGCTTTTATTCCCGTTTCTTTTCTTCTTTCTCTCACACTGTTTCTCTTTATCGCACACACTAACACAACTCTCATCGTCACATTTTTTTATTTCTTTTTTTTTTTTACGAATGAGAATACCGAGTCAGGGTTTCGTAAAATGGGGTACGCGAACACGTTTGGACAAATTCATGTTTTCGACGGCACGTACGAATGCTTCGTCGTTGCCAGCGCTACTCTGCCCTGCCCCTGCCGTCGATTCGATGATGAGATGGGTGCTGCTGCGTATTCATGTTATTTTTTGTGTGTTTTTTACTCAATATCGCCCTACCTTGCTTTAACCATCCTCTTGTGGCTGTCGTAGTCGCAGAGCAGTGTGCCAGAGCAGGACAAACCGACGACTATGAATGAAGGCAAGGTAGGGGAGTGAAAACAGCTGCAAAAATTATTTTCTCGATTGAATAGTAAATAAATGCTAAATCACTACAAGATTAACACTAGAAGAACCAGGTTTTACTCGATTACTCAAAGGACCAGGTGGTGTCATATTTGACACCACTTTAAGAGTAACCTCAAAGGACCAGGTGGTGTCATATATGACACAAGTTAGGGTTTCTTAAAATATGATAGTATTTTATTTTGCAATTTTCAAGGA
Organism: Parthenolecanium corni; assembly: GCA_038050395.1. NCBI lineage: Eukaryota > Metazoa > Arthropoda > Insecta > Hemiptera > Coccidae > Parthenolecanium > Parthenolecanium corni. The sequence goes on from JBBCAQ010000002.1 coordinate 2,182,298, forward strand.
CTTCTAAGAATTTTAATGAACTTTTTGGCAACACTGCTGGCGTGCCCCTTAGATAATATAGCATGGATAGTCGGCGCCCTATCCTTGCCTTATAGAACGACCCTGTCAACATCGCAAATTTTTTAAAGATTTTCTAAAGCGGAAACGGTACATGTCATGCGCCATTTCAATATTAGATGCTAATGCTAATGCTATATTATCCAAGTTATGCCCACGCGTTGTCGTTTGCAGTGTTACCTTTTAACGAACGAAAAATGTCACTTTTGGGAACTTATGAAAGTGGTGTAGTTTATAACACCACCTGGTCCTTTGAGTAGTCTCAAAATTTTTTGTGGTGTCGTATATGACACCAACTTGTCCTTCTAGTGTTGAGATACCAGTTCCCCAACGACTAAAGTTTGTCAATGCACTTCGTAAATTATAGAATGCACATCGTAAATTATAGAATGACCTTGTACTTCAGCTCGACAAAGATTACTGATTAGCTTAGCTCATTTCTTTGTCAATTCCCAAAATCCTTAATATTCAGAGATTGGTTTCGATTGTTCTGACCAAACGAAATCAATCAAAGGCCACCTTATGCAACTGAACGCAGGAGCGTAGCGAAAGTAGTAAAATCAGATCAAAACAGCTAACATCTTCAACCCTAGGTTTACTCGCGTGTTTGGAGGATATCTTATCACTACATTGCATAAAGTTTCCTCTTTCCTCTTGTTTGTGGAAACCTTCATGATGGAAACCTCCATGACGTGCCCCCATGGTATGAGAAAATGTCGCGAACGATAGCTGTGTAACTTTAGCTCCTCCTCTTCATAGCTATTATCTCTTTCAATAAAAGTACACTGAGCTTTATTATTTTCTACACACGACAGATTTGAGATTTCATAGAACTAGTGTATCCATTATCAAGGGGGAACATGGGTACTTCCCCGAGTTTCAGACTTTCCAAATTACGCATACGCACCTGACTTGCAGGAAAATATTTGTAAAATTAGGATTTTAAAAAAAATTCCACTTCATGAAGCCAAAATGGGGACTGTATGAGTGAATTCACAAATCTCGCATATTTACGACAAAAATAAAAATTCTGGATTATACCATTTCTTTTTCTTCTTTCTTTGAAAAAGATCAGGTGAATTAGTTTCTATTTTCTATGCACAGGATACCTGTTCACCAAAGGTGAATACCAATATTGCTAGACACTTTATGCAGACGGTGTAGCCAGCAAAAGCAGGTACCTGCAGAATACTCGGTGAAAATATTTTTAGAAATTCAAGTTTCAACCTGTCTGTCATCGCTAGATACACTAGCGTAGCATTTTCATTCGAATAGCGGCGTCCGAATTTGAAATAATGCGCAAAAATAGTTTTAAATAATAAATAAAATTGGGCGGTAAAAAATTTACAATTTTTTCGTAAATACGGCGTAAAGTCGGTATTTTTGAGACAAAACTGTAAACAACTTTGGATTATCTAGTGATACAAGAATTTTATTGCGGCCATTAAAAAAAATAAAAGTATTCGTCTGAATTTGGAATAAAAAACGTGGTAAATTCAGAAGGAGATCAAAATCGGATAAGCTATAATTTATTTACCCGTACAAACTGAAAATTGCTTATTTCTTTTGCTCTTCCTATAATTATATAATAAAACCCTAAATTTTTGGCCTAATTTCTGTGGGTCATTTGCTTTTTGATTACGTTCGATATTGCCTTGGGATTATTTTTATTCCCGTCTAAGACGCATATGTACCTCAAGTGAAAATAAAAACAGAACTCACTCGCGATGATGAGTGTGGTGGCGTGATCGGAGGTGATTTTTTGTGGTGGGAGGAGGGTAAACAGAATGCTAGTACTGTTGTGATTGAGTTTTCCCCCCAGACATTCAAAAAGTTTCCTGTATAGGAATAAGATTGAAATTCCTACACGAAAAAGAACTGATGTTGGATTGATCATTAGAATATTATTGATAATTTGATATGCCCCATGCAGTACTCTCGAAAGACCAAATGGTGCAGTGGCGCAGCCAACGGGGGCCAAAAGTGCTGAAACCCCCCTTAGCCATCAAATTTCATAAAAAAGACCAAATTAAAAGAATTTTCCGCGCAAATTTTTTCAATACTTCTGTATTTTAGGGATAAATTTGAAACTCAGCCCCTCCCTCAACAAATTTCTGGCTGCGCCACTGAGATGGCGTAAAATATCATAACATCATTATCATAAATTAATAAAATGAGCGAATATTACTTTGATTATCGTAACAAAAATATAATTCAGATGGGTTACTAGGTTTATACGAACTCATATCACCTCACTTCTCCTTTTCAAAAAACAACGTAAAAAAGATCATTGCATAAAAATTAAAATTCAACTTCTACATGTAAGATAAGAGAATCCGAAAAATCTAATTCAAGGAGACTATCACGTAAACAAGAGTATATAAGGTCTACAGTTCAACACTGTGTGTAGATATTTGAAGAGCCATATTGTCATGTAGCTTAATGTTCTCTTATCAATGCTGCCAAAACGACAATTCGTCAAAGGGGTACAGTCAGTAATCAGTTTGTTAATTGACTTAGGCTACGTTCAGTTAGCATTGTTTACTCCATTTGAGCTCGAGGTGAGAACTGTTCTGAGTGTATGAAAAAAATTAAATTTAAAAACGCACTTATTGTGACATCAGCTTGAAGAGTCAAGTAGAAAGTACTACATTGACAATACTTGAGTTCGTTTACAAAAAGTTCCGAAGTCAGCGAATCGATAAAAAAAAAAGGACATTTCGACCGAAAATCGACAGAAAGACAGGACGAGGGAAAATTTGAAGTAGCTATATAAGTGATAGAAACCAGTTTATTTCGTTGTCAATAAAATTGTCACCGATTTTTGCATCTCACCTTTGCGACAAACAAATATTAGTAATACAACCTTTTCCCCATTAGGACCTCTCGGCAAACCAAGTAGACCTAGATATTTGTCCAGAAAATAATATGGCCTGAGGGCCCCTCGTTCGAATTAAAACGATGTCATAATTCTATTTTCTCTCGATTTTCTCCAAGATTGGAAGACATGTATAACGGTACCGGTTGTAAGGCACAGAAAAAAAAGGAAGTCGTGCGAACGAACCAATTATTATTGGCTATAAACGTTATTCACAATACTCCGTCCTATATATTTTTCTCTTGGTTAACGCAGAACGAAAAAAAAAAATTTCTGCTTATACAGTACAGTGAACCGTCAATTAAGCATTTTGAACACAGCATTCGTTCCGAATCTATCAATCAATCTGTTGATTATTGGATTTGAACAGACATCAAGTACCGTATATTCTATAAGTGAGGAGGAAAAAGAGCTTACAAATAAAGTATCGAATTCAAATTGATGACTGTATGAGAGATTCGAAATTTAAAACAGCAACGTTTTCAAAGAGAGTTAATTTTCAGTTGATAAAAGAGACTGAAAGACTGTTAAGGATCGGATGATACAAAAATAGTCAATTTTCTCAAACACAAATAGATAAACTAAACGAATGCTATCATTTTCCGAGTTTTCAAAATTCATCTTTCACCATCCTTTTAATTAAGTTAATTGAAAAAAGTATTATTTGAATTTATTATAGTTTGCTCCACACACTGAGAAAAATAGATAAAAACACCCGTCAATCCGTTAATTAATTAACATACAAAATGGGTGACACTAGTGTCACATGCTAAATTCTACAATCTAAGAATTCGTTTAAACACAATTGCACCCCCAACCCCAAATTATTTTTCTAATTAAATGGTAGATGCAATCACACCACACAAATGAATGCAAACGAGTGAGCCATCTCATTCTTTTGTTTCACCTGGTTAGTATTTAAATTAAACTCCATTTCACAACCCCTATTTCACAAATGATCTTCTTCACACCCGCAGCCAGGAAAGATATTTTTCAAGCTATTCTACCAAGGGATGCTCATCATATACCTGGCCGACGTCATTTATCATATGACCCCTGGAAAATTTAAAATCAATAGGTACGAGCACCTACATCATTTATAAGCAAAAAATAATTTGGTAACATAATTTCAAATATTTTCGTACTCTTTTAGTGGGTGGGGGGGAGAAATGAGCCTCGAAGAAATCAGGGGCGCCTTCCAGTCGCAATTTCATCGCTCTCATACCAAAAATTTTTGAACACGCTTCTTCTTTGTACTAGACTGGCCGTGTATATCGAAATTTGTTGCTTATAAATTTTTATCCAGTTGAAACTTCCAACTTTTCTGGATTACTGAATGAACTTGGAATTGATACAAAGTAAAATTTTCTCTTGTTTCATTTACACGCAGGTGGTTTTAATTCAAACATGAATAAACTTCTACTCAGTACAAGTTTTTTTTTTTTTTTTTCTAAAAACTACCTATGCGCTGAGAAGAATGATAAGAAAAATTTCCGATAGGAAGTTTTCCTTTACGTCAATGTTCAGTTTGTATTGTTGAAAGAAAACAATTTTTTGTCACCGAATCAGAGAAGACAATAATTTCTTCTTTGCAAATTGTGAGCGGTAAATGAAGTTTGTACATGTAACTTCATTTTTTGCAACATCGAACAATAACAAGCTCGTCTTCATTTTTAGCAGGTTTTTCTCAACTGTTTTGTTGCAGTTTTCAAACATCAGAACCAGCTATGTGAAATACAATACGTACCTTATCGTTGTTACTCTTATCGATGAGGAACGGTTTTTTCTATTTGTAGACTACGCAGTATAATAATTATGCTGCAGGTTATGGTATGATTTCTATTCAAAGCCATCCGTTCTCCTGGCTGAATCGATTGTTTCGTCACCACTATAATGATTCAGTTTTGCAGCAATCCATTGTGGGTTATACAAACCATCCATCAAAAGACAAATGACATCGCGTTAGCCATTTAAAGTGAAGGGTGAACTCCGAACATTATTGATTTTCACTTTCAGCATCATCTGTGAATGAAGAGAGAATAACGTTGAATAGTTACGAGTGTGTTGAGGAGACCAAAGTACATTTTTGCAACTCAGATTTGATTTTCTGAATATTGCCATTAATACCGGGGTGGGGACTGAAGGGTGTATTTATACGTAACAATGATCTAATAAAGTCTATCTACCAAAACCACTCGGCGCTGAATAAACTACTGGGGGATGATCCAGGGTAAACCACAAACCCTCTAAAAAAATTCAGGTCAGCCCCCTGAAAATGTGAAAAATACAGCTTTCAACTATAATCACAAGAATAAACTTGTGAAATAAATTATCGTAAGGCTGTATCTGTAGAACAGTTTTGGACTATAGGAATAATTTTTTAGCTTCTATACCTACCAATTTATCCTTTCTATGCTACTTACAATTAATACAATACCAAAATTTGTTTGATTCATTTGGTATCATTCTGTAAACGTCATTGTGTGTAGACTGTAGAAGAAAGAGCGAAGAAAGAGAACAACAGTGGAAGAAAGAATAAACACAGGAAACGTTAATTGTCGTAATTAATTTGAACATCATTCAATCCATTTCTGGAACAAATTCGTACACACACTTCATATATCTGTAAAAGAATTTTTGTCTCCTTCAGTTTTATTAAAGAAGTCAGTCATATGAAACAGACAAAAAAACTGGTTTTGTATAATAATTAAAGCATAAAAATGTAACAATCAAAATCTGTACAATGGACGATAATTTTACAGCATCATTTCTCATTGTTGTCCGCAGAAAATAATTTTATGCTAATTTTCGATCAACGGGTACAGAGTGTACCAATTTCTTAGATTTCTACGAAATATCTACAGGTACAGAACCTTCCAAAGAAATAGATAAATGCGTTTTTATTAATCATAACTTTTTCATAGCATAGGTCCTCAGTTCTATTTGACCTTATCTCGACTGCTCATGAACCAAAGGAAAACTTCGCACCAAATATCTTGGCGTGTGAAAATTATTTCTGCGAAGTCATGTCTACTGAAGAGACCAGACCAGGCGGCGTCTTTGACACAATTAGGGCTGCTCAAACTATACAGTAATTTCAACTTTCCAGTGTCCAAGATAGCACAATTTTCGATTATGAAATGAGACTAAAATAAATAGTCAGAATGCAACACTTATCCACCTAGAATTATACGGTCCAGCTGTTTGAATTCCGAATACCAGGGTTGACTATTATTGAATTAACTCTAGAAAAATCCAGGTTTTACTCGATTACTCAAAGGACCAGGTGGCGTCATATACGACGCCACAATAATAACCTCAAAAGACCAGGTGACGTCGTCTGACACAAGTCAAGGGTTTTCAAAATATTGGTCCTTCGAAAAATCTATCAAAATTTCGAGTGGCGTCGTATATGACGCCACCTGTTACTTCTAGTGTTAAGAATTACTCATTTAGGTAACTCATGAAAATGGTGTCATGTACGACACAATCTGGTCCTCTGGGTAGTTCGTCTAAAAATTAAAATCTAGTGTTGAAGTAGGTTATACTCGTATATAATACGCGGTAGAGTTGTCAATACTTTTTTATCAACGAATAAAATCAAAATAAAAAAACCTGCTAAAAATTCTAGCGCAGCAAGCCTCGCTAGAAAACGCAGGTTTTCGATTGATCGTACAAGTGTGTCATGAACCAAATAAACCTTATATGTTTCAAGATTTTTTGAAAAGGATAGGGATAGGTTGCCAGATTTTTAGAAAGCAAAAAATCACAAAAAAATCATTTTCTAACGACCATTTTGTAAATGGCTGCCGGGAAATACGAGTACAATTAAAAAAAATTTTCAAAATCGCAGCTCCATTTGTAGCTTATTTTGTAGCTCATACCTACTGTAGCTCAGTTTGTAGCTCATGTTGTAGCTCAATTAGTAGATCAATTTGTAGCTCATTTTGATGGCTCGCGATAAAAATTTGAGGAATTTATTCCTTCCAAAACCCTTAGAAAATCATCGACTTTTAGCTACTTTTTTGCCAATATCTACTAAACTGCCGAACCGATCGACTTAAAATTTATATCAGACCTAAAACTCGTCGAGATTGACCTCTGGTACAAATTTCAGCTCTATTGGTTCGGCGGTTCGTCAGTTCTCGTTTCCCAAAGAAATATGTATATGCACGCGAAGAGAGAAACGATAAAAATAAGATAAATAAATTAAGAAAGAAATATTAACTCGGGTATTTTTGGAATCTGCAGATCATGAAACGAATATAACTATTCATGGTCTCGTGCCTATTTGTGAAAGTCAAACCAAAATTAATAGTAGGTTTTCTGTCTAAAACCTGCTAAAAATAATCAATAAGCAGGTTTTTATAATAGAGTCGGTTATTCTTATTCAATTCGATACAAAAGTATATTATACATCATTCATTTATTACATTTTCTCTTTACTGCCTACAAGGTAGGTAGCCAAAAGAAAAACATTTTCATTTCAAGTATGACTCACTCGATGTTAGTTTTTCATAGTCTGTAGAATCAGGAACGCGTTGGCAAATTTATTGACTCTCAAATAAATTATCGAGCAAACGCACTTACGACCAACTGTTGAATATAATACTGATGAGTCATTCGTTCACCTGCGAGGTGATTATACAGATATCTGTGATTGAAAATTACCTTCAATGTCTGTTACGTTTTTATACATAGATTCTCTTTTTTTTATTTTTTTTTTTTTGCGTTATTTGCATGCCTTTCAATACACAGCATGGAACTCACAGACGTCAACAATTTTAAAAAATAATTCCTAAATACTGCAAATTTGTGTCTTCTCGTCAATTTTGAAAAAAATTTTAATTTTCGACCAAACAAAATCGAGAAAAAAAACACGCTGTTGTTGACAAACAACTAGAACAGCTGGTGGCAACATTATGACTTACAGAAAGCTCTACCGATGAAATTTTGAATTTTCAAAAGTATCAGCCACAGATTAATAGGAACTAAAGTTTCTTCCTGCATCATACTAAGAGCCAGTATTACAAACAATAGTTACCAATTCAACAGAGCCACAAACAAGAATATTATTTTTTTGAGTGTTACTCGTATTTTCGGGATCGCTCGTTTTTCTCGTACGAAATGAATTCAGTTTGCGATAAAACCATTTCTGAACCCTTCTGCTAGGATAAAAATGAAATTGATGGGATAAGGCTGAAAACAAAATCTCATCGAAAAAATGACTTGTCCTCGACGTCAGCAGAAGAAATAAAATATAAATTGCCTTCGCTTCGAGCAAAATTTCAGGAAGAGATGACTGTAAACTTTTAAAGCAGGGATAAAATTTCAATGTAAGAAAAAAATTGAAATTTCGAATTTCCTTGTTTACCCAAAGAGCTTATCTTACCTTTTTACAGGCAAGCTTGTATTTATTCTGTTTTCTCCTTCAAAATAAGACGAAGGAGGAAACTAAAATATTTTTTTAATCTCTACAGCCATGAAACGGAAAACCGATCTCATTTGACCTTAACCTTAAAACGATGTTTTCACATTTTTTCTTTTAATTATAAATAGAGTTTATTCGTAAGGCATGATTGTTATTATCAATGATAACAATTTTTTTTTTTTTTTCAAAAACAGGGAAAGAAGAGTATTTTTAGTCCAAAAATTAAATTAAAAAAAAATATAGCAGATATAGAGAGTGAAGACTTATTGTCAAGTAGAGAAGACAATCAAAAAAACAAGATACACAAAAAATATTTTTTAAAAACAGTTGATAAGAAGAAAAGGTAGAAAAAGAGATTAAAGCTTTGACGTCAATTGATGAATCTTATCTAATCCCAACAAATGATAAGTTTTTAAGGTTCGTTAGACTCGTGCTGAAAAATATGTAAATGAGTGCCAATTCTGCGCTGTGATTATTTTTGAAAATATGTATCATCGAAATGAGCTGTGAAAATTTTTTCTCTAAATTTCAAAAGGATTTCGACATTTCATCATTATCACGGATGCAAATTAAGCAGAAAGAAAATCGAAAAATGTCAACAGGATCATCGTGAATAGAAAGCCAGAAAGCATGACTTTTTCAACGTTTTTTCTGGTTACATACTTGGGAATTTACGAGTATATAGAAAGTGCAATTTTAATTTCGATAAAAATTTTCATCAGCTGTTTTTGCCATTTTATGGAGAGGGCAAATACTATAAATTCAAAAATCTTTGCTCTGTCTAACATTTGTCTAGGTATTTCAAAGTCAGGAAGATACTAGAAATTCCAAAATCTTGACTTCACCTGATTCCAGCATGTGCCTACACGATTTCAAGCATCTTGAATCATACCCTGATAGAAAAATCTTAAATTTTACAAAGCTAAGAAACTAATGCATTCTATTAGGTTTTATTGGCTTCAGCGGTTTTCCGCCAAAGGTCATATTGAGAGGGGGTTATTTTTTTTTCAAAATAAAATGATATAATAGTCTCTTCTCGCCAAATCTGAAAAAACCCAATTTTCATCTTTTGAGACTTGGCTATATTCTCATTCTCATCAACAGGGTAACATCAATGACAAATATAGTATTATCTTTTACAAGGCCACAGCTTAGCAGGAGGCGTGGGCGGGCGGCAATGCCCCCAAGCAAGACTCCCCCTTCAAAAAAATTGCCCAAAAAATGGTGGGTGAAAAGAAATCGATATTTCGCTTTCCTGAAAATTTGATTTTCTCTCCAAGAAGGTGATAAATTTATTTTTTAAAAGTGTAAGCTAATATTTTACAATTTTATATCAATGCTTTCTCGCCTTGCCAACTACATTAGTAATGTGTGAACTTTTTTCGACAGAAAAAACTAAAAAATAAATGTTGGAAATTTTGTTTAGTCGGGCAAGACACCACAACCTCATCTGAAGTAAGTGCTAAATAATTGACCCTACTGTGTTCACAATAACAAATACAGCACACGGAAAAGACTGAACTTGTTCAGAAAATCAGTATCTTTTTTTCATTAAAAATCGTAAGCTCTACTCATCCCTAAAATACCAAGGAAGCTAAAAGGTATAATCACTGGTCTAATAGGATTCTGGAAGTATTTTTACGACTTGTTAATCCGAACATTAAGGGTCTGGGTGTAAATTTATTACAGAACTCACATTCAAAAACTCGAAACTTGAACATATGGAATGGGAAAAAAAAAAGATAATAATAAAATGCTCCCGTAAAGTAATAGCGGAGGAATTTTGGCTGTTGGTCAAAATGGCGCCGAAGATAAATTTGTAGTTCATTTATCTTTTTACTCTTTTTACCCACTGAGTGAAAAATGCGCATAAGACAAAAAAAGCTAAATGAAATTTTAAATCCACTACGTGGCTTTTTTCAGAGATCGCAGATAACTGTTGAATTTAATTTTAAAATGCTATCAAAAATAGGGCAATGCGAAAGACACACTGCATTCAAAATTGAGAGAATCATTGGAAATCTATACAGTGAAAGTATGCAGTGCACAGCATTTTTTGAAAAAAAAAACTTATACTGAATTGTGAAGTAAACGTAACGCACGGTTCTTTGCAATTCGGAGTGAAACTTTTTCCGATAAAGATGTTCGCATAAACCATGCATATTTTCAATGATAAGATAACGTCAACAAAGACAGTCGACTTTAAAGCTTGTATAAGTGTTTTACATAATAGCCTGTATGAGAAGCTTGGTTTTATACTCACCCGTAATTTTTCTCCAAGTCCCCTTAGCAGTATATTTCCCTAAAATACATGAGTCAATGTAGCGTATAATGCAGTTGCTCTGCACTGTCACTGAATTTTTTCCCAATCCCAAAAAGTTCATTTAAGCCAACGATTATGGTAAAATGAATTGTGAAGGATGATAAAAAATATTTGATTTTTATCGCGTATCTTGCTCCAAGTTTGAAGCTTTTGCATGGGTATTATGTTTAAAACATACCCATACCAATGAAATCATAGGGGGCAGCTTTCAATTTGTGAATAAGGGAAAGAGGAAAAAATAATGGGAGAGTATAAACCAAGCTATAGGTATTGCCCTATGGGCAAAATATTTTGAAAACGGATCCGTTTTATTCCAGATTGTAATCCGTTTCTGGATTATAACCCGGAATTTTCCTGTTTTCCGGCTTCTAAAACGGATTTTGAACGGATTTTAATCAGTCTTGCCGGAAATGAGTCCGGATTATTTTCCGTGAAGGCTGTTTTATCATATTTGTTGGTCCGGGTTATAATCTGTGAAACCGTTTTACAAACGGATTTAGAAAAATTGCCCAAAAATTATCACTGATCATAATCAGGAAATCCGTTTTGGAAACGGATTTGGAAAAATAATCAAGATGACAAAAATATCTGCAAATTTTCAGATCCGATGGTCGAAAATAAAAACGGATTGACAACGGATAAAATTCTCATTTTCCGGATCATTTTCTTATTTTTTGCCCATCGGGTGGGAGCTATGGGTCATTCGAACACCAAAGGTGATAAAATTGAAGTTTCACAGTGAAACCTTAAACTGAAATAAAAAGCTTAAAAACCAAATAAATCATATAGATATCAGACTAGAATATCAAATTACTCGTAAGGATCACTGAGGCACGTGCCCGAAGCTGCAAGTTTTTTTGGCTACTTCTTATTAATAACATTTCAAAATGAAAAAAATACAACCTCCTGCTCAAAACCAGGGATGCGAAGCGAAACTGAAACCAAAACCGCTAAAAACACCATTAACCGAAACCAAAATAATTTATTGTTTTTTTTTGTTTTTTATTTTTTCAACGCCGCCCTTTGACTACCCTTATTTATATACTCTTGTGTTTCTTTTCTGAATACACTGCTCATATAGTTCTCATAAGATTTGGCCAAATTTCTGAATTTTAATTTATAAACAGAGATGGTTGTGTTTTGACCCACGTTGAACTTTGAATTTGTCGAATAATATGGCTAATAAAACCAAAACCAACAGTAGTAAAAACCGCGAAAAAACTCATCTAACCAAAACCAAAACGATTGAAAACTGAACCCAAAACCATAACCGGAACCAAAATGATTCAAAAACCGATCCGGCGCCACAGTCGTTTCCTTTCAAGGAAAAATGCCTCTACCACCGGAATAATGTGGGGAGGGTATATTTTCTTTCTCCCTGGGAATTTGATTTCCCTCCAAATGTTTTTCCCCCAAACTACAGTCTTCGGGAAGGGCTAGAAGGAAAATCATTATTAAACCATGAAGATCGCGTAAAGAGACAATATAATACGATGAACATGCAATCCTGCCAAATGAAAACTAGAAAAAAAACAATGAAACAAAAAAGACGAATCATTCTACAATAGGCAAATAGATTGTGACATGATAGATAGCATAGAGAATTAATAAATTCGCGAATTACACAGCAGGGCAAAAATTTTATACCGCAAGCAACAGCTAGCAGGAGGCTTCCAATGCACCTGTTCACACAGATTATAAAAAAAACTACCAGTGATCAGCTAAAGTAAAAGAACAAATGTACAACGAATAGAAAATAAATAAAGTGCGCATCTGTGAATGGGAAATGACATGCCTCGCGATTCGAAATGTCATAATTTTTCCGCATCATCTGATTCGTCGTCGAAAGTATAAAACACTACGACCTGGAACTAAATTTGTTCGAATCCTGCAGAAGATATTTTTTACTTTGAAAGCAGCAATCCAGTACATATCAAGCCCACACAACGTACAAAGATGGGGGGTCATGACTCTACACAGCTATTACGTTCACTATTTATGAAACTATAGCTGGCTCAAAAAGGCTGCTTGGGAAATCCTTTGTGTCAAAAAAGGTCAACTATATATATATTAAACACCCGCCTCCTATAGTTCCTTCTATAAGTTCTTTTGAGGTTACGGGGACGCATGCCAAAGGCATTGAGCTGTTAATGACTGGATGATCAGATATATATCACATACGACGAAGGGAGGGTAGAAGAAATGTATGTGGAAAAATTTACAAATTTTCCTACCTCAACATATTTTACACAATGCGACTGATAAACACACGAATCTCCTACACAATTATGAATTATCGAACAAATGCCTGCAAATTTTCCTATCCATTTGTTATACCTTCATAAATTCGACAAATAGTTGTTATTGCTGAATCGGAGCACAATTGTGATGCGAAGTATAGAAAAAAATTGTTTTTGACAAAAGCGCACAGATGCCACTATATTTTACAAACAACATTGACGAGGGTAACCCACCTAACTAGATTTTTCAATAATGAAATTTTAACCGGTTTAAAAAATTTCGACGATCTTACCCCAAAATGTTTTGATTGACGTCAAACGAAAGGATATTTTTTCCTTTTGTGTGAAAACTAATGCGCAGATATGCAGGTAGTACTTGTATGTATTACACTCCAATACCGAGCTGAAAAAACATGGAAAATTCATTTCCGAAATGTAGCAGAAAGCTGTTATAAATTCTCAAATATACTCGTATATACATTCTACTGAAGGTGTCCTTCTCTTCTTCAAAGACCCAAAGCACATCCGTGGCTATGTGTAATTTTCATCAACGCTAGAAAAACGCATTATATGTTTTATTCGATTATCGAAAAAACTAGGTGGCGTCATATACGACGCCATCTCACAAACATATCTACCACTAACTCAAAAGACCTGCGGTAGCTTTATTCAAGACATATACATCAGGGTTGCTCAAAGTCATATTTCAAAATGTTTAAGATAGCACGATTTTCTATAATAAAATGAGACTAAAAAATAGTCAAAATTCCGAATGTTGTACTTATCCCGTTCGAATGATATGATGGAGGCATGGCATGGAGCTGTTTGAATTCCGAATATCATGGTTGACTTTTAGTGAATGAAAAATTAGGTACTCATTTTGGAACTTACGACGATGACGTTGTGTATGACAACACAGCTGATCCTTTGAGCACTAGTGGTCCACATCAAAATTACAATTGACGTCGTATACGACGCCCATCTGTGTGACCCTTTCGAAAATTATCTTTGAATGTTCCAAATACAGAATTTCAATAGGTATATTTGAAAAGAGATGAGCCGAGTAAAGTGGTAAGTAAGAGTACTCATAACTTAATTCATATAATTGTCTCACATCAAAGCGACCTCGTCTATGGGAGTAATAATTGTTCGAATTACTTATTAAAATGAAGAATACTGTGGCTATAACATATCCAAATTTCAGAATTGTACTAATACCATTTTTAATACTTTTTACTATCTTAGCTAATACATGCTACTATACTGTTTTCAATAATTTCTGCTACAAATCTGAAACTGTCCCAGTTTTCCTAACCAAATTGTAAAAATTATCATTGAAATTTTTTTCAGCGCAGGTAAGTAAAATATGCGAAAAACGGAATTCACATCAAGGTTGTATGTAGGTACAACAAGAAAACTACGCAGATAAAACGAATGAAAATACCTTTGCTAATCATCAATATTCTTGAAAATGTCAACCTGAGCCAAACAATAAGAGGATATACAGAACGGTCTTTTAAAAAACGGTAATCCACCACAGTGTTTGACATTCTCTTCGCCAACCCGTTATACTTCAATCGCCAAAATGTCAATATTTACCTTAATCGGAATCCATCGACATTATTATTTTTTCACGTGGCGTCGAACACATTCGATGTTGATCAACATTGAAAAAAATGAACAATTGAACTGTGTGTACCATTTTGCCACCGAAAATTAGGAAAGCGCAGCCATAGAGTGCGAAATATCATTGTTGTACAACATCGCTAGATAAACCTTTGAAGCGTGAAGTAGAAAGATATTTTCATTGTTTTACAACAAAAAATATACCTACGTATATTATGCTACAGTATTCGTGAAAACGTTTAAAAACATTATTTTTCCAAGAAAGATTTTGGCCTACTTTGAAAACAGCGCCCGAGAACTAAAAGTGATCTTAGTCCAAATCTTAAGTTTTGATTTATTTGCAATATTGATAGTTTTTAAAATACACCCCCCGATGGGCAAAAAATGAGAAAATGATCCGTAGAATGAGAATTTTATCCGTTGTCAGTCCGTTTTTATTTTCGATCATCGGATCTGAAAATTTGCAGTAATTTTTGTCATCTTGATTAATTTTCCAAATCCGTTTGTAAAACGGATTTCCTGATTATAATCAGTGATAATTTTTGGGCATTTTTTCTAAATCCGTTTGTAAAACGGTTTCACGGATTATAACCCGGGCCAACAAATATCATAAAACAGCCTTCACGGAAAATAATCCGGACTCATTTCCGGCAAGACTGATTACAATCCGTTCGAAATCCGTTTTAGAAGCCGGAAAACAGGAAAATCCCGGGTTATAATCCAGAAACGGATTATAACCCGGAATAAAACGGATCCGTTTTCAAAATATTTTGCCCATAGGGCCATTTCCCTTACTTCGGATACTTATGGTTTTAATTTCAGAAATAATGAGTAGTTATTTTGAAACACTTGGTTCATAGGAGGTGTGAGTGCATGGTGAACTATTCAACTTTATCAATTATTACGAAAAAGCAGTCAAAATTTCGTATCATTAAAAATTTAGACTTAAATCATGTACGTTCTGGTTTTCATGTCCGAATACGTCGATGCGATGAATTGAATTTTGGCATGTACATATTAATTTCCTCATCAAAAATTCTAAGGAATATGGGGTGACTTGACTTTTACATTAGGTACTATTTCAATCAAGGCGATCCACTTATATAACAATCTTAGTGGGTTAAATATACTCGAAGCTGCTACTTTCAAAGGGCGCAAGATTTCAATTCCAAAATTTTCTCTCATGACTCAAAAACGTTAATTACCTCAAAGTTTGTAAATAAAAATGACATACAGGCACTCCTATATTTGACCTTTCCTTCAGAAAAGCGTTAAGAAAACATGCGTGATTGCCCAGATTATAACAAGAAAGAATAAAGAGAGACGAATGAAATACATGACAGCAATATTTTCTTAATGAATTTGAGGAACATCGACATTTCAGAAAGTGATGGTAATATTGTTCGAGTTTAACATTGGTTAATTAGACATGACGTCGGTTATTATTCATTTTACACACGTGAACGAAGTATCGTGACAAGAAAGAGAAAAAATTATGCACATTATAATGAAAAGTGAAAACAAAGCTTCGACCAGAGCCAGCACTTGAGCCAATCAATGCTGGTAAGAAATTTCAAAAACTCTCATCCAAGTCCTCGTGTTGATTAATTATATTATCGGTTTTTAAAGATAGTGCAGAAATCAGAATTTACAGCACGGTCTCCTATTACGTCACGATTTTATATCTTGCACTGAAGAGATTATATAAACCAAAGGTATGAACTTTAGGTCCTTTATCTTTGAATAGTCTTTATCTGACACGACGATAACCTTTTATTTCTATTTAAACGCGAAAATGGAAAAATGGATGCCGAGTTGAAATTGAATTAGTATATCTGTAGAATTTGTTGTATGATGAATTGATGCTCATCAATTTCTTATCTAATTTTTCTAGTTTATAACGACTCCCGAAATTAAAATCATTATAGATTTATATTTTAGAAGACAGCAGCAGTAATTTTAAGAAAACTAGCTTCAAAGTGGCCTCAGGAAGTTCAGCAAAGCAAAAAATTATTTAAAAAAAAAAAAAAACAATTACCAAAACAATTAATGTTGAGAGTGAACTATGCGTTGCTGACGATGAGGAAAACAAACAGAAACTAAAAAGAAAATCGACAACCCAATTAAAAATATAGAATAAAAAATAACAATAAACTGTAAAACTTTTTGCTCTTATTTTTATCATTACAGATATAGTAATAGATGACTGACAATAAAATCAATCCTTTCTCAAGGGAAGTCACTACTTTTTACCACAACATTTAAGAAAACTTATCAATGTATATCTTCCCTTGAGAAGAGACATTTTCTATAAATATTTGAAACTCAAAATAATTTCAAGAGTACACGATACATATCGTCGATGGTAAATAATTTAAGCTATGTTTGTCCATCAGGATTTCTCTCACTCTTTAGACTCCAGAAACTATTTTCGATTCTAGTTGACACCTGTCCAAATGATTCTTCGAGTCTAGACGAGTAGCGATATACTCGTATGACGAGACATTGCTGTCGTTTCGTAAATCTCCAGGTATCTATTGAAAGAGCAGGTACACCCATTTATCCATATTGAGGTACATATTAGGATTCGTTAAATACACTAACCGATTGATAAATACTCTTTTCTTCACTTTTTTCTATTTCTTTTCATTCTAATATGTTATTTCTTTACGCCTCGAAGAAAACTAAGTATAGTGTGAACTGTGAATAAGGACCAGGTGGGGTCTGGTTTCCTAAACAAGTCAAGAAGCAAGTAGCAACCAGTTGATATGAACAGAAAAAACGACAAATGTGAGTGTAGCTGCACACGGGAAGAAAATGCTAAGATGCTAGAGCAGTTTGGTCTCAGGTAGCTAGAGGGGAGACCAGGAGGGCCAAGCCCAACCAAAAAAATTGGCTTACTACCCAAAAAGTCAAGACACCAACATTCTCCTCAATCCACACTCGCATTGCCTCAAAAATCTCAACATGCTATTTTTTAAGTGGCCCATCGAAAAAGTTATGGCTCTCGTTTGGCCCCTTCAAAAAAATTTTTTCTGGTTACGTTACTGACTGAACTTTTTGTGAACACAAAATAGACTGCAAGCGATCAACAAATAGACTAACTCGACTTGACTAACTGTGATAATTTTTACCAAGAAAATGGTCCAAAAGTTACGAGACTGGGTTTTCAAGATGAGATACCAGCCCTGGCCACAGCTGGAAAGCATTAGAAACATAAGAATGAAGACTGAAAATGGTCGAGGAAAATAATTAGTTTCAAAGTTGTGAAAAAATGAAAAAATTGGTACAAAAGATTTTATGCCTGGAATATGTTGGAGATGGTACAATTGGAATCTGTGGTAAAAAGTTTCACCCCCCCCCGTGCTTCCCCCTCTGGGGAGTTTATAAGCGTTGAAAAATGACGTTCTTCAGTTATAACCCGAAAACTAATATTCATTCTAAAGATCAGTAAAACTTTATTCTGCATCAAATTTCCTATCGATTTAACATAAAAATTACCTCATTCGGTGCCATGGAAGTTCAGA
Organism: Parthenolecanium corni; assembly: GCA_038050395.1. Classification (NCBI taxonomy): domain Eukaryota; kingdom Metazoa; phylum Arthropoda; class Insecta; order Hemiptera; family Coccidae; genus Parthenolecanium; species Parthenolecanium corni. The sequence continues at coordinate 2,200,380 of JBBCAQ010000002.1, forward strand.
AAATGAAGATTGAAAAATGGGGTAATTTCCCTGAATTTTCGAGTTACAGGAGAAACACGCACTTGAAAAGTTTCATTTTTCAACATTTTAGAACTGTTTTCAATCTTCATTAATATTGCACTTCCGTGGCACCAAATAAGGTTATAAGTTTTTAAATAATCGATAGGAAATTCGATGCAGAATAAAGTTTTACAGAACTACAGAATGGATATCTAGAATAGTTTTCGAGTTATGACAGAAAACCGTCAACTTTCAACACTCATATGAACCCATCAGTGGAGAAGCACAAGAGGTGAGAACGAGGATTTTTACCACATATTCCCTAGACTATTCCTAATTCGAACACTGATTTTCCGGGACTAAAAGCCACAAGACACTACAAGGGATGGCCGAAAAATGACAAATTTTTTCACTAACTGACCTACTCAAGCAATAACAATCTCATCTAACCAATAATATCTTCGGTGGAAATTGGAAATGCCAATTTCTCGCTACCTTTAGCAATCGAAACGGACAGTATATCTAGCGCGACTTTTACATTTTTTTTCTCTCACCTTTTTCTCTCCTCTGAAATTCGGCCGAATCATCCTTCACAGCCAACTGATTATACTTATGGCACTTCCATTAGCCATTTTCAATGTCACCTTCGACGATACGCTACGTCGCACACATGCAGCTATCGATTTGGGAATACGAATACAAAGATTGTCTTTCTATTTGGAAAGACTCGCCAGAGTGATTTGTGAGGCTGGGTTTTTGGGAGCGTTGATGAACAGACGTACGAGTTCTTCGACTAAATTTACAGAGGCGCAGTTCAGGTATTTTAAATATAGACTACGACGAATCGAATGTCGGTATCATTCAACATGCACGAAATTTCTTATCATTTTTGGCGTAGGACGAAGAGGGAGACACTGGAGGCGCAAGTTTCTACATAAAACTTCTATATACCTAGTTCTTCCGTTTTTTTCCTGTACCTACTTATGTGAATTCAACCAAGATTCGAGGAGAAATGAACGAAGGAGAAGGATTTACGAACGTGAATGAGCAATTGCAACGTAGCTTAGAGCATTCAAGTAATATATATTTTAGTATTCAGAAATCAGAAGTACGACAAATAACATGTCACTAGTTCAACTTCCTTTCCTATACTACCTTCTTAGAAAACTAATCTGAATCGTTATCTGAACTCTGAGAACTGGTTTCAAAATGCGACGAGTTTTCTCAAAGATCTGCCCTATTAAAGGCTAAAAGCTGTATTTATGCTACAATAATAGAATCAGGACTTATCAACGTTTCTTTCTTCATACGTACGTGCAATCTGCACGGCATATATCAAGCTAATAGAATAGTCTCTAGGTACATATGACTATCAATCAATAAGACGTACGTTGTCTCTTTGATTACCGGTTCAATATTACTCCCCCTTCTACCACCACAGTTAGAAGAGCTCAGGTAGGTCGTAAATCATTTCAAATTTGATTTTCTTCACTTTCATTAGCTGGTAATTGTATTTTTTAAAATTAATATAATTTTAAAACTTTTCTAGGTAAATGCTTTCATCTTCATACGCACTCCAGTTTAAATTTTTCAGTCTAAGAATCCGAATTTTTTCTCCTGCGCAATCCAGTTTGTTACACAAACTCTCTAATATCTGTTCTCCAGGAACCCAAGGGCTGTGAGAGGCAGTGAAGGAGAGACATCCTCCCAGAGCCAGTTTCGTTGTTGATTTGTAGTAAAATAATTCTTTTACGTTGTAAAAATGAAAATACAGTAGAACTTGCGGTTACTTGCAACCTCTGTAAGTGGAAAACTGGCCATCTGAAAAAAATTGACTGGTCCCTAGACTTGCCTATCTTTTTCTTAAGAAATTAACCTCTTTTACTGAAATGGAGTTTCATCTTACCAGGTTTAAGTGGAATTTTTTTTCAACCTTCAGCCCTCTATGAGTGGAATGTTGTAATCAATTTACCTCTACATGTGGAAGTTATCATGTACAGTCTACTTATCTGTTGGTTTCATATGTACAATCAGCTCATTCACGTTGTTTCTTGTCAAATGCTCATTCTTTGTAAGAATCAAAGACATGAGTTTTGAATGTATGAGCAGTTGAGTATAGTGTCAATTGCGAACCATACTAGAAAAAATGTCTGTGAAACGAAAAACCTGCATAACTGGAATTTTTCATTTTTCAACCTGGTTTACTGAAACTCAGTTTAATGAAAAACTGGTTATCTGGAAGAAATTTGTCATCCCCTTGCGATTCCACTTAACCAAGTTTTACTGTAAGGTCACCAGGGGTAAGTGAGAACCCTGTACGAATCAGCGCTACCTACGAGAAGTGTTAAAAACTAACCCAATGCAAACAACTAGCATGAGATATGCGCGATTCCAGTTGTTATAACATACTTTATTTTGTGATGGTAAAATTGTGAGTTATCAAATTACGTTTGAAATTTATTTCAAATTTGAAAATTTGCAAATTCAGTCAACTTGTTTGAGGAAATATATGAATTTCACACAGTAAGTACATCATTTACGAACCAATAAATGCAACATATGTGGATTTGGGATTTAAAATGTTTTTTATCACACAAATACAGTTGCGTTCTCAATTTCCCTTAATAAATGTGACCCTGGGGAAGTGAGAACGGGGCAAGTGAGAACTTGAAATATATATATAAATTTGAAAAACCAAAAAAAAATTTTAAAAATCGTCTAAAATGGTGAAAATTTAATGTTAATTGTTTGAATACAATAATGTTTTAATATTGCCGACATTTTTGATGTAAAAAAAAAAAATTGGTCTAAAATGGTGACAATTTAATACTAATTGTTTTCACTTGCCCCAGATTATTTTTGCAGTTGTTCAATATAGAATGCTCCTTGCGTTCTCACTTGCCCCATCCAGTGTTTTCACTTACCCCGTGGTACAGAAAAGTAAGAACACAAACTCAACTTTTTTTAAAAATCAAAAAAAAAAAAACTGAAAGAAGGTACGAGGCTGTAACTCAGCATACTTATTATAAAGAGTGTCAAGTAACTGACCACAAAATTGGAGAGCACTGAGTCAATTTGTTCTCGAGTTATAAGGAATCAAAGTGCAATTAATGAATTTTGTGTTCTCACTTACCCCGGGTGACCTTATACGAATTCAGTATTTCAATTTTCATCATCACTCAATCTGGACTTGAATCTTCCAGTTCTCAGGTCTCCTTTCTTTCTTTTTTTTCTTGTTTTTTTTTTCTCTCATTTTGGAAAGATTCGTATTGGAACGCTGAAATTGCATTCTAAATTATTTCAAATTCGAATAAAAATAACAATGTTGGTACTCTTAAGAATAAATAGTTTTAGGTGAAGTATCGACCAACTATATACATATAACTTATTAAAATCTCTCTTCAATTTACACGATCAGATACGCGTATGACCCAGCTATAGCCCCATAAAAAAAAAAGAACTACACAGTAAAGTTTAAACCAGTTTCCTTTTCTGTAAACTGAAGGTGCGCGTTTATAATGACTCGAGCCTTCGGGGTGTCTTTGAGGCTGACCAGCAGCTGTAAAAAGAACAGCCATAGTTGCATTTGCCATTACATATTTAATTTCTTATCATTATTATATTATTTTTTTTAGGTGGCAGCTACGTTCGCCTCTTTGTATTCTTTTTTCTCTTCAATACATCTAACATAGGTGCATTGGCCCCGAGTGAATACTGCTGCTGAATACAGAGATATATATCTTTACGAGACTTTATTTATTTATGATTTTTTTGTTTTTCCCGCCACAGTTGAATTTTCAAAAAGCGAAATTTGCATGCTCTCTAAACGCCTCGTCACATCTCACAATTAACACAGATTGCTCGTATATCTTCTGTTTTACAGCGTTTATTTTCATGCAAATTTTTGCATTCTACCCGCACAATTTAGAAGACGACATGACTGAGATGAATACAGATGAAGCGTTTTGTATAATATAGAATAAACTTTTCCTTTTTGTTTTTCAGTATTCACTTCTGAGAGCAATAAGAAAACATACAAATACTCGCAAATTTCAAGTGGGAGCGTTCTTCAAGCAAGAAACCAAGAATAATTGCCTAATATGTTGGAATTCTCTTTAAATTGATTATGAAGGCTGAAACCTGAGCGCAGCTGGCTGAAATTCGGATGAATAGTGCCTAATGGTGTACCCTACTGAAGTGCTGAGTAGGTAGGTACAATTTTCATAATGGCAGTATATTGATAGAACTATGAAAAAATGTATCCTAAATTATCCAAAAAAGAAATAAAAATACAAGATTTTGGTAGTCAAGGTGGCCGTAAAGATATCATTTTATAAAGAGATGTTACCTCAAGTTTAGAACAAAATACACTAAAAAAGAAGGAGTGAATTTTCTTGACAGAATCTCAGTTTTTGGGCGATAAATTAAAGGTATGAAACTTTCCTTGTTCCACTTTTCTGAATTCAGTCCCTCCCTGGGAGAATTTCTGGGTGCACTGATGGTATAAAAAGTCATTATTTTTGGATGTTGCACATCAAAGTAGAATTTGCACTTACTCATAAGGAAGCAAGCATCAAGGGACGACTAGTGCCATTTCATCCCATTCTTGATGCTTGTATGGTAGATTTTTAATTTTTAATTAGTCTATTTACATACTGTGTGATTGAAAATAATGACATAAGTTAGCAACATTACCACATAAGTGACGAAAATTGGGGCTAAGCTAAGACAAAATTCCGGGTACCCAGTAACTCCATGGAACCACAAATTAAAAGTTACATTCATGTAAAAAAAAAAAAATCACAAATTCTAATATAACCATGGAAGCACAATCTAGAGGCAGGATTTGTCAATATTTTACAAGTCACACCCTTGGAAAATTTCATTTTTTTTGTTTTAAAGACAGATTTTCAAGATAATTAAACGATTTGGTCCAAGTTTCCAAATTACTATAAGCAACTGACTGAAAATTTTCAGAAAAGTTATCACTTCCAACTCAAAATTTTGAAATATTGACTTGGCTAATTCCGAGACTAAAGCACCAAATGTTTCTTCGAAACTTCGGACGCTCACTCTTTTCTCCCTCAATCGACGCAATAAATCTTCGAATAAGGAAACTTTATTTTTCATTTAATTTACTATATCGGATCTTACAAAACTGATTACAGAGCACATTCCAATAAAATTCAAACCAACTTTATAATTTTCTTTCCGAGCTACATTAATTTATCAGTTCAGCAACTTGAAAAATCCTTGCAAATGTGCTATTGCAATATATATAAAGGTCAAAAACCCAACAAGGATGACTCTCGACTTGAAGGAGAAAAACAACTTGAAAGAAAATTGGAAAAAGAAAACTGAAAGTCATTCTTCGAAATTAAAAAGCAAGAATAAGGCCGTGCGAACTGACGCGTAGGCTTGAGAAATAAACAAAAACCTCTTGACTATCAGGACGATAATTTCGAACATTTATAATTCCTTTTTTCATAAATGCAAAAAACATAATATTCGTATAAAAATATTTTTATTACGAGTAGATTGGTTTTTTGCCACAAGGAAAACTCCCATTTCAATCAAGATTATTGTACCGAATTTAAAACGTCGTATGAAAGTTATCCAACTTTTTCATTTGTTTTTTAATCCCATAAATACCGAGTGACTTGTTTTCAAACAGCCAACCAAAAATGGAGGCCGTTTGTTGAAAATCCTCCAAGAATGTACGTTCAATTGGTCTTTCACTGTGTTAATTCCGTTTCCTTGCTGAATAATTTATACGCTCTACGATGCATATCGAATAACATCTTATTTTGTAGGTGATTGTTCCAAAAATTAAATTCCGCGGTGGGCTACAGTTTTCAATGTGGTGTATGTTAAAAACTAAGATTTGCACAAGAAACATACAGGCAAAGATTAATATGGTCGTTACTTTAACACTAGAAAAACCATGTTTTACCTATTCGATTACTTCAAGGACCAGGTGGCGTCATATAGGAGTGACGCATCCAAATTCAAATGGCGTCGTATACGACACCACCTGATCTTACTAGTGTTAAAGCTGAAAAGTGGTACGGGTCGAAAATTTTTTTAGAGAAAAACGAATTTAAAGTATCTTATAAACAAAGTATAAGCAAGTAATGGCGAGGTCAAGTTGTAAAATGAGTAAATTCTAAAAGCTTCAAAGATTGTATGAACTCAAATTTCAGGATTCGAACTTCATTGTGAAAAAAAAAAAAGTCAACCTGATTGTCCTCTACTCCCCCTCCCCCACCAAAAAAGCTCCTTTTCGGGGCTTGTTATAAGTATTCAAGTTTGAAAGTTCAGTGACTCCATTTTGGAATCCTGGTGGGGATGGTGCACACTGAAAGAAGGAAACAGTATTGAATATAAACAGCCCGATGGGCAAAAAATGAGAAAATGATCCGGAAAATGAGAATTTTATCCGTTGTCAGTCCGTTTTTATTTTCGACCATCGGATCTGAAAATTTGCAGATATTTTTGTCATCTTGATTATTTTTCCAAATCCGTTTGTAAAACGGATTTCCTGATTATAATCGGTGATAATTTTTGGGCAATTTTTCTAAATCCGTTTGTAAAACGGTTTCACGGATTATAACCCGGGCCAACAAATATGATAAAACAGCCTTCACGGAAACTAATCCGGACTCATTTCCGGCAAGACTGATTACAATCCGTTCAAAATCCGTTTTAAAAGCCGGAAAACAGGAAAATTCCGGGTTATAATCCAGAAACGGATTATAACCCGGAATAAAACGGATCCGTTTTCAAAATATTTTGCCCATAGGGAGAGAAGTAACTTTTCTCATCGCAGTTATGAAAATTACAAATTATTGTAGAAATTATTAATATCTTTAGTGCTTTTTACTATCTTGGATAATATACTTTTCTATAATATGTATGTATGTATACAAATGTCTTCTACAATTCTTGATTTGTTCCTGTTTTCCTGTTCACATTGTAAAAATAAATAAGCAGGTTTTTAAAATTCAAACGAAAACTTGCAAATAATTACTACTAGAATTTTTTTTCAGTGCAGCTGCATATCTACATATTCCGCAGCTGTTATATACTGCTGTTCTACAAAATATATGCAGTTTCACACAAATTACCAATGTCTCTTATAGCAATTAGGACCAGTCTCCTGACTTCTGAGAGAGCTCTCTGCTCTACTCGAGCACTAGCATTGATATTCTGAAGCTCGACTAGAAAAAGTTTTCCTTAGAGAATACCAAAAGTATATCTCATTTTTTCAGACATCAAGCAATTCGTAATCACACGTTATAATATATACACGCCTCATTCCCAAACAATTTTTATTGTTCTCGCTGAAAGTTACGCAATGTCGAGCACTCAGCCAGAATTCGTTGCCGGTAAATTTTGTTTCAACCAAATATTACATACAAAATATGTAGGCGAAGGAAAACACAGGTACAAAAATTTCATTAAAATGCATTCGCGTTCCGATCACCCAATGCCACTCGCACAGAATTCTAATTACTTTCCTATTTTTGGTGCGATCGGGAAAATTATTGCTGCTTGCTTTGATAGCGCTGGGGCTAATGACCGAAGTCACAACAACCATGACCTGTCTTCTTATGCCACATGAAAAGTGTCTCCACTATGCCTACGGCATACCATTTCATTATGGCGTCTCTTTTGAAGCAGTTATAAGAAGACATAGGGGGGAAAAAAACTGAATTAGTGAAAGTTGCGACATATGTGTATTATGGTTTATTCGCCTTCTGCACCGGAATATTTTAATTTTATCAATGCAAAATCCGGAGTCTACAGAAGGTTCGAGTAGGTGAATGCATAATATTGCCTGCCATAGCGAGTATATAGGATGTGATAGTTCATTTATCCAAGAAAGAGTTTTCAGAAAATGACGTCAAACAGAGTACGAGTATGTTTACATTTCATCTGGTATACGTGTATAGGGACTTTCCATCAGTTCCTATGAAACAATATACATGGGAACTGCTATTTTTTGTAATCTTATTCAAATTCAAGATTAATGCAATCTGCTACCTAGCAAAATGCGTTCTGCCACCAAGCAATTGGCTACGTTGAAAGAGTTGAAGGGAAGTACAGGGCTAGCAATTAAGGGGATACGAAGGTGCGCTTAGTTTAAATCGATACCACTGAATTATATAAGTGAACTGATGGATGTTATTATTGTTTTCAAATTATTCAAACAATAGGTACATCGCATTTTACAGGTAAATAATAAAAATTTTAAAAACACTATGTTGCAACTCGACCAGATAAAAAAAAAAGAAGAAAAGATAGTTTTATTTCAAATATTTGGGCCTTATCGAAAAAGCATCGAACCGTGACGAGAAAATTTTCGCAAATACAACCGCGCAGCTCATAAAGTTACTTGTACTTTCATGTTCCTATCAACATTTTGGTGGATTTATATATAGGTGCTTAAATTATCGTATATTATGGTGTATTGTTTGGTAAAGAATACATATGTACAGTTTACTTGCGTCGGTATATAGGATTGTTTAAAGTTGTAAAAGATTCGAATTGCGAAAGATAAGGCCGGAAAGTCGGCGATGTAAAGCAATATAATGCACATTAGTGTAGCCAGGTTGTGTCGTTATTTCTTTTTTCTGAAATTTGAATTGCAATATTTTAATGGTCGATGTTGGCTTCTTTCGCAACAGTTTATTGACTTTGCATGATTTCCATCATTTACATAATTAGAGTTGGTACACTCTGTTCTATATTCGGTGCCCACCCGGTGAACCATGCCCCCGGGTCAAAATAGAATCACTGATTACTGATGAGCAGACCCATTTATAGAATTCAATCGACAAGAAAAATTCAATCATCGGATGAACTGACTGCGATAACAACCATGATGGTCGATTACCACAAAAGAAATATCAACTCTTTCCACCATCGATTTTACAAAACCCGCCGGTGTGAACGTCTTAATTAATATAGCCTGCTTAAGAAATAATGCTGTATAGTATAACTTCTGAGTGGGAGCCGACTATTTCACCGACTGATTATTTACCGACGGACGTTTCACCGAAAAATTACACCGACCGGACATTTCACCGAGGGGGTAATTCACCGATAGCGAGTTTCACCGAGTGGTCTTTTCACCGAAGTACCCAAAAAAGTTGAATGTCCACTCACAACTTTCCTCAGACTCAATTGATTTGAGTGGTCAAAGGCTCAAATGAAAGGTCTTGATCCACTGAGTGTTATTAGAGCAAAACAAATTCCTTACCTCATTTAGAACCTGAGATATTGATGTTTGAGTGATGGAAAAGCTTGGAAAAAGTATGAATTTTGAGTATAACTTGAGTAAGGTCAGAGTTGAGTGAATTCCAATGCGTGATGACATATCTACACATAAATATCTTTCAAACACACAATCACAATCACCGAGTTGCCTTTCATACACCAGGCAATCAATAACTGATGTGAGATAAAAACAGATTCGATGAAAAAACCTGTCGGTGAAATAATCTGCGGTGAAATAGGTCGGTGAAATGCTTATCGGTGAATAGGCCGGTCGGTGAAATGTCTGCGGTGGAGTGTCCGTCGATGAAAAGACAGTCGACGAAACGTCCTAGACCCCTTCTGAGTTTGGTCTATGTTCACACAATGGAGAGAAAAATCAAAATTAAAAATAATATTAATCGAAAAATTTTCACCTCCGCATAGTAATTCGTATATCATCATATTATACAGAATAAGCGAGTACTTACAACAAATCTACCATTGCTGAGACCAATATTATGACCGCATGGTTTATGAAGCAACTTATGAATTGAATTTTATCAAATGCAACAGGGCTATACCAACCAAAAGATTATAGAACTTGAAATAAACCAAATAAAATTCAACAATTTGTTATTTTTAGTGAATTCTATTCACGGTATGGCACATAGGAAGTGAAACCAGCTCAAGTAGATAATAATTAAATCGATATCAGAATGAGGGTGTTCGTTCAGTCAGCCAGAAATACACGATCTATTTACGAAATGGATGAGGGAAGCCTCTGATTACTGGTCTGTGAACGAATAAATCCGATTATTTCAACGTAATTTTCATTTTCTAGAGCAAACTTTTTTCTCCATTTTCAGCAGGTTTTTTCAATATTCGACCCCTCCTCTCTCGACTTTTTGCACAATAAATTAGGTACACTTATTAATCTACCTTCATCACCTGTCGATTATACTATTTTAAGCGTAGCCTGTCCAACTTGTTTTTGCAGATTAGTAACTATATATTCTCCATTAAAACGGATTTAATATCGCAGAAAATTGAACGCCGATTCGATTCTTTGGACACAACGAAAAAAATTTTCAAGGCCAACTAACAGAATATTTTTCGGAAGCTAGCGGAAAGACTTGGTCAAACATGAGGATTGCCTACACAAAAAAATTTTTTTTGGATTAAATGACTTGAAATGTTTGCCCGCCCAATTTATTTTTGATTGACAATAGAGGAATGATTTAAGGTGGGAAAATTTAAGCAGCACTTTGCTGGAAAAAGCTCACGAAGCTGATATTCTTCGAACAGCGTCTCAGGAACTCGGCCCGCAATGAGCCAACTCCATGAAAGCGAACAAATGCCAACTAGTCGAAAAATTACGAAGCTGTACGTGAAACTGATGTGTGTTTTACAAATGATTATACAAGCAGTCAATCACCTCGCCATTTGCGTTCAGCTTCGAAACCCGGCCAATGAGAAAGGCATGAACGTATATTATACTGCCGACTGCAGCGAACAAACGTCGAGGTCGGCAATTCACGATGCCCTGTAGAGATTTATTATTTATTTTATACATTTACAAGCACAATGTACAGTACGACAACGTACCAGCTTCCAGCAACAAACAAAATTATTTTGCCATAACTGCGAATAGTGCGATCAAAAAAACAGTAAAAATGACGAAACCTCGTCTCTTCGGAACAATGAATGCCCACTTTGATCTATCGGCCACCACCTAAAGCCATCCGGTAAAAATCGACTGAGCCACACGAGCTCCATCAGTCAATATGAGGTATATATGCTCACTATGGGCTTATGAAATCAAAACTAATCATCAATCGCCTATACGCCTTTCACGCTTTTTCATTGAGTTTACGGGAAAAAATCAGCAGAAAACTGAAAACTTTTCAAAAAAAAAAAAAAAAAAAACAAGAAACAATCAAACTTGATGCTTTCATGTTAGATATACATAAATGGCGACTGAGGACACATCAACTTCGGCATATCGTCGGTGGTGCTGTTAAATACCTCTTATGTGCTGAAAATTTTGAAAATAATGTATTTGGGTTCGTTGAATTTCTCCACAGATCAAAACATAATTCAATGAGCCCAAATACATCATTTTCCAAAATTTCATCACAAAGGAGGTATTTGTCCATTTCCCTGGCCCACAGTTTGACATTGAACTCGACGTCGATAGCTTAGGAGGTGAGCGAGTACTGAAATTGGCTTTACCAATTAGCACAAATTGAGCAAAATTAGCAAGCAAAATTTCGTGTCAAAATTCCATAAACGGACTGAGCCAAAATGTATCGCATAGCCCATAACTTTGGAAGAGAGTGAGCATAAATTCTAAAATTGGCGATAGAAAAAAAGCACTAAATTGGCACAATCAATATGCCAAGTTTCAAGTTGAAATTTCAAAGCCCGAAACGGGCGGGGGGGGCAGGGTTGAAACAAAATCTTTCATAACTTCAACTGTAGAGGCGAGGTATAAGCACGAATCACAAATTTTCTACAACTGGCGAGACATATTAGCATTAAAGTTATCACTTTATCGATAACTTGGAAGAAGTTATCGTTAGTATTATCGATAAGTGATAATAGCGATATTTCCAATACTTCTTATCTCCAATATAGCAACATAACGAGGCCACTTTTAGCTTGGCTCTCTCTTACTTGGATTCAGTTTCGAGTGATGACTAGACTATTTCACTTTTAAATCCACTTCTTAATACATTTTTCATTCTGACTGAATGGTTTTAGTTCTCATGGCTTATTTCTCCACAACAGGATTGCAATAAAAACGAAATCGAATATAATTTTAACGAGGAAAACGAGAGCTTTCAAATTTAGACGTTTCAAAGGTTTTCCGTCCAAATTAACGGAAAACTTGAGATTTACGCATAACCTCAGTTTTACAGTGAAATCCTTGAAGAGTAAAATAGGTCACAACCGTCAGACAGGATTTGGAGCAGACTTTTGCTTTGTTTTTCTTCTTTTTGCTAAAAAATTCGACAATTTCGAAGAGAATATTTAAAAAAGTATCAATCAACATTTTTTTTCCTTCAAGGATTTTTTGGTCGACGAAAATCGCACGTGCGTCAGGAATGGAGTCAATGAACGTTAATGTTGTGTACGAAAAAAAAAAAAACACTTCGAAAAATATCGAAGATTATCTTCGGGAAACCTTGACACATTTTTTTCCACAGTTATAATTTATTTTATGATCATGGCGAACGCCTTTTATAATAGCAAAGCGAAAAGATATACTTTTCAAATAATATCGTCTACAGAGGATTGCTTCCCGAATAAAATAGAGGAAATGCTTAATGCCATTTCAAAATATTGAGCATTTGAAAGGATAAAAAAAATTACAAAATCGTCTCACGACTCTTCCAAATAATACATTGTCTATTCTATACCAGAAAAATTAATTTACGTGTATTTTGTTTTTCGAGTGGGCAAACCTCGAGGTTATCATTATTCGCTCATTCTAGGGCAACTGCCTACGTCTACGATACGCAGATCCAAGTCATCTACAAATTCATTTGAACATATTATGTACCGTCGAATGGGGCGACTTTACACTCTTTTTTTATGTTTTTCAACTTTGTCCTTTAATAACTCGTCCAATTTTTAAGCTATTGAAGTGAATTTGGTTTTAAAATTTAGGTCTAACATTTCTCAACACAATTGTAAAAAAAAGTTTGAGTTTGCAGCCTTCCTTCTATGTTTTATGATTTTTCAAAAAATTTGTGTAAAGTCACCCCTCAATGGGGCGACTTTACCCATCAATTTGTTATTGACGGGTTATTGATGGGTGGGGAAGCAAAATTTGAGGATGTTTGTTCCCAGACATACGATTGAAGAGAAACTAGTCAAGTACCAACTACAACCGTGTGAAACCGAACTGAATATTTTGAGTGTCAGTGGTTAAAAAAAAAGACGAATAAGAAAAAAGGAAAAAACCATAATGCCGCTTTATTTTCTTGTTCTGTTACCGGGTGAAGTGAGGTAGGGGCGGCGATCTTTTTTTTATTTTCCTCCTTCTACCTGCTTCGATCCAAATCGTATTTTGGTTTTAATTTTTGCCTGGCAATTTATTTATTGGGCTAAAACGAAGTGGGTAAAGTCGCCCCTTGAATGTAAAGTCGGTACTAAATACGTACTAAATAAGCACACGAAGTAATTGTGAAGTATTGGGACTTTTATAAACCTTGGTTTTGGATTGAGACAGGCCGGCAGAGGGGGAATGGTTGTGCGAACTACGAATATGATGCTGACTTTTTTTTCTTTTTTTTTTTAGCAAAAATATTCTTCTCCCTCCAAAAGTAGCATTTTTTTCAAAAAATTATTTCAATAATCGTGGGGTACCCTGTGCAAAAAATTACACATTGATAAGCATTAAAATGCTCATGGGTAATTTTGTACACACGTTACCCACTTTCTATTCCCTAGTTATTAACCCTAAAATATCCACATGAGGTCTACAAGACCCCACAAAATATTCAATGTGTAATATTTGAAAAATAAGGCGAGCCTGCCAGCTATGGTACTGAAGTAAAAAAAAAAAACAATTGATCCTATCCCAGTTGAAAATCAACATTATTATTTCAGTGCTGCCAACCAACAGAAAGATTGAACTAGTGTATCTTCGCGAGATTTGAAGCTAGCGAGACTCCGATGGTAGCAATGGATTCCTCGTTAAATTTCACTGAAGAGTGCATGAAATAATTTTAAATTACAAGTTAATTTAAATAACTCAGAATAGAGTAGAAAATAGAAAAGAAAATGGAAGTAGGTTACTTAAAATGGCCAGAGAGAAACCGATGGTACCAATGGATTCAGCCTCAAATTTTACATTAGGAACGACACAAATGCAGCTATTTGCAGAGTTTTTGTATGTAATTTAGAAAAAATTAAAAAATCGGGTCTACAGCTAGACTATAACGAAGTCAAAATTCAGGGTAACTCACAAGGGTTGAATTTCCTCGTTCAAATCCGGAATGACTATAATATCTCCAGGAAAATTACTCAACATATTTCTTAATTTCGAGCTCATAGTCCGCGACGAAGCCACCAAACCACTGGGAATGGCACTCGCAGACGTACTGAGCGAAACTTTCGCAAACATCAGCAGTACGTCGACGTACGGTTTACTTTATATACGGAACGTAACAAACGGTGAATGTCCTCTATGACCTTCCAGCCTATCTTCAACCGAGGCAGACCAAACGGCAGAGGTAATCAGCAAATAGTAGGGGGCCTAAGTAACTTTAAATGCAAAAACTTTTTCTGCTGGCCTCTCACACCATCTCCCTCCTCACGGTACCTCTTTCACACCGTCATACAACGTAATGAATTGGGTTGGTTTTTTGTTGGTTTTTTTTTTTTTCATTGTTTGGCATCGCAAAGCCCATATACTATTAGTAATTTAAAAACGATCAAAACGGACGTTTTAAATTGAAGTACACGTCATTTTGGCCTTCGATATATAGTTCTCTCTCTGTACCTTTTCGACTATTCCTCTCTTCCTTGACCAGAATACATCCATATGTTCTTAGCACCCGGCCGTTTTTAGAGGAATAAACCTAATTAGGGTACAATGAGACAGCGTACGAGAGACTTTTAAAATGGGCTTATTAATCATATTTTGGGGCCACGGTGTAATCTGTACAGGATTCGTAACGGACACAACACCTGCGCTATGTAAGATCTTCAAACTTTAAGGCCTCGACCTTTCAGTTTGTCGAAATGGCACTTCCAGGAAAATAGTTTCTGGGAATGATTCTGAAGCTGAATTATAGATCTTGGATGGGCTGATAAAAATGTAATCAAACGCTTAAAACTTAGGAGAAGACTCATCAGATAATTGCGGATAGTTGCAATTTCTGCAAAGCATTTCAGTAATATATTTTAGTAATGAAAAAACACAAGTTTCAGTTTATCACTATGACATTTCAATGTTAATAAATGAAAAACCCTCATCTCAAGTTGGAAGTGTTCACCGACTTATACGACTAGGTACAGATCTTTTCGTCTTTCGGCAAATTTAATAATCGAAAGGAAGGCGATTAATTAATTTTTCTTTTTTTTTTCATAATTGCTCAAAACGGGAACTGATTAATCAATTTAGCAAATGAATGTTGTTCGAATTTACGTCAATGGAGCTCATTTTTCTTTCATGTATATAAGTACTGACAGTATAAATTCTGATAATTTTTAATTGCAGTCAAGTTATAACGGTAGGACGATGAAAACGAAGATAAAAATAATGAAAAACATTCTCTTCCTCGCTGCACTACAGACAATGACTCAATTTAGATAATATTAAAAGCATTCACAATAATATGTATTTTCAAAAAGTAAAAAATTAAAATTAAAAATCAGAAAAAAGATTTCTACCTGCAGCTATAATAACAATTCTATGTGGTTCAAATAATGCAATGTAGCCTTGCGTTTACACCATCTGACTAGCAATTAATTATTTGTTATAGTGTTGCACCAATTTGATAAGAAATGGAACTAGACCCCCAATAATATCAGCACCGGATTAAGGTTTCATGGGCATTGGGGCCCTAAAACCACCAATTTTTCACTACATCATACACTATTTTATTTCCTAATTGCCTTGTCTGACTTGAAACATAAGAATATTACTTCTCACCAATCAAGTTTACCTACGTCCAAAATGCCAGTTTTCACAATAACGACGCAGAAAAATTTTATTTTTTCTTTTTACCGCGAGGAAGATACGACTGATGAAATTCTGCTGTAGTTAGGCGAGAGGGAGAGCCAAGACCTTGCCAATATTATTTTTATTTTGGTTAAAAAAAATAAAGATAAGATTAAGGCACGGTGTGCAATTCTGGAAGCAGGAAAAAAAACATCGAAGAAGATAAAAAAAAAAATAATCCTTTCGTTCTTTCCGGACAAATGGAAGTAATTTACTTTATTTTGTTATTTTTTCAAAATTTATCGAAAATACTGTTGCGCAATTATAGATTAAAAAATAAGGTCGAAACGCGTCAGTATGAAATTAAATTGGTCGAGGGGTATGAAAATAAAGAAATATAATAGATGGACGAACTCCATATGAAGCAGTCTGAGAGAAGCTGCAAAAAAATCGCACTCATACAAAACTTACAAAAATGTTCGAATTATATGATAACTATCAACTACTCGTATTTGAAGTAGCTATTTTCGCATACAACCCAAAGAAAAAAGTTTTTCATTTTTTTGTTTTACTCCATTGAAGTCCACGTGGGGTCTACAAGACCCCAGAGCTGCGATGCTACTCATAGGGGATTAATAGGATGGGTTTAAAACTATTTTTTTACCTCAGTACCATAGCTGGCAGACTCGCTTCATTTGATGTAGATTACACATTGAATATTTTGTGGTGTCTCATAGACTGCAGGTGGACCTATAAGGGTTAAAGGTATGAAAAATAGAATTAAACCAGAACAGCACCTTGTTTTTTTGCTTATTGAGAGGTGTACCCTATGTGACCCCGATGGGCAAAAAATGAGAAAATGATCCGGAAAATGAGAATTTTATCCGTTGTCAGTCCGCTTTTATTTTCGACCATCGGATCTGAAAATTTGCAGATATTTTTGTCATCTTGATTATTTTTCCAAATCCGTTTGTAAAACGGATTTCCTGATTATAATCAGTGATAATTTTTGGGCAATTTTTCTAAATCCGTTTGTAAAACGGTTTCACGGATTATAACCCGGGCCAACAAATATGATAAAACAGCCTTCACGGAAAATAATCCGGACTCATTTCCGGCAAGACTGATTACAATCCATTCGAAATCCGTTTTAGAAGCCGGAAAACAGATTCCGGGTTATAATCCAGAAACGGATTATAACCCGGAATAAAACGGATCCGTTTTCAAAATATTTTGCCCATAGGGACATTAATCCGAAATCGATCGAAATCTTCCCAGTAGCGGGTGGCTGTCCTGTTTCCAATATACTCGTATTATTATAAATTCTACCAGCTTTGCTAAACAGCCAGTTTCTACTATCACTTCCTATATCCCTCGCATCTCTAAAACTCTACCGCAGTAACCTGCGCTAGAAAAGCAGGTTTTCATTTTAATTTGATATAATTCTGCAATTTGTTCGATTTTTTCAATATTTTCCACTTTCTTTTCCTATTTTTTCCCATTTTTGCATATTTTTTCATCTTTTCCTATATTTTGCAATTTTTTCTCATTTTTTCCAATTTTTTTTTTCCTCATTTTTAGCAGATTTTTGACAGAAAATATTTTCAATTAAATTTATAATGACTTTCACAAATAGACACGAGACCATCATACTTAATCATTTCATGATCTCCAGATTCCAAAAATACTCAACTCGCATTATCATATTCATTTATCTACTTACTCACTCACTCACTCACTCACTCACTCACTCACTCACTCACTCACTCACTCACTCACTCACTCACTCACTCACTCACTCACTCACTCACTCACTCACTCACTCACTCACTCACTCACTCACTCACTCACTCACTCACTCACTCACTCACTCACTCACTCACTCACTCACTCACTCACTCACTCACTCACTCACTCACTCACTCACTCACTCACTCACTCACTCACTCACTCACTCACTCACTCACTCACTCACTCACTCACTCACTCACTCACTCACTCACTCACTCACTCACTCACTCACTCACTCACTCACTCACTCACTCACTCACTCACTCACTCACTCACTCACTCACTCACTCACTCACTCACTCACTCACTCACTCATATTTATATATTAATTTATTTATTTATTCATTCAATCATCCAATCATTCATTCATTCATTCATTCATTCCCATTTATTTACATATTTATTTACTCTTTATTTATTTATTTATTTGTAATTTTTTTTTATTTTATTTATTTATTTTATTAGGGAATTACGTTAATTAATTACCTTATTCACTCATTCACTGATTCATTCATTTATTCCTATTCATTCAAATTTATTTATTTATTTATTTTTTACTAGCAGGTTTTCCTAGAAAACCTTCTCTTTCATTTTTCATTACTTTTATCAATTTTTTTATTAATTTTTTATTAAATTAATTACTCACTCATCGAATCACTGACTCATTGACTCACTCATTCACTGACTCACTCATTCACTCACTCAATCACTCAATCACTCATTCACTCAATCACTCAATTACTCATTCACTCATTCATTCATTTATTCCTATTCATTCAAATTTATTTATTTATTTATTTTTTACCAGCTGGTTTTCATAGAAAACCTTCTCTTTCATTTTTCATTACTTTTATCAATTTTTTTATTAATTTTTTATTAAATTAATTACTCACTCATCGAATCACTGACTCATTGACTCACTCATTCACTGACTCACTCATTCACTGACTCACTCACTTACTAATTCACTCAATCACTCAATCACTCAATTACTCATTCACTCATTCATTCATTTATTCCTATTCATTCAAATTTATTTATTGATGTATTTTTTATTAGCAGGTTTTCCTAGAAAACCTGCTCTTTCTTTTACCCCTTGAAATATGACATGTTTTATTAATCAAGAGTAAATATATTGAGCCATTTAATTAATAAAAGTATCATATGTAAAAACTTACACCCCATCAAAATTGTCAAAGGTTTCCAAAACAAAGTTTTTTTCAAACTATTCACCAAAGGTAACATGATTGTGTGGAAACTTTTCAACTCTCAAAAATTTTCAATTATGCTCATGTGCCATTTTTGACACATGTTACCCGTAATGGATGAGTACCTATTAATGTTTAAATGTATTCTTACTTATGTGTAATTTTCTACACTTGTTACTTTTTACGGGTTAGTAGAATCGATTCGTGTCATTTTTTTCCACTTCAAAACGTTGCGTTAGGCAATTAGCACTACATGCGCAATTCGGGCATTTTCTCTTTACACAAAATCAGCAATTACTCGACCAATACTGAATCGATTGCCACCAAATTTCTTTCAGCACATCTTCACTATAAGACCTACCCTCCATCAAAATTTCAACCCTATTGGTCCAGTAGTTCGTGAGAAACCGTGTGTACAAGAAAAAACCTTTAACTGCGCATAACTTGAGAACAAATTGACCAATAGGGTTGAAATTTTAATGGAAGGTAGGTCTTATTATGTAGAATATATGATTGAAATTTGGTAACACTCGGTTCAATAGTTTTCCTAATATTAGCCCCAGAAAAATCTTATACATACAATATATATATATATATATATATATATATATACATCTATATATATATTGAGGTGTCCGAAGCCACCACAAACAAAAATCTCAGATTATTACTACCACGATCTAATAAAGCACAAGACAGCAGAGTTAGTTAGATATTCCAAAAACGATTAAATTCTGAAAATCCTAAGCAAAAGAAAACCTAAGCTACATTGAAAAGAAAAAATTTAGAAGATGGGATTAAAAAGAGAGAAGAGAAGGGGTCAATCCGTTTTACATGACGAGAGGGATATACAACGTTGATTACGATACCATACCTAGCTTATATTTGTTATTCCCCATATTGGGGGGGTGAAACTAAAACATCTTACCTCCTACCTCACAAGAGTAAAACAAGAAATAAGAGTAAGAGTACATACCACCAGTAATTGAACGATTTATTAACCAGGTTATTTGAACGGCACAAAAAAAATACAAGTTCTCCACGAAAAATGAGAAATAATACGAATTGTAAATAAAAATCACGGATTTCCAAATAAACGAAAAAGAAGATTCTGCTTCAAAAAAAATAAAGAACACGGTAAAACGATGAAGATGAAAATAACGATTTCAAACTCCAACAAAAATATCAGACTTCAAAAAAATATTCTAAGTTCAGAAACGATACCGAAAAAAAAAATCAATCAAAAGAACAAAATTCAAAACGACAACCGATTCCTTTAACGAGGAAAATCAAAAGTCAAGGATTCAAGCTCTCAACCGAATACAACAACTCAGGAGGCTAACATTTTCCTCAACCGATTTCTTAGAACGTTATTTGCACCCCACTCACATGCGCGCTCAGCTTGCCAGAGTGAGTAGACTTACCGAAATAAAACTTACCATTAATAATTTCGAAATTCCCTAATTACAAAACGTTTTGGCAAGCTATGGAAAAAAAAAATAGAAAATAAAAGGAGCGAGTATTAAAATTATTTCGAGATTGGCAATAGAAATAAAAAAAAATTTAAAAAAATTGAATTTAGTCGAACCCCCTCTCTTCGGTTCCCTCAGATTCCCCTCTCCCAATTTTGAAATGAATTTAGATACAAGGTTAAGAAGAAAATGTCCAAAAGATTGAGAGGATGCCGAAAATGCCAATCTATACCGATTATTGGAACTACGGTCGCAGCAACCGGTTCCGAAAAAATCTTAACTTCTACGAATTCTAGGACTCGAAATAAAAAAATAAAAAATGAAAAAATATAGTAAAAAAAATCAACACAAATACTACTATGTCCGAATAAAAAAAGATCTATGGTCACGAAAAGAAATTTGTCATAAAGAAAAGAAAAAATATCTCCGAATGAAAAAAAAATACATGTACGAAATCAAACCAACAAACGTTTTATACCGAAAACGTTTTACGCGCCATACATATTATTGGCGGTATATGGGCCTAAACTACCCGAACTGCTAGCTAGATGATAATCACTGAGCCCGATTTGACGTCTCCGCATTCTCTCATGCGATATTATTAGTTCTTCAAGTACTGTCTCCTTCATCTCAATCTTTTTGAGGTGTTGTCTCGATGCACGGAGAAAGAGGACAGCTTCTTCGAGCTCATGTATATGCTCGCATACACGCCTTGCTCTCCTTCCCTTTGAAGCCATTTTCGCTTTTAGCTCCCCCAGGGTAAGGTGACGATACCCATCTTTAATTTTTTCACGTTCATCTTCTACTTCTGCCAAGCGGTTTTCTACCCGGTACCGTCCATAATCTAATATTGGACTCTCTCCATCCAATAAATCGTTTTCGATTGATTCTATCTCAGCAGACGGTTGCCTGCGAGACACACGTTCGGGGTTGGTGATAACGCTCTCGACCTCGCTATAGTTCGATTCCGAGATTTCATCTACTTCTTCTATAGTCGGGCAGCGTATGTTACGATCGTTATGATCGTCTCGTTCCGGTTCTGGGCTCGGTGACCGTGGTTGACTGTCACCAAAATCGGTGAAGTCAAATTCTGCATCGATGTTTTCGTTCGGTGTTTCGTTCTGCAACCTTAATCTGAACGTCTCATCCGCCCCACGTACCGTTTTTACCGGTGAATACTCCGAACGGCTCTCTCTCGCTACGCCATCTTCTAGGTAGTCACGTAGAATTTTTTCAAGCGATCCGGGTGTTTGGGTGTATACACTTCTATACCATCTACCGCGTGTTGAACGGAAGCCTCTACGTATGATGGGGGTGTTTGCCATCTCAGGTCTCCATTCCACACTCGGACTATCAGCTTCTTGAACAACTATTGGATGGCTGTCCATGGACATAACACCTAGCTCATAAGCGTATGCGCGTAAACCATTTTCCCAACGCCTACGAGTTCGTTCATCGACCGCGTTTTCCGATTCTTCAAGAAAATCCGCTCGTTCGGCCGGATCCATTTTTACCGAATAAAATTTTACTGAGCCACAAAAGGGACAATCGATTTTGAACAGTTTTACAAAATATGGGGAAAAGTGGCCCAAAAAGGTATATATGTGCACGAAATATACTTAAATATCCTTTGTTCCAGGTTCCGTCGATATTTCAATGTTCGATGACTAATTTCTGTTTTTTTTTCTTTTCTTCTGTTGCAGGTATCAGCTTACTGGAGATCTTCCGTTTTCGCGACACACGATGAGCCTCGGAGGCCAAGCGAACACAAGATGAACCCAAGGGGGCTAAGGCGCGCTTCACAAGTTGGGGTCTCGGAGACCAATCTAAAATTTCAGCTTTCAAAAGAAAACCTATCAGATTAGTACACGAATTTCATTAATAACATTCCGAATTGCAACAGCAAAATTTCTAAAAAGAAACACCGTTTGCTTCTTTTGATTTCAGATTTCCGAACATCTCAACTGAGACGTGACCAAAAAAATTTCAAAGAATTCCAAAAAAAATTTTCGAAGTATGAACACGATGATGGAGAAAATTTCGATCGATGGACAAGAATAAAAACAAGTTCAAAATTATTACCTGATTTCAGCGATAGCAATATTTCAGCGAAAATAAAATACCAATCTGTTTTGTTTCAGATCCAATATGAAATTGAAGAAACGATGTCGGTACACTCACGGTCAGAAACAAGAAAATTTTCTAAGTTCAAACGTTAAACGAGATATTCTTCAAGAAAGATGTTACTCCAAGTGGCGAACAAACTAAAATGAAACGTTTAGCGTGTCGAGATGTCCATCTCGACAGCATCGCCGAACAACCAAGATAACAATTCCAGAACGAACATGAATATCTGTTATCGTATCTACGAAAAGTATGACCGTTTACATCGACTTACCATTGTTATACCATTTTTGTTTCGCTGATATCTACAATTGTAGCAACGAGTTTACAACAATTTCACGATCTTACACGAATTATTCCTAATAAAGAACAATTAAACTCATACTCTTATCGCTTATTTCTCCGATCATGTCTCCATCATACGATACATACACCTTTTTCATACAATTTCTAACATGAAAATTTAAAATATAGGTTTACCAAATAATAAAACGTTCGTCGATTTTCAATGCAAAAATGAACGTATAATTTGACCTTCATGGCCTAAGGAACAAACAAAAAAATTTAAAACTTACGTACAAAAATGAACAGAATGATATCACGACAAACAAATAAAAAGTAGAAAATGAACACTTCGTAAAAAAATATATACATCAAAAAAAAAAAAAAAAAAAAAAAACGCTTACCGAACTATACGTTGGCTTAAAAAAACAAAAAAAAGTCTTCTTTAGGCAGGAACGATTTTCTTAATTTACTATGAATGACTTAATTCCGCATACGATGACGAAGTTGGTATCGCTTACGTACGAGATGTCCGTTTTCAGCCCGCAATGTCACTTCCATCAATCCTGGATTTATAGAGTGTAGGTATTCGCTGAGAAACCCGTAACCCAATGTGATACGCTCCAAAGAGAAATCGGGGGTATGTCCCAAAGGAGGGACAAGCCACCCTGTTGCTATTATGGCGTCATCTTCCATATCGATATATGGGAAAAGACGAAGTGCGTATTGTCGACGGAGTCCAGTAAAAACGAATGGTGCACCATCAAGCCGACAACGGATGTCTGGTATCGGGTGCGTCCTTGCTCCTACAGCGTGTGTATATACTCCGGACCATTCCATTATAGCTCGCTCACCATAAACGTTTTCTGAAATATCTGTTGATAGATGGACCATTGCTTTCTCTGGGCGATCCTCATGCAAACGTAAACGGATGATTACGTCGCGACCGTATTCCCGGAGTACTTCCAAAGCTTCTGCTCCAAATCTAGTGTTATTTGGAAAGAGCGGCGGTAGCGGATCCATTTGTACTTGCTGTACAATCGGTTGCTGAGGGATAATCTCCGGTTCCGGTTGTGGTTGGGGCGGTTGCATGTTTTGTGCAATTTCGTTTGCCAAGACCTCTTCCGCCCAATCGTGAACATTTTGTGGCTGTGCGTTTCCGACGTTCTCCATTTGGTGAATCGCTTGGTCATAAATGGCGTTCTCGACTTCATCGATTTCGTCATCTGTGGAATTAACAAACTTAGAATTACCTACCGATTCCTGGAAACGTTTTCGAAATTTTGCCCGTAATTTATTTTCAAAGGTAATCTTACAATGCCCGGGTTTGATCGAATTAACATCTATCGTTTTGATAACTTTCAATGCACCCGAACGATTAACACTTTGAGTTTCTGCACTATTGATTTTATTTTTATTTTTATCCGAATCTCTCTTCTTCCCGATTTTAAATTTCGAAAGGGTAGATTTTTGTTTCGTATTTTCGAAAATCTGAGTATAGATTTCATCTTGTTTACATTTTGAACTTGATACGATTTTCTTACTTTGAGCGATTTTCGAAAGAGTAGACTCGCGAACATTAGGGATAACCTTAGCTTTATTCACAAAACGTTTAGCGAAACCATTAGATTTGCTCAGAATATTCTTACGTTTACGTTTACGTTTGGGATTCTTAACAATTTCCGAATCGACCAATGTAACTAGATTAATTAAATTAATTCCTTTACCGTTATCAGTATCGGTAGACTCAGTACTGTCGATGCTGTAGTCTTCGATTTCCATCACGACTTCTTCAGGTTCAACAACCTCTACTTCAGGCTCCATATTTTGCTCGAGTTCGATCTCTAACTGTTGTTGATCAGCCATGATATTCTCGGGCGGTGGAATTACAGGTGGTTGAGGTAACGCTTCTCGTACCGGTGCGTCGCAACGCGGAATCACAATCTGTGGCTGGTCCTGATCGAACCGCCGCAATCGGACGATTGGCAGGTTAGCTTGCTGCTCGATACGTTCGCGTACTACTTCCTGAATTTACAAATGAAACGATATTAACATCTTGGTAGAACAATAGGTACCAGAAATATCGTACATGGAAACACAAATATCGGTTATGAAAACGTTTTTCGACACACATAAATATAGATGAATGCATTTACATTGATTTTACAACTCGATTAATGAACGAATTACCTGCCGATTTCCACGACTTAAGTCCATCGGCGTTTCCTGCACGCGAGCTATCGCAGCTTGTGCTGCTCTACGAGCGTTGACCTATTGTAACATATCAAACGTTTTCGAATCAGTATTTAGCTGATTGAGTACAAAAAGGTTACGTGAAAAAAAGATGATTACGAACTTCTCCCAAACGATTATTAATCCTTTCACGAAAACGGCCGCAGCGAGCCTTATACGAAATCAGCTCTTCTTTTAAGGTTTCCAGAAGTTCTTTTTTGTTGTTTAGAATGCTGATTGCCTCATCGACTATTGCTTCTTCCAACCTGACAATTTCAGATGTAGGAGCGAGCTCGTTTTCTTCAATCGTTTTCACCCTGGCGCTTAAAACTTCGTGGCTACAATCGGTTATAACATTACGGTTTCTATCGACGAATTCGGCATATAGAATGGGAAGTTCGAATGTAAAGTACATAGCGTACTCGCCTGACAAAGGACATTATAATTAGAAACGTTTAACGTCGATAAAACAATAAATCGAGCTATGGAAGGTTAAACTTACTTTGCCCATCGCGGCAATGAAAAAGGTTTCTAATCGAGCGTTCCAAATCTTGTGGCTCGATAATATTGCCGGGATTTCTGTTAGGACCGGCTGCCATCTCGAACGATTTCAATCAACGATAAAACTTACTTAAGAAGCGTTTACGAACACTACAGATTATCTGTACGACGTTCAATATTAATTTTGATTCAAATCTTATTTAAAACACTTTAATTTCAACTATAAAATACGATTCCAAACAGACGCCAACTTATCCGGTCACATTAGTCATTCTCAACTACGCATTTTCTTTGTTGCACCAAAAAGTGGCGAGACCAGGCACACTAAAAGCGGTTTGCGTTTTTGGCTTTCGTCTGTGACGATGGAACGTATTTTGTCTGTGTTCGAATTTTCGTTTTATCTGTGTCTCGTTCGCGCGTATCGCGTCGAGTGTGTTCGGGCTTAACCGTTCCTTCCTATACTCGTTGCTGGTGATCACATGTTTCACAGAATACATTGTATTCTTCGCACGAGTTCCAGATAACAGAACAATGGGGTTCGATTTGTTATCGGTTTGGTTTCAGATGAAACTAGTTTTTCTGTCGTTTTTAAGGATTTTTAAATTTTGGAGGATAATTGAAGGAGAATATTTTGAAATAAAATATTTTCTTTTTCTCAACTTCGAATTATTTTCTCGTCGTACGAATTCTACGAATTTCACGTAAGTACAATATCGTTCAAAAGTAAACGTTTTTCGCTAATTACAATATAATTAGGAATTAATTTCGGTGAATAAGTTTGATTTCTTAAACTTTCTGTAGATGACGAATATGTCTTTCATACTGATTTCCAGCATCATCTACGAATTGATAAGCGTTTTGTCCCAATACTTTCGATATCGTATAAGGACCTTTCCACTTGTGAAACAATTTTCCTGTCTGTCTTTTGGCGGCATTTGAAAGCTGTACGAATTTAGCTAAAACCTTATCGCCTACAGACAATTTCACAAAGCGGTTGTTCAGTTTGGAATAGAACTTTTTTCGTTGTTCAAGCATTTTCTTCGTATTTTCTAATGCTTTATTCTTGATTTCAGTGAATTCTGGATCGGGTATGTCGATCAAATCGCCTGAAGCATCGAACGTTTTCTGCTGGAATAGGGTGATTGGCGCGGTTCCAGTGACTACATGTTCCGTCTCGTTTAATCTGCGCTCAATTTTCTCGAGGTGCTCATCCCATTTATGGTGTTCTGATGGGCAATAAATTCGCAGACAGTCACCGATCACTTTCATCCGTGTTTCAACCGGATTACTTTGGGGAGTATAAACTGATGTGAGTCTAATTCTCACCCCCTTTTCGTGCCAGTATTGTTTCCATTTCGGTGATGTAAACGTTAAGGCTCGATCGGTTAAAATTATCTTAACTTTACCATATTCTGAGATAAAACTATTTATGGCTCCACAACAATCGTTCATAGCTGTTTTAGCTACCGGGTATAACCGGGTGAACTTTGTGAATACGTCCATAATTACAATTAGTTTCGTGTTTCCACGATCCGTTTTCGTAACCGGTCCGAATACATCTACCGATATCATCTCGAGCGGTTCTTTTGCTTCGATCGACTTAAATTGACCTACCGGGGAATAATTAATGGCTTTATTTTTCCTGCAGGTCATGCAGTTCCGGCAGAAGTCTACTATTTGATCCTTACACTTGGGCCAATCGAAATGACGCCGGATCACCTGTAGTGTCTTCTTAACACCCGGATGAGAGTACTTATCGTGGTAAAATCGAATGAAATCTGCTCTAACACAAACTGGAGCGTATATTCGAGATTGTCCATCACGATTTATGTAGTAAGCAATACCGTTTAAAATTTCTACATTTCTTATTTTCTCTCGTACCGCTTTTCTGACCTCAGGGCAACGTTTTTGTAAACCGTTCATGTTCGCCATAATCGTTTCCAGCGAATTACCACCTTGTCCGTTGTCTCCGATGAACATGACGGGTGGGTACGTCATATCCTTTGGACCGTTTATGACTTCGAAATACCGGGAAAGAGCATCGGGTGCTACATTATCTTTGCCCGGTATATGTTCGATAGCCTTAATATCGTAGTTGTTTATGTACAGCCTCCATCGGTTTACTCTTTGCGATGTAGATTCGGCTGTTTTGAGGAAATACGTCAGTGCATGGTGATCAGTCTTCCAGTGTATCTCGTATCCCAGTAGCATGTATCGGTTTTTCTGGAGAGTGTAAACCATCGCCAAAAGTTCTTTTTCGAAGGTTTGGTAATTTCTCTCGGCCTTATTCAGCATTCGACTACACATTGCTACTACGTCCTGTTGACCGTCATCTCGTATCTGTATTATCATACCTGCAATCGCATAGTTCGATGCGTCGGTTGCGATGAAAAACGGTTTTGACCAATCGGGGTGGACATTCAGTAAACGTTTAGCGATCTGTCTCTTTAAGAGATCAAATGCGATCTGGTGTTTCCCCTCCCAGACAAAAGGTGTATCGATCCGGGTCAAATCTCGGAGTGGTACCTCTAGATCCGAACATCTGTGGATGTGATTTCTATAGTATCCTACTACTCCGAGGAAGGATCGAGCGCTCTTCTTGTCTGTTGGTCGGGCGTATTGGGTTATAGCTTCAGCTCTTGCTGGGTCAGGACTGATTCCTTGCCTATCGATGACGTATCCTAGATATTTAGCGGATGATTCGAAAAATGAACACTTATCGAGTCGTATGGCCATATTCGCTGCGTTTGCTTTTTTCAGCACGATATCTAGGTGCTTAAGATGATCTTCTGCTGTCGCAGAGTGTATCAGGATATCATCTACATATGCGCATGCAAATTGGTCACAATCCGCTAAAACGATTTTCATTATCCGGATGAAAGCAGGCATAGAGTCTTTTGTACCGAAAGGTACTCGATTATGAAGGTAAGGTGTTCCTTTATATCGGAAACCTGTATATTTCTTCGATTCTTCAGCAAGTTGAATTTGCAAAAATCCCGATCTAAAATCGATTTTCGAGAAATATCTAGAACTGTGAAAACGAGTCTTTATTTCGTCTATTTTCGGTACGGTTTCTCTGTGCGCTCTCATGTATTTGTTGATTTCTCTGCAGTCTAAACAGAGTCTTAATTCGCCGTTTGGTTTTCTTACAGCTAGTAGAGGTGAATAGTAATCGCTACTCCCTTGCTTCACGATTTCATTTTTGAGCCAATTTTCCATCAGAGCATCGGCTTCACCTTGCATACTTTTCGGCACCAATCTTTCTTTCGGATCCATATGCGGGATGCTCGGATCCATTCGAAATTCATGGAAACCAGCTGTACAACCTCTGATTTTATCTTCGAACATCGGGTTCACGTCGATTAACGTTTTCAAAAATCGATCTCGAACGCTGTCGCTTTCTTCAAGTTTCAAACTTTCGATATCTTTTTTCACTTGAGGGTCGATTTTTAAATCTTCTGGTATGGTTAGTAAGATAGCATCCATACCTCGCATCTCGTGATAAGTGTATAGCTTGAATGGTGTTCTGTCATCACTTTCTGGATTTAACCTCCACTCAGCTATTCGGTATTTATGATCTACTACTAAACCATAAAGAGTTCCGAGGAGTTCTTGTCCGACTATAATCGAGATGTGAAGTTCTTTCACAACTTTTAATGGAATACTAACTTGATGTTTTAGTCCGTCTAGATCTATTATGAACATATCGATTCTACACATATAGATAGTTTTTAGAGTCGTTGCTCCCGCTGCAACCTTAATACTATTGTCTATATGTTTCACCTTGTATACATTTATTCCAGGGTGATTTGCTTCGATTACTTCTAATTGTTCTCTAGTAATATATGAGTCTCTAGAACCACTATCGAGCATGATAGAGTAGGTTTTTTCACCGATATATACTGGCATGTACATATGTTCTTTACGTTCTCTATCGATTGCTGAACAATTTTTATCTTCTGAGCTAGAGTGTAACTCGTCTTCTCCTAAACAGGATACGATAAAATTGGAATCGTTCTCGGAAACGTTTTGCGAACCTTCACTATCGAAATCTGAAGGTGCTGTGAAAACATCTTCATCTTCGTAAGGTGTGAAATCTTCTGATTCGATTTCAGATCCATTTTCCGCCGATGGTGATTCTTCTTTTTTCTTTTCAGGTACAGTTTCTTCTGTTTGTTGCTGTGCTTCGTTGGTATTTGTCAGCGGTGGTAAGGTGAATTCGGATCCTGTGAAAGTTAGCCCCTCCATTTTACCTCGACTGCCGATCATATAGACAGCGCACATAGGTGGTTCCGTGCTAGAAGGTATAAATTTTCGGATCGTATCGGCTAACTCTAGATCCATTTTCATAGCGCCTTCGAAAGTATAGCGCATATGATCTTTTCCACCTTCTGTGGGGATTTCGTAATAACCGTTTCTAGCATCGATTTTCCCATCTTCACCAATAGTAGGTGAGGGTGTCAATTTCTTCTGAACATCGAAAATGAACATACGATTCAGGTTATTTTTCAGCTCCCACAGCTTACTGTTTACTTGTTTAATTCGACCTCGATATGCTCCGTCTCGTTGTCTTTCTGGACGAATCGGTATAGTCGCAACGATCGCGGTCTTAATTTTAATCTCATCGAAGAGATACTGTAACAATTGTTTTAATTTCTCGGTAAAATCGTCTAAATCGAAATCCCTGTCGTCAATCATATACTCGGTCATACCGATAATGATTTCGTCATCCTTTCGACTACAATCTTTCGCTGCATTTAGAAGCGAATAAGGTCTAAGAATTTTTGGGAACGATTTTACTTTTGGATCAACTTTCCCGTACAAATTAGAGTTTTTCGACTTAACTAGCCAACTCAAAAAGGAAGGATCGCCGAATACACGATAATTAAGCCACCGCGGGGTAGCTGGGTTTTCTTCCAAGGACAAGACGTGAGGCATAATTTCTATAGGTTTAGAAATTGGTTTAACATCCTCTGTCTTACTAACATTAAATGTCTCTTTTCGAGAGTCGAACTTACCGATATTATCGTTTCTCGCAAACGTTTTAGTAGCCCCAGATTTCACGAAATAACAATTTTCGCTACTTTCGGTCTCTAACAATTTAGGTTGCTCTACAGTCTTTTCGAGCTCATCGTTTTCGGAAACGTTTACCGCAGTCGATTTCTCAACCGGGTTTTCGATTACAATTTTATTTTTCGATCGATCTTTCTTCTCTTTTACTTGAGTTTTGTCGATGAGTGTACTAGTCTTGTTTCTAGTCT
Organism: Parthenolecanium corni; assembly: GCA_038050395.1. Classification (NCBI taxonomy): domain Eukaryota; kingdom Metazoa; phylum Arthropoda; class Insecta; order Hemiptera; family Coccidae; genus Parthenolecanium; species Parthenolecanium corni. Next base: position 2,231,188 of record JBBCAQ010000002.1, read on the forward strand.
GGAATGTCACTCGCGACCTGGGTTTATTCTTCAGGCCAGCTGTATGGTCGCCTACAGCTGCCATTACTCGTTTCCCGAGCTGTCTTCGTCATCAGATTGGATAGCATTGTCGGTGGTATAAGCATCCGTTTCATTTCCTACACCTATTGCTGCTACTGCTTTCGTGCGGGTGAATGGACGTTTTGGCTTTTCTTTCTCGCTTTTCTCGTTTTCACGATAAGCATACGAAAATTCGTTCACTATTTTGTGATTAGCCTTTTTCCGTTCGATTCTACTCAAAGCAACATTAAGAGCTTTCGGGCTCTTAAAATCTTTCTCTTGTAATGAAACCACATAACTCATGGGTGCTTTTTGTGTCACAAAAACGAATCGATCTGCCGCATTTACTTCACACTCGATTAGCTTGGTGTTGATGATTTGCAGGAACGCTGCTATGTTTTGTACACCGACTGATTCTCTGGTCCAGCTCAAGATTTGATTACATCTGGCTCTCTTAGCACTCTTAGACCATGCTACTTGGAGAAACCAGCTCCTCATGATTGGGTATGGTACTTTCCTTGGCATAGTAGTGCATCTACTATACAACATTTCTTTGAATAGCTGTCGGAACAATACCCCTCTCAATTTTTCATCGCCTTTAATATGGTCAGTCAGACCTTCGAATTCTTCGACGAACATGGGTGGTGAACGAGTATCATTTTCCTTGTAGGGATCCATTTTGGTCGGATCTAGGCAGGGCAATTGGATATTATATCGGCTTCCACTACCGCTTCTCCTAGATCGGTTCGGTTTTATACCCCGTTTGGAATATTCCCTTTCCGATTCGGAAGTTTCGGATTCTTCTTCTTTGATATAGTTGCTCCACAGCTCGTCTTTATCCGGTTCATAATCGTCATCTGACGAATATCTGTCTCTTCTTGAACGACGCGAATCGTCCTTATCTCTACGAGATCTATCTCTGTCGTCATCGTAATGACGTCTACTTCTATCGTTGCCGTTATCACGCGAATTTCTTCTGCCTCGATCGGGTTTCCTTTTATCTTCATCATCTGGATCAGAGTCTCGGTGATCACGATGACCTTCTCGCCCGGATGGTCTTCTATCCGGTTCGCGATCTCGGTCTCTTTCATCCCGATATCTATCTCTATTATCTCGATAACGGTTCCGATCTTCATCTCTATCTCTAGACCGTCTACGATACTCTTCGTAACGTTCACCTCGCCGCTCGTTTCTGCGTTTTTCAGCTTCCTCTCGCTTAGCTGGTGGTGAGTAACGTTTACCTCGGCTATTTCTTCTTTCAGGTATTTCTTCACGGATACCATCAACGTGTTTATCGTCTTTGACATCGGTTCCGGTGTCTCCGACTTCGTCATGTTTGTGTAGGCTTGTTGAGGCTGCAATTTTAGGATTGCCTGTAAAACTCTCTAGGCTATCTCGGATGATCGGTTTATTTCCTCTAGGTAGACCTTCGCGATATTTATTCATACTTTCAGAATAATATCTTGGGTGAGTAGGTGTCTCGTTTTTCACCTCTAACTCATATTTGTTTAGTTTACGAACAACTTCTTCCATCTTTCTCAGATCGTTTTCACGATTGCTTTGATCATCGGTGAGATAATCGTTTAGAATAGTACGGTATTCTTTCTGTACTTCAAAGGTTTCTTTGAGCTTCTTTTTTAAATCGTCAACCTCAAGATTATCGATATCTTCGATCTCTACAATTTCAGGAATTTCAACCTGCTTCTTCTTGTATTTTTCGACAATTTCACGACTCTTTTCGATATCTACAGTGAAAAGTTCAGCCTTCTCCTTTGGGGATAGCGCAAATAGATGTGGCTCGAAGTAATGTTGACACGTAGCCCCAATGTCATCTCTTCGATCGTAGTGTGAAGTTTTTCTATCATCTTCGGAGTCGTAATCGCTATAGTAAGTAGGTTTCTTTTTCCTACCTCTATGTTGAGGAGTTTCGTCGGCCTTCCGAAATCGACCGTCGTAGTGTCTAGGCCTGAACGACATATAAGCAGATTGTTCTGAAACGTTTATCGAGACAAACGTCTGATCTATATTGTCTTAATTCGGTTAAAAAGGAAATATCCGTGGGTAAAGAAAAACGTTTTCCGATAGATAAGTTCTATGGATTTATGAGAATATATGCACAAAAATATAGGAGAGCAATATACCTGATGACACAAGTTAAAAATATATGAAATCAAAATTGGCAAGAATATTACAGCTGCTAATTTTGGTAAGGAGGTAATCGGTTCATATACTTTTATGGGATATATTCAAAAATGTGGGACTAATATTGTAGTCACTCTATAGAGAGTCCAAATCTATAGGTGTAAAAAAAATGGGAATAGGTGTAAACCTTTCTAAAAAAAACAAAAAGATAATTTTCAACTTTTAAAGTTAAATTCTAGGAAAATCGTTTACACTCTAAAATTACGTTAATTCAAAAAAATAATAAAAATCTAAAGGTTGTCGAAACAACAAAAATTTCGAAAATGGCAAAAATCAAATATTTATTTCAAAAAAATTCAAACCAGGGGAATAACAATTTCCACTAGGCAGATATAGTCAACATCCACAAACGCCAATCTGTGTTTGGATTGAAGGATAAAAATAGGATTAGACAGGGGGAAGTAGCCTAAAAGGTTGCTGCTTAGCAAACAGCAGCGTCTGGAACGGATACTCAGGGAGTCAGCACTATGAGTAAGCCAGGTAGGGAAATGACACAGTCGCCAGTCACATTTTTCAGGATAGAAAATGGACAAAACCAAAGGGAATTTTAGAAAGGGGGGACAGAATTTCACAGTTAGGAATAATTCGACGGGCTAAGTCGGTATCCAATAAGAAAGAGACTTCTAGGAGTCACAGCGGTTCCGGTTAGGATCTGACAGTCCTGGTAGGAAAACCTAAGGAAGACATATTGCATCAGATCTCAGAACCAATCTATTTAGAAGTTAACGAATGGTAATAAAAGGATAACCCTACAGGAATGGAAAATTGAATTTTAGGATTTACGAAATTTATTAATAACGGACAAACGGTTTGGTTCGCATCACAGGAAAGAGAGAAACTAACCCCTCAGTCCTGTCACGGTCGCCATATAATTAGAATTATTAGACCGAAGGAAGTGGCCTCATCGATTAATCTGAGGTGTCCGAAGCCACCACAAACAAAAATCTCAGATTATTACTACCACGATCTAATAAAGCACAAGACAGCAGAGTTAGTTAGATATTCCAAAAACGATTAAATTCTGAAAATCCTAAGCAAAAGAAAACCTAAGCTACATTGAAAAGAAAAAATTTAGAAGATGGGATTAAAAAGAGAGAAGAGAAGGGGTCAATCCGTTTTACATGACGAGAGGGATATACAACGTTGATTACGATACCATACCTAGCTTATATTTGTTATTCCCCATATTGGGGGGGTGAAACTAAAACATCTTACCTCCTACCTCACAAGAGTAAAACAAGAAATAAGAGTAAGAGTACATACCACCAGTAATTGAACGATTTATTAACCAGGTTATTTGAACGGCACAAAAAAAATACAAGTTCTCCACGAAAAATGAGAAATAATACGAATTGTAAATAAAAATCACGGATTTCCAAATAAACGAAAAAGAAGATTCTGCTTCAAAAAAAATAAAGAACACGGTAAAACGATGAAGATGAAAATAACGATTTCAAACTCCAACAAAAATATCAGACTTCAAAAAAATATTCTAAGTTCAGAAACGATACCGAAAAAAAAAATCAATCAAAAGAACAAAATTCAAAACGACAACCGATTCCTTTAACGAGGAAAATCAAAAGTCAAGGATTCAAGCTCTCAACCGAATACAACAACTCAGGAGGCTAACATTTTCCTCAACCGATTTCTTAGAACGTTATTTGCACCCCACTCACATGCGCGCTCAGCTTGCCAGAGTGAGTAGACTTACCGAAATAAAACTTACCATTAATAATTTCGAAATTCCCTAATTACAAAACGTTTTGGCAAGCTATGGAAAAAAAAAATAGAAAATAAAAGGAGCGAGTATTAAAATTATTTCGAGATTGGCAATAGAAATAAAAAAAAATTTAAAAAAATTGAATTTAGTCGAACCCCCTCTCTTCGGTTCCCTCAATATAAAGTTATACGAATCGCTAATTTTTGAGGGAAACATATTTTTGGGTCATGAAATGAAAAATGACCACACCCCCGACCCCACCTCTGACAATCAGATAGGCTGCAAAGAGCTGGTTTTCCAGGAAAACCTGCTAAAAAAAATTTCGAAAAAGCGGTTATACGGATGATTATGTCCTCATCGAATGTTTGAAATGTTAAGAAATCCGATTACTGAAATTATTTTTCAATGTGGAGCTGGAGCTGAGCAAGAATATTCCATAATAAAAATTATTTTCTCAATGACGCATTCAAGAGAGAAAAGCTATATGGGGACTGAAGTACCGCATTGTCTATCAAATTGCACCGAAATATGACCAGATCCAAAACAATTTCTGCGAGAAGCACCGAATTTTCATTCTTCTCTTTTTGGCTGGTGATAAGTACTCAGCCCCTGCCTCAGAAAATTTCTAGGTGAGATACTGTCCTCCCCGAAACCGAACTAGCTGAGAACAGATCCCTACATTAGTCGCAGCTTCTTTGCGGACTAAAAAATACAATTATTTTGCTCCTCTTTCTACACACAAAAATACCAACAAAAAAAGAAGAAAATATCATCTTGTACAATCTTATACTCGTATTAACGTAGCAAATCCGCCTACCAAGAAATGATGCGGCAAGAAGCTTGACAAGAATTAATCTTAACGTCAGAAGCGATCGTTAGGAAAATCTGCAAAGATTTCGTGGCACGGATTCCGAAGTCTGCGAACGTTTACCAAAAGAGGCAGTGTAATTAAATTACAGTCGTCGTCGTCGTCATCATCAAATAATTAAAACAGACTACCAGTTTTCGTACACGTTGGCAGAATTGTGTTTTCGGATCGCTGCTCGGCGGATCAACCAAAAGTTCAGGGTTAACAAATAGTGCGAACGTGCAAAATATATTCGCAGACGCAATACAATTTGCATCTCTGTGAAATAACCATTTTACACGGACTACATGCACATTGCACGTACACCTCTCGCCGGGGGATCACTGCGCAACTAAAAACCTCGACGACGAATTACTCGATTTGAGGAAGAAATCGAGGAAAAAAAACCACATTTCATAGATACGGAAGAAAATTTTATAAGAAAAACATTTTACCAAAATGGCAAATGTTTTGACATGTTTTTGCAAAGTAACAATTACCATTTAAGGTTCATGGGTTGGATCATTGATGTGCCTATTTTGTCCCAAGATGTATTCTTAAAGAGCTGATAATATTACAAACTGTAAACGCTACGAGTATAATAGAACCTCAACAGAATGTTATTAAAAAAAAAAAAAATTGTCTTACAGTTTTGATGGCCCGTTTAGCACTAGTTACACTTGAGGGCAGAGTGTGAAAGCTAGCCAAAAGCTAATAGCCGAAAGTTTTTGGAGGAAAAAACCAAAAGCTGAAAGCTATTGAAGCTTTATCCAAAAGGCTAAAAGCTATAATACGCAAGTATTTTTTTTTGGGCTTGTTTCAGAAATTAGTACTTATCAGGATCATTAGGACTCGGTAGACACTCCGCATAAACGTCGAATGTTTTACTCTGAATTATTTAAAAATATTCTTTAGTCGTTTTTAGCTCTACCTATATTCGATTTCATTTTATTTTATGGCAATGGATTCATTCGAGAAAGTCAGAAAAAATATGGACTCTTCGTTTTTTACGAGCAGGTCTTCTAATATATCAAACCCTCAGTGCAACTGCAGAAGACTTCAAGTCCTACAATCGCAGAACAGTACGTTTTCAGTGCCAACGCAGTGGCGTGCTAAGGGTATTGTGAGGCCTCAGCATGCTTTTACTTTGGGGCCCCTATTTTGCCCAAATTTTGCATATTTCAAGGAAAATTTTGCATATTTCAAGGAAATTTTTCTACTTTTCCTAAAAAATGACTGAAAATTGTGAGATGAAATTTTGGGCCCTCAGCATGTTGCTGAGTGAAAGTGAACTTAGCACGCCACTGCGCCAACGATACCCCCTCAGGATTATTTTTAATTAGCACAAAATTCGTTAACTTCTGAAATTTTTCATACAATTTTCGACGAAACATTCGTACACGCTTCGAGGCTAATTTATCTGATAAAAAAAGGTGGAAAAAAAGGTGAAAAAAAAAACCGAGATAAGAAATATTGTTATCGCTTCATTAACCTCTTATATACATTATTACCACAGTTCATTTTTTGATTTCCATTTAATTACAGTCGAGCGTTTAGTTATTCGTGAATGTTTCAAAGAAACGTGAAAAAAATAAATGAAGCAATTATCGAGCTTCAATTTTTATATACTCGTAGCCCCTGACAGTATGAATGACGCACGATCGGATAATGCTAACACGAATAGAAGGGTAAAAGAGCAATTTTTTTTTTTTGGTGACAAAAATAGAATTAGAAGAATCAAAAATGCGAGGAACACTAAAATTTTAATTTATCAAAAAAACATTTCCTAATACAAAACACTTCGCAGGTTGAAGTCAGACATTAGCATGATCTGTATTGAAAAAAAATAAGCTGCACATGACATAATTAATGTAAAGATCTATAAGCTATATCAGACAGAATAGTGAACTACCTAAGAAGGGTTAAGTTAAAAGGGTAAGTGGTTCAATAACATTCAGTTGTTCTCAGCCCGAAAACTTAAAGTTTTTTTAATGAATTACTGCTTACTATATTTAGCTAAATAAATTACAATGCTCGCATTAGTTTGAATATTACTTATACCTACAAACTAACGAGTTACATTTTCGGCTCAAGTGAACGCAGAATATTGCAAATGAGATAAGAACTTGACCAGTTTTCAAACTCAGCCTTCCATATAGTCTGTATAGTCATCTCAGGGATCCCAACTGCAGGGATTAAATCATTCAGTTACCTTCATGACAACTAAGTTCCCATATTTACGATAGAAATCAAATCAACTATCCCAAATAAAAAGTTCATATCTTCCTCAATGTAGTCCTTTTTTTTTTTACTTCGCTTTTTTTCTTCCTTCTTATCGATCTAGATTTGTTTTAAAACCATTAGGTACTAGAAAAAAAAAATATTTTTTTTTAATGGTGGAAAAAAAATAAGTTCCTTATCTCAAATTGTACAAATTATTCTGATTAGTATGGATATTTAACAAATTTGCGTCGTAAAAATCATGAACAAGCTTTTTGTGGTTTCAACGAACAGGTCTAGGACAACAAGTACTCCACACAGTATCTGATTCAACCAAAATGTTAGCCAAGCAAATTGTCATTGATTCGTTAAAAATGATTTCTCGATTCTATCTGCCCCACCACGAGCCAAAAGCGTGGAATTAATTCTGCTCTGAATTACGTAAACTGCAGGCAACAGGTTATCATTTGATGCGAATAATCGTCTGCATACACATCAGCAACATTCATTAACCATTTTGTATACTCCCTTAATTAGATACCAATTGATGTCGACTGCGTGATTGAACAGTCAATCTTGAATTTGCCAACAAATATTACACGTAAGAATAAATGTTAATTTCATCAGGAATTGGGCAAAAATTTTACTTTACCACCAAAATACTTTCTGATGATTGCATCGTCGATGAATCATTTTATACATTCCGTCAAAAAACTAGAGATAGTGATCAAGCGAGAAAAAAAAATTGCATCATTTTTCAATTTACGAAGTTCCGAGTCAAAAATTTGCAGAGATATATAGTCATTTGAAGTGACGTTTGTATTTCAAGCCAAGTCTATTATAGACCTCAGTTTGAAAAAAAAAAAAAAAAAAAAAACAGAAAAAGCTCAAAATTGATGGACCTCTATACGCCACGCTGCACAATTTTTTTTTTCCCTGAAAAAGTACTTCATCTAATGTGATGAATAACCACAGAAGCTGATGGTGGAACCGTGAACACAGCCCCTTTCATGCAACATCAGCGGAAAATAATAGAAAAAATAAGGAGACAGGAATGCAATGGAACTGAAACTACGAAACTAGCTAAAACCCATTAATTAATTTCAATAGCTACACTGAGAAAATTTTTTTTCATGCTATAATTTTTACTATTTGGTTAGAAAAACTGGGATACTTCGAGATTTTTAGGAGAAATTACTATAAAAATAGTAATATTAATAAATACGAGTAGTATCTAAGATAGAAAAAAGGACTATAAATATTAGAATACTTACAATGAAATAAGTAATTTTCACAACTGTGGTGAAAAAAAAATTCTATACTCTGTTTATAATTAATACTATCCATTTCTCTGAGTGTATCTACCGACCTACGAGTAGAAAAACCATCATAAATGAGTGTAAATGTAACTCATGTTGCTCTTTATCTATTTAGTTGCTTGGAGGTGCAATCGGGGCGGAACACCCAGTACATGTATAATGAAATCATTCTAGAAGCAAATTTTTTTATTATGTAAAATCGTCATCCAGAGTGAAATTTCAATTTATTTTCGTTATTACATCAAAGTATAATTAATATACCATTTTATTATTGCTCAGCGTACGTTACCCGTAAAATAACAATTTAAGAAACTAATGACGCAAACAATAATTACTACAGCAGATCGAGATCACGTACTCTATGAAATATGAATCATCCCTTTAGACAAGCTACATGAAATGATTTCCGTCTGAATGAGAAACGATAAGTCTTTTATGTAAAATAAAACTTGAAAGCGTTTGGGACATGAATGTGTAAATCTCAGAAGTATTTTCAAAGAACAACTTGGTTGGGCAAAGAAGGGATACGTACAAGTGATCTACTAACAGAAGGCAAATCGAACGAGCCTTTTGGAGGAAAAAAAACGGAGGCTAGCAAAATTATTCAGGGTATCTACTAGAAAATACAAAATATAAAAAAAAGAGTCAGGACTGTATCAAGACTCTTTTTGACAACTTTATTTCTTGATGGCGCCTGGCGGAAGAGAAGAGGGAAAGGCTGCAGCATATGCCACTAGACTGGTGCCCAAAAAATTTGTGATCACAGTTTTTAATACCTTCACACGTGAATATATTTCGGCTGCCAAGAACCGAATGACACGAGATGAAACGTGAAATTTTTGGTATTACATAGCAGTGTTTGCAAAAGGACCAAGCTACTGAAAATTTCAAGATAGACTACACAAAGGACCATACATGACATTGTCCAATCCTTTGAGGTTACTTCAATGTTGAGTCAAAAATGACGCCACCTGGTCCTTCAAATAATCGAGTAAAACATGGTTTTTCTAGAGTTAGAAACTGTTTTTATAGTATAATTCATAACCACACACTACACACTTGCCAAGTAAAAAAACTCATTCTACCTGTAAGTGATATGATAAATTTTGTCACAACGACACGTTCACATTGTCCAACACCATTCACACCTACAGGCAAAATAAAGTGGACTGGTTGATTGAAAAATTTTCTCGATCCTTTTGGGAAAATATTCTTTCATCAGTGCTTCCTACATGGCTTCGAATAGTTGTTAAATCAAAAATTTCACATTGGAAAACTCTTGGAATAAATAAATAACTCATTTTATTAACACACACACACACACACACACACACACACTTGGTATAATTTTTTTTCTTCAAATGGTAAGATGCTCTCTCGCCCAATGCAGGTAGTTAAAACTTTTAAATTCAGCTTGTAATTGAATAGTATGGTTTATACAGAAAAGTATACTCTCTTCCGAAATGTTCCATAAACAGAAACGAAACAAAACCTGAAAATTCGATAATATATTCCCTACAATTAGAGAATATTCCCGCATAGTTTTAATTTTCCTCACAAACGACTCAGAATTCAATACGAAAAAGGTCGAAAAAGGTCAGAGCCCTATAAGAATTTCGTTTAATGATTGATTGCACTCAAGTCAAACAAAGCAACATGGAAGCCTGATAGAAACTATACAGTTGGTCCACATCTACAAGATTTCGACACAAACCAAGGTCAAAGTGGATCTGTTGAAAACGAACGGAGCAATAAATTCGTCTTTTAATCAAACCACATTCGGAGGGTGACGAGAATATACAGACCATAGGGTGCGATGTGAACCCTTCACCAGTGAGCCACTATTTTCTCACAAATGAAACCGAATGCAACTTACAGCAATTGATCCTATGAAGGGTGAAGTCCATCAAGTAAGAACGACAGCAAATCGCTTTTCAAAAAACGGGTACCATTCGGATTTTGATGTATGGACAAGATTTTAGCAGTGAGGTGAAGAAATATATACTCAATAAAGTATGATATTTATACATCACAGAGTAGAATAAATACCAGTTATATATTTATTTCACGTACCTACACTTAAAATATATTTATAGTCTATGATACAGCGCAGGGGTGCTGTGATCCCCCAAGGCTTACGAGGAGTGTCCCCCTCCAGGTCAAATAGGAATGATGACAACCCTACCCCCCCCCCAAAGGCGCGAGAAAAAATTTTTGGTATTCGATTATCTTTAAAATTCTTTTCTAAATTTGAAAAAAAAATGGGCCCCCTCCCAGAATCGTCAAGGAAGAGTTGCTCCTCAAGATCATGCCTTCACGGCACCCCTGATACAGCGATTGGACAGTCAGCAATTAATTTTTATGACATCTGACAAAATGTGTCAAATATACTCCAACAGCTGTTTATGTCTTTTATCGTTATATCCTTTAATGATTCAAAAATGAGAGAAGGGCCGTGGCTTCCCAAAACATCATTCCATCACTCAACAGTACCACTTGACCATTACAGAAAATTAACTCTGCGGTATTCAATAAAATCAAAATAATTTGTATATTTATGTCAATGAAGAACACAAAATATTTCGTTCATCTTTTGCAACTTTCAACTGTCTATCATTGAATGCAAAAGTAAACCAAACTAAAAATTGGAAACAGATGAAAAATATTAACTGAAATCCTGTTAGCAAGAATACTGCCAATAATTGCGATCGATTACAAATTTCTTCTAGACTACATGTTGAACATTATGATGCATGACGATGAAAAAAAAAAAGCCTCACCCTCCAGTTAAACTTTCTATACAACCGCCTACAAATAAAGTGAAAGCAAAACTGGCGCCCAGTAGGAAATTTATATCAATACGAATGAGTCTTATTAAATATAATAAATATTCATCCGTAAAATGAAACTTTCATAGCCTCGCCTCTGATTAATTGGATGAAAATGTCAATTATTTTTCGACACATGCGCATATAAGTCGGAATTTATTAAGGTACATGACGCTAGTGCAATGCAATAGCTTTGGGGAATATCAACTCCTATGGAGCTATACAGCACCGAGATGGAACTGCAGGCGAGAATTCTAAAAAAAATTGTGAATTAATTTTTTTTAAATTTCTCATTAAATGTTGATGCATAATACAAGGGTGCTGAGAGATGTGTCCGTTTTCATAATAACACCGAAGTTACATCTTTAAAAATTTCAGAAAATTTTCTTGTGAAGCGACCAATTAATCTAATAGCAAATTGGTTTTCATAATCTTTCACTATAACTCATATTTTTAAATCACATCGATGCTACAGCCCGACGCGATTATTAAAACTAGTTCTGTTTTGAAAATTATGCTTTCCTATAAACTGATTAATTTTTCGGCATAAAAAATCAAACTAACGGGCGCACAAAATAAATAAGTTTTTCTTCTTTTAATTTTTTGGAATATGTATTTCACGTAGACTTCCATTGCTTCCACAGAAAAACCATCCGTCACCTTCAGTTTATTTTTGCTAGTCGGTAAAATTGTTACAAGCCTATTCCCCTTCTTCAACGTAATTTTAGATCCACCTGACACCTACGAACACTGTTTGTTGCAATTCAGCAATTTTATTTTCAGTTATGCCTCCGTCCTCCTATACGAGAAAAATTAATTCTAAAACCGCCCCTCTCCATCTTCTACTACTGGATCCATCTTTTCATCCGCACCAAGAGATTAAAAGAAGGCCAACTTCTAGCTGTGTACGTTATTCGGTAAAAATTAAATAATCCAAAATGAAGGCACGTTTGTAGTTTAAAAAAATATTCATCCAATTGCTAGATAACCGCCTTGAAAACAGAAATAGTTACTATTACGATAAGACTGATTATTATAATCAAAAATACAGTTCATCGCTTTTCGGAAACTGTCAAACGAATTTCCAACATACCAACATACCATCGCGGCAGCGACATACGTGTGCAGTACTGAGCGAAAATAAAACGAGGTAGTGCTAGTTGCCTACGTGACCGTATTTGAGGAGTTGCGCAGAAAATATGATTATCCGATGAATGAGATTTGCCATACTGCCATACTAAAAATGACAGAAATCGTATGTAGGAAGAAAGAGGGTCAAGAAAATATTACGTTTCACTGACGAAGAATTCACAGGAATAAGGTAACGTTTGAAACGATGCAGGAGCCTCAGGTCTGTAGCCACAGAGGCCATGCCTATGAGGGACTATGAGCCTCGTCTTTGATCAATTTGAGCTCCCCTTCTGATTTTCTAACCTTCTTTAAATGCTTTCTCGTAAAAGTTAACAAAAAAATTCGACTGAACTGCAAATTTTTACGAAAAAAATAAATACCAAAAAATTTTGTAATTCAAGGATAAAGGTTGGGCTTTTTTCGACGTGGCAACCCTGACAATCATCGTCAGCCACAAAGGAGACCCCCCCTACAAAATATCCTGGCTACGGGCCTCAGAAGGGGGGAGGAGCAAGGAAATCTTCGACAGAAATGGTACCTTCTAAGAAATTACAAGTACAAATGCAAATTAATATTTTTTTTTCGAAAAGAAGGAAAATGGTAGGAATATTTAGATTTTGACCCTAAGAAAGTCGCTTGAGAAGGAAATGGCTTCTTCTGTACGAGGAAGTAAAAAGAGCTGCCAAAATCAAGAAGTTTCTATCACATTAGTGATGCTGAAGTTGACCATAGGATTGATTATTTTATTTCTCTACCCATTTTATTCATTTTTTTTCTCTTTACAATGTGAAAATATATACCTAGTTTAGGAAGTATTTATTTATTAACAGACTTATACTTTTTCCCTCTTATTCTCATAATAAGATTTTTTCGCTCGGGAGTGAGAAATTTTCCATACAAGTGGTAAAATTATTCGAAACAGACTGATGACCAGATTCTTCAACACTTGTGAGAATTGGCTATTTATCATTTCTCAAATTTCGGACAGTCGTCCATTTTGTTTTCGTCGCTAGCTAGACATGTTGTTCGCCTCCATAATTGATTTTTCAATTTTCGATCGACCAGTAACGTTTTCCGAACACACTGGTGACCTCTACAGCCCTCATTTTCATAATTTCTTTTCATTTTCAGCCAAATTCGACGGTAAGTCTACCCACATCTAAAGTAAATGCGCAAAAAAAGTCCTCTGTGTTGACCTTTTTCCAGAACAACGAAGGAGAACTGCTGACACGACACAAGGCTGGGTAAGTCATTCGCGGGGCAGGGGGCCAACATGTGAAGTAAGAAAAAAAAAGGCAAGACCGTCACTCGTGATGATTCCAAAATGAAACGAAAAAATAAAAAAGGAAACCAAACCACCATTGAAAACATTAAAGATCCTCCGTCTTTCTCGAGTCTCTACAGCCTCAGCTATGGGTGACGAGAGAGCGAATCATAAATACCGAAGCCTAAAGCCAGGGAAAGGTGAAAAAAATGGAAGTAAAAAGGAAGCAAAGTATAAGAGGAAGTGTATAAGAATTTAGCAAAAAAAAAAAAATATAAAAAAAATAACGTGCTTCAAAAAAATCAGCTGTCGAAGACCAACAACAAAGTAACATTTTTTTCTGTGCTTGTAGGTCGAAAATAATGAGGCGATCCTATGTTTACAGCCTTATTTCTCTCTCACTCGCTCAATTTTCCATCTTATTCTAAGTTTTTTTTTTTCTCATTTTGTTGTCTTTTTTTTCTCCACACGCGAAAATTTTCGCATTTGCCAGAGAGAGAGAAAGAGAGAGTGAGCGAGAGAGCAACCAGTGACAGAACGGCTGAAAAGACAGAAAGGAAATGAAGAGAGGGGTGTGTACGTGTTGGGGAGTGAGCCGGTAGGTGGTGGGGGAGTGACAAAAAGACTGAAAGAGGGGCACGAAATCGTCATAAAAAAGTATACCGGTGAGACTGTTCCGGCCGGCAAATTATCGAACCACCATACTTCCCTTTGCCATTTGTTCCCCGTTTTTTTTTTTTTTTTTTTTTGCCATAAGATGAATGCTTTCACCTCCCCCTTCCCCACTAGTCGTCATTTCGTTAACCTAAACATGTTCAATGTCAATGTCAAGGTTATTTTTGCTGCGCATATTCTCTGTATTTATATTTACTTATACTACCGTGTACTCTCGTGTACACACACATAGTGGAATTATGGTGTGCGAACGATTGCATACCCAATGTTTATTACGAGTACTTATTTTTACTTGTCAGCGTATGTGTGAGTACGTGAACGTAATTTTGATGGCAGTGCAAGCGTGAGATATTCACAACGAGGGCGCTGGCGGCGAGGGGGCACATATTTCAAACAATATAAAACACGCGGTCTTGGGGGAAAATTGTTGAGAAAATTGTTACTTTCCGTTTCATTTTCACGAATTTTTTTCAAGCTACGCTACTTTCGAGTACCCGTCGAGTCAATGGTGAATACAAATTTTCTTGCAGGGATAAACTGAGAAAGAAAATTCGAAAATACTGAACGAGCTGCATGTATAGTAGGAATTGAAAATGAGTTTTGTACCCGAAATATACTATTACACTAGAAAAACCAGGTTTAACTCGATTATTCAGAGGACCAGGTGGCGTCATATACGAGGCCACAAGAATAACCTCAAAAGACCAGGGGGCGTCGTCTAACACAAGTCAGGGGTTCTCAAAATATTGGTCCTTTCATAAATCCATCTAAAAATTCTAAGGGGCGTCGTATATGACGCCACCTGGTACTTCTAGTGTTAAGAATATAAATTTACTAGAGACCGGATTCCTCAGCACAGAAAAGTGAAAAAATCGGCATTGAAAACTTCATTTTTGGCATTATTTGGCAGTAACCTACAAAAACCCCTCAAAACCAACAAAAAAGTAAAAAAGTAATGAAATTCTATTTCAGAGATAAAAAAAAATACATTTTTATAAAAATTTATCACTATGCAGGATGAATTGTGCAGTTATGTATGAGAGTGAGAGCTGTTGATATCAGTCGCTAACTTCCTTGCTTGCATGATTAGGCTTGTGATTTTTCACTATCAATGATTTTATGCGTGATGCAATGGTGAAAATTAGCAAAATCTGCCACTTTCGGCATTTTCCAGCATTTTCCCCATTTTTGGCATTTTTCTCATTTTCGGCATTTTTTGGCAAAATAAAAATTTTTTCCTGGGTTCTATTCCCCCTGATTCGTGCTCATATGTAAAAATTACTCTCCCGCCCCTTCAGGAACAAAAGTGACAAATGCCGAGGAATCCGGTCTCTATAAATTACTATGTTCTATTTTTTTATTTATGAGATTTATTACTATTTTTGGGGTAATTTGTACAATTATCTCAAAATTGCCCCATTTATCTCATGAAAAGCAGCAAACATTACTATTCATTCTTTCCAATGTGTGTTCTGCCTCGAGTTCACCTTTAAGTTACTTCAGATGGAGCAACACTAGCTACATTCACGTATGATAGTTTTTTGATAGGGGCTGTATGACGCTGGAATAAATTTTCCCACAGACAAACTCAAATAATAATTATTTTTAATTCATAAATTCAATACTATGATAGACTGATAGTTAGAAACCTCCATTTTGCGCCATTATCTGAAATACCACATGTAGTTTCTTAGTCTCAAAAATTGAAGCAATCGAAGCAACCAGAGAAAAATGATCAATAAAAATATGAGTAATTTTAAGGTTAAAAAGGTCTTCAATTTTTAATATTTTTGAAATTAAATAAAAAAATTTCACTTCAAGGAGTACTATAAAAACTGTACAAGAATTTCATTCAAAAAGCCAAATCAGTTCTAAGAATTTTTTACGTAAGAACGTCTGTTACCACGCCATTGAGAAATTCGGCTTTCATTCATTTAGAGGAAATCTACACTTTCCAACCGTCGAAAAAGATTGAGCACAAGAATCCATAAAAATTCGACGCAATTTTCCATCACAATATGCTAACCCGCTCTCTCACCAATCTCATCCCCCCAACAAAACAAAAGTCCACTTGACATCAGTTTGATCAATGAAGCAAAGCTTATTCAGTAACTAAATTCAAGTCTACAGCTTTCCACGGGGGGCTAAAATTTTCATTCAGCCAGCAGCAACTAAAAACCACCGAAAACAAAAGACAAAGCTCATCTTCGCAGAAAAACTCTTCACCAGTTTCTGCAGAACGATATTTCATTTTTCGAACGCTTCTTCCTCGCCTTTGACAGCGAGAACCTGGAAAATTTCGGGTGGGGTACCCTTCCAGATCCCCACCCGTCCTCTTTACCATCCTCATTCGCCCTCTGTAGCTCGCTCTGCACCGAGCCTGCCACAATTTCAGATTCCAAAATAATTGTGTTACTATTTTTAAGTTCACCTCTGTGCCTGGACGGGTTTTTGTTCGTCTCTCCCTCACGCCTCTGTGACACTCTCCACCCACCGCAAATTTGAACGTGCACGCCCGCCTTTCCCGTTCGACCCTGAAACATTTTGAATTAAAGCTGCGAAAAGAGGGTGCCCAAAATTTTTCCAGCAATAGACACGCGGTTTATTTTGGCCAATATTTTTGAACTCACTGATCCGACAGAAACGCGGCAAGTACATGTAACTGACTTTGGTAGAGGGTAGTATCAACACTAGTACCAGGTGGCGTCATATACGACGCCACTCGTAATTTTGAGATGGATTTTTCGAAGGACCAATATTTTGAGAACCCCTGACTTGTGTCATACGACGCGACGCCACCACCTGGTCTCTTGAGGATATTTTTGTGGCGTCTTATATGACGCCACCTGGTTCTTCGAGTAAACGAGTAAAACCTGGTTTTTCTAGTGTTAACCCTTCTATACCTACAGCTCAGAATTTGTGACGTTATTTCAGCAGTGGGATCTATTAGACCAAAAAGTTATTGATACTTGTAAAAGCAAGACAACAAATAGTTTTATACAATGCAACACATTTATTGAATTTGTTATGTTAGCGTAGTAATTTGGTGAGATTTGATTAGGTATTAACACAAAGAGATGAAGACAAAAGTTAGTTTCCAGTATACCTTAATAATAGGTAGGTACGCCCTCTTTCTCTATCACTAGAAATACCAGGTTTTACTCGGTTACTCAAAGGACCAGATATGACACCACAAGATTAACCTCAAAGGACCAGGTGGCGTCGTATGACACTAGTCAGGGGCTCTCAAAATATTGGTCATTTAAGAAGTCCATCTCAAAATTTTGAGTAGTGTCGTATATGACACCACCTGGTACTTCTAGTGCTATTACGAGTATAAGTAATTTGTCTCTATCCGTTTGCTTTACTTCACATTATAGAAAATCACAATTGTTATCACAATTTTTTTTCTGACTTGAATGGACCAAATGGCATCCCCGTATACAACACTATATTCACGAGTTAACAAATTTATCGAGCAATTTTTCATTCAAACAGAGTCAACAGTGATATTTGGAATTCAAACAACTGCGTCATGCAATCTTGGGGGGTAAGTATTGCATTCTGATCATTTTTTAGTCTCATTTGACTGTAAAAAACTATACTATTTTGAACACCTGAAATGACTGCAATAGTTTGAGCAACCACGATTTATGTTATAAATGACGCCACATAATCTTTCGAGCTATATGACGTCACCTAGTCTCTTCAGTAGTCGAGTAAAACATGGTTTTTTTACTGTAATATCGTACTGAAATATCAAAAACATTTCCAACTACCTAATTATGCTGGCTAAGACAATTTTCTTTTATTGGTGATATTATTTATTCTAACTAATTCATCATCTACATTTTAGTTCTTCGCAGTAAATAAAACACAGAATTTTCTCATTAGCCAAACGAAACGACCTTCAACGACCGACAAAACTATACAACAAAAGTACAAAAAACGCCCCCATGCTGTAGGACAGGTACGCGAGTCCAGTCCCAAATCATACATCCCCAAAATAACGTCCTACTAAAGCTTTACGCTTCCACAAAGTTCAAACCGTTCGCTCAAACCGACAAAATCTCAACAATGGGCACAGTGGAGACCAACTTCTTACACCCATTTTCCGCATCTTCCACAATCGCTGAACTATTTTTTCCTCATCCCAACTTCGAAATGAGTACCAAAATAGACATCAATTCACTTTCCAGCCTCACTCCCACTAAAAAACCCTCAAAAATACATCACAGTCGTCTATTTACGGAAGCACATTTGATCTTCACATTGTTACGCAAATTGAGCCTACGCGAGATTTGCAAACCACTACCCGACAAGATCGTCTGCAAATTGGGCTACCTGGGCGCACAGGAAAAATAAACCAGCTGAAAAAGGAGCCAAGGAGGAAAAACAGCCCACTAACCGTCCTTCTTTTTTTTTCTTTTTTTTTTTTTTGAATAAAATTTGGGCTGACGCACGGCAACATCGTCGCCATCTTACTGCGCAGAGACGATTATTTATCCTTGACTTTCATTCGCCATTTCAAGGTCCTTCCATTAAAAAAGAAAGTAATAATGAATTCGCACGCCGGGGCGAATACAGCCGCATTCGGCATGAGGAGAGGCACGGGGCGCTGAGGAAAAAAAAGGGGGCAGCTTGGAAAACGGGCGAAGTGAGAAGAGCGGAAACATCATCGAGGAAATTCTGAAAAGCAAAACAAACATGGAACGACAACTACGAAAAAAAATATATAGATGAAGGTCTGCTGCCGGCGGGGGGGGGGGGGAGGGGCGGCGAGATTGTAAAAGAACGTCGCAAAAAATTCAAGTCGCAGTACCGTGAAAATTATTTTGGAAATAAATGTCGGCGGCATGTAAAAAAAAATTCGAGTTTTTCACTTTTATTGCCCCACCTAAATATAATATAAGTACGTCATTAGCTTGAATATTATTTTCGTGACAAATTTCAATCGATGAGGAAGAGGGACGAAAACAAACGCCCGCTGAAATTTATTTCATTGCGCTGGATGAAAGGATTATTATGCTTCTCCAATTTCACTTTCGAAAGGGTTTGTGTACGCTTGTGTTCTGTCGAGTCGAAAGTCGTTGACACCGATGATGTTTGGTCGGTGATAGTCGAATGAAGACCAAGTTTTGAGGGGAAAAAAAACTAGAAAAATTTGATAGAGTAAAAGCTCGCATTTATGTCACAAGGAGATTCTCGACAGAACTCATAGTCGGATGCAGTGGCGCTCACGTAGGGGGTTAGGTGGTGCGGCCGCACCAGGCCTCACAATTTAGGGGCCCCATCAGATGGGGCCTCACAAAAATCTGCAACTAGAGTTTTATTTAGTCACATGTACCAACACGCGAGGATTGCAAATTTAGTCACGTGTACTTACACGTGAGAATTTGCAAATTTAGTGCACGTGTCTGTACGCAATGTCAATTTTTGAGAATTTTCAAATTTAGTGCCAGTGTCCTTACGCAATGTCCATTTTTGAGAATTTGCAACTTTAGTGCACGTGTCTGTACGCATTGTCAATTTTTGCAAATTTTCAAATTTAGTGCACGTGTACCCAATGTCAATTTTTGAGAAGTTGCAAATTTAGTGCACGTGTCTGTACGCAATGTTGATTTTTGAGAATTTGCAAATTTAGTGCTCCAGCTGGAAATTTTGGAGCTTCTTACCCTATGGAGTCTACAAGTTGAAATTTTCACTGAAGACAGCTTATCCAGTCTACATTACACCCATATAATTTGTTTTCCAAAATTCAGGGACAAGGTAGTTTTTTGGCATTGAAATATCAGTTTTTTCTAGTGGCGTCTGCTCTGGGTGTGCAAGGTGTTCACTGCACACCCAACCAAATTCAAAAAGAAATTTTGTCTGTGATTATGGTGATAAATAAATTATGTGTATTTTGTAAGCATATGGCATATATTAGATGGTGTTGTGACAGAAAATTCAACCTAATAAATTTTTATTTAAGACCACAGAAAAAGTGGCGCCCACCTGGGAGGTTAAGTGGTGCGGTCGCACCAGGCTTCACAATTTAGGGGCCCCATCAGATGGGAATTTTGACCGCCCCTTACTACCAATATGTTGAAAAACATGGAAGTGAACAAAATTATGAGGGGCCACTTTGCTCAAAAGGGCCTCACAAGTGATCTTGCACCACCTATTTCAAAATACGTGTGCGCCACTGGTCGGATGACAGGTGGATTGGGGTCACCCAAGACTAAAATGAGCCCCTTCCTCACAAACCTCTACGTTGAAAGAAAACAGTTGAAATTTCAATTGATTCGAATCACTGCAAATATTTTTTTTTCGGTATTTAAACTGCTATTTAAATAGAATCATTTAATCAAGCAATATCAATATTATTTAACACTAAAAACTAGAAAAACCACGTTTTACTCGTTACTCATAGGACCAGGTGGCGTCATATACGACGCCACAATAATAACCTCAAAGGACCAGGTGGCGTCGTATGACACAAGTCAGGGTGTTCTCAAAATATTGATCCTTTGAAAAAATCCATCTCAAAATTTAGAGTCACCTGGTACTTCCTAGTGTTAACACTTTCTAGCTAAGGAAACAAAAATTAAGTTTAGCTCAGTAACAGTAATAAAATTATACCCGCATTGAGTTTGTGTATTTTTGGTACGAATATACGAGTAATTATTCCGAAAAAAAAAAAATGCATATAAATCCGGTCTCTACATGAAAAAGTAAAACTTGAAAAAAATACACATCTCTGTTACTTTTTTCTGTATATTTACATAAATGTGTAGTTTTTTACACAGCTTTGTGCTAATATTCTGTAAAAGTAGATGAGTAAAAATTTACAAGATTTTGTACCTATTGCAGGGTGAATTATTGGGCAGATTGAGGTAGTTTCAACCAGAAATTACCGGCGGGAAAATATGAAATAAGTTTATCTCAGTGCCTCATAAAAATTTCAAAATGATGAATGCGTCGCATTCAAGAAAAGATTTTGTTGATTATTATTGACGTGAGAAATTCAAGATGAAAAGTCATTTTTAATTGAACCGACTAATAAAGGTTCAATACAAAGCCTATAACATCTTACCCAAAAATGGATTCACTCTCGTACACGTGTTGAAATTATCAAGATTTACGATCAACAGTAAACATGGATTATAATTTATAAATTAAAATGATTTTTAGAATCCTGATTTTCGTTTCAGACATTCAGTGTTCTCCTAAGTTGAAACAGGGTGAAGGACAATTCATCCGGCGAATTGGATCCCAGCCAAAAAAAAATAAATTTTTCACACGATTTCCACTTCGGTTAAAATGGAATTTTTTTTTTCATTTAATTGAATAACTGCGAAATCTAAAAAATGCAAATCAACCTCTTCTCGTCCAAATCATGTAGGCTTGTTCTTGTAACCCATACCGAAGGTAGATGACAGCGGGAAAGGATAAAAATAGATTCTCAACCTGAGGTTATAATCAGTCTCTTACCAATAACCAAAAAACTTCTTACCATCCGCAGCATAAATATTTTATTATACTCGCTATTTTTACTCATTTCCTCTTCGCACTGACGTATTAAATCGGTTAATTAGCATATCTAGAATTTTGTAGATCACTCTACCAGCAAAATGGCATGATACAAGTAATTTAATACGCAATCAATTTTGCAATCGTTTCTCCAATTCTATTCCAACAAGTATATTTTTCACAGAAAGAACAAATTTGTCCTCTCGGTGTAAAAAAACAAAAATAAAAAATTAATATTACACTGATACTCATTAATCTGATGACATTTTCGTTTTTCTTCGTTTTGCTCGAAGCAACATTCGAGATGGTATGGTAATTTCAATGGTCGAATGAAAATGATTTTAAAAAAAAATTATTTATGAGAAAAATTTGCTTTTCGAATTCAAAACTCCGAATTGATTTGTTGACATCAAAAAAATTTGTCTGAAAGATTTCATTTATTTATACTTCCATTTTTTTTTTTTTTCAGATACTACCCTTTTCCAAAAGATGAAAATAGAAAACGTAATATAGTATAATTTGATAACAGGTGTCAGAACAAAAAAATTCTGAGAAATGAAAACATGAGCGAGTTTAAAAAAATTGAATGGAATGATCAGATAAATGAAGATGAAAGTTGGTTGAATCCATGAACGAAAATGCAGTTCCTCTGACCATAATTAATTCATAATATAGAAACACACTGTCTTTAAAATCAGTATAATTAGGTATTTTCATCGTTTTCGAAAATTAGATTAAAATGATTCGAATTTATTGATATCAAGGCCATTGTTTATACTTGAATTAAAATGTGTACCATAATAAATGTTCCGGTCCGCACAGACCCTTGAGTGCACTTTTTATTTAGTGACGGATTAAAAATTTACTAGCCATTCCCCTCACATATCAAGCAAAGTTTACTTATAACCTATGATCGACAACCATTAATTTGCTCGGTTTTGTTATTATAATATGGGTTCATTATTGGGGATTACTTTTACACGAGACAATTAGACTACAGTTTACTGAAGCCTGAAACGTAAATTTCCAAATTCCATTTTTTTCACATATGAAAAATAAGATGTGTTGACTATTCGAAAGCCGAATTTCACTCGAGAAAACGAAAGAGAATATTTTTCAGGTGATAATAAAAAAAGAAAGTATTTAAACAGAAAATAAACAGCTTAAATTTGATGTTTCAAACTACGACGCAAAATACTCGTATCGACAAACAACATTTTCACATTTTCTCAAATTTAAGCCAATAAGTTTTTTCCCCCACATTTTAGCGCGCAGATCCGATTATAATAATTTTGTTTTCTCTCTTTTTTATTCGTACCTCTTCGAACGTCCTTCAAAATTTTTTCTTTTAAAATTTACTTTTAGCTCGACGGTTGAAATAAAAGCGTGCGGAAATGTAGGTCGTACTTGAAAACCATTCACGACCATAATCCCCCGCATAATTTTTCTTTTTTTTTTTCAATTTTTTTCATCAATCATTTTCTAATTTGAATTCATAAACGTTGCACGACCAGCCAGACTGAGTTGATGCGTGCGTCTGATTTATTTTTCTGATCGTGAATTTGCAATATCGAATGAACATAGAAAAAAAAAATTATGCGCATATTTTGGCCACGTTTCTGATTTTTTTCATTTTTTCTAACATGTACCTCCATCTTCATTGAGGTGTGTTCGGGGTGTATTGTATCAGGCGAATCGCAACGTAAAAATGAGCAAATTTTGCCAAGAAGCTGGGGTCCCTCAACTTTCAAAATAAAACTATAATTGGTCATTTTTGGACATGTAAAAATGAAAAAAACATCAATTCCAATCATCCTGTCTAAAATTACCCACATGATAGAAATTCTGACCAACAAAATAGAACCCTTAACCTTTGCTATGCCACATTTTATTTTCAAGAATTTTGAAAATTAATGAAAGTACCTTGTTCTCTATTCATGAGAATTCTGTCTGTCGTGAAGTAATAGACTTGGGACGATTTTTGCTGTACTCTAGGAGGGCTAGATGTTTTGGTCGGTCCAACAAACTTCTTCACTCCACCTTTTTCCCTCTCCTTCAACAATTTCTATTCTCTCTGGGGATCACGTTCTATTTCTGTGAAGCCATCCTTCACTAAACGCTCTCAAGATTACCGAATATTCCATGTATTGCATGCTACATTACCTTTTGTTGAACTCTGGACCTAAGAATCCGTATGATTCAAATCCACAAAGCAAGTTTAGAGATATTTGTACATGAAGTTTTCAAAAAACACCCCTTTTTTTTATTTTGGATTCTCGTGGGTTCCATTTAAAATAAGTGGTTATTTCGCAATCGTTTCATGTAATGAAAGTGCATGGTAACCAAATTGAAAATAGTTAGAATCTCCTTATCGCCAAATTTGGACTTGGATCACTCAGTTTCTTAGGTCCAGAATTTTAATTTGATCGTTAATAACATAAGACATCCCAAATATTCATTTCGCATTTTTTCCAAGCTCAATGTACCTGAAGAGTAACTCCATTCTACAGGTGCCAAACTTTATTTACATCTGATTCGATTCCATGATTATAATAAAACACAGTTTAGACTGTTCAAGAGTGTGCGTGTTATACCGAAACTCAAGTGTTCAATCTCACAAATCTCAATTATTCATAGCAGCACTGTAGTTTCTGTCACTAACCTCATCCTACCAATAATTTTTCTCTTTCGTGCAACATTTCACGACTCCTTTTTTCTCTTACGATTCTCTTCTTCCAGATTTTTTACCTATTTTTATTTCCTTCCCAAATCTCAACATTTTCTGGATATTACCCAAAAAGCGCATCCGAAATACGGAGAATTTTCGATAAATCACACAAAGTTACAGCATCATCACACAGGCACAGTGTCCCTGTCTTTCTTCCAAAAAAAAAAAAGTCCCGAATTACCTCACCGAAGAAAAATGTTATTTTAGTTTTTCAGCCATTGCTACGCAATGCATTGGTGAATGACGTATTTGGAGTAGCCGGTACTACCAGTGCTACTGCATTGTTTCAAGCCGGAGACTCTGTTTTGTGTTCACCTCCTTTCTTTGTTCCTTCTACTTTTGGTTTTTGTTTTTCGAAAAGAGTCGAACATTTTGTATCGTCGTGGCCAAAACAAACGCTGCTGGAGCACTATTTCTTCATCTTTCGCAAATGATTTATTACTCCCCAGAGTGTTCGAAAATGGAAGCATTTCTCCTAAACGTATATATTTTTTGTTCTTTCTCGCTAGCTGTGCCTTTCTTCGTAGGCGCAGATGGTAGCTCGAAGCATTTCGTGCACATACAGGCATACTAAAAATCGTTGGCTCACTTATGCTAAAACAGGTAATTCCAGACAGACAGAGGTACTGTAAGTGGTGCCAGTTTGGTTACACATTTATGATAAACAGTAGGATGTACATTACAAGACTTAGCCAGCAAGTATAATTTCAGAAACACATTCAAGAAAAAGCATGCAAGACACTTGCCGGGACTAGCCACTTCAAAAATTGGGCCAAAAAGTCTTATCAATATGACACCAAGAAGAAAAAGCAGTCCCAATACTCTTCTTACAGAATTGTTTCATGTTCAATATTGGCCTGAATTGATACACTGAATCATTGGTACTCTTCTGTCACAGACTACGAATGTAAAGAAGCCCTAAAACACAAAAACTTGCTACCCACAGACAAGATACCAAAGTGATCCTTAAAGTAGCTTCCAATTGGAAATTCTTCCAGTCAAGTTTGAAAAGTAAAGCTTTATAGAAATTCTTGTACATATATGTCACTCCAAACAAATACAAGAAAAACGATTTATTCCCACTTAGTTCGTAACTTTTCTAACGAGCCTCCATACAAACACCGAATAAATAAAATCTACTTCGCAATGCCGGAAGCGCTTGAAATCAAAAATTCAAGTGCGTCAGCTCCGTTTTTCCTGTTTACTTCC
Organism: Parthenolecanium corni; assembly: GCA_038050395.1. NCBI lineage: Eukaryota > Metazoa > Arthropoda > Insecta > Hemiptera > Coccidae > Parthenolecanium > Parthenolecanium corni. The sequence continues at coordinate 2,256,885 of JBBCAQ010000002.1, forward strand.
ATTTTCTAATCGCAAAGTTGGTTAGATCAAAAAAAAGCTCAGCCGATAACAAATCTGATAATTCGAATTGCGCATCAATTTTCAACAAATTTCAGTAAACTGGGATGACTGGAACTCAACATTTGGAGTGTTTTTATTAATTGTCTCAAAATTAATCAGTCATTTCGAAGAGAATGAATAAAATTATTCAAGAAAACTGTATGCTTGAATAATAAAAAAATCTCGCACATGCCAGTAGTTGGTTCCCATTTTGCTTCTTCGTTTTTTCTTGTTTTTGTTTTTTTTTACGATTATAAGAACACTTAGCATGTGTCTGTAAAAACACCAAAACATCGTAAATGAACAGAAGAAGGGAGCCAACAGATCAGGCGCCTGGTATTTTTTTCCTAATGACAAAATGGCTACCAAAAAAAAAAAAAAAAAAAACAATCAAAAGTAAACGAAGTTATTTATCAACAATAATAAACAAACTTCAAAAACTAAATGAAAAAATTCAAAAGAAAATACAAAATATGAATCCCGATTGACCAGAAGCTTATTTATGAGAAAAAAGGCAGTATATGGACAGTGTAAAGGATAAAATTAGAGCATACTGATGACAGAAAGTACACTAATTTAAAAATTTAACGGCATAAGTAACGTATAATTCATGATTAGTGCCATAGACTGACCTTATTATTGTCATACACCTCAAAAATGTTCATTTATTGGTTCGGTTAGACGTAATTGGAAGGACTAAAAATTTCTCTACCTGTCGCTATAGAGAAAATAAATACAACTTTAAACGAATCGTCAAAAGACCGTTTACAAATGACGTCAAATTATTGTTTACTTTTCACTGGTGAGAAGTCATCTTCAAAATGATTGGTGGATAACTCGAAAAGTAAGGGACTAATTTCAGCTCAACTGAGCCTTAGCGCCCTTGTCACTCCTCAAGATAGCTCAATTGTTTATTCTATGTTTTTTTTTTAATGGAAAGAATAAAGCCTAGAGAAAATGAGCAGAAAGTTTCAGTAAAATTTGCGAAAATATGATGAGAAATTTGTTAACCCACATTCGAACATACAGTCATAGTCATACATATGAGTATAACGTCTGTATCTGTAATGAAAAAATTTGTAGACTACGCAACCACACAACAGATTCGTAATGATGAAAAGTTTTCAAGACCAAGGCAATGATCGTACGATTCAAGTTGAATGAGTTGCCTATTCACAATGAAACGGGTGTTTTATAGAACTGAAAATTGACCGACAAAATGGGTAAAATATTCGTGACTCATTTATGCTCAGCATTCGAGCAAGACGAACAATGTTCCATATCATGCTTATTATTCAGTCGATAGATAAATGAGAAATAATGATCGAGTTTCGAGAAGGGATTAGATTTTTCATCCCAAGTTTTCTGATCGGTTGAAAAATCAATTTTCCAATTTACTTTCAATCTTTAGTTATATGTATAATGAAGGAAAACTTGGGTTAAAAACCAAATTTCTTCAATTAGAAGGCATATTAAAGAAAACTATTCAACGTTTCACTTGAGGAGAGTCAAAATGAGCAATAAAATAAAAATAATCTATCATCACTATGTTAAAATTCTAAATTAAGGTCCATCTGACGATGATTTTACAAAAATGCACGCAAAAGAATATAAGTTCTGTTTAGCAATAATTTACAAATGTCAAAAAAACAAGTAAAAGTAAGAGGGGTCGAAATCGTTTATAAGGAAGACGTAGTGTTTCCAGGTACGAGGTTTTTTTTTCCTCTCTCTCTCTCTCTCTGTAGCATATTTTCAAATAATTCACATAATTACTAGCTGCATGAGCATAAAGTCTATAAACTTGTTTCTTCTCACTTTTTTTTTCTTTTTTATTCGATTGTTAGAAGCTGGAATTACTCTTTCGAGTATCGCGTCGTTGATTTTTCAAGGTGACTTAGCCCCCATGAACGACAGCTTTGCCTCCAGTTAAATTAACAATGAATTCCTTCCTCACGCTTCCAAGCTTGCTCAGTGAAACCAAAAGCTTCTGCTCGCATGTCAAAAAAAAAAAAAAAAAAAAACTAGAGGAGAATTTTTAAATAATTCCTGTCACTGATAGACACTGGTCATTAAATACATCATTGTTAAAAAAAGCTTAGAAAATATCATTACATTATATAGGAATGGTCCAAATATTTCTTAACTGAAAGTAGGTTTTTTATTGATAATCATATAATTCGAATATCTAATAATATTATGCAGAAAATTAATTAAAAATTGTTTTATGAATGAAAAGAAAAAAGTTTTACTTCAACAGAATCTGGGTCACTGGAGAGATCTTAAGGTGAAGCTGGGGCATACGAAGTATCATCAATCATCAATGATGGGTGAAGGTTTATTGGTGTAGTATTGTAGTCGGAATTGGGTAAGGTCCATGCCGAGAACTCTCATCAAAGACGAGTTCATTTTTGCCATTTCCTCGCTGATTTCATCCCTCTGCTGGCGGATCTTCTTCATTTTGGCGTCGTAATAAAGCCATTTGGAGTCAAGGTCGCTGAGAGCGTGATAGTACCGAGCTATCATGACACTTCTTCGGCGTTGGCTTTTCAGCTCTTGAGCGGGTAATTGTGAAGCTACCTGCTGAAAGTTCGGTACGGTATGTGCCGGTGTGCGTTCTCCTTTAGCCAACTGATCTCGGCGTTGGCTTCTCAACTCTTGAGCGGGTAATTGTGAAGCTACCTGCTGAAAGTTCGGTACGGTATGTGCCGGTGTGCGTTCTCCTTTAGCCAACTGATCTCGGCGTTGGCTTCTCAACTCTTGAGCGGGTAATTGTGAAGCTACCTGCTGAAAGTTCGGTACGGTATGTGCCGGTGTGCGTTCTCCTTTAGCCAACTGATCTCGGCGTTGGCTTCTCAACTCTTGAGCGGGTAATTGTGAAGCTACCTGCTGAAAGTTCGGTACGGTATGTGCCGGTGTGCGTTCTCCTTTAGCCAACTGATCTCGGCGTTGGCTTTTCAACTCTTGAGCGGGTAACTGTGAAGCTACCTGCTGAAAGGTTGGTATGGTATCTGCCGGTGGGCGTTCTCCTTTAACCAGCTGATCAATTTGGAAAATTTGCCAGTTCGCCTGATGCGTGAACTTGACCGCATCCCCATATTCAGTAAGATTGATCTGCTTTGGACGTTGCATGACCTGATCACGATAAAGTATGAGCATACTTTTTACCACTTCCATTTCCAAAAACGGCGGTGGGTTTTCCGGGTTGGCAAAGCACAGTTCGGAAAATTTAATGGTCGCCTGTAAGGCTCTGTCAGCGTGACGCCACACGCTTACCTCTTCATAATTATCTGTAGTGGAAGAAGCTCGATGACTGCGGGAGACGGCGATATATTCTTTATATAAAATATCATAGGACTTCCAAAAACTTTCAGTTCGGTAACTGTTGGTTTTCTTTTTTGATGAATCAGTAACGAAATGTTGCATGTGGTCACTATCCTCATCTTCAGGGATTTCCCCTAACTCCAAATCGGAGAGGGGAGTTGAATCCTCAAGTTGATAGACTCGAGAAAAATATGTACGTTGTGGGGAGGTAGTGCAGCTGGCTGTTGGTTTGTCGATGTTCTGCATTGTCACGTTATGGTGAAGTACGAGTATAAAGATTTCTTTTGGAAGATTTCTTTATTTCTGCCGTTGCTATACTGTTCACAGTCGTCGACCTATGAAGCAAAAAAGCCAGAAAAACGAAAAATTTCACACACATTCTTTTGGGAGCTTGGTATGATTCATCAGTTGTCATGCAGCAGAATACTCATAAGTCATAGGTATATATGTTATAGTCTGAATAGATACTATTATGTATGGGTACAGTCAATCAATCATACAACTTCAAAGTTACAATAACAAAATTATAATTCCCCTAGATTACTCTTGACCTTACAATTTAAGAGTACCTATACTTCGTTCAATTTGAAGATATATAGTTCCAAAAATCTCGAACTCAACATAAGCGCAGTACGGAAACAATAATTAATATTTACTTCTACACTTAAACGATAGCTATTTAATACTGATAATAACGCTTTCATTGCCCACCTGTTACATCGAAAACTAACGGAAATATGAGCAGTGTTAAATTTTCTAATAAAAATGCACTTATACGGGAATGTGTTTTTCTCACCATATTTTTCACCAATTAATCTAAAATTTTCACCGATTTGTTCACAAAGGATGTCACTACATAGAGAGAAAAAGGGTATTACTTTAACAACGTAGTAATTTTTCTCATCGAAGTAACAAAAATTACCATTTTGTGGTAATACATTCTGATATGATATAGTGAAATGTACCACAAAGATGGTATATTTTACCTTTGTTTTAAGCAATTTCTACTATAATTTTGAATTGCACCAGTTTTCCTATCCTAAAATACTAAGCAGTACAACAGAAATTTCTCTCAATGTATGTGTATAGTGTTTTGTTGGCAAAATTTCGACTTTCATTCATGAGTTATTTTATGCCAAAAAAATACAATTTTTGCAGCATTTAGAAATTACCGCAGAGCAAAATTTTAAATAAAATTTCACCAAAAGAGGACTCTGGAGACATCTTTTAGGAACAGATTGGTGACAATGTCAAATTAATCAGCGCAAAATTGAGCCATAAAAACGCATCCTTGTAAATGTCCTTTTTAATGTACTGGAACTAAACCCTTGATTACAAAAATGAATGGCAGTATTTGCAGTTCGCAAGCTGGTTTGCGAGTTTCTGGAGAGAGGAATAGGTACTTGTTCTCATTCAACAATGCATGGCTACGTTTCCGACTTTAATTATGCCTCATTATGTCTTATCACACTCCTTGATACTCAGATTGTTGATGAATGTAAATTTCACTTTCCAGTTACCATTCTTTACAATCTTGAATGAACTAAGTATACAGAGTGTTTCTTAATTATATCTCACTAGTGGACAGTTATTCACTAATCACCAATCACCTATCACCAAATTCATCAAGTATCAAAGTTATCCACCCTGCATTTTGAAGATGAATACCCACTATAGTTAAATGTAAACAACAATTTGACATCATTTATAAACGCTATATTGGCGATTGAAGTCTCTAGTAGGAGTGCTACAATAATTTCAACATCGTGGATGGAAAATGATAACAAGTGCAGATTTTGTTTCATGCTAGGAAGTAGGAATGTTATTTGTGAATACTATTACCGATCATTTAGTCGTTAATTTTTTTCACTCTTAATATAGCTTAAACGCTTATTAATACAAATTGAAATTTTATCAATAGGTTTTCAACAGAAAACATATCAATTTAGATCGGACTTTCAAAAATAGACTTTGGACACGTGTAGTTTGTTTCATGATCTCAGGATTCGAGAGTATAGAAATCAAAATTCTTACTCAAAAAAATCCAACAAAATCCTAGATTTACTATTTTACCAAAGCGAGAACACGTTTGGCAAAATTGTCGAATTAGTTGACAACTGAGGGGTTTAGCCGCAAATTGCAACTAACGCCATTTTCATCATAAGTTGTTTCAACCTCCACAAATGACTATCAGAGGAAAGATGAGTATCACTATCCGGAAGTACATATTAGTTCGGTCAACTCTAAGGAAAAGATTGAGTCATTATGCATAAAAATGCAGCAACTGCTTCTTATTTTATAGGCGGTTTTTGGTGACTTTTTAGAATGTTTTCAATGACGTTTGTTGCGTTTTACGACTAAACTCCTTAACTGTTATCGACAGTTGGTAATTCATAACAGTTCTTAACTGTGCCAAACAACTTCTTCCTAGGGTGCGTTCAGAAACAAATTGCGATTGCTTGGACAACTTTTGTCCAAAGTCTGTGACGTCATAGGAACAGCAAATATTCTCTTCGTTTACAAACGAATTCGGGACAGAATTACTCGAATAAAAAATTCTACCCAAGTCTAACGCATATAAAAATACGCCAATTTCAAAAGTGTCCGTATTTTGGTTCATGCGCATACGGGACAAATTTCGTCCACCTTTCGAGTAGAACAAAAATTTCTTGCCCGGACATAATTAGTCCTCGTTTCTGAAAGATAACGATATGTTGTCCCGGACAAATTCGAATCGTTTTTGAACGACGTGGGACAAGAAATTGTTGTCCGGGCACGCTCGGACAACGTTTCTGAACGCACTCCTAAGCATATACGTAAACTATATAATATTATTATTCTCAATTGCACCTGAGAGCTGAGACGCCGCGAAGTAACGTTGACAGCTCGAAATTTCGTTTGCTGGCTGTCCAGAACTACACGGTTGAAGATTGCAACAATTGAATTCAAACAAATAAACCAAACAATTATAAGAATTAGCTATACGTAGATATAGCTAGTCTGAACGACTATATGCAAATACGATCATGTTTCATTTCAGGAATATCATCATACAATATTATAAAGACTATAGGAAGGAGTTTCCATGCTATCTGACAGAAAATACCAATCAACAATAGAATCTAATCAATAAGGTATTAATCGTAAATCATGATCATTTGTTTCAAGCAGCAATGGCAGTTGCCAGTCAACAGTAATTATACAGTTCCGAAAATAATGAAATGAACGTACCGGTGATAACTAACGATACTGACAATCAATTTGCTAACAATAAATAGGAATAAAACAACTCTTACCAGACAGGAATTTAGAAGAAGCCAATATGTCGCAATTTCTGTCTTCTGTCGTACTCGCTAACTCGCAGGAAAGTGAACACTGAACTATCACTCAAACCGATTTCGAAGAGCTGAGCTGTCTTCTATACTTGAGCACCGCGAAAAAATTCAGCTTTATTTTGAAAGGAAGATACGATCGTTGAATGAAAATCACACAAAATAATCAAGTCAGCTATCAAACGAATCGAAAAACAAATGAAACACAACACTAATTTAGAAACGGGCGCGGTACAATTCGTAGAGAGAATGAATGATGAAAATTATCGAGTATTCCTCATACTCCGAATAGAGCAATTTCAATAAAGTATCATTAACATCCGATTCGAATTCGATCATAGATTAGCAATTATGAAAAATTATGATTTAAGATTTCGAGCATGTTGTTCTGTTCAGTTCATCACGTTGTCGGTTGTTCACACTTCACTTCACTTGTTCCTCATAGTCATTACAATTTACAACCGTCGTGTCGCGCCGGGGTGGCGGGGATGCAGAAAACCGAAACGAACGATATCCGAAGGATCAGTGTTGCAAGATCAACTTCTACGAATTTTTCACTTAAGTGATGATCCACCTATTGCAAAATTTCATCTATGTAATAATCTTTTCATCCATTCGAATTCAATCCATTTCTTTCAGACGTAAGTTTTTTGTTTTTTGTCTCTTAAAGGAAGATCGTAATAATTTAATTTTATTCAGTCAATTCAGCCATTCATTAAGACTTCGACTAACAACGTAGGAATATTTTTCTCGAGGAAAGGTTTAGTACTATAGGAAAAGTAGAAACAAAACAAAAACGGCTTCCAGATTCGTATTCAACGACCTCGAAAACCCCCCTACCAGTGATCAACTTACAATTAATTTATTCTCTGAGCATAAATCAAGAAATGCAAAGTTTTTGAACATATTATAGGAGAAGAAATTTTGGTTCAATCGAAATATATTAGCAAATTATCGAATTATCTGTCTCTAAGCTACTGAATGATGGAAAAAATTTAGCTAAAAAAATCTGGGTTGGTTCGGACATTATATATTTAAAAATAATGTCCTGATAAAAATCAGCATCAGGTACCAGTCATCAAATTGACCCAAGACATGTGTAATTTATTCAAGTTCCAATTGAGTCTGGCATAGAAATTTTTCGAAAACAACAGTATTATAGTTTTTTTCTACTCTCACGATTCACTCTCATAATGTAAACGGGGTTTTAATGGTCTCTCGAGCAAATCTGGAGACTTGACTCAACTCCCAAATAATTTTTCTGAGGAAAAAATTTAATCTCACCACGCTTTCAAGTGAAAAAAAAATCAATACTATCGATTGCCATCATATTTTTTGTGAAACAGAATTGATGAAGTGATGAATATAATGTAAACACTTAAAATGGAAAAAGAAAATTCCAATCTCATCCACCGTCTGTAGTTACAATCATCTATTCAACGTTGTTTCACAAAAAAGCTTACAGAAAAATTTTCATCTCCCATATAATACCACGCCTACACGTATAGTTAATCGCAAATTGAGTAAAAAAAGCAATTACTTATTTCAATATTTCTTTCCTCTAGTCCCTAACCCATCAATCTTTTTTGAAAAATTACTTCTCTCGCAGACTATGTCACGTTTATACCAATTCGAGTATTTTATAAATTTTCAATTTCCTTGAAATTTTATCGAACATTTCACCTTTTATTGTAAGCGAAAAATGAAAGCTCTTTATTTCTTCTACTTCCCACGCAGTTTGAAAATTATATTCGAGTACCTCTCTTCTGATATGGTAAATGAATTTTTCATTTCGAACTTACAATACCGCAAATTTTGAAGTGTTTTTTCTTAATCATAAATGCAATTACCTTTTCAAAAATTAATAGGGGAACAAATTTTTCTTGAACGATTTATTTCTGAGTGAGGGCCGGTATTGTAAGCACGAAAATAAAATGTTGACGTTGATAGGTAGCCTACCAATTTTCATGTACGTTTATATTTATACTTGAAAATATCACTAGAAACCCAAATCAATATCTGTTATTAAATCTGATAAACAGAGTTGAAATTCCTGATGGCTAAAAATTGAAAAACATTAGCTTACTAATTATGAACATTTTTCAAAAGAATGGAAAATGTAACTGATTATTAAAAAACCACACAATGTGCTAAAAGCAATTCAAATAAAACTTTCCTTGCAATAAGAATAATATTATAAAATGATTTTTTGACTTTAATTTTTTTTTTTTAGAATTTTTGAACATTTTATGAAGAGAAATATTTTCAATTAAAGTTAATTAAAGTATCCCTGGATGGATAGTGGATACAATCCAACAATTCGATGAAAATGAATCAAATTTTCCCCCTTGAAAAATAGAGCCAGCGGAATGAAATGTAAGGTCAAATAAAATTAGAAATCTCGTTCTCGAGATGTACCTCAATGAATTATTCGCAGACCTCGAAAATAAATTAAATCTGGGCTAACTTCATTTCGTCTGATCAAAATAGAACCGAATTTTCTCTCATTCTGGTGAACGTGCGTCAAAAAAACGAATCTCGCGTGTCTTCATACAACGCCTCTAACCCGCATCAGACAATTCCAAATTAAATGCAAAGTCTAAAAGGAAGACGAAGTAAACAGTAACAAATGGTAGACACGTTTAACACGGTTACAAGAATGCACCACGTATCCCGTGTACGTGTGGGTCGACATCTATGCGGAAAAAATACACATAGACTCCTTATTGACTTGACAACGAACTTTTTCCAAAACGCATGAGTAAAATCACGTATCTATGCTAAAAAAAATCAGGCGAATTTTAAACGAATTACATCAGTACATCATATATTCATACGGTTCATTAAACTTATCCCTTTATGCAGGACAGTTGCGGCAAAATAAGTAAATATAAAATTTGTTTTCCATTACAATATGGTTTTTTATTTAAAGAAAACATGAAATAGGCGGTAAGAAAATTAATTCATACTTACAAATGGCGAAAATGAAATGGCTTATTTTTGTGAAAATCGTGACGTGTATGATATGCACGAGTGACGAGTGTATGAATGCAAGAAGAATGAAGATAAGAAATACGTGAAAACGTATAATGCCTCAGTTTTTATTGATGAAACCAATTTGCGATATACTCAACGGGGTGCCCAGAGGTTCACCTTGAGGAGTGTGTCTGACGGGTTTTGTCGTTTTGGAGCATTTGAATGCGAATTTCAACTCTAACCAGAATGCTTCGGTCAAGAAAATCTGAAATTTGAAAATACGTTTGAGATTGCATATTAGTTGGGGTGGCGGATGACACTTTTATATTTAAATATTAAAAAATTGAAATCCGTAATTTATGGCCGGCAAATAAAGAGGTGCAAAGAAGCAAATGCACCTCCTTAAAAATATTGATACCCTTCGAGGGAGGGGAGTTAATGATTGATTTAGTAACAAATTTCTATAGTTTTTCGATTGTGTTGCACGAGAAAATTAAAACTTGCTGCTCCTGGTGGGGGTAAACAAGGTCTTGGGATGAAGTAATTTACGGAATTATCAATTTATATAAATCCAAACCAATTCAATAAAAAATACATTTTATAAATAATTTCAGATTTATTTTTCTTTCTTCCTTACAGAAAGAGCTAGTTCTTAATGGCTATGATCTAACTTCATTTCACTAACAAATGACTTACTTTTTCTCTAACAGCAACCTTCCGGACATTCCATAAGAATTCCAGTATTGAAACGAAAAATGAGAGCACACAGCCTAAAATCAATAACAGAAAAACTCCACCGACGTTCCCTACTCCAAGTTTGTCTTTATCTTCGTCAACCTCTTGCTATTTGAGAGAAAACAATTTATAAATCAGTATTATAAAAATTACTATACCAGAAACTGAAACAAAAATAACTAAAATAGACCAAACAAATCAATAATCGTAAGACCAAGTAAAAAATTATACATTTGTACTATCACTGAATAAGTCTTCAATAAATTCTACTTCTTCGAATAATTAATTAAATAAGGTCCTTTCTTATGTTTTATAATGAGTACTCAACAATTTCGCTGTAGAGGCAAATACACAATAGAGTTTGATTAAAAATATAATTCCTCTCTCGTTCCAGTTGAAAAGAATTGCTGATTATTGAATTCAGAAAGTTGACGACAGTTTTCTCAGACTCAAAAGCCTAGTGTGAACCAGTGGATTACGTAACAAGCCCATAAATGAGAAAAAAGAAAATCCAAAAATGAAAATGTTGACATTTTATTCATTTCAGCTTTCTTGTTCATTTGGGTGTTCTTATTTTATTTCTTAGTCCCTTACCCGGTAAATAACACTTTTTTCTACTGGTTTTACTAGAATTTCAACTTTATTTACTCTTTGCTGTGCTATTTTCAAACAGATTGGAAATTGAAACTAAATTTAATTGAAAACTGAAGTAAGTATGTAAATAATTCACTTCAACACACTGAAAAAAAAAAATTTTCAGAATATCGGAGACAAAAACAAATTAGTAAAATATTCAGCAAAATATATTATACCTCGCATGTAATATTATCTTTATTTCGCCACCATTTTTCTTTCAACTCATCAACCACACGATTCTCCTTCAGTTCTAATATTTGAGTTGTTAATATATCTCTGTATCTAGAACCTGAAACAATTAACCTTTCTTTGACCATTTATTGCTAAAATTTTCCATCACTTAAGTATGAAATTCAAATTCTTAGCAGCATTCCCCACAAATTTTTCACTATGGACTAAAGATCCTTCAAAAGAAAGAAAACAACTCACCCAAGGGTAAAGCAATTCCATAAAATTTTGAGTCCAAAAGACCGCCGATTTGTGTTAATTCACAGTCCAACTTCTTTTGGTAATCTATAGAAGAGGACTCCATGAAAAATGCATACTTATGTTTAGAGCGCAGCACTCGCTCGACTCCTTTTTCGTTAGAATCGCAGAAGACCGAAGGATTAGCAGATTCCATAGTGGCGTACATTCGCTGATACAAACTATCATTTGACGTCTGTTGATAGAAATTCACAGTTGAGGTCGTAATGAGTGTTTCAGCTTCAGATAAATTAGACAAAAATAATTACTCGGAAGAAATCGGCCGTAGCTCCATTCCGCATGCAGCCATACTTGACTTTATCTTGATTGGCCAAATCTTGAGCACTTTTAATAGGCGATTCCATTCGCTGAGTGGTTAAAAAAGCAGCCAAATTGGCAGTATACGTTGACGTGATGATTAACGTGAAAAACCACCAACTTCCAGCTGCGAGTCTTGCAGAAGTTGCTCTGCAATTATGCAATAGACGAATTATAGAGCGCAAATTTGCCGGAGGACACAGCGTTTTAATTCAGAATAAAGAAATTTTTGCTCCAACTCGTCAAAGAAGTAACTCACTTAGGAAGAATGTCACATCCCTGTTGTAGCACCGAGCCCATGGCAAACCACAAGCAATTTTTCAAATTCCACGCATTTTCTAACTCTTCCGGATCATCGTCACACGGATGAGCTCCTTCCCATTCGAATGGCGTGCACCTAGAAATAAAGGAATTTTTATTTTAACTAACTGAAGATCTAAGCTTCAATAAAAAATTTCATTTATTATCAAAAGAAATTATTATTAGAAGTCAAATTTGACTTTTGGACTCAAAAATAAGGTATGTAATATAAAGGTAACATAGGGAAAATTTTGTAATTGAAAATTCTGGCTTTTTGGCTGCTCACTCAAACGTATGAGAGGTCTTGACAGACCTACTAGTATTTCGAAAAATGAAATAAATTCAGTCCAACCATACTAAAACTAAAGGTTACAAAAAAGTCACACTACTAGGACACTTCGAAAATGAAACTCACCTAGCTATAATGTAAAGAGCAATGGACAAGCTGAGATAAGCAGTAGCTAAATACATCCACACTGTAATGTCAAAAGGATCCAAAAATGAAAAATAACTAGTTTCCTTGGCTGGTGCAACCGTGTACAATATCCCTACGCCTAAAAAATACGAATTCAAATGATTTTTACAAGATATAAATTCAATTTTACATTTTCTGGCATTCTTAAAATAAAATCATCGAGGAGTATTACCGAGAGACATAAATGGTGCTGTAAAATCGACTGCTTTTTTCCGTTCTGGTGTGATGGTAAAATCACAAATAGCCAAGTCAGCTCTCTAGATGCGACATTTAAGCACTGTATTGGTAATTGATGCGATGTCAGTTTTGAAAGCTACTATTTGATCAAAAATTTTTTGAAAAGTTCAAAAATAGACTTACTCAAGAAGAACATATAGACTACAAAAGAAATCTAGGGTAGATTTGGTATAATTTTTCACATTTTTTTACCGAAATAAGATCCAGAAATATCTGTTCGGATAAAATATAACTTACAATCAGGCGCACAATGATGAAGAGCAATTCACGTCACCAAAACAATAGCCTTTTGGATGTTGTGAAAATTTTTCATCTACAAGCTATGTTTTTTAATGTATACATTAAGCATGCATGAATGTCTCATCTTCGTATAACACACGTTGCTTGTAGATAAACGTAATTAGAAAAGTTGAGGAAACATCGAGTATCAACTCCACTGCTACAAAAATTGTTAATTTTCATTTTTTTGAACATGTAACTTCCGAAGAAAAAGTCTGTTTGTGAATGAAATTGACTAAGTCAGCCTTTTTTGAACTTTTCATAAACATAGTTCAACTTACCAACTCTCTCAGTTCACCAATCAAGCCGGAATATCGTCCAGTTTCTTTATTCAACTCTCCAATAACGGTGCTTTCGGGAATTTTCAAAGTGTACTTGAAATTCAAATTTTTAGCCAAGCGATCCAACAAATCTTTACAAAAACCTTCGTATCGGTCGTTTCCAGTCAGCGAATCGTTATTAATTTCAATTAAATAAGGAGCACCCTAAAGAACGAAAAAAAAAGAGAAAGTAAAATAAATGTAATTTTTAATTTTTGAAAAAACAAAAATTAAAATTAAGGCAGAGAATTGTAATTGAGCAGCTTTCTTGATATTATATTATACTTTTCAGTTTCGGTCCATTCTGTATTTCGATTCTAAAACGCTATTTTTCTTAAAGGAAACACATTTTCAATCGGGAAACAAAGTTCTTCAAAAAGTTTGTTTTTATTTTCCGCTACCAAAAATACCGCATGTAAATATTTAAGGAACAAAGGAATCGGAGCGTCATGAAATATTATAACTTTAGAAGAAATTTTCAGTTAAAAGTACTGTGGGGAAACATTTAAAACGAGTAGGTTAAAAATTACTTTTCCAAGGAAATTCTTTAAATTTTAAAGTGCACGAAACTTCAACTCAACTTTTATTCGACATATTTCTAAAAATAGGTAGGTACCTATGTAGAAATTGATTTCTCAAAATTAGAACAACTTTTTATAAACGAATTCTTGAATATTCCACAATTATCTTGGATATCTTCTCAAAACAAATTCTTTCTACCTTCTTGGAAGCAGCATTTTTGATTTATTGGAATTAGAAGATGTATTTATCTCTAAAAAAAGCCCACTTAATAAGCAAAAACAAGCACATAATACAAATGTTTTATGAAAGAAAATGCAACCTAAAAAAGTTCTTTTATAAATTACTTCGTACTTTCATTTCTGCTAAGGCAATAAAAAAATTTCTACCGAAATCCTCACAAAAAATAAAATAGAATGCAGTAATTTTCTTTTTCAATCCAATGCCTTTAAAGAAAACGAACAAAAGTTACTCACGATTTTGGTAACAACAGTCAGAGTTTTATTTGCTAGAGTCAAACTGCTTTCTTTTGTCATTTGACTTATGTTTCTAAAATGCTTTACACCACGAGTAGGATCCCACGTAGCTAATGGTCTGAAACCGTCTCGATTTACTTCCAGATATTCCACCTGGAAACTACCTCTTCGTCCATTCGCATCGTAATCCATTTTTCCTGATAATCCTTCAAATTCTATCTGAAATAAAATTAGGTGTTCAAAAAGAGAACCTATCGTGATTTATTCATCTGTCAACAGGAATGTGGAAAATGGAGAGTAGGAAGAGCTTGCAGGAGGAATGGGCATATATTTTCCAGGAATTTTAATGTAAAATGTTGAGTCTCGAAAAACAGTAACTTGAGTTATTGGCAGATTTTTTATTTATTAAATAAAATAAAGTTCTAACGTCAAATAGTCATATGTGCGATATAGAGTATAGACAAAGCCTCTACGAGGCTTGAACCAAGACTTGTAGCAATACCATACCCCAGACTACGTGAGTTCGCTGACATTTTCAAATACTGGTATATAATTTGCTCCATAATACAAAAATGTCCATTAATTTCACAAATTCGGGGATACATTTTGAAAATTGAAAAAAAATTTTGAAGTATTTGTTTTTCAGGAAAAACTATTTGTAATATTTTGGCAAATCTTGTCGAGTATTTTCAAATTGTTTATCTGTGTTTATACTGTAAAATTCGGAATAGTTATGAAATGCCAAAAAATTAAGCCCCCATTCTCATGCAAGCCTTCCATTCAAATAAATAAACTGGTACCAATTTCATCTTTTCCACGATAGGTGGACCGAATTCCCAGTACGAATATTTATCTGCACAGTCGACTGTGGAAGAGGAAAAATTGGCAATTGGCATATCCTTCAATGCTTGAGTGAACAGTAAAACAGCATCTCGCATCAGCGCTGTATCGGTCTGTGAATTAGATAAAATAGTTGCTGTCGTATAATTGTCAACTTTGATTGCCAAATACGAGATGAAATGTATTTCTAATACTTTTATAGTATCGGCAGTGATTGATATGTTCCATGAAGGGTCCAACAATAATTGTTTAGCGTACTTCTGCATGCTTATTCTTAGCTGGGAATTTTCAGGACTGATTAGGCGAAGAGTGGTAATGTTGGATTGGGTATCTTTATTTTCTGGTAAAATATTCTTGAAATTGATCGTATGAGTATCCTGCATTTAATTAAAACTATCAGTTATCAAGCCTAAGAAATGTAAGAATATAATAACTGATGGGTATGCTATAGTTTTTTTTTCCAGTTCTTCTTTTTTATTTCACACGTTTTGATCCAAGGTAAGTGGACGAAAAAAAAAAATTTTTATAGTAGAGCTGCAATTGAAAATGAATCTTCTGGAATAGTTTGGTAAACTCTGAATCTATTTTCAATAAGCCAAGAGCTGATTCTTCGATAAAATGTTAATTTAGTTTCAGCTTTTCAATAATCTATATTTCTTTGGTATTCTGCCTTTTCTGTATGCAGATGTAGGTAAAGAAAATATATAATTACCAAAGATGTGATGAAGAAAGTTTGATAAGGTCCTAGCAAGTCGACTTCTTTGGCCTTCTCAAGCACTATCACAATCGTCTCTGGTTTGCAGTGCAGCATAATATGCGTTTCTGAGGAATTTTTTATTTGTTTTAAGAATGGTCTGGAAAAACAGACAGAATTTGTATAAGAAAGATTGAATATAACGGTACGCTAAATTGATTGTGCAAATAAGGCTATACTGACTTGAATTCGTCTATGCTTTCTGGTAAATCCTTCATCACCACCGCTGGTCTGTCGTACTTGGAACGACCCATTTTTTCCTTCAATACTTCTTGCATCAAAATTAAACTATCTGATCCTTCATAAATCAGAGTGAATGTTTCCCAGTCCATGTCTTTGAGAAAGTCACAAATAGCCTGCAAATCAGGCGGTTTGAAAAGAAGAAAATTGGGCTTTTGGATTTTCTAAACTCATTACGGTAGGTATAGTATGCAAATAGTGAAAATATTAAATAAAAAAGATTTAATTCACGATTTTTCTTTTTCATCATAAAATTCCTTTTGGTAATCGATTTATAGGTCAGTCACCATTAAAAAATTTTCCTATTCCTTTCCACGTCAATAGCAAAACAATTCCTTGGCTGAAACAGCTTGCTAGTTAATACCTAATTACAACAGCTAGACTAGTCACAATAAAGCTCATTTATATCAACATCAATGAAATAAACCTCAGCCCTGAACTAATTCATTTGAAATTAAACGAACTTCCATTAAATACAAAATTAACACTTACTTTTTCCAGTAACGTCGAATTGGGAAATAAATTAATGTAAATTTCTGATCCACCTCTTAACCACATGGTATCCCATCTGGTGTCTATGTGCGGGATTTTTTTTGCATTTGTGATCGACTTAACAGTGTTGGTCAGGTCGTAATAATCGGGTCCGAATATAGCCACATAAGGTTCTTCCTTCAATCGTTTACATACTGCAAATTCATAATATATTTTATCAGGGTTATAGCTAGAGCGAAATACTCGAAGAGGGCGAATCAAATGCTCTGGGGGCATAATGGACCCCTCTCCGCCACTGTTTCAGGAAAGAAATGTTCCTCGAGGAGCAAACAACTTTGTTGGAGGGCATTGCCCCTCAGCCCTCCTAGCTATGGTCCTCTTTTTTTTATCATAACAAATTGAGTTTTGAAGAATTAACTAACTGCAAGCTTACACGCCTGCATGAGGAATCAGTAACTATGGAACACTTACATTCTCGACTGAGTAGAAAACTGTCAAACGAAATAACGTTCAAAATACTGGCATTTAAGGCCCAGTCTAAGCGTTTTAATTCGTAATTGGCTTCTTCTACTGCTTGCAAAAATACGAATTCCTCTTCCTTTTCTTCTTCACCGAATAATCCGACTGAAAAATGAAAAAATTATTGACAATTAGTAAATTTATTGATTTTAATGTGTATTTTATCAACAGACCTAGAAAGATTTAGATTTAAACTCATTAGACAGCTGATCTGGGATCCTTACACTCAGGTACAAAATTAATAAGGAAAAAGGGTTGGCTATAATGATTTGGTGAATAATGTTTCATTCGTTACCCTTAGGACAAGATTTAAAAAAATATATAATTTTTACAATAAGCTGGAAGTTTCAGATAATACTCGGAATCAAATATCGAACAAATTTTGCTTTTCAATGAGCTTTAACTACATAAATATTTTACCCAAGATGCAGGGTATGGCGAGAGAAGAGATAGCCGGTAATAGATTGTATATTTCAACAGTTTCGTTTCAAACATGTAATAAGATGAACTAAACAACCAGACTGCATTTGGGTAAAGAGGGGTATGATAAATAGACATTATCTGTACTCAAGCCCACAACTTACAGATTAAAACGCAGAGAACCTTACCGGTAAGCCAACAAGTCCTATTAGACTTGATTCTATATTTTAGAAATTCATCATACAAACACGAGGAAAGGGAAAGTGGGTAAACAAGAGTTGGGAGTAGGATTAAAGTTTTCAAAGTAGAACAATTCGAGAAAAACCTCACAGCACATAAAAAAAAGGTCTTACAATTAACTGATACATTATTAGAACTACCTGGTGTTCAAAAAATCAATGAATGAACAGACCACATTTGAAAAATATAGGATTGAACATGACATTAACAATGAAAATTACTATGCTTGAATTTGCAACATTTTAGTTACAAAGCAAAGCAAATAATAAGAGTCGTGAATTAGCTCACAATTGTACATAATATGTTTCGTATTCTCATACGGGAGTGTAACCAGAGGTGGTCCAAGGAGACCCAAGGAAAACATTTTCTGGTCCATCCGAAAAAATTTCACGAAAGAAAAATATTTCATCTCTTAATTATGAAATGAACTTGACGAGTGAAAAATTTTTGACGTCGATTTTATGAAGGAAATGAGCAAGAAATGTGGTGATTTACATTTTTTTCAGACAGAGTTAGCAACCCTAAATTATGGGTCTGTACCCCAACCGCCAAAAAAAGCTGATTCTTCCTCTGTGCTAATACGTGAGTAACAATAATATTCGAAAGAAAAATAGGTAACTATTTTTCAACCGTCAAGTTTTGAAAAATAAAAGCATTATTTAGTTCAAATATTTCTTCCGGTCTAATTGAATTCTAGCATGCGTCTTGAATTTTTTTTTTTTTTCCAATTCTAATGAATAACCAAACTTCAAGAAATGGACCTGTAAAATAAGGAAAATTGAATGAATGAACAGAATGCGAAAATAAAAAAGAAAAAAAAAAAAAAAAAAAAAAACACGTAAGAATCAAATTCAAAAACACAATCAAAAATGTTTTACAGGAAGAGGAAAATCATAACATGAAAATGGACGAATAGACAGAGAATGCAGATAATTGAAATTACAATCTTTTCAATAGAAAAAGTGTCTTTCCAACTGAGAGACGAAACAATTTAACGAAAACATAATTTCTTTAGAGTTAACAAATTTTGGAGATGCTTTCTCTCAAAGAACAAACAATATTTAAATTTAAAACACATAGCAGATCGTTTCAATATATTATATATTCAGTCAACAGATAGAAGAAAAAACAAATATAAAAACAATCACAACAATAAGTACAAACAATAATTTGTCAGTGCGCCGATAAAACATACACGTGAACGAACATTTAAGAGTTAAAGTAAAAGTAACTTTAAGAACACAAACATTAGCAACAGCTAATAAATAACAAGAACCCTGTCAAAAATGTTTAAAAAATTAAGAAATGATATCTGAAAAAAAATTTTAAGTAGACCAAATTTTAATGCCCTAAATTCTTATCAAACTCCGAGAAATTCACAACCACAAGCTCTTGAAAAAACTGAAAACTGGAATAATTTCTAAAAAACAAAATATCTAAATGAATATGAAAATAGAAATTATAATTAAAAATAATTATGCTAACTCAAAAATTAACAAGGCAAATTTGAAATTCAAGAGAATATTAACCAGAACTATTCAAATTAATTTCTTAAATTGACTTTTTCAGTGGGTAAAAAAAAAGTTACTGGCAAATTCGTTTCACTCTTTTTTTTGTAATATTTACATTACAGGTCTGCAAAACCATTCTCAATAAAATTAAATGTAACTTAATCAGTAAGAAATGTCAAACTGAATAAAATTAATGCTCATGAAACGAAATTAAAAAATTTAGTTACTTAAAAAAAAAAAATGTTAAAGACAATAGAAGAATAGATTAAGATAATAGGGGATAGAAAAAAATCATGGTTTTTCCCCAAGACAAATACTGCAACCTGCTGACCGTTTGTGCAGCTAATTTCATCTTTCTACACTAGTAGACAAAAAAAGTTATAAAGGTATAAAATATTTGGCAACTTAAATGATTAAACTTTTATGTACACAGTTTCTTTTCTCGACTGTTTTTATACTACGTAAGAAAAGGTACACGTTGATAGAAGAAGAGATAGTGTTGAGAAATGTATTTGATATTAGATAATCATATGCTACGAGAAGTGGTTCTAGTGCGTTTCTATCAGGAAACCCAATGAACACCTGTCCCTATCACCACAAACAAGCATCAAATCTTTGAGGAAACAATAATCCCGAAGTATATGGGAGTTTTAAGCTCTCATTGCAGTATAATATTATCAGCAGTTACAGCAATAATGAATAAAATTAATTTTTGAAGTAAAATGAAAAAAATCATAATAATTTAGAAAAACGTTATCCGATAAGCTCGAAAATTAATAAAATAATGGCAGTTACAAAATGTTAATCAAGCATTGGAATGAAATAATTGCATAGCTTGTTTGAAGTGAATAAAAAAATTTCAAAAATAACTGAACCGATGATCAAGAGGAAAAATAAATATGAATTTAAATCCATTCCAAAGAAAACAATTTAGTCACACGAATTTTTTGAGCTCGAAAATCTTATTTGAATACATTGGTTGAGTCAGAGGTGCTCCGAATCCCTTCACTCACCGACGAATCCCCCGTGAATATTTTTTAATTCCCCCCAATCCAAAAAAATTTTCTGATATAAAAAGTCAATTCATCATTTACTGAAAAATTCTTAAATTCAAATGATGTACTGGAAATAATGAATAATATTGTAAAAGTCGGACCAAATTTAATAAAAGTTTTCCGTCGAAAACCTGCTTTAATTTTTCTCCCCACCCCAATCACAATCGACGAGTCATTCGTCAAAAATATAACGTCGGAGCACCGCTGAGTTCCGTGAATGAATGCATCATTTCACGTCAATAAAGCGATTTTTATCGTTTTCTCGAAAGTCTCAAAACTTTATAAAATTCTCACTAATTGTGCAATAAATTCCAAGAAATTTTCGGCACAATCGACACTATCAGCTGACTGGCAAAGAAAAAAGTCAACTTACGTATTTTGAATACATTTTTACTTTTGGCCCTACAATTCACGCATGCTGGAAACACAACGAAGATTAAAAGACAAACTGCGCTAAAATACAACATTGTAACGATTAACGTCTGTCACTTGACTGATTTCTAAGACGAACCAAATGCCAGTTGCTTTTCATATATTTTTTTTTCAACTTTCTAATTGGAACCACGCCATCAACGTGAAGACGAAGCGGATAAATTTTTACTGATGTAATACTCAAAAAATTCAACATACCGTACCGTGAAATGAGCATTCATAACTGACCCCCGGTTATAAATAGCTCCTCATATCGCATTAATAAACGCACGTTTTCCTCTCAAGTTCATTGGACCAAATACGTGTACTCTAGTTCTTGAACGACATTAAAAAGTAATTTTTAACCCATTTTCGACAGTAACTTCGGTTCAAATTGTTTCGTCACCAAATACTCGTAATGAAATAACATCATAAACGTCTATAAAGGTAATACTGACTTCTTAAAGTAATTTCGGAATTTTATAAAATTTTATAAAAATACAAGGATTACCTGAAGGCCTTCGACCATCCGGTCTCACTCTATAACACTCAATTTGCTCACTCCAAGTAATACAGTAAATAATCAGTTTTATAAATACTAAGCACAATTCTTGACCCCGAAACAGAAACATCCGCGTTGATTTATACACGGAATTTGACAAAAATGTTGCAACACAGATAAAACAAGTAAAATGACAATAATCATACTTACAGTCTTACGGATCTGTACTTTTTCAACACACTTCAAAAATACCAAGTTCAGCCCAAATATTTAGCTATCCCGTTGACTTCTATTAGCAAGTTGCGAAAGTCCTTCATATCCCTGTAAAGTTTTGAAGTGTAATTAGAAAAATAAATATATGGTACTAGTCACACAGTACAAAACAAACTTATGATTTAACTCACCGATAACTGTTCCCAGTCTGGTCCGCAAACTAAACAGTATTCACAACAGGTACTATCGGATTCCGCAAATTCAGCCTTTTCAATATTTTGTCCAACGAAGTAAAATATGAGAAATCCACTTGGTGAGATTGGTAACGCTATTACAGGAAAATTATTGAAATTTACAACCGATCACAGACAATAAGTAGACAGCTACATATTTGGTGTACTCCCTTTTCACATAGTACAAGCATGTTACTAAATTAACAATAAACATTTAAAGAGGGTTGAATTTAACACCTATTCCGACACATCACATAAATGTTCAACGATCACAATAAGTCCTCTCAACGCAAAAGAGGACAATAACGGTATAATAAGTAGAAAATATATGGCGCATAAAATTCAGCGTGGTACAGCAATTAAATTTTTCCCCCTTCAATCAATTACTTTGTAAAATATTTCTCAATCAAATGATTTTTAGGTTAAAAAAAAAGTTTAAAATACACAGAATAATGAGTACACAAGAAATTATTTTAAATACATAAATATGAAAAATAAAGAATTATGATAATTTTGGTAATGCAAGAAACGTCACAATGTATATGTAAGATGAAAAATGAGAGATTCTTCATTTCAGTAACATTCCTTAAATGAAACCTGCAAAAATAAATGAATAAAAAGATAAGATCTGAAGAGTAAATTGTTTTGAAATAAATATATTCAAACTAAATTATAGCAAAAGACTGTTCACTATTTTTATTGTTTAAAAAAAAAAGATAAAATTCAACGCGTAAGATCATAATAAATTATTGATTGCATTTTTTTCCTTTTTTTAGTATCAGTCAAAGTTGAAACCCAAACTATAAATTTAGAAAGTAGCTATGATATTCCCTTACAATTAATTTAAGCGGAATGTCCATATTTTCCCGTCGGTTTGCGTCCATAATCTACACTCGGTCGATTGGGGACGGCGGGTGCAGGGCGGGTCACTGTATTACTGTAACCCGATGTTTTGACGTGGAAAACAGAATTTATTTCGCCATTGCGTTTTGGAGGCTCATGACCATTCATTTGATTCCTAAAATGAAAAACACGGGTTTATATGAGACAACGAGGCTGGGTATTTATTCTAGTCTGCAACAGATATTGAGTGATACTTGTGATTTTGATAATCCAGCTCCTATTAAAACTTCGAGTTATTGTCTATATGCACCTAACATATTCTAACATACAGCAAAACATGCAGATGAGGTAAAATTGGTAAATTAAAATTCAAAAAATTGTATCGAATTCGAACTAGAGTTTCCATTTATAACCCTAATAGAAAATCCCGTTCAGTTGTTTCAAGCTTCAATATTTTAGCACTAAAAATAAAAATTAATTAATAACGAAAAAGAGTTTCCTTTATCCACTACCTTGAATTAGTTTTCTTCGTTGATATAATATCTTTGAAAGGCGCTGGAGCCGTTTCCTTGACACGCATACCAACGTCGCGAATTATTCGCAGCGCTTCATGACAAGCGTCGTACAATTTCAGTTGCTCCTTGCGTTTGGCAAGCTCTTCTGCACTTTCTTCCATAAGATTGGACTGTAAACGATTCAAATGTAATCAACGTACGGCAGTACTGCCTAAAGAGTAGCCATTTACCTCAGGGATATTGAGGAGGGGACCTATATTTCTATGATTCAACTTTAGCCCTATTTAATAAAAATATTATGAATTTTCTGATAAAAAACGCCAATTGGAACACTTCTAGACTGCAAGTTGGGCTTCTTGGCTATGCCATTGCTTCAAATAGGACAATTTTCTTCCACAAGACCACACCAACCTGATGATCACTCGTAGAATGGAAATGAGCAAATAAGTCGGTGTTAATGAAGTTTTTCGTATCATCAATCAATAGGAACATTATCATTTTCGGCACCAAATTTCGACATTGCTTCGTCACAATTTTCACGTAGGAATCAGTGAGATTCTGAATTATTTCAACTTGACGTTCCATTTGAGGATCCACGCTAGGCAGCACAGCATCACTAATTTCCTGAACATAAAATATGACAATTCAATAATGAAATATGTTACGTAAGACAGCAAACAAGAACTTAATAAAATTTCCACCAATCAGGTCAACACAACAATCCACGATTTTACTCGTATCTCAGTTTTTGAAAATTTGACAGTTCAATCTGACAAGGAAATACTTTTTCTCACGTATCAAAAAAAAAAAAAAAATCTTAGGAAGGGCAAAAACATTTTATGCATGCTCTGTTAGTTAGGTCAGGTACCCCCTAACACCGCTAACTTATACTGTAAATCCAATGATTACATGAACTAACGAACAGAGCGACTGAAAACACAAATCTATTGTTTAACGTGAGAAAAAACTGATAATCTGCGAAGCGAATACGAGAAAATTTGTTTCATGATATTGAAAAATAACCACAACCGTGATTCCAGCACCATGAATACGATATCACATACTCGAGTTGAAAATAAAAAATTATTTACATTTTCCTCGTCTTCAGGCAGAATCGTTTTTTCTGGGAAGACACCAGCACGCAAAAATGAAGCTTTCCATGAATCGACTTCGTCTTCGGATACACAACTCAATTCTAATGATTTGTAATCCTGAAAATAAAAGGTACAAAAAATAGAAACTGAATTAAAAATTTAAAATTAATTCCTCTTTTCGTTTTTAAAATTATACTTCATATTTTCTATCGGTTTTCTCATTTTTTCCCCAAAAACATAATAATTCAAGTGATTGCTATTACTATTCGTATTCCTCAGGAAATGTTGACAAAAAAAAAAAATCACATAGTATTATAAACAGAATACAATTTACCCTATAAATACATTTGCCATCAACATTGAATAAAATGAAAGCATGACGACGGAAAAGTCCATGATCTGAATCTCTTAGCTGAAGCCCATCCAATGGTAACAAAAATTTCATATCTTTTTCCTAATGAAACAATAAAAAGAAACGTTATTCTATACACATTTGATAAAAAAATCATTTTCATCTTTCAAAAAGTATTTACCTCTTCGTCCTTAAACCATGATATACTTTCAGCTGTCAGCACGAACCACAGATATCGAGTGCTCTTCATTAGGCCAACATTATGAATGTGCAACCAGCCTTTTCGAATGATTTGATTTCCTAATTTTTTGGCCATTTTTCGTGCTTCTTGGGGTAACTCTTGAGCACTAGATTAGAAAAACGATTATATACATACAGATGAGTGGTAAAATAACAAAACTGGTCAGAAATTTCCGAAGGGACAAATCAAACGCTCATGGAGCAAAAGAAACCCTATACAGAAAACTGATTTGGAAACACTTACTTCACAAAACCGATAAAATCGTCGTGGTTGGTATTCATATAAGACATTTCCGTTAGAACATACATTTCTAATTGGTCCTTGCAAATATGCTCTCTTTTACGTAAATACTCAGAAATCACTCTTTCAGTTTCAGCTCGAAGTTGGGGATACCTTTTCATCTGTATGAAAAAATAAACACAAACGTAAGGATGGCGCAAATAACGAGTGTCCTCAGAAAAAGCTGAAGGATTAGAGAAACAATTTTTTTTTTAAAACTTGTACAAACGAATTGAAAGAAAGACAGGTAAAGTATCAATTATAATACTTAATCTAATAAATTCATGATAAAAATGTTGTTTCCTTTGGACTCCTAAGGGCAGAAGAAAGAAGCGATACTCTGCACGCTTTCTTTTTATGTTCAGAAACATCAATTTTTTGTAAAATTATTTAAATTTCCACCTCCAAGCAGTTCCTGATAAACATAAATCTATTCAACTTACACGGTGATAGGATGGAACTTTTTTTATTCATACAATCATTTAGTCTCTCATCTTGCTTAGTAATGAGTCGATGAATCTTAAAAATTTGCTACTTAAATAAACTAGCCTTCAATTTTCTCAGCGATGCAGATATGAGGCAAATATTGTTATGAATGAAAACTAAGTGTCACGTCAATAACCATTCTTTTGAAGCACATATTAGTCATAATGTTGTCTGACACAGACGCGAATTACTCATCGACATGAGTGTTAAATTATGAGACATACGTATTTCGATTGGGAAGCAAATTTATTCCATTCAATTATTGTTCATTACGAAAAACATCAACGACCTCAAGCAGGACAGAAATGAAAAAAAGTCAAAAAAAACTGGTGGGAAATGTTATACGATCTTGCTGTTGAATAGAAATACTATTTTTTAGAATACAAACTTGTAAGTTACTAGTATGTTTTATCAATTCTGCGTTTCTTCTAAAAAAATATAATATTTTCGAGTCGAGTAAAATTTTTACTGGCTACTAAATTAAAAATAACGATTTTGTTTTTTACTGTACCAACTAAAAAATTCATTCTTATTTTAAACTAATTTATTTGTATGACAATAAAAAAAACCCTGAAAAATATCTTGAATTGTTCAAGTTATATTTTTTTCATTAGAGAAG
This sequence comes from Parthenolecanium corni, assembly GCA_038050395.1. Lineage (NCBI taxonomy): Eukaryota > Metazoa > Arthropoda > Insecta > Hemiptera > Coccidae > Parthenolecanium > Parthenolecanium corni. Next base: position 2,283,172 of record JBBCAQ010000002.1, read on the forward strand.
ATTTTTAAAGAAAGCCAAAAAAAATACATCCAAAAATATGTTTTATAGTTCTGAAAGTAAAATTTTTCAAAAGTTTGGAGTAATTTTTTTTCAACCAGGTAATATAAACCCTCCTGAGGCCTATTGTTAGCACAAAAAGCTGAAAAATGTATGTCCAACTTGGAATTTTCGAACTACCCAGCTCTTGGAAAAGTTGAGAGCGAGAGAAACTTAAATGTATTTTTTCATTATTTTCCATTTGAGCCACGAAATTTTAGCAGAAACCCTCGCGAGCCCACCTTGACCTGGTTACTCAGTGCTATCTTTAAATTCTGCCCCGTTTTCACGCCTAAATAACTCCTCGATCCTCCTCACCTTACCTTTTCGGTCGATAACCGTAGCATATTGTACAATTCGTTAACCACTAAATCGACGCACTTCATAATCGGCTCCTTCAGGCGTGCTATTTGTTTCTTAACGATCGCTTCGAAAGCCTTGTCCGGAGTAAATAATCCGACACGGATGCCTACGAAAAAATAAAAACAATTACCGCCAATCGAGGACGATGCAACGCCACCATCTCAACTACAAACACAACTACACACATACACAGGCACCCACACACAAGCGTTCCGGCAGTGTACAGTTAATTAGCAGCAATGAATTGTATGCGGAAGTAGGTGCTCGAATACTCACCGTGTATATTGTGGATGGCGATTGCGATTTCTTGGCGCAATTTTCTTTCGTCGAATTCGATTTTAAAAATCTCGAAAGGAAATCTCTCGTGGAATATGCGATTTATTTTAGCACCGCTAGATAGTTCCTCCGTGCAGATGGTCGCAGAACGCGAACCGTCGATCATACGGTCAAATTCTACTTGTAGGTGTTGAATCATGCTGTAAAAACAGTATCGGTGCAATAAGAATCAAACTCGAGTAAAATATCGCCAGCCTTAGTCAAAAATCTGCTCAGTCCAAAATAAATTATCCCTACATTTTTTGTTCACTTAAAATGATGATCTGATACCTGGTAGTGTTGAATTGTTCAAAAAACTGACGATAATTTTATTTGAGGTTTAGCAAGTTTGGGCTTAGACTGGTGATAAGATGAAAGTAACCCTTTTTAAAATTTGGTCAGTTTGTCAGACCAGAGGTTGGCCATTCTTGATTTGAATATAATTGTGTACAATTAAGACAGAGATTCCTCTTGCATACGGTCCAATTTTGGAAATGAAAGAATTATAGTGTTTGTAACTGTGAAAATTCTCTTTTTCTCAGAATACCAAAATTAAAGAACCAAGATAATGGATTAGTCAAAATTATTTTTTTGGTCTCAGGATCCTCGAAAAAAAAAAATACAAACGTAAAATCACGCGGATGAATAATGGCATACAAATACAATATTCGTTATACTCATCGCGAAATTCACGAATACGTAAGAATATTTTCCATTCTTTACTTACTAAAACATAATTTTTACTTTGTACGTTGAATCATCAGGTCTAACGTGTTTGAACTCTTCAACATCTTTCTCAAGGACACGTAATTGTTTCTGCAATAATACCACATACAATGCTTGAAATACGAACAATAAATTTTTAATTAGATGCTTGAGAAAAGTATTCAAAATTTTTTTTTTTCGTTTTTTCGCGAATTGCAATAATGCTGACAAAATTGGTTGGGCATATCGCGTACCTAATAATCTCAGCATATAAATTTGTATCTTTAAAATAGTTTCTCCTAATATCAAGGTCTTTCGTAGTAGCTACGTTGAAGCTTTGAATGGACTAAAATGAAGGTTTATGCGATAAATTATTCAAAAAAATCGTTTACAAAAAATCAGTTATATTCTCTCATTTTGCATTCATTAAAAAAATTATAACACAAAAATTGGAGATATTACTTAGAATTATAAACTTTTCGTCATAAATATTAATCAAAGATATAACCCAGAATGAATTTATTACATGCTGATCAGTCTAAATCCATTGACCTTACTTATTTTAGAATTTAATGACTAAAACAAAAACACGAGTGGAGGGATGCAACTTAGCTCAAGATTTTCAGTAAGATTATTTGGTATATTACGAGTACTTAAGAAAATTTTATCCTTTCATCAAACTAAGATATGAAAAGTACGCAGTTGAGATATTTCATTGAGGGAAAGTTGGTAGTAATTATCTTCATTTACTAAGACACGCACTCAAGATAACTGTTAGGTATAATTAAGATAAAATTTGTCATACTAGACAAAATAAATACACATTTTAAGAAATGATGCGATAACTTTCTGTTATTTTCCCCACATTCATCCTTCTTATCAATAAATATTAAATATCGTTACACTTCAATCTCAAAGTATTTGTACTACAATAAGGACATTTCAACTCGAAACTCATTCGGCTCGACTCGTCTCAAAATATTAGAATTCAAGATATACGTAAAATTATATCATTATTTTCTCCATGACTAATAAATTATCAGAAAATTTGATCATTTTTCAATAATTTTTACCTAAAAAAAATCTTAAGACATTTTATAATTTAGCTGGATTTAAATATGGTGGATTAAAATATTTCCTTTAGAAGTCCAGTACAGAGTTGAGTCATTTCTATTAATATCGGAGTAAATACCCTTACGTCAATATAAATTATACTGCGATAAAATGAAAATAACATACTTGCAATTTATCGCAAAGAGAAGGCAATGTATCACGAATATGACATGTTAACTGATAATTCAACACTTCCTGTAGATGAGCTGTGCCCAGTTTATCGGCTAAATGAGCATAAGCGGGGTGGCTGCAAAGAGGAAATGTTGGTAAATACGATCGAAATATTAAATATTATGTTTTTAAAGATACTACGTATCTGAATATTACTTTCGAAAAAATGATTTTTCAGCTTCTAGAGCCGCCATGATGTCTTTTCGTCCATCTATATCTTTTTGACTGCGATTCACAACACCTACGTATCCACGTTGCAAAGGAAACACTTTATTTTCAAGAATATCTCGCGCGTTTGTGCCCTCATCCATGAGATCCAATTTAGTAACTACACCAACAGTTCGGCATCCTGTAAAATGTACAATTATATCATCTTATGGATTAGCAAGGAGTTACGGCGAAAGATTGAAAAATACTATTAATCCATGAAAGTAAAAGTCGTATTTCTTTTTCTCTTGGAAAAATAATTGAATAAACGTTTTTCAATATTCATGATTCAATACATAACTTATAATAAAGGTTAATATCGACATATGGTAGCTTCATGAACCATAAAATTAACAGTTTTAACTGAAGCTATGACTGGAAGATTCGTATTTCAAACATATCCATAATTTTAAGTTTTTCTTTCAGGGAAATCTAAATCGCAAGTTCCGACAAAAACAATTGATACATCTAATTTTCATTTTTTACGATGGGGTGATTGAAAAGAGAAAGGAAAATTAAACAAATAAAATATATTACTATTTCAGTCATAATAAAAATTAAAACTGCCAAAAATACATTTAAGACAGTCGTTTTTTAAATTAATCTTTTCGAAAAACTAGATCTAATTTTTATTTTTAACGAAAGAATGACTGATAGAATACTGGTTATTGATTTATTCGCGATATAATTTTTGATTGTTCTGAAAAATTCGAAGTTCAAATGCTTCAGACTACCTGAAATGTATTTTCGATTTTTTGTAAAATTCTATAAAGGAACTATAACTTTTTTTTTTGGTCGGGGCTTCAACTGTGATTCTGATTTTCTTTTCTACAGCTACAATTTATAATTCTTTCATGATTTAAAAGGTATTATTAATCATTCTCCTCACGATATTGGTGTATTAAGTATTTGAGAAATCCGACAAATGCATTGAGGGAATTCAATTTTTAAGAGATAAAGACACTTGTAAAATACACAACCTAAAGAAGGAAAGTAAATAAGACGAAAAATGATAATTACGAGTATTTTCGTTATCTTTTTAAACCGTGCAACATAACGAAGGCAGTCTATTAAACTATTAACCTCGCCTCGTAAAGTAATTAAATACGTCATAAATAATTGAAGCAAAAAAAGACAACCTGTGGGATCAACTTCTTTCGCTATTTTCAATGCATCGCTATTAGCCAAGTCAGAATTAGCTGGCGTGATCGCCAAAATTATACAGTTTTCATTTTTCACAAACTGCAATATCATTTTCCTGATCTGAATTTCAATATCAGCAGGTTGATCACCAATAGGAACCTTCGTGATGCCTGGTAAATCGATTAACGTTAAATTTAACACTGAAAAGAAAAAAAATTACAGATATCTTGTTATCAGTGGAGTACAGTTAGCTTCGAAAACAATACAAATTGTTCTTAATTAGAGAAAAAACAGAATAACAAAGCGACCTATAAAAACAAAGTGTTATATTGTAAGAGGAAAAACGCAGCTGCTAGGGCAAAGAAAAAGCAATTTTTACTCGTCAACTTACCATTTGGAGAGTAAATTTTTAAATTTATTGGAATGCTGGAAATTCCTTTGTTCTTTCCAGTAAGTCTATCGGTTTCAGCTTCAATTTCTTTTCTAATTTCCTCGAAATTATAGAACTGTTTGTCTCGGCGGTGCAGGAATTCACCATATTCTACAAATCGATGAGAAAATTATTATCGAAAGCAGACAAATAAAAAGAAAAATTAATTGCAATATTAGTAAGCTATCAATAAACGTCCATGTAAAATACATAAATTACCATTTTTGCTTTGAATAAGCTGCAGTACAAGAGGTCTTCTGGTAACAATTCCAGCACCACGGGGTAGAAAGTCTCTGAAAATGGATGACCAAAACGGAATTAATTATTTGAAAAATATGATGATCTGACCTTGAATGACCAACTGTAGATACTGGTTCGCACAACGAACCGTCGTAATAAATTCTAATTTCTGTACCTGCCGACGAAGTTTTCGAGCACCGAACTTTTGCCAGCACTTTGACCACCGACGACTGCTATTTGGGGCAGATCCAGCTGCATGGGAGATCCCATAAGGGTGAACGCATCTTGCAATTTATTTACAAGCGGTATAAGTTGCTCTAAACCCGGATTTCGAGCCATCATGAAAATTTCAGTAACAAAAACTGCATATGACGAACACTAAACATCAACTACAGCGTAAATAAATAAACATGATCAACAAGTGTCACTTATAATCACCAAAAAATAATGAAGACGTTCCTCATAAGGTGAATAATAGTAAAATCACATTATATGTATGTAAAGTGGAATACAACGACCATCTCACCACAACCGAAATCAAATTTTCATATTCACGAAATGAGTAACATAACATAAATGAAAAGCTGAAGCGATATTTGAAAGAAAAGATTTTAAAATTCTGTCATCAAGCGGGAATTCAGTGTCACCACTTATAGAGCAAGAAAAATTTTATTGAGAATTCAAATCAACGCCATTGTCAGCAATTGAACACAACAGCGCTATCTATCGTTAGTACAATGTTTCCAAAACGACAACTGATTATAATTATTTTAATGCTGTCTTATTATTTTACTCTTAAAGCCAATTCCAATTTTCTTCGTTCCTCAAAAAAAAAAAACACTTTCTTTCTTTCTCGTGTAATGTGCCAGTTTCTGAAGTTTTAACGTAACATTTTCGAAAAACCGAACACGTTTTTAAGTCGGAGTTAATCGTTCGTTGTTATTGTTATAGTTATTTTTAATTATTCACCTACCCAACCAAAATGGGTAAGATAATGAAATCTGGTAAAGTCGTTTTAGTATTAAGTGGCCGATATGCCGGTCGTAAAGCCATCGTTATGCGGACCTTTGACGATGGCACCTCTGATAAGCAATACGGACATGCATTAGTCGCCGGAATCGACCGATATCCCCGAAAAGTGACCAAAAGAATGGGCAAATCGCAGCTGAAAAAGAGGTCGAAGATAAAACCCTTCCTTAAGGTATTAAATTATAACCACCTTATGCCAACTCGATATTCAGTGCCGGACGTGACGAACGATAAATTGACAGTCAGAGACCTGAAGGACCCGATGAAACGAAAGAAATACCGATTCCAAGTACGAGTCAAATTCGAAGAAAGATACAAAACTGGTAAAAACAAATGGTTCTTCTCGAAACTGAGATTCTGATTTATTGAGGCGCGTAAGATGCGAATTTGTTTTCTTCTATGTCATTGTTAATTTGTATCTTACTCTAATCAATAAACCTTCATTTTTTATTCACAGTCTTATTACTGAGCAGTTCTTTTTTCAATCTTAAAAGGCTTTAAGTTGATGGTCAACTTGTAGTCATCAATCAAGTTAATACTGTATTTTTACTCTACTTAATTCGTATCTTGTTTCTATTAAGAGATTTCAGTAATGAAAAATGCTTAAATTTAGGGCATAAAATTTTATTTTGCCGTATCATTAAATTTAAAAACTATACGCCCATTTATGTTCATGTGCTTAGATGTTTCAGCCTCTGTCTGATATCGTAGCCGTTTCCATTTCCTGAGCCAGAATTGTTGTTCTCACTGTGACTACCGAGTAGACTTCGTTCGTCACATCGACGAGCTGGTTTCACAGTTTTGCATTTCATGATAAATTTCATTTCTCGAGCTAATTCTCGTTTTAAGGAAACCTACAAGCACATAAATATCACTCTAGCAAAATTATAAATAACTGGGGAACCGTTCATAATGTACTTTTGCCTCTACTTGAACCAATCATACGAAGAAATTTTATTTTTGATTACTCTTTTTTTATCCGGATTGTTGAGGGGAGACGCAAAAATACATTTCGAACGGTCCTTGAGTAATGCAAAATATTCATATTCAATCCTCACTTTTTCTTCTTTGGCTGTTGCTCTGAGAGTCTTCGTTAATTCGTACAACATAACGAGGAAAGCGAAGCATACACCAGCTATTAGTACCAAGAAAACTCCACCAACATTACCAAGTTTCAGGGTTTCTGCGTCATTTTTCTTATCTTCCTGAAATTATATTCATTTCAAAGTATGAAGTCTCAAATTGGGAAGTTTTACTGAAATGTTGACTATTTCGAATTATTTTTTCATCGAGTCATATAAAGTTACTGTCTTTTTCACAATCCGGGCTAAATTTGTCTTTTACAATTTTTTACTACGATCAGGAACATTATACTTGTTTTGAGTAAGAAAGTCATAATTTACTGATTTTTAATAAGATTAAATGTTCCCTGAGTCTATTTTGAGATAAGAATCTTAAAAATGAAATTTAAACATCCTCTAAAACTTTCTTCAATTTTTGTATGTCACTCATAATCATTATTTTACCCCAATGATGAGAATTAAATCTGTTCAACCTACCTGGCAATTCTTCGAGTACTTCTCTTTCCACCACTTTCGTTTCAACGAGCTTAGAGTGCCTTTTTCTTGTAAGACAAGTACATCCTTGCTTATAGTATTCGCATACCATGTACCTGTAGGTTGAAAAAAAGTTTATAATCTAATCAAAAATTGATCGAAAAACGAAATCCAGAAGATACGGAAAATATTAATGAGAACTTTAACTTTTTCGATTTTGATTACAAACCTGCCAGACTTGATTATGGTTACCTTTTCGCATTGCAATTCCATAGTTTTTATTGTCCAGCAATGGTCCAACTTGTGCTAATTCGCAATGTTGTTCTTTTTCATAATCTATTGCTGACGATTCCATTAAGAAAGCGTAACCCCCGTTGCTTTCTAATACTTTTTTCACACCTTCTTCGTTACTGTCGGTCATTAATTCAGGATGATCGCTCATAAATGCAAACATATGTTTGTATTCTTCGACGTTCGAATCCTGTCATTATTTTATAATAATAGATTTAGAAAAAAATAGAATTAGGTCAAAATATCGCTACGAATTTGAGGGTAGCAGAGCACTGTTCCCCAAGCAGTTTGTCCCACCTTTTTAAAACTAGAGGGTTGTTATCCTTTTTCCATCACGAGTTTTATCTCCCCCTCTCGTAATATTCTACACCAGCTAAGGCCCCGAGGTGTTGACTTTTTGTTACTTACTCGAAAAAAATATTTGGTTGTGCCTCGTTCTTTTGCTCCGTATACAATTTTATTTTGTTTGGCTAACTCTTGAGCATTATTAAATTCCGAGACTTCATTTTCCACGGTCAAAAAAGCAGCTAAATTAGCTGTATATGATGAAACCATGATCAGCGTGAAAAACCACCAAATTCCAGCTGCCATACGTGTTGATGGTGACCTGTAAAAGTGAGAAATGAAAAAAAAACTTACAAGTTACAAATGAAGCGGCTTTAAACCCTCACTTCTTGGATTATTAAGGTTGAAATTTGCAAGTTGAAGTAGTGCCCATAGTCAATATTTAAAAAAAATAGGTAGGCAAAGATATCAACTCAAAGTGTATAATTGAAATGAAAAAATGTGTATTGCTTGAGTTGAAGGACTTATTATTGGTCTGTAGTATAGCCAGTCATAATCCCACTAAACTAATTTCGTGCTGATCAAATCGAAACACAGATTCAAAACCAAAAATAAGGATGAAAGATAGTTTTAAAAAAAATGATGATCAGATAGAAGATGTTTTGTACCAAAAGAAAAACAATAGTAGATTTAGTTTTTTATTTATTATTCATTTATTAATTTATTCGTTTCATTTTTATTAGAAGAAAAATTTTTTTTGTTTATTTAACTTATGGGAATTGGCTATTTTCATTTCACAAAAAAAAAAAGAAATGAACTTCGGTGGTTTTACTCGACATTGTTTAGATTTTTTCTTCCAATTCCTGTGCCCTTTTTCTACAAAATAATAAATACAGCCCATTTAAAAATGCTTCATTTTAGATACCCATTGAAAATACGAGTCCGTAATTTTAGAAATACAATTTTTCAAGGTGAATACGACGAGAATGAAAACAATATTGATGAGGCTATTTAATGTTTTCTGTGATTCTAAATGAATTATCCAGAATAAAAATGCTTCGGAGTGTGATTCCTCCTACACCAAAGCCTTCAGTTCTTTAAAATGTCATCCGTGAAGAAAATTAATTGTTTTTCATCTTACATAGGCGCAACTTCTGATCCTTGTTGCATTAAAGCTCCAATTGTGAACCAAAAAGAATTGCTTAAAGTAAACTGATTTTCTAGTTCCTCTGGCTCTTGAATGCATGGATATGGATTCGTCCATTCGTATGGGCTTAATCTGGAAGAAATTTGATGAACAGCAAATTAGTTGTAAATTAATTGACTATCAAAATCCTGGGACTTACCTTGCCATTATGTAAATTTGCAATGACATTCCTATGTAGGCAGCTAAAACCAAGAGCCAGACGACGTCGCTGAAGGGAAATAAGAATGAAAATAGACTAGGATTTTCTTTTTTTGGTTGGATGAACAGGATTGCAATGCCTGAAAAAATGAGTATTCAGTGAAAAAAGTTAATTATCTATGTTTGTCACATCGGGTCTTTTCATTAATTTTGCAATCGTGTGCAACAGAATCTATAAATATTTTAGTGGGCAGTGGATATTTTAATTTATTAGAAAACATATGAAAAATCCCATATTGTGTTATGGGAAAAGAACAGCATACACTTTCTCGAGTTCGCAGAATGGGTAAGAGACGGGGACAGTTTCCATTATATTGATAAATACTTAGACAAAAAGTATTATTTATTCCATTAGTAGAAATATACTGCTGAACACTTCATCGTCTACCATTAGACTGTCAGATAGGTTTAGCTTTGTGTTGCTTAAATTAGTAGACCATAAATAGAATAGCTGGCTGAAAAAATACCTAAATCCATAAATGGCGTGCTAAATTCGACATACTCGGCCCTGTCTTTCGACATTGTCAGATCAGCTATAGCCAAGTCTGCTTTCTGTGGAAGTGAATATAATTGTATTATTTCTACGATAAGTTCATGGAGTATAAAACTATCACCTGAGCTTACATCAGATAATAGAGCACCGATCATACCATCCCAGTATTCGGTACCATTTGGTGCCTTTTTCTTCTCACCATTCGCATTATCTTCTTGAATTAATATTTCGTATTTGAAATTACTCAGTAAACTCAGCTCATGAACAAAGTCCACAGCGAAACCTTCAAAACGTTCATTACCTTCAAGCTTGTCTTTAGAAGGTTTTCGCATTCCATAAGGTTTGGTCTGGAAAATGCGAGAGGATTATAAATTAAAGCTTGTATTTTCGTCCTAAAAATAGTTACAGTTTATTTGTGACTTAACCAAGTCTTTGAAATAAATAATATTAAAAAAAATCAATTCACATAATTTCACCATACATGTTAAAAATATAATTTAATTAAAAACTTTATACTTAAATAAAGAATAATTCTAAAATGAACTTGGGTCAGATATAAACGCATGTCTTTTTTCAGTACAAAGCGAACGTAGAACTCATTTTGTTTAAAATGAATGCTTCACTTAAAATACTCGGACCTCATTTAGATTAAATCAAAATCATTACCAACGAAATGATGACTCTGAAGGTAGTATTTGCCATTTCTTGACTCTGATCTGGATCAATTTGGGGTAGTGTAATCGTGTTTATGTGGACCCCTGTGCTAGAATTCCATGTTCCTTTATCATGTATTCCGTCTTCGGTCAACTCAATTATTTGTAATTCTATATTTGTTCGAAAACCTTCGTAATCAAATTTCACTAATCCAGTCAAACCCAGCCATTCAGTCTGTAAGTGAAAAGTATATTATTATAAAAGCTAGGTTACCTTCGCCAAATTTCTAAAAGCCAATTTTTTAATCAATTCGAATGTTCATCAATTATTCTCTCTTTTTGTTGAATAAATAGTCTAGAATAGGTAAGCAGATGATGCGTTGCTTTCGTGGCTCTCCAAGTTTATTAAATTAATTCAATTTAGATTTTTTTTTTATGGAAAAACAGCAAAAACTTGTTTGATTTTAAATACAAGTCTGCTTAGACAAATTATTAATTAATATTTGGTTTGTTGAAAAAAAAAAAAATAGTGTTCATTTCTTTTGAATGTTAATTGTAATATCTTCATTCCTCTACAGTCGTCAAATTCTAAAGTGAATATTGAAAATTGTTGATATCTCTATTTTATTGCGTATTTGATATCATTTCAAAAATTCGTTCGTAAAATATTATTATTGTAAGAAATCTAAATTAAATATAGTGTCGTATCATTTTGGTAAGGTTGAAATAGAATTGTGTGTATTATAATAAAATTATTTTCGAAAAAAAATCTCCCATTACCTATAGGTACTAACTCAACTTCCTATAATGATGATACTTTGTTTCATTGCGCATTGATAATAGCAGATTTTGCAATTTTATATTTAAAAAAAAATACAATTAATAGTATGATACGAACCACTTTCATCGCGTTTATAATGGAAAATCCAGCCTTCCACGAAGTTTGACTTTCACAAGTTGGAATCGGTTGATCCATAGCATTATTTATGTCACCAACTTCGATGGAATGATGCTTAAATTCCATTATAGTCTTTTTGAATAAATTCACAGCATCGTATAATAATGCAGCTTCTACCTGAAAAATTCTTCTGTTGAGTAATTCCATATTATGCATTACCTAAATGAACTTCGCAACATGTTGGTTAGCTCTCAAAATTTACGAGAAAAAAAAAACATATTTTCCAAGAGGAGATATGGAATGAGTATAGTTACAATAGATACATGAGTTACTGAAAAAAAAAAAAAGTATTTAGAAAGTTCTAAAGGTAAATTTTCTTTATGGAAAAAGCTATATAAAACAAGCCCTAAAATAATGGCCTCCCTTTAGTTTTGCTTTTTTTTATTACTTCCGATGGATATATTATTTAAAAAAAAAATATTTTCACTTACGTCATGTTAGTAGGAGCATAAATTTACCACTGGGGGTAAGAATTAAAAATTTTTATGAGCAGTAAGGTAGACTTAAAACATTTTTGTTCCATCTCTATCCACTCACTTAAGATTCTCAAATTGATAACTCAGTATAAAATTATTTTTAAAAAAGCCTGAATTCTATCCAGGTTTACTTGCCGGAATTTCTTCAACTTTAAACTCTTTCAGATATTTTTCGCCTTTCATGATATCCTGAACGAAAGGCTTTGAAGGATTTATTAATCGAAATCCAGTTATATTAACTCCACTGTATCGATACGGCTGTAAATCTAACGTATGTAAATCCTAAAAAACCAAATGATGTCGTCATTTATGTACGAGTAAATAGAAAATTCAATGTTTTTCTTGTTTATAGCAGTCATTTTTGAAAATTTTTTCTGTTCCCGTTCCCCATCAAGTTATTCTTACCAGACACGTTATAATATAATTGTAGTTTTCTATCATCAATCCAGTTTGTTGTGCCTGTATTAATACTTCTGGAAGCCATTCTATGGAACAGTCTAATAAAATATTTGTTTCTTGAGTTTGACGAATTTGACGAAACATGCTCCTGAAAGTTAAGATTCTGCGATTAATACGTGGAATAAGGAATAAGGATTAAATCTTCGGACGGTTGCAGATTTGCAGGTTGCAGTTGGTGATTTGCCGTTCCAAAAGGAAAGAGTTGAAAAAGTAAGAGTAACGGTCTGTAACTATATATGTGCATTCAAACACGTGACTAACTAACTCAATTTCTATTGGTTGGTTTTTCAGATAACCACCAAAAATATGACTCTCATTCTTTTCTGTCGAGTGTCGAGCTAATTGCCAAATTCGAAAATCGAACTTGCCTTCAAGTTTTTTTTTTATCCAGTCACGTTTTTTAAGTATATTGGAAAGTCTTAAGTGCTTCGAATTTTTGAATTTGTTTAATTCAAAGTTTAAAGTTGAGTGTTCTTTCTTGGATTTTCTATTTTTCTATTTCGTTGAACCCGTTCGTAACCTTATCGTAACTTCTAACCCGTCAAACGCCCATCTTGAAAATGGCTCTGACGAATGAAATTATAATCGCTTACTTTTTACCGCATAATCCTATCATTTTCATGAGGAAGGATAAGTTCGTGGTCTTTATTTCATGATTTGAATCGTTCGTTTCTAACCTGTAATCCTGCGTAGCTGGCAGCTGAATCATTCGTACTCCAGCTGCTTCAGTTACTTCCAGTTTCAACAAGCTACTGATTCGTATCAAGCTATCATTGTTCTCATATATGACGATGAAGTTCTTCCATCCCCAAGTTTTGATCACATCAGCGAAAGCCTGAAATCAAACAATCGCACTTACATAAATCATCATCATGCGTGCCCATGCAGCTTTTCGTTGGTAAGTTATAAAACTTTTAGTTGAAATTGATATTATATATTTTTCGATTTCGCTGCGGCGCGGTTATCTAATTTCATAACCATTCCTTTATTGAATACTTCGAATGGTTTCTCCATAGTCTGGACCATTTTGAATCATAAGAGAGAAATAGTTTAAACGAAACAATAAACGCAGGGAATTGTTGGTGTACTAATTTATCGGTACTATCATTTAAGTTTAATCGTTTGAGATTTCACCTTCGATAGTGAAGAGGGATGAGGGTATAAATTTATACCACAAGAACTCCTCTGCTGATAGTTATCGTATCTCGTCTGTATATGCGGTATTTCTTTTGTATCGCTAATTGACTTGACCATCCAGGCGGATTCTCTTGACAGTGGACCAAAAATGCCGATAACGGATTGTTTTAACATGTTGCAAACTGTTGAGAAAGTTGATTCGTTTTATGTTCGCCGTAGAATGTCTTTCCAAATCTTTCAGAGGCTTTCATACCAAAGTGTTCGGCTTCGATCGAATTGTTTATCTCAAAATGGAAAATCTCTGGCTGTAAGTTGAAGTCAAGTGAATATTGGTTACTGTAAAAATCGGATTTGGTGGCGATTCTGAACATTGTTTGTTCCATACTCATGTTACTATCCTCTTCAATTCTTTGGAAAAGACCGCCTGAAAAACGTACAAACTCATTGCTCAGCTATGAAGTTGAAAATTTCTGTCAAGAGAATTGTTGTAATATATTTCTCACCTATTTTGAAGGAACTTTGTGCTGCTGAGAGAGTGAACAGCCCAATGACTAGGAGAAGTTGCATATTTGAGTTTGATACAAATTTGTTTGGGTGAAAAATTCCGATTTCAAGTGCTGAAAAATCGTAAATTGTGAGATCCGTGATGTGTACATGCTTCATGATTTAGCTGCGGTATAATTTTCAGTGTATGTCTGTATAATACTTGGGATGTTCATTACATTTCTTGAAAACGATTACCAAATCATTGATTTCATGTAGTATCTATGATATCTACAGACGTGTGAGCTTGTAAAAGTTGGTTTAAATTAGTAATTTTATTATCACCCGTCTCACTGTCAATTTTTTCATTTCCAAATTGATGGCATAGTTTGTCGATGTCCTATCTCTTTTTTTAGACTTGATAATATGTTGAAATTTTTACGTAAATTCTGTGAACTGAATCGCTAAAATTGACATTTCACTCACCTATCCTTACGAAAGTTACCTTTAGTTGAATATAAACTAGTAAGCTGCATCAATCGATGGAATCATGGAAAGCAATTTCTACAGTTATGATGTATCATTACTGTAGAAATTATTATCCATGATTCCATCAGTGCAATTCACTAATATGAACCTAGTTTTTTCACATTTTTTAATTTCAACTTACAAAAGAACGAAAATTGACATTTTCAGCCCGAGTTATAAAGCTCCATAGTTTTATTACCGTCGATTTTGAAGTCAAGTTTTACAAAATTTTTTTTTTAGTCATTATTTCATTCCGATCTACAATTTTTTATGCACCTATTATTCAAAATATTTATTCAAATTCAAGCTGACTTTAAAAAAACACTCTTCAGTTTCGCCTTAATATTTAATATTAAAGCACCGAATTCTAATAATTATAAAGTTCTAAAATTATTATAAATAAACAAAGCATTCATCACAAAATTTGGATTTGTAATCCGCTAAAACCAAAAAATTTGTGAAAAATAAATTATTAGTTCAATACGCTTCTAGAGTACTACTTACTTATTTAGGATCTATAGTCTATGACATGATTTTCGAGAAAAATTTTGAAGTTTTTAAAAAATGTCCGCTTTTTATGATGAGATAGTTTATTTAAAATAAATTGAATCTCAACATCTATTCGTACAAAATGATAGTGATTCAATCCGTTCGCGATTCACTATTTTAGTGCTTTATTTTTAGAATCTGCTCTCTTCGCTTCATGCGTGTTGAAATTATTTTCGGTTCCAATAGAAGCCCAGTTGAGAAATGATGATGGAAGGGATTTGTTTTTCTCGTTTGGAATTTATATTTTTTTTAGCAAACGTTTTTCGTTCGCAAATAATTGAAGTACATGTATATGTAAACTCACTGATCTTACTAAAATATGCTCGTATTTATTGTTTTTAATGCCGAAATGTGATGCACCTCAAAATTTTGAATTAAATTTTCTCATCTTAAACTATACAATAAAGTGCTTGGTGAACTTGATATTCCTCTACCATCCCATTCTCGAGATTCACAAGACAGAAAATTCGATAAAGAATAAGATTCACATTTTTCTATTGGTTGCTAGTCGCCAGATGCGAAATTAGTCAGCAACCATATTTACATTACTGTACTTGTTTAAGCCGATACGTGCGTTCTTTTGAAAGAAATTCGTAGCTAGTGTTCTGGAGAAAATGGTTTTTTACGAACCATTCAGTTCACTCTGCAGTAGTACTCACATGCTTATGTGATGTGGGTGTATTTAATCGGCTAAAGCGCGCGGAAAGCTAAAGGTCATTGACATTATACTTCGTCTGACCCTTTTCAGTGAGTGAGACAGGTACGATTTTCTCATCGTATTTTATAAATTTGAATAAAAATAGGTTTTTTTTAGGATTCCATGCAGTTCTCTTTTAAATATTTTTGTTTTACTTCTCTGTGGAAGCTGTTGCTATGCATTCCAAGGGTACCTTTTCTTTCAAGATTCACATTTTGTCTCGGTTTGAAGCAATCCGAAAGGATCATTTTCATTGTTTTTTTGAAATCCTTACAATCCATTGTGTGGCCGTTACAATGTTACAGCTTCTTCGTTCATTGCTCTTATTTTTATAAGATTTTGTTTTTGCAGCTGCACGTACTTTTCGTGTAATATTTGCATTAATTGACTGTTGAAAGACTGTCGAGTGACAATGTTACAGTCAAAAAATGAAAAATTAGGTCCTTGGTTGACTAAAATTGTTTTCATAGGAACATTCGCGTTGAAAGATATTTGCATTTTTATTTTTATTTCTTCGTTTTTAAATGCAAACTCTGCGTGAAAAAATCTCATTTAACAAAAAGTTAATCAGACAGAAATCAGGTATGAAATTGGATGAATACTTTGGATGTTATTCCGCGAGATTCTTTTTTTCCGCTACTCGAAACGTGTGCCTGCAATGTAGATTAATCTTCGTTCGCTTTTTGTACTTCTCCATAAACGATTTCTGCGTTATTTGGATTTTTAATGAATTCCTTCAAAGCTGTTGGAGCCAACTTATCGCCCCATTTACGAACGTATCAGATTAGAATAGTGGCGCGGCTTCTCTCTCTCTTTTTTTTTTTTGAAAAATTGAAAAGAAAAAAAAGAATATATAATTCGTTTCTTAACGACTTCTTAATCGATAAAATGATGGCGGCGGTTTTTCTTCACTGCTGGTGCATCCATTTATCGTCGTTTTGTCCGCCATTGTATGTAGATTATTGGACAAGAAGCAAATTAACTGAAGAAGAATCGAATTTTTCGTTTGGCCGGAATTTCTCGGTGATTACGACGTTAATTTAATTAACCCGTTCGGCTTCCCTCCAAAAAGGAAGGACGCTTTTCTTCAGATGTCGCCGCAGGATCTCTTCGGAAACTGTCAACTGAGTAGCAGAAGAGAAAAGAAAAAAATACCGATCTACGGGTGAGAGATCGTAAAAAATAAGTAGATATTTGAAAAAAATTTCTGGGCGTAAATTATATGAGCACCTATAACTTACGAGAATTGAGAAAATAGGAACGCGAAGAGGAGAAAAATTAAAAATTTGATCGTTTTCGAAGAATTTACGAGGGGTAGTTCGACACATTTTCCAAGAATACGTACGTTATCGTTATTTTTATATAAAAATTTTGGAATGACGAAATAAAATGTAGGAAAGAAAGGAGAAGAAGGCATTTGAATACATCTCGCGTATATCCGAAGATAAAATATATTATGTTGACTACCTATATGACCACCTGCGGTTTATAGAATGGAAGAAAAAAAAAGGTGACTTTTACGCTCCAAAGATTTTCATGAAGGTGTGTGTATTAAAGCCGCCAAAGACGAATGTAATAAAAAAAAAAAATCGTGGATGACTCTCTGGAGGCATTTAGGTGTTCTCTGTAGCTGTACTAATATTCTACTTAGAACGCATTTCAGCTTCGATTTTTCTTTCTTTTTTCTTTTTTTCTGTCTTCGTTGTCTGTCAAACGGAAACCTTTCTGGATAATTTCAGTTTACTTAAGCCCGAGAGTATAAGAGGAATTAGAGGTTTGAAAAACTGAGAAACGAGTGTTCAGGTGAAAAGGATTCCAAGGAGCTTTTAGATCTTAACAGTGTTCAAATTGATTTAGGAGAAGGTACCGACCTTTTTCGGGGGTGAATTGTTGACATGATGTACGTGGTATCGACTAGATATGTCTCTTCAACGTATTTACTCAGTTGTGAAATTCGTTTTGGTTATTGTTATGCGAGTGAAAGGCGAAAAATGGTGAGCTCGGCGTCTTTTGTCGCTGGGTTTCCTGCAAATTAGAAGTTGTGTGGCATTGCGTGTTTCTCGGTTAATATTTTATCGTTTTGTGCGGTTGGGTGACGTTATTGTATTCCACTTGATGGTCTCCTCATAATGATGAGATGCTCTACTGTACTCTTATTTTTCAGTTTCCACGTTACGATCTTTTCTAGAAAACAGGCTTCTCACAACTCCAAAATCTCTTATCTACCCATCGGGTAGGTACTTTTTTTTTTTAACCTCCAACCTACTACCTTATGTTCTCAGTTTCTCTGCAAAAGTCTGAAATTATACACCGTAGGGTGAAGAAAATATTTCCCAAATCACCCAGAATAGTAAAATCAAAATTATGGTTTTTCCAATTTTTACGAAAATTAGTTGTACTTAGTATGTGTCAAGAACATTTTAAACCTTCGTAGCAGCCAATTATATTTTTCAAACATTGTTCCAGGACTCTAAAACAGAAAAGTAAAATGATAATCATTTTTAAAATAAATTCTTCCCATTGAGGTAGCATTTTGTGAAATTTGAGAAGACATGGAGGACGTTATATAGTTCATCAGTGTGGGAAATTGAGTGACCTAAATTTAATTTGGCATAAATTTTTTCCTGAAAAATTCCAACTTTTTAGAAATGTACTGAGTGAAAATCTTTACTTTTGTAATTCTTTTTCTGGAAATTAGAGTTGTATGTTTGTCAATTTCAGAAATCTCTAACTCAGCAAATTTTTGAGTCCTAATAATGCTCATTAAAGCATGCGATTCATCATTCAGTTATGTATAATGTGTTCAGATATATAATCATAGAAATTTCAGTATTGCACTATAAAAAAGTTATTCACTCAAAATTTTCTTCTGTCAATAGAGAAACTTCATAATAATTTGATAATATGTACCTACCTGCTCATACAAACATTTTAAACTGTTGGAAATCAGGCTATCGACGAGCATTTATGATTGAAGATAAAAGTTAATGCATAATACGAGTATATTTGGACGTTTCCCTGTACTGGAGAGTGGAGATACCAGGCCAGTACTTGAAACAGTATACATATGTCAGGGAACTGTTCCAGCGTGTCACTAGTAGTTTATCTGCTTTGAGCAGGGCCGGATTCAGCGTTTTGCGAGGCCCACGCACATTCATAATTTTGGGGGCCCTAGGGCCCCCATTTTGGCTCCATGAAGCCTTATTTTATCGTTTAATTAGACCTCATGACCAATTCCGGGGGCCCCCAAATTTCAAATACTACGCAATGTGCGTATTCACTTTATGGGGAATCCGGCCCTGTTGGCTTCTAGTAATTTTTATAATGTAATTTTATCTCAAAATGAACATTCTCTGAATCTGACTTGGAGGGTCATTTAAAAATTTCAAACTTCCCATTTTTTGAAACAAAAATCGAGGAAAAGTCTAAAAATTGAACGTATCCATGAATTTTGATTTAAATTTAAATTTTTACTCGAAAACATAGACTCCCCATGCAAACAACACAACAGACACACCTCCCCCCCCGTCGACTATGGTTGACGTTTACACCGATAAAGGTGGGCTTGATGATTGGAAAATTTGATTAAGATTTTGTGAGAATTGATTTTTTTTTATTTGCCAGCAATTAGCACCTCCTTACAAAGATAAACAATTAAAGGCACCTATGTAAAATGGTGAGATGTGAGTGTTCTTGAAATCTTGAGATCAGAAAACAAAAAACTATGTACATACGTGCCCTGCCTATTTTCCTCAGTCAAATCAAAATTATGAGGTGTTTCCTCTCAAAAAATTGCTGAAAATAAGTGACATTACTTTGTAAAAGCAGATTTCTATGTAACTTTCTCGGTACTCCACACAGAGACTTTATTTCACCGGTGTACTCAAGGGAAGAGTTGACCGTCCCCCTTAGGTTTCAAGTTCAAAGTCTCTTCAAAATAGACAGAACTGAAAAATTTTTTAGCATACATATTCTAAAGATTTTTTTAAGTCGGCTTACACAAAATATATCTGGAAGCATAAAAATAATATACACCTAGCATTAAAATTTCAAGGCTACTACCACTATCTTACTCGAACTCTGACCATCCTTCAACCCGCACCTCAGTAACCCAAATACTTGATGAATCGGCCAACGAAACATCCAGTATTTCTTGTAATGCCTTACCTAAATTAGGAAGTCTACCTTTGCTTTCTTTCGAGTGATACATGCTTCCTTTTTTTTTCCTGAATTTTGTACCGAATCGGTTATACCTATTATGTTACTTTTGAAGGGCTTTGAAAAAAAATGTAGAAAAAAATTAAATTGAAAAGAACAACAACATACGCGCATAGAATTTGATCAAATTCGGTACAAAACTCAGCGAAAAAATGGTGAATCTAAAGCGTACTTCTGAACAAAAACTCATGAAAATTGTCATTTTGGCTACCAAAACACAAATCCGCAACACGTATGTCAAACACATTGCCCATGTTTTGTCTTTAATAGTTAACATTATCATGCAGTTTTTTGGATGTCGATGGTGACTTCCTAGCGAAGGTAAACTACACCCGTGAGAAATACCACGAAAAAGCATATTTACGTAGGCCATCACAAAAGTATCTTTGCACTTTTTCTCACCTTTTGGTAAGGCTGGGAAGATAATTTCTGTTGCACATGTTCATAGCTTCATTATCCAACTTTGTAGTGCCTCCACTGCTGTGACTATTTTCATTCTACGAAAGTTTGAATATTGGCAATTTGTAAATAATCAGTCCTCGGAATGTTAGGTTAGGAGAGTAGTCATTAGATTTTTATAAATTTGGAATTAAAGTAAGCAGAAGGCAAATGATGGAGGTGATGTGGGTAAGTCGTGAAGGGAGAAATGCATGAAATAGAAGATTTTCCTGTAACTATAAAACTAACATGTTTACAAAAAATATAAAAATGGTAAGTTAGTGGTATTTTCATGACAAGTACCTAGTTGAAGATTTAATTAGGCCCAACCATGTATTTTTACAGCTTATTACACATTTGCTCCGAGTGGAATATTAATTTTTATCCAGACATGGACTATACCTCCTTCAATTTCACTTTTTATACTGCTCCCAGTTTGCATTTAAAAAAAAAAGAAGAAAAAAATCAGTAATGCCCTACTTATAGAAGATCCGCATGTACAGTCAAACAATGACTGAATGGTTTATGAATAAAAAAAAATTTTCTTCTTCTTGTAGTCTTCCTTTCCATAGAAATAACCCCCGTCTGCGTGTTCTTCTTCAGCGCTCATTAAATGAATGTGTAAGGGGATGGGTTTGTGTTATATTTTAACCACATAAGAGCATTGTATCATGTTGGTAAAATCGATAATGTGCCTTTGCCGTATTTGTGATTCCAAAAGCTTTTACGGTTCCGTTCTTCCACGTATGCATAATTGTATCATCGTCGTACTGCACACCATGCTCCGCAAACAGACGCCTTTTAGCTTCATTATTAATAAATTCCTTTACTCTGAAATTGGTAAATTTTTTTCTCCTTCTGGTAAATTTTTGTTTTCACGAAGTCGTTTGCTTTTTGGCTAGTGAAGAGGAAATGAAAATATTGATTTTACCCGTAGGCACTTCATGGAAATTCATTGTGGCAGAGAATTTGATGCTTGGAAAGCCAAAGTGGAGTTAAAAAGTAGAGTTTATTCGAGAAGGAAGGGTTTGTGAAAAAGTTGATGAAAGGTCTAATCAAAATCGTTTGTGAAAACTTCGAGGAGAAGTCTAATCATAAAAGTTGGTTTTGAGTTGAATGTCTTCTCCCGCCTTTGAGTTTGTATTTGCTTTTATTTCATCTTTCTGCATCATTGATGAGAATAAAAAACAATTTGAGAAATAAAATCATATAACATGTTAGAATCAGACGACCAGTGCGTGAGTCAATATACCTTTGTGGAAACACACTGCAAACACGGTGTGCGGCTAATGAACTCTATTACCCTCTGAAAGAGTGAAGCAGAGTTCATGAACTATATGTATGTAGTTATGTGGCTGACGCAATAAGCATGATGCAAGAATAAGCTTGTAGAAGCTTATTATTGCATCAGCCTCTGCAAGCTTGAAGTTGCAGCTGGGCGTCATAGAGGAGTAAATAAGTCCATAAATACTGAGCTTTACAACTTTGTTTACCCAGAGCTTGTGAGAGCTCTTTTGCTCCGCGGACTATATAATCTAGAGTAGCTGGAGAGCTTCTTCAGTTCTCTGAGAGAGATTTGTCCTATCTGCTAGCTAGGTACAGTCAGGTTCAACTACTGTGTGATTTTTCTTATTATTGCCTTTAGTTTGGCCTTTAAATAAAGTTCTTTTTCAGTCTATTATTAGTGCAGCCTTTTATTTCCTTTGGAACTGTGGTGGTCTGTGTGTGAGTCCAGACGCCCCATTCCAACATAAAATGAAAAAATTAAATAAATAAAACCTTGCCATTTTTGAAGAAAATCATGAATCTGCAAATAAACTGGGGCGACATTAGGAATATATGTGATTTTTTTGTGCTGAATCCGAATCTACTAGTGGTTTTGCTCCACGACGCTACTTATACCTATTTTGCAGAATTCTTCAAAATAATCTCCGGATAAAAAACACCATCAGGTAGCAGTCATCAAATTGACCCAACACATGACGTGTAATTTATTCAATTTTTCACGCTGAATCTGAATCTGCATCCCGTTTTGCTCTGCATCGTGATTTAGACCCAATTTGGAGCATTTTTCACTTTTTTTGGCCATATCTCACTGAGCGAGAGCCGCCGCCAAAAACGGCTTCCGGATTCGGGTTCAGCGACCGCAAAAACCCTCATGCCAATGCTCAACTTTCAAATTTATTTCCTGAGCAGAAAATCAGAAAATGCAACGTTTTGGACATTTATATTAGGAGAAATTTTTGTTCAATTGAAATATATTAGCAAATTATCGTATTATCTCTCTCTAAGCTACCGAATGATGAAAAAAATTAATTCAGCCCGAAGTTCAGCCCCCCACCTCAACTGGTTGCCCCCTGGGGTGTGTAAATGTGTTTTGATCATTTTGAAGGTTTTTTGCCTATAACTTTTTTCATAATTGTTCATTTGATTTGAAATTTTCATGGTAGTTAGTTCTCTATGAGCTCTATCTACCAGCAAAATTTTGCGGTACCAGCTCTTGTAGTTTTCCAGTAACTCTAGCTGGAAATTTTGGAGCTTTTTACCCTATGGAGTCTACAAGTTGAAATGATAGCTTATCCAGTCTATATTACACTCATATAATTTTTTTTCCGAAATTCAGGGTGGACAAGGTTGTTTTTTGGCATTGAAATTGGGAGGTGAAAGCCCCTGTAGATGACGCTAATGTAGAATTCTCGTTAGACGGGATCTTTTCAGAAACGCCCGTTTAAAGTACATTGGAGTTATTTTTCAATTAAAGTTTTTTCATCATATAAAATTATTAGGAGCCTAATTTTTTCTTCAGTTGATAGAGCTAGATGTTAGTGATTTTTATATATTCGAAAATAACTCCATCAATTAATTGTTGAGATAATGTTTTTTTAATTTCATGAAACACTCAGTCATAACATTTTTTGATGTTTACAACCAACTACACTGTTTACCCGTGCATTTTAATGGGAAACAGTGTTGGTAACAGAACAACCCATTTCCACAGAATTAGTATTTTGGTGAAAGCACAGATAAAAACAATGAGAATGTAATCAAATGACGATACATTTTTTTCTCACAGAACTACGAGCAACACTGTTTTCCCATATGATTTACATTAATAGCAGTTGTGACAAAAATATTAATGAAAAATTGAAAACTTCATTTTGTTCAAAAGTTGATGAAATTAATTAATTATTTAGTTAATTGACAATTGGAATGAAAGCGATATGATAAAATTCTTTCATGTGTGTACAACAATGAAAAGAAAAAAAATTGTTTTTCCAGTTGATATTTATGTACGAAAAAATTATTTAATTTGTCCCTCAATGTAATTTAAACGGGTATTTCATTCTTCGATCCCGTCTAATGACTAGTACTACCTATTACCGCCAGATAGCGAATTTTCACTTTGGTCCCAATATCAGTTTTTTCATATTTTCATAGTAAATCTCCTATTATATAACTACACCAAAGGCATTACTTGCTCATCAGTGCACCAACTCCACTAAAGGGTAGCTACTAAGACTAATCTCCCACAAAGTGACAAAACAAGTACCAGGTGGCATCATGGCGTCATATATGACGTCACTAGAAATTTTGAGATGGACTTCTCCAAGGACCAATATTTTGAGAACCACTGACTTGTGTCATACAATGCCACCTGGTCCTTCGAGGTTATTCTTGTGGTGTCATATATGACGCCACCTGATACTTTGAGTAATCAAGTGAAACCTGGTTTTTCTGGTGTTAGAGAATGATTCTTTGTCCTTCCATAAGTAATTAATACTATTCCTCTGTTTGATTGCATCTACATAGCTTAAGATATCTCAACATGCTATTTTTTAAATAACATGTTGCTCTTGTTTGGCCCACCCAAAAATTGTTCTGGTTACTAGGGTGGTCCTTATTTATAGAAGAAAAAAACCAAGAATTTATTTTGTTCTATTGATTTTCCACAGCTCTAGTGAATAATGAAAATATTTATGTCAGTTAGGAAATCAATAAAACGCCAATTTGAACTAGACTTTCCTAACTATTTATTCAGAATTACGAAACAGCAGTTAAATTGGAAAATTTTAAAGTTAAATTTTCCTAACTAAAATCTTAGAACAAGGCATGACCAGCATCGAAACACGAATGAATAGCAAAGCTTGAAATACCACGATTAAAAACGAAAATACAACAGATGGAGTGCACACACAACGTGAATCAGAATATAACGTGAAAATACAAAAGATAAGTAAGACAAGGCAGATAATATCGAGGCTATTTGAAAATTACACGAGTGAATGAGATACCAACTGAAATATGTGAACATAAAACGAGTGTAATTTTACATTTATTTAATTCAAGTATAAATTTTTATTGACTTCTCTTTAAACTTGAGAACTGCATGAAATTAGTAGTACAAAACCAATTCTTGGTAAGAAATATGTGTTCTATTTTGGTTATCTTAAGGGTAGGTCCAAACCTCTCAAATCCCGCAGATCTATTTTCTATGCATCACACTTCATTTTACTATTAAGTTGAAGGAGAAAATGCATGGTTTTGTCTAATTCTATGTGATACAGATGATAATGTGAAATAATGCCAGTATTTGCATAAATCAATTTTCAACCCCCTCGAGGCACCACTTAATTTCAACCTAGGGGGCTGAAATTTTTATGGAATTTATTTTTCATGAAATGGAATAAATCTGGGGGTGGGAGCAGAAATTGCAAAAAAATTTTTTTTCCTTCTATAAATAAAGACCACCCTAGTAACCAGAACAATTTTTTGGGTGGGCCAAACAAGAGCAACATGTTATTTGAAAAATAGCATGTTGAGATATCTTAAGCTATGTAGGTGCAATCAAACAGAGGAATAGTATTAATCACTTATGGAAGGACAAAGAATCATTCTCTAACACCAGAAAAACCAGGTTTCACTCATTTACTCAAAGTATCAGGTGGCGTCATATATGACACCACAAGAATAACCTCGAAGGACCAGGTGGCATTGTATGACACAAGTCAGTGGTTCTCAAAATATTGGTCCTTGGAGAAGTCCATCTCAAAATTTCAAGTGACGTCATATATGACGCCATGATGCCACCTGGTACTTGTTCTGTCACTTTGTGGGAGATTAGTCTTAGTAGCTACCCTTTAGTGGAATCGGTACACTGATGTGCAAGTAATGCCTTGGTGTAGTTATGTAATAGGAAATTTACTATGAAAATGTGAAAAAACTGATATTTCAATGCCAAAAAACTACCTTGTCCACCCTGAATTTTGGAAAACAAATTACAAGGGGCGGTCAAAAAGTAAGTTTCCCTATGCCTTCAAACCCCCCCAACGCAATCAAACTGACTCACACGGCCAACATGGTGTAGAGGGGGTTTGAAGGAAAGCGTGTACCAAGTTTCAAGTCGTTTAATTTTTGCTGCATAGCAATCAAAAACCGATGAAATTACCGTCCTGTACGGCCGCCACATGGTAAGTGCGCGGGGGGGATTTGTTATTCACATGTAATGGTGAGAGGGGAGGGGCAGACGGATAGCCACCATCACCTGTGACATGGCCAAACGTTATGAGCCTAGTATGAACGTGTGGAAGTATGTGTAAATGATTCAAGGGGGGAGAGGAGACTTCTAACAAATTCTGCTCCGATTGACATTGGATGGGGTTACTGTAGGCACAATTGAAGTTATACAAAAAATTTTTTTTTGGTTTGAAAAGTGACTTATAATACAAAGGGCAGTAGAAAAGCATTGTTCCTCATGCCTACGAATGCAACGGACGCACTTAAACTGCCCTGCATCACAAATATGTTGAAGTCATTTTTGTATTTAGCGGCCATACCAAGCAGTAATTTCATCAAAGTCTTAGGACATTGAAATTGGACAATTTTTCATCTCAAGTTCAAACTGCGGTTTGTATCATCCTTCAAACTGAAAATATTTTGATAGGATTTTTATTCTTAAGAGTTTTATATTTTTAAGAAACAAATTAGGATTTGAATCATTTTAATTTCCTATTGCTGTTAATAGCTGAGCTTCAAAATTCAACTTAAGTTTAATTAATTTACAATGAATACAACTTATAAAGGTAATTAGTTTTAACCATATTTGAAATTTGAATTTGTCTTATTCAAAAATACAATACACGACAGGAAGAACCCTGATTAATGTTGATAACTTGACTTCAGTTAAGTGGAGATCAGAAATTGGGAGAAAATCGATTTTGGGAGAACGTAAAATCATGGCTGAACTTAATTGTACTTGTTGAATTTCTATGTTTCAATTTTCCTTCGTATGTCATATATCCAATCAATATGTCGCGCTACATCTGTGAATACTGCAATATATGTTGATCCGTCATTTCGTATAGTTTTATCTCTGTTGCTAGTAATTCCACGTAAATAATAACGAATTGTTCCTTGTAAATCTGTTTGATTAAACAGTAAACCACCTCCACTATCACCCTTATCAACTCGAGTTACTAAAATATAAGCAACAAACAATTTTTTAGTTGAAGACGACAGGAAAACAGCAGCATACCGCCCTATTTTTGGGGTAGAAAATAGTCATTTACTGTGATGATCTCTTTGGTTTCCATTTTTCTATAAGAATTGTATAAATTCTGAAAATTTTCCGATTGTTTTACACCCCCTAAGAAAATAAGTACTTGCCATCCCTGAGTGACAAGCTAATCCTATGAATGAGACATAGAAATTTCATGTGTGTAAAAAGGAAAGTGCTAATACTGCAAGTACACTGCATATCATTTCAAATATCTGAATGAACCTAATTCCTATGCTAGAAATAATGGTTATACTATTAGCATTACTGAAGAAGTTTGTTTACCCACTCATTAGCCTATACTTTTTTTAGGTCATCGTACGTATTAAACATTCATTTCTCGCTGAAAGAAAGTCAAATTTAAAACTTCGCAGATACCAGGGATGGAAATGATCAAATCTGTTTCGTTACGGTACCGTTATAATGTACCCATCGATTCGGTACCATTATCAATATATAACGTTATAACATATCGTTTTTGTCTTTTTAGCAGGTTTTTGTAAGAAAACCAGCTCTTTGCAGCCTATCTGATATTCAGAGGTGGGGTTGGGGGTGTGGTAGGACCACTGTGTATCAAATACATATTTATATATATATATATATATACATATGAGATTTTTCTGGGGCTAATATTAGGAAATCTACTGAACCGAGTGTTACCAAATTTCAACCATATATTCAACCTGATAAGACCTACCTTTCATTAAAATGTCAGCTCTATTGGTCAATTTGTTCTCAAGTTATGCGCAGTTGAAGGTTGTTTCTTGCACACACGGTTTCTCACGAACTACTGGACCAATAGGATTGAAATTTTGATGGAGGGTAGGTCTTATAGTGAAGATGTGCTGAAAGAAATTTAGTGGCGATCGGTTCAGTATTGGTCGAGTAGTTGCTGATTTTGTATGAAGAGAAAATGCGCGAATTTTGCATGTAGTGCTAATTGCCTAACGCAACGTTTTGTAGTGGAAAAAAAATGACACGAATCTATTCTGGGAGCGTCGTTGCCTAACGCAACATTACGAAGGCAAATGTGAGCGAGTGAG
Organism: Parthenolecanium corni; assembly: GCA_038050395.1. Taxonomy (NCBI): domain Eukaryota; kingdom Metazoa; phylum Arthropoda; class Insecta; order Hemiptera; family Coccidae; genus Parthenolecanium; species Parthenolecanium corni. The sequence goes on from JBBCAQ010000002.1 coordinate 2,311,146, forward strand.
TGAGTAAGTGAGTCAGTCAATCAGTGATTTGATGAGATGAAAACCTGCTTTTCTAGCGCAGGTTGCTGCGGTAGAATTTTTTTTTTTAGTGGTGGAGTGTAGCAGTAGTGTAGTATAGTGTTTATTACTTTATTTCTTCAACTAGAAACTCAAAATAATGAAAATAAAATAACACAAATAACATTTTGAAATACAAAAGTTGGAAAGTTGAAACTTGAAAGTTTAAACTGTAGATAAAGGTTTGTATCGTTATTTTATAGATAAGTACAGTTTTTCCATTTTTTGTTACGTTATTTTTAAGGGCGGTACCATTACAGTAATGTTATAGAAAATGGTTTTGGTACCTCTACCATAACGTTATAACGTAACGTTTTCCATCCCTGGCAGATACTCGTATATTTGTTCCAAGAACACCAATCTGACTTTTTGATTTTTTTTCAATTTTTTATGCATCAATCTAGCCATAGACCGAGCCAAAAATCATTTCAAAAAAATTATCAAACCCGGAATTTTTCAATTTTTGATTATGCTGGTAATCAATGAGCCAAACCACTTTATATCGCTGGAACGCGTTTTTAAATTTCCCTGATTTTCTCGGGTTTGTGTATGGTTTCTCAGATCGCATCACATATGGTTGTGTTTAGGTTATCCTGTTCCACATTTCTTTTGTTTTTTTCTCATCATTCTGAGATGGTGGCAGTGCTGTATTCATTATTTTGGAAATGACTCTCGTAGTTTTGAAATTTTCACTTGATGGTTGAAATATATTTCATTTTACTAACCATTCTTGATCCCTGCACAAAATGCATCTGCTGCGATTGAATTGGCAAATTCACTGTGTACCATTGTGCTACAATTTTTCAGGTTAATAAATGGTAAAGACGTTGTCAGTAGGATAGGACTCTGCTCTCCTCTTTCAGTAAGACCCCAACCAGATACCTACAATTCAAAAAATTCAGATAGTGAATCACTACTTGAACATGGAAATTTTCTCCACTCCATTTTGGTTATCAAGAATGGAGTTGAGTAAATACTAACTTTTCCTAGTGCATTTTTTGGAGCAATGTATTGACCTCTACGTGTCCAATCTACACATGCTGGCATAACATGTTGACTGAATGTAATTTTCTCACTTATCCAGAGGATCGCTATGTCTGCAGCATAATTTGTTTTTAGACTAGGGAGTGGCAACGTGTCTGATACCAAAATTTCTCGAATCTTCATAATGGAATGAATAAAATTAATATACCTACATAAAAGTAGTGTACATGTATACTCCTTCCAAAATAAGATGTTCACTGGCGCAGCTGACCGTTTGACACTGGTGCAACTCGAAGTTTGTTTGTATGGCCAATCAAACTGTTGTATTCTTTATGTAAACAAAAGTTGACGCAATGTATTATAACTTCTAGATACACCTTCACTTTTTCGAAAAACTATCCAAAACACTGTGTGGCAGGTTGCGGCGTGAGCATCTTATTTTGAATGGAGTAAAGTTGGTCTTCCAAAAACTAAAGCTGTACGTAATCCATGGAAAAGGTCTCTTGTGAAGTAATATTTACAAATTTTTCTACTCTGAATCAGTTTTATTATTATTTTCTTACCCTCCTACACTGAGAGAAATGAGTAGTAATGATTATGAATTATTTAGTAACTGTTGAGAAATTAGTCAATTTAAACCTGGTAATTTTGATGTTCTGTTTATCAATTTATCAACTATCGAGAGTATGATAGAACTTCGCTCGATGATATTTCAGTATATTTTGTTGTTTGTTCTTCATAATAGAAGGTGAAAGGAAAAGTATTTTCTAATTAATTATTTGAATAATTCTCAAAATAACTTTTCCCATCGCAGTTACTGAAATTATAATTTATTGTAGATATTCTTAATATTTGCAGCGCTTTTCACTAGTTTGGAAAATGAATTTCACCACTTTTGTAGTAATTTCTACTACAAATCTCGAATGTTCACGGTTTTTCTCTCCAAAATTAAAAAATTACTAATTTTCTCTCAGTGTATCTTGTGAAGGTATCGTTTAAGATATGAGTACATCATATCCAAATCTTTTGAATCGGTATTACCTATAGATTATCTAAGGGTATATTTTCTGTAAAAATATGGGCAAGGCGGGGAAACCAAAACACTTGAGAATATTTTTTATATGATAACATTTTTATTCTCGCTACATGAGTTTCGTTTTACCCGTACGTTCGATTGTACCTACCTTTTTCTTCACATTTTTCCTCACAAATTTTCCAATTTTTATCGATACAATATTGATAAATATACTACCTACAGCTATTGTATTCAACATCAAAATATCGATAGTATGTCCACAATCGATTGAGCTGTAACCTAAATTCATGCCAAAATAAGCAGGTTTTCAAGTGAAAACCTGCTAAAAAAACGGTGGCAAGACAAATCGATTAATGAGAGAAGAAGCAAGAATGAAAGATATTTAAGTTAGTGGAAACAAGATATGTTTCAACATGTATTTTTTCTACTATTGATACCCCTGAAAAGTAGTTAGGCTTACATAATTACTTTGAATATTTTAGTATAGTCTCCATCCTTGGACGTATAATCAAGAGTATATTTACCCACCACAACTTCATATTGGTTTGGATTGTTTAGACCATCATCTTTGTTCATGAAACAATGTGCAGCTGGAAACGAAGTGAAACATAATTGCAGAAGTGCTAAACGTTACTTGGTATTTTAATATTGAATATTAAAGTTGAATTCTTTGTACTCGACATTTAGTTGAAATTCTGTCTGTCCGTGATTCCTCAATGTTATACCTAGGTATGATGACGTCATCATTATTTAGTCAAAATCGTTTGTCCTTTGTCTCCAATGTTATGAAGTTTCACACCGTCAAATGATACTGTAGTCTTAATTGTTGGCAACTTTTGCAGAAAGCCGGTCTTATTTTCTTTACCTTTCTTTATCTCTTGATAAGTTACCAATCTATTATGATTTAAAAACTGACAGATTTATGATCCCAAGATTTTCCAGGATATATTTAGGGTAATTTGTAATATAAAAATTGAAAATTTCTGTAAAATTAGTTCAGCTCTTCAAGAAGAAACTTATGATTTTAAAAAATTCTGGTTTCAACTTCAAACTTGATTTCTTCAATAGTAGAATTTCTGAATACAAATTTTCCAATGGCTTTGCCTTAATTAGTGTAGCTTTTGGGATTTCAGAAATATCACTCATATTCTACTTATGAGATTCTGGAAATAACTTCATTGTAAGTATCAACAACTATTCAAAGATCCTTATTTTTTGAGAGCCATGAACATCTTGTTTTGAGAAAGATAGATTTTGACTTATCAAAACAACAAGATACTTAGATTTAGAAAATTGACAATAATAATTTTCAACGCCCAATGTGATTTATTTCTAAAAAGTTTCATTTTCACCCTCTGTATCTTCATCTATATACATACATCCAATCATTAAGATAACTACTAGTTTGAATTCGGAACATAAATTTAGTTGATTTCAATACCCAACAACTGTACAAAAGAGGTGACTGTGCAAACATATCAAATTACAGATCAACTAGCTTGACTTGAACGTGAGTAAAACTAATTAAAGACAGACTATATAACATACTCGACGAGGCACAAAGTACAGAACAAGCAGGTTTTGGGAGGGGTCACTCAACAATAGATCATATCTTCATCATCAATCAATTAATTGAAAAAACTAGAGAATATGATATGGACTTATACCTGTTACTAGTTGATTTTGAAAAAGCATTCGACTCAGTTGATTTAACATATTTATGGAGAGCCCTTAGAAGAAAGGGGATACCGCAAGATTACATTCATATTTCAGCAGAATTGTACCGAGGTGCAAAAGCCTCAATCAAATTAAACAAAAAGGGTCAAAATTATTTTGGGGACGCAACTTGCACATCTCACAAATATTTTGCAGACGCAATTAACCAATCTGAAAAGTTTGTCCTACCAAATGAGATGCGATTGGAGTTAACATTGCCATGCAAGAAGAGGATAAGCCAACTACTTTCAAAAATTCTAGTCCTCTGAGTCCTACTTTCAGTAAAAATATTAGATCCCTGAATGCTACTATCGCATTGCTGAGCAAATAGACTTTAAAGTTTAGGTACTATGTTAGAAGAAGATATATGGTAGTCATTTGGCGTGATTTAGGCACTTTGTGCATTTTGCAAAGTGACTATAGGCACTTTGCAAAGTCCTTACTATGCCTTATTGACTTGGGGTAAAAATGATTGAAAGGAATTCTGAGTTGCTTCCAGGTAGGCAGACAACTTCATCTATTATATCGTCATTGACTTTGTACTAGTGGCGATTGAGGTTTTGGGTTCCCATCAACCCTTGATAATGCCTCTCTCACAGGCAATTTGGAAGATAACATTTTTTGCAGGTTTTCACTCAAAAACCCTGCTTATTAGAATGGAGTTGATTTGTGAAATAACGATTGGGACTTTGCAAATTTTTCGTTTTATGACATGGTATGATGATTAGGATCAAAATCCCAAATGCTTCTCTTTTGTCAACGATTACAGACATAATACTAAACGGATTAAAACAAAATTTGGAAGATATGTTGAGAAAGTATAGAATATGGCATGGCTTCTTTGAAATTTGGACTTGATCAGACCAGTACTTTTGGAGTTATTGGGATTTGAAATGTGAGAAAATTTTATTTATGTCATGCTTTGAAGGAAACCCTATTTTTCTAGCTTAATCGTGGAGCTGGGATGTTTATTTGAGTAAAGAGTAGACCTTAACGAGACATCATGAATGCAAAGATGAATTCTTGTTAACACATCAAAATTTGATTTCCCAATACACGAAGAGAAAAAAAGAATTATTATCACTGACCTGAAACAATCAGCTGTGCGGTAATAATAGTACCACCACAAATCAAAACAGGTTGTTTATCTGATCTGTCATAGATAGCAACATGCCACGGTGAACCTCCGTGTTCTTCTTTCTTTCCCCTAAATATTAAACTTTCATGTATCTCTCCGGGTCTTCCACAATCTATAACAATAAAAATTGCATCATAAAAATAATATACAGGGTGGTGCATGAGTAATTGCACCAATGAAAGAACCTCCATGGTGCGTCTTTAGGATGCACCATTGTATTAGGACTAACTTAAGCTCTGATTGTGCACCCAATCCTGTCAGTTTCATATTTTATAAAAATCAAGTTTGTTTACATTCAGAATAAAGGCAAAATATTTTAGTTTCTCAGATGTTCAAAGTTCACTGGCGTATCCACTTCTAAGTTCATTGTTCCATCCTCGGATTTGCCTCACATTGTGTGCCCGGTCCGGCGCTCCAACTCTTGCTGGCCAACATGTGGCAAATAATTTATCGCCGCATATTTCACCAATCATACATATTTTTTTAAGAATGGTATTACATGAGGCCATTGAGACCAACTAGATCATTGAGATTGAGTCATGTGCGCGTGTGCGTGGTGTTGTCGTTTTTCCATCTTCTATAATCGTCAAGTTACCTATGCTTCCGATGTTTCTATCTCTGTTTTTTATTGGTTTGTAATTCAAGCGCACAGTGGGCCCAATTGGTAAAATAGTTGTACAAAAGTGAAAAATTGAAAGTAAACAAATGAATATACAACATACACTGTTGGATTCAATATTGTATGGATGTATAAAATCATGAAAAAAAGTTTGTCAACCTCCTCTGATTAGCTGATAATGTAGGTGAAAATTGACAAATTTTGAAACCTAAGAAAATTTGTTCTTTAAGTAAAAAGTGGTCTGGTTTTTGATAACTTTGCTCCCTTTGCTACGTTTGCAGTGATTTTTATTTCTTTGTTGAAAAGAGGAAAAAATTCTGTATATGTTTGGAGTATTTACATAATTTGTGCGGGGACTTACCCAATTTTTTCATACTATTGAAATATACATCAGAAAACAGAAACTTTCACACATGTTTAGGAAAAAGTTTTTTTGGACATTTTTGGACCTTATAATTTTTCCATGATTGCCTACCCCAATACCTACTGAAAAATTATTTTGGGTCCTGGCAACTGCCCTTTGCCAGCCCCAAATCCTGTTTAGCCGTTTTATAGCGAATGTTCAATATTTCAACAGAAATTTTATTCAAAAACGAGTATATTTTGTATGGCAGTGTAAAATAAATACAGACTAATGCTATGTTCTAACAAGTATATTATGTGAATCTAAATCCAAAAGCTTTCAACTCCTAACCAAAAGTATTTAAAATGATCACCCATTTTATGGTAAAGTCAGCTTAACCAGTTCCCATGTACTACAAAATATTTTTAGCATTAAAAACTTGCTGATAGCGTTTGTACGACTTGGTTGGTTTCAGACTTGAGCTGATGATACGCTCCTTCAATGTAGGTATCTGATTTAGGCTAGTGATGTGCTCCTTCAATACAGCCCAATGAAGTGCGTGGATTTCATACACGCCTTGAAAACGAGCTTATTTTATCTTCAAATACTAACATGAGTATTTTTCCCCTTAGGGGCCCCTAGGGGCTTGATAAGAGATTGTATCAAAAAATTACTTCACAAATTGGATTCTACGCCCAAAATTATTTAAGGGAGAGATACAAACAGCTGTAAAAATTGAGGAATGAATTTTGTACACCTAATTTCCCAATTTGGAAAATTGTGCAGCGTATGAGTTTGGTTGTGGTTCTTCATCGACGAAAAGAAATTATTTGAACCCTATACTGCGGACGTGATGTGACAATTGGGAAAGACAAAGACAATGGGTAGATCCATTCTGCAGTTTTCCTGACCATAATACTCGTATATCAAAAAAATGAACACACAAAATAAAATTGTGAATTTCTACTGACCTGGAACACATTCGGGTAATGTTTTGTCCCATGTGCCATTTGGTAAACATTCAATGTTTGAAAAATCGATATCAGTTTTCCAATGATAATAGTCTTTACAATATGGATGAGCTTTAGTACCCACGTGTGTGAATTCACTACATGGACCAAAGGCTTTTTCTGGTGGATTGGAACATTCGAATTGCATATTTTGACCCTTGATTGCCGGACAGGTTTCTAAATTTGAAATAAATATATTGTTCATTTTCATGAAATATTATTATTTTCATATCCAAATATAAGGGATGTATATAGGTACTAACTGTAGCATTTGGAAATTGGTGGATACCATTTTCCATCAAAACAAACAGATTCAGAGGTATTTCCTGCAACTTGTCTGTATCCTTCATTACATTTCACAGTGACTCGTGTTGAATGATACACTTTTTTACCATCTTCATTCCAGCATGTACGTTTATTCATATCATTGGAACATGTAAATGTATTTTCAATTGATGTAGATGGTAAAATACAATAAGATCTTAGCGTTTCAGTTCTGAAAACAATGAAAAAATTGAATTTTCAGCGTAGTCATAGCCTCTGTATTTGACTTTATGACCATAGTTTCCTTTGCAAAACCCAGCATATGAAAAACAAAATTTTGACAAAACTGGAAAGCTACCATATTGTATTATGTCATGAGCTTCTCTGACGCTCATCTAAAAGCTGTCCCTTAAGGGTTATCTGTTGTCGATATGGCAAGCAATGATAAACTTTTGATGCCTCTTCAGAGTTAGCAGATTATACCTCATTGTCACATAATAGGAAATATTTATTGTAATATAACTGAAGCGCTATAGGGGGGAGTCAAATAACACCGTCATTCTCCGTCCTAAAAAGCCCAAAAGTGAGGAAACGACTACGTTGAGCCAACGTCTGTTTCAACAGTAGACGTTTTTTGGTTTCCTTTTTGGATGGAAAATGGCGGCGTTATTTGACTTGGGTAAAATTATAGTACTCTGATATAACTATACACTAGGTACTGATAATGCAATCATCTATTATTGTATTTATATGCAGACAATACAAGTTATTTTGACACAAGGAGGGTGCTTCATCATCTCTTTCATAACAATCTTGAATGCCATCACATAAATATTTTCGGTTTATGCACGCGCCACTTGCACAACAAAATTCATCTGCCTGACATCTGAATGAGAGTAAACACTAATGATTCATTTTTGTCCTCAAAATTGAATACATTTTCACAGAATTCTAAATGATGAAAACTGAAGGATAATTCTCTTTAAAAATTTGTTCTATTTACTTTGAGAAAGCGAGATGATTGGGTGAGGGAAGGGGCTCAAAACTGCTTTTCTAAGGCTTTTGAGCTTTCTAGAGGGCGCAGTTGTAATCAATTTACCTGTAATGATGTGGGTATGTGTGTATATCAGCTTAAAATGAAGGAACGTTTCAAATTTGGTGCAATATGGTTGAATAATTTAGTCACTAATAGAAAAAAACCCAGTTCAGAATGGCAATAAGCACTTCGGAGAGTGCAGTTTTCAATCAATAGTGTCAAAACTGAGTTGGTAGGTGCAATGGCATAAACTGAAGGATTGGTACAAAGGAGCAAATCAGTTGAATAGTTGAGTCACAAATAATAAAAATTGGTTCAAGCATATAAGTTTGAAATATAAGTCTTCCTGCAATCCTGGGGATATGAGAGGAAAAATCCTCATACTTAGAGGTGGAATGCTTTATATCTGAGTGTTCTTCAAGTGATGAGCTCTCAACATTTTTTTTTCATATTCTATGTCAGTCTTGCTCTTTGGTACATTATTATTAGTTGGTAGTATATAACTATTTAAACATTACCAGTATGGATATGATGAATATTTCAAGAAACTTACTTACTGGGTATTATTGTGACATAATTCAGGTTTTTCATCTTCCCAATTTAGACAGTTCATATATCCGTTACACAGAAGTTTCTTTTCTATACAATGACCACTTTTGCAGTGAAATTTATCTGGTGAACATCTATGAGAAAATGATTAGAATCAGTTTGTATCAGTCTTAGAGATGCCAGATCAAAATAAATGTTTTCATTTGCTGTCTCTGAAAGAACTCAAAGTCTCTCTATACCTGTCAGAGCTTTAAAGTATCAAGCATGTATGAAGGAATACAATCATCTCAAGGCTGTGCCTTCAGGGTTATCTGTTGTCAATATGTCAAGCAATGATACACTTTTGAAGGCTCTTCAGAGTTAGCAGATTATACCTTAGTTGTCACATTACCAGTATGGATATGATGAATATTTCAAGAAACTTACTTACTGGGTATTATTGTGACATAATTCAGGTTTTTCATCTTCCCAATTTAGACAGTTCATATATCCGTTACACAGAAGTTCCTTTTCTATACAATGACCACTTTTGCAGTGAAATTTATCTGGTGAACATCTATGAGAAAATGATTGGAATCAGTTTGTATCAGTCTTAGAGATGCCAGATCAAAATAAATGTTTTCATTTGCTGTCTCTGAAAGAACTCAAAGTCTCTCTATACCTGTCAGAGCTTTAAAGTATCAAGCATGTATGAAGGAATATGTATAGCAATACAATCATCTCAAGGCTGTGCCTTCAGGGTTATCTGTTGTCAATATGTCAAGCAATGATAAACTTTTGAAGGCTCTTCAGAGTTAGCAGATTATACCTTAGTTGTCACATAATAGGAAATATTTATTGTTATATAACTATATAGTAAGTACTGATAATGCATTCATCTATTTTTGTATTTATATGTAGACAATACAAGTTAACATACCTGTTATTTTTACACAATGTAGGTGCTTCATCATCTCCATGATAACAATGTCGTTTGCCATCACATAAATATTCTCGGTTTATGCACGTGCCACTTGCACAACGAAATTCATCTGACATACATCTGAATGAGAGCATACACTAATGATTCATTTTTGTACTCAAAACTGATTATGTATTGGCAAAATTTTAAATGATGAAAGGAGACGAATAATTCTGTGTAAAAAATAAAATAACTTACTTTGCTAAGGTGAGGTGATTGGGTGGTAAGGGGGCGCAAAAAATGCTTTCCCAAAGCTTCTAAGCTTTTCAGAGGGGGCGCCCATGTCGATCAATTTACTTGAAATGATGCGCGCGTGTGTGTGTGTTTGTGTGCATGTACGCATTTGCGTGTGTGCGCGTGCGTGCAGGCCTGGGTGTGTGTCAGCATAATATGAAGGAATATTTCGAATTTGGTGAAAAATGGTTGAATAGTTAAGTCACAAATAGAAAAAAACCCAGTTCAGAATGGCAATAAGCACTTCGGAGAGTGCAGTTTTCAATCAATAGTGTCAAAACTGAGTTGGTAGGTGCAATGGCATAAACTGAAGGATTGGTACAAAGGAGCAAATCAGTTGAATAGTTGAGTCACAAATAATAAAAATTGGTTCAAGCATATAAGTTTGAAATATAAGTCTTCCTGCAATCCTGGGGATATGAGAGGAAAAATCCTCATACTTAGAGGTGGAATGCTTTATATCTGAGTGTTCTTCAAGTGATGAGCTCTCAACATTTTTTTTTCATATTCTATGTCAGTCTTGCTCTTTGGTACATTATTATTAGTTGGTAGTATATAACTATTTAAACATTACCAGTATGGATATGATGAATATTTCAAGAAACTTACTTACTGGGTATTATTGTGACATAATTCAGGTTTTTCATCTTCCCGATTTAGACAGTTCACTTGTCCGTTACACAGAAGTTCCTTTTCTATACAATGACCACTTTTGCAGTGAAATTTATCTGGTGAACATCTATGAGAAAATGATTGGAATCAGTTTGTATCAGTCTTAGAGATGCCAGATCAAAATAAATGATTTCATTTGCTGTCTCTGAAAGAACTCAAAGTCTCTCTATACCTGTCAGAGCTTTAAAGTATCAAGGATGTATGAAGGAATATGTATAGCAATACAATCATCTCAAGGCTGTGCCTTCAGGGTTATCTGTTGTCAATATGTCAAGCAATGATAAACTTTTGAAGGCTCTTCAGAGTTAGCAGATTATACCTTAGTTGTCACATAATAGGAAATATTTATTGTTATATAACTATATAGTAAGTACTGATAATGCATTCATCTATTTTTGTATTTATATGTAGACAATACAAGTTAACATACCTGTTATTTTTACACAATGTAGGTGCTTCATCATCTCCATGATAACAATTTCGTTTGCCATCACATAAATATTCTCGGTCTATGCAAGTGCCACTTGCACAACGAAATTCATCTGACATACATCTGAATGAGAGCATACACTAATGATTCATTTTTGTACTCAAAACTGATTATGTATTGGCAAAATTTTAAATGATGAAAGGAGACAATAATTCTGTGTAAAAAATCAAATAACTTACTTTGCTAAGGTGAGGTGATTGGGTGGTAAGGGGGCGCAAAAAATGCTTTCCCAAAGCTTCTAAGCTTTTCAGAGGGGGCGCCCATGTCGATCAATTTACTTGAAATGATGCGCGCGTGTGTGTGTGTTTGTGTGCATGTACGCATTTGCGTGTGTGCGCGTGCGTGCAGGCCTGGGTGTGTGTCAGCATAATATGAAGGAATATTTCGAATTTGGTGAAAAATGGTTGAATAGTTAAGTCACAAATAGAAAAAAACCCAGTTCAGAATGGCAATAAGCACTTCGGAGAGTGCAGTTTTCAATCAATAGTGTCAAAACTGAGTTGGTAGGTGCAATGGCATAAACTGAAGGATTGGTACAAAGGAGCAAATCAGTTGAATAGTTGAGTCACAAATAATAAAAATTGGTTCAAGCATATAAGTTTGAAATATAAGTCTTCCTGCAATCCTGGGGATATGAGAGGAAAAATCCTCATACTTAGAGGTGGAATGCTTTATATCTGAGTGTTCTTCAAGTGATGAGCTCTCAACATTTTTTTTTCATATTCTATGTCAGTCTTGCTCTTTGGTACATTATTATTAGTTGGTAGTATATAACTATTTAAACATTACCAGTATGGATATGATGAATATTTCAAGAAACTTACTTACTGGGTATTATTGTGACATAATTCAGGTTTTTCATCTTCCCGATTTAGACAGTTCACTTGTCCGTTACACAGAAGTTCCTTTTCTATACAATGACCACTTTTGCAGTGAAATTTATCTGGTGAACATCTATGAGAAAATGATTGGAATCAGTTTGTATCAGTCTTAGAGATGCCAGATCAAAATAAATGATTTCATTTGCTGTCTCTGAAAGAACTCAAAGTCTCTCTATACCTGTCAGAGCTTTAAAGTATCAAGGATGTATGAAGGAATATGTATAGCAATACAATCATCTCAAGGCTGTGCCTTCAGGGTTATCTGTTGTCAATATGTCAAGCAATGATAAACTTTTGAAGGCTCTTCAGAGTTAGCAGATTATACCTTAGTTGTCACATAATAGGAAATATTTATTGTTATATAACTATATAGTAAGTACTGATAATGCATTCATCTATTTTTGTATTTATATGTAGACAATACAAGTTAACATACCTGTTATTTTTACACAATGTAGGTGCTTCATCATCTCCATGATAACAATTTCGTTTGCCATCACATAAATATTCTCGGTCTATGCAAGTGCCACTTGCACAACGAAATTCATCTGACATACATCTGAATGAGAGCATACACTAATGATTCATTTTTGTACTCAAAACTGATTATGTATTGGCAAAATTTTAAATGATGAAAGGAGACGAATAATTCTGTGTAAAAAATAAAATAACTTACTTTGCTAAGGTGAGGTGATTGGGTGGTAAGGGGGCGCAAAAAATGCTTTCCCAAAGCTTCTAAGCTTTTCAGAGGGGGCGCCCATGTCGATCAATTTACTTGAAATGATGCGCGCGTGTGTGTGTGTTTGTGTGCATGTACGCATTTGCGTGTGTGCGCGTGCGTGCAGGCCTGGGTGTGTGTCAGCATAATATGAAGGAATATTTCGAATTTGGTGAAAAATGGTTGAATAGTTGAGTCACAAATAGAAAAAAACCCAGTTCAGAATGGCAATAAGCACTTCGGAGAGTGCAGTTTTCAATCAATAGTGTCAAAACTGAGTTGGTAGGTGCAATGGCATAAACTGAAGGATTGGTACAAAGGAGCAAATCAGTTGAATAGTTGAGTCACAAATAATAAAAATTGGTTCAAGCATATAAGTTTGAAATATAAGTCTTCCTGCAATCCTGGGGATATGAGAGGAAAAATCCTCATACTTAGAGGTGGAATGCTTTATATCTGAGTGTTCTTCAAGTGATGAGCTCTCAACATTTTTTTTTCATATTCTATGTCAGTCTTGCTCTTTGGTACATTATTATTAGTTGGTAGTATATAACTATTTAAACATTACCAGTATGGATATGATGAATATTTCAAGAAACTTACTTACTGGGTATTATTGTGACATAATTCAGGTTTTTCATCTTCCCGATTTAGACAGTTCACTTGTCCGTTACACAGAAGTTCCTTTTCTATACAATGACCACTTTTGCAGTGAAATTTATCTGGTGAACATCTATGAGAAAATGATTGGAATCAGTTTGTATCAGTCTTAGAGATGCCAGATCAAAATAAATGTTTTCATTTGCTGTCTCTGAAAGAACTCAAAGTCTCTCTATACCTGTCAGAGCTTTAAAGTATCAAGCATGTATGAAGGAATATGTATAGCAATACAATCATCTCAAGGCTGTGCCTTCAGGGTTATCTGTTGTCAATATGTCAAGCAATGATAAACTTTTGAAGGCTCTTCAGAGTTAGCAGATTATACCTTAGTTGTCACATTATAGGAAATATTTATTGTTATATAACTATATAGTAAGTACTGATAATGCATTCATCTATTTTTGTATTTATATGTAGACAATACAAGTTAACATACCTGTTATTTTTACACAATGTAGGTGCTTCATCATCTCCATGATAACAATGTCGTTTGCCATCACATAAATATTCTCGGTTTATGCACGTGCCACTTGCACAACGAAATTCATCTGACATACATCTGAATGAGAGCATACACTAATGATTCATTTTTGTACTCAAAACTGATTATGTATTGGCAAAATTTTAAATGATGAAAGGAGACGAATAATTCTGTGTAAAAAATCAAATAACTTACTTTGCTAAGGTGAGGTGATTGGGTGGTAAGGGGGCACAAAAAATGCTTTCCCAAAGCTTCTAAGCTTTTCAGAGGGGGCGCCCATGTCGATCAATTTACTTGAAATGATGCGCGCGTGTGTGTGTGTTTGTGTGCATGTACGCATTTGCGTGTGTGCGCGTGCGTGCAGGCCTGGGTGTGTGAGAGCATTATATGAAGGAATATTTCGAATTTGGTGAAAAATGGTTGAATAGTTAAGTCACAAATAGAAAAAAACCCAGTTCAGAATGGCAATAAGCACTTCGGAGAGTGCAGTTTTCAATCAATAGTGTCAAAACTGAGTTGGTAGGTGCAATGGCATAAACTGAAGGATTGGTACAAAGGAGCAAATCAGTTGAATAGTTGAGTCACAAATAATAAAAATTGTTTCAAGCATATAAGTTTGAAATATAAGTCTTCCTGCAATCCTGGGGATATGAGAAGAAAAATCCTCATACTTAGAGGTGGAATGCTTTATATCTGAGTGTTCTTCAAGTGATGAGCTCTCAACATTTTTTTTTCATATTCTATGTCAGTCTTGCTCTTTGGTACATTATTATTAGTTGGTAGTATATAACTATTCAAACATTACCAGTATGGATATGATGAATATTTCAAGAAACTTACTTACTGGGTATTATTGTGACATAATTCAGGTTTTTCATCTTCCCAATTTAGACAGTTCATATATCCGTTACACAGAAGTTCCTTTTCTATACAATGACCACTTTTGCAGTGAAATTTATCTGGTGAACATCTATGAGAAAATGATTGGAATCAGTTTGTATCAGTCTTAGAGATGCCAGATCAAAATAAATGTTTTCATTTGCTGTCTCTGAAAGAACTCAAAGTCTCTCTATACCTGTCAGAGCTTTAAAGTATCAAGCATGTATGAAGGAATATGTATAGCAATACAATCATCTCAAGGCTGTGCCTTCAGGGTTATCTGTTGTCAATATGTCAATCAATGATACACTTTTGAAAGCTCTTCAGAGTTAGCAGATTATACCTTAGTTGTCACATAATAGGAAATATTTATTGTTATATAACTATATAGTAAGTACTGATAATGCATTCATCTATTTTTGTATTTATATGTAGACAATACAAGTTAACATACCTGTTATTTTTACAGAATGTAGGTGCTTCATCATCTCCATGATAACAATCTGGTTCGCCATCACATAAATATTCTCGGTTTATGCACGTGCCACTTGCACAACGAAATTCATCTGACATACATCTGAATGAGAGCATACACTAATGATTCATTTTTGTACTCAAAACTGATTATGTATTGGCAAAATTTTAAATGATGAAAGGAGACAATAATTCTGTGTAAAAAATCAAATAACTTACTTTGCTAAGGTGAGGTGATTGGGTGGTAAGGGGGCGCAAAAGATGCTTTAACAAAGCTTCTAAGCTTTTCAGAAGGGGCGCCCATGTCGATCAATTTACTTGAAATGATGCGCGCGTGTGTGTGTGTTTGTGTGCATGTACGCATTTGCGTGTGTGCGCGTGCGTGCAGGCCTGGGTGTGTGTCAGCATAATATGAAGGAATATTTCGAATTTGGTGAAAAATGGTTGAATAGTTAAGTCACAAATAGAAAAAAACCCAGTTCAGAATGGCAATAAGCACTTCGGAGAGTGCAGTTTTCAATCAATAGTGTCAAAACTGAGTTGGTAGGTGCAATGGCATAAACTGAAGGATTGGTACAAAGGAGCAAATCAGTTGAATAGTTGAGTCACAAATAATAAAAATTGGTTCAAGCATATAAGTTTGAAATATAAGTCTTCCTGCAATCCTGGGGATATGAGAGGAAAAATCCTCATACTTAGAGGTGGAATGCTTTATATCTGAGTGTTCTTCAAGTGATGAGCTCTCAACATTTTTTTTTCATATTCTATGTCAGTCTTGCTCTTTGGTACATTATTATTAGTTGGTAGTATATAACTATTTAAACATTACCAGTATGGATATGATGAATATTTCAAGAAACTTACTTACTGGGTATTATTGTGACATAATTCAGGTTTTTCATCTTCCCAATTTAGACAGTTCATATATCCGTTACACAGAAGTTCCTTTTCTATACAATGACCACTTTTGCAGTGAAATTTATCTGGTGAACATCTATGAGAAAATGATTGGAATCAGTTTGTATCAGTCTTAGAGATGCCAGATCAAAATAAATGTTTTCATTTGCTGTCTCTGAAAGAACTCAAAGTCTCTCTATACCTGTCAGAGCTTTAAAGTATCAAGCATGTATGAAGGAATATGTATAGCAATACAATCATCTCAAGGCTGTGCCTTCAGGGTTATCTGTTGTCAATATGTCAAGCAATGATAAACTTTTGAAGGCTCTTCAGAGTTAGCAGATTATACCTTAGTTGTCACATAATAGGAAATATTTATTGTTATATAACTATATAGTAAGTACTGATAATGCATTCATCTATTTTTGTATTTATATGTAGACAATACAAGTTAACATACCTGTTATTTTTACACAATGTAGGTGCTTCATCATCTCCATGATAACAATGTCGTTTGCCATCACATAAATATTCTCGGTTTATGCACGTGCCACTTGCACAACGAAATTCATCTGACATACATCTGAATGAGAG
This sequence comes from Parthenolecanium corni, assembly GCA_038050395.1. Lineage (NCBI taxonomy): Eukaryota > Metazoa > Arthropoda > Insecta > Hemiptera > Coccidae > Parthenolecanium > Parthenolecanium corni. Next base: position 2,327,839 of record JBBCAQ010000002.1, read on the forward strand.
CATACACTAATGATTCATTTTTGTACTCAAAACTGATTATGTATTGGCAAAATTTTAAATGATGAAAGGAGACGAATAATTCTGTGTAAAAAATCAAATAACTTACTTTGCTAAGGTGAGGTGATTGGGTGGTAAGGGGGCGCAAAAAATGCTTTCCCAAAGCTTCTAAGCTTTTCAGAGGGGGCGCCCATGTCGATCAATTTACTTGAAATGATGCGCGCGTGTGTGTGTGTTTGTGTGCATGTACGCATTTGCGTGTGTGCGCGTGCGTGCAGGCCTGGGTGTGTGTCAGCATAATATGAAGGAATATTTCGAATTTGGTGAAAAATGGTTGAATAGTTAAGTCACAAATAGAAAAATACCCAGTTCAGAATGGCAATAAGCACTTCGGAGAGTGCAGTTTTCAATCAATAGTGTCAAAACTGAGTTGGTAGGTGCAATGGCATAAACTGAAGGATTGGTACAAAGGAGTAAATCAGTTGAATAGTTGAGTCACAAATAAGCAAAAATTGGATCAAGCGTATAAGTTTTAAATATAGGTCTTTTGCAATCCTGGAGATATGAGAGGAAAAATCCTCATATTTGGAGGTTGATCGCTTTATATCTGAGTGCTCTTCAAGTGATGAGCTCTTAACATATTGTTTTCATATTCTCTGTCAGCCTTGCTCTTTGGTACATTATTATTAGTAGGTAGTATATAACTATTTCAACATTACCGGTATGGATATGATGAATATTTCAAGAAACTTACTTACTGGGTATTATTTTGACATAATTCAGGTTTTTCATCTTCCCAATTTGGACAGTTCATATATCCGTCACACAGAAATTTACGTGGTATTAGTTTACCACTGCTGCTGCATCGAAATGGAACTGCTGAAAATCTAAGAGTAGAGCCCTGATTTCTTGATTGGAGAATAGGATATGAATTTTTTGGTGGGGAAACAGGATCTAGATTTTCTGGTTCGTAATTAATATATGCTGAAAATCTAAGATTAAAGCTTGGTTGGGAATCAGGATATTCATCGAGCCAATCTCTGAAAAATCAGAAATATTCAGTTTTTAAAGACAAATGACGAGAAAATAATACCGGATTTATTTATTATTGGAATTAAATTTTTAAGACGAAAATTTTTACAAAAATTTAGTATTTTGCATCACAATCACTCGTGTTTCAGTGTTCTCAACTGTTGAGTTGTGTCTTCTATCAGAGAGAATATATTTGTATTCAGAGAAACTTCGCTCCAAATCTACGGAAGTGGTGCATGAGTATGAGCTGAAAGAACGATCATAGCTCATCATTTTCAATTATCAAGGCAATTTCCTTCCAGAGGAATTATTCAGAAAATAACTTTTCATGGAGATTTCTGCAAATTTTGGTGTTTTCCGGCTTCTTTCACGTTTTTTTTTGTTGGCATTTTCTGTTTTTTGGTAAAATAAAAATTTTTTCAGGATCCCATTTACCATAATTCAAACTTCCTTTTCAAAATTACTCATTCTATCCTTAAGGAAAAAAAGTATCAAATACCTACACATCCTGTCTCTAGCTATGAGAAAATGGTTGGAATCAGTTTGTATAAGTCTTGGAGATACTTGATCAATGAAATTGTTTTCATTTGCTGACTCTTGAAAGAACTCAAATTCTCTTCAGTCCTGTCAGAACTCTAAAATATCAAACGTGTATAAAGGAATATACATGGCCATGAGATGATTGTGAGCACTGAGCGTTATTGCTGACGCTTACACTAAGCATCAAACAATTTCAATGATGTGGGCATCAGGAGGAGTGATCCAACGATGTTTTCTTGTGTTGGGACATTATTGATAGACTATCGATAGTATCGATAGTTGACGACTATCGGTAGCAACAACTATCCATAGTGGCAAGATTTCGATATATCGATAGTTTTATTCCCACTATCGTCGATAGTTTGGAATATGACCCTACCCCAGTAGCACAGTGGGATTACATAGACATCGTGTGATATTGGGTAGATATTAGTGAAACTATGTAATATTACACAAATGATATTGCCAAGATATTACCAAAGACTACACAATGACTATCATATATTGCTGGAATGACTAATTACCGCCTAGAGTCCCTTTTTATGGAACTACCGAATACTACATTTTAATATTTACAGAATGACTACACAATATTTTTATTTGCCCAATCTCTGGGCAATATCTTTTGAAGATTGTGTTTTCATCAGTTTTTTCTCACATGTGGGCATGTGTGCACTTTAGTGGACGTTCACAGTGACATGACTCTGCACGCTGCACAAATATATGCGCATTGTTAGTGTTCAGTGAACAGTTCTCATCTTGATGGTTCGTTTATTGTTTCAAATTTTCTAATTTTCATCAGCGTCTGTATTAAATTTGTTATTTTTTATCCTTTTTAATATCACGGAAGTTATTAACACAATAACGATGTAACAGTAATTAACTGAAACTTGTATTTTTCATTTCTTATTTGTCCACTTTGCTTTATGGTACATTGTTATTAGTATACAGGATGGTATATTGTAAGATAGAACATTTGAAATCTCCATTACTCGTGTCTTACTGATATTTTTTCCATTTTCAAGAAAAAGGCTCAAGAATAGAAACTTTCTTAGGCAATTGACTGTGTCCTGATTTTTGTTTTATGCTATTCATTAATTATTGTGTCCTCTTTCTATATTTAAGAAAAAAATAATTTCACCAGAAATGCATCCACAGGTTTAAAGTACGCTTTGGGTGTGTGTGGATTCTTACAACATATCAATTTTGTTGAGAATTGAGTGAATCGAATAAAATTGTATAAAAAAGAAAACTGTTCAGTTAATTTTCTTCCATATGCAATAATTATAAATGCATAGTATTTCCAGCTAAATATTTATAGGTTCAGTCTCTGAGTGCCTTACAAGATTGCTAAGTATCAGAAATTTCAGATTTGTAAAATTAAATTAGGTGAAAAGTGTGAGCCCAAAGTGTGTATGAAAACTGATTTTTTGTTTGGAAAAGAATGAATTACTTTATCGTAAGGTGTATAACAAATTTCAGGCGACAGTCAATTGTCTCGAAAAAAGTTGTTACACAGAAATTCCTTCCTAATGCATTGACTACTTTTTCATTGTAATTTATCTGGTGAACATGAGATAATTATTTGAATCTGTATTATCAAGATTTAGGGTTATTGCGTATTAGTATATCAAGTGATGATACCCTTTGAATGCATCTTTGGAGTTAGCAGAATATGAAGCTTTCCACCTATCAGTCTTTTCCATACTTTCTCTCATCAAAAAATGATGAATGCGACAGTGATAGAAATAATAATTATCACTTTCTCCTAATCTTTGTAAATCAAGGGCGTATATCAGGTTAATCTCTCCAGCGGTACAAGCTAACTTATACAGGAGTGGCACAATTTGACCATTTTTGCATCGCCCTATACCCAAGTTGCACATTTGGGCCATTCTGGCCCACTTCCAATATGTGGGCAGTGCCCTATACACAAGTGACACAAATGCTCCATTTTGACCCAACCCTAATTACGTTACCCTGGTAGTCCTCAGCGATAAGACACTAAGGTAACATTTTCCATTCGAGCTTTACTTCTAGATATATTAAATTCACTTACATGGTTCTTTTGAAGATCCGGTGACTGGAGTTGCTAACGGCATTTTCTATTCCTGCAGTGAAACAATGAGCATCAGATTTTAAACGTATCAATAATGAAAATACCTGTACTTATCTACTTTTATTCTAGATCGACTATCTTCATTTTCCTTCTAGCCGTGAAAAGAACTGGTCAGTATTAGATTTTTGACCATAGCTCAAAGTGTATTCTTATTAGCTAACTGCTGAATTTGATTTATCTTAATTTAATTCAACTCTAAATATTTATTGAGAGGTTGGGGTGAAAATGGGTTGAATTTTTTGAGTGAAAATTTTTGGAATGAATAAGTTGCAATGCCAATGATCGAATCTAAGAAGGAGTACACCTTCAAGATTTGAAACACTGCCTACATTGAGTAGAGAAAATTCGAGTATTCTTTCAAAAACAAAAATTCTAGCGCAGCAGGCCTTGCTAGAAAAGCAGGTTTTGAAATAGACTTACAGGGGTTCTATGAACCTCTAAAATGCATGCATAAATTGGGTGAAAAATCGATTTCAATCGGAAACCTGCCAGCAAAATTGAAAGAAATAAATCACGCACAGTTCCTTTGTCTCACTTTCCCCACCCCACCCCTTTCATTTTATTTTTTATTTTAAGACATGCTCTCCACTTTTGCTACGTGCCAGAACTGAAGAGCCAAACTGGTTCCGTTGCGTTGCCCGGGGTGGACCAACGTGGACTGGAGCACGCGGGCTTGCGGTGACATCTCCTGCTACCAACAGGTGGCAGGAGGAAATGGGCGGTAAGAAGCGCATTCACTGTTGAGTCACCTCACTTGGTCCCTCGTACCCACGTGGGTTTATTGGGAGAAGTGAGATGACGCAATCTAACGCATGAAAAGAAAAACCCGAAAATACTCAACCACTTGTTTTTTTTGCGTCGACAGGCACTCGTGGCATTCACGACAACCCCACCCCACCAAAACTTTCGCACCACTATACAAATCAGGGAAGCCGGTATTCCTAGAAGCAGGTACCAAATTGCAAATCAAGGCGCGTGAAGCAAGCACTATCCCACAAACCTGAGTCACTTTGTAAATAAATACGTGGATCTGATTGATATTGACCTCTAGTGTAAATTTCAACCCTATTGGGTTCGTTCGTTCGTCTGTTCTCGCGTTCAAAAGAATATGTGGGCGTGGAGGGCGTAAGAAAAAAATTTATAATGAAATAGTAAAATGCGAGATGGGTATTTTTGGAGTCTGGAGATCATGAAACGAATAACTATGATGGTCTGGTGCCTATTTGTGAAAGTCGGACAAAAATTAACTAATAAAGAAACACCAAAATGGGAGATTGGTAGAAAAACTATGATGGTCTCGTGCCCTATCGTGAGAGTCAGACCAAAATTAATAGGTTTTCTGTGAAAAACCTGCTAAAAATAAAGAAACACCGAAATGCGAGATAGGTATTTTTGGAATTTGAAGATCATGAAACAAATACCGTCAAATGAGCGACTTTACACACTTTTTTTATGTTTTTCAACTTTGTCCTTTAATAACTCCTCCAATTTTTAAGCTATTGAAGTGAATTTGGTTTTAAAATTTAGGTCCAACATTTCTCAATACAATTGTAAAACAAAGTTTGAGTTTGCAGCCTTCCTTCTATTTTTTATGATTTTTCAAAAAATTTGTGTAAAGTCACCCCTCAATGGGGCGACTTTACCCATCAATTTGTTATTGACGGGTTATTGATGGGTGGGGAGGCAAAATTTGAGGATGTTTGTCCTGGGACATACGATTGAAAAGAAACTAGTCAAGTACCAACTTCAACCGTGTGAAACTGAACTGAATATTTTGATCGTCTGTGGTTAAAAAAAAAAGACGAATAAGAAAAAGGAAAAAACCATATCGCCGCTTTATTTTCTTGTTCTGTTACTGGGTGAAGTGAGGTAGGGGCGGCGATCTTTTTTTTCTTTTCCTCCTTCTACCTGCTTCGATCCAAATCGTATTTCGGTTTTAATTTTTGGCTGGCAATTTATTTATTGGGCTTAAACGAAGTGGGTAAAGTCGCCCCTTGAATGTAAAGTCACCCCATTCGACGGTAACTATGATGGTCTCGTGCCTTATTGTGAAAGTCAGACCAAAATTAAGAGGTGGTTGTCCGTCAAAAACCTGCTAAAAATAACAGAGCACGTCTCTCTGGCCAGCAAAAACAGTAGTGAAGAAGGCTCAAAAATCAATTTACCTATCACCTTTGTTTGAACTCCTGACGAACCCAGTAAGCTTCCAGATAAAATCTGGAAAGCCCTCCAGTATTCTATCAGGGCCAAAGACGGAGGAAATGAGACAAACAAAGTAATGTCAATCTTCAGGGAAACAGTACATTATGTAAGGATACCTCTTTGCATAAAAGAGTACTTACAAGTTATGTTGATAACTGTTTATTAACAACATAAAACGTTCACTTACCTTTAACTATGTACAAAACTATTTACAGTTACTAACTGAATTACTACCTGATTAAGGTTGGATGAATGAATGAATAATAATGCTTAGTTTAACCAGCTTATATACTAATAATTAACCACTAACAAGGAGAGAGTGTAGTGAGGAGTGTGAAGACACATGTTGTGAATAATATGCTGATTTAGGAATAGTAAAGGTAGAGAATATTAGGTTACACAGGATGTGCATTAGGAAAGTGTTAATTTAGAATGTTTGAAGGTAGAAGGTTTAGGATTACATAATATAGAGAGAAATTGCGCAAATAGTACAAATTGCCTAACGCAACGTTTTGATGGTGAAAATACGATACGAATTGATTCTGTGAGTGTCTCGATTCTGTGAGGGTAGTCAGTTTTGTCTTTCTGCAAATTATCTTTGCAGAATCCTGAAGCATCAACTTACGGCAGGTGTTTATGATTTTTCACACCCTGTGCGACAAAACAAAAACCTTCTTTTCTAGCGTGGCAGACTGCGCTAGAGTTTTTTCTTCTGATTTTTTCAATATTTTTTATTCAGGGGGAATTCTTTATTTCAACGCATTACTCTCTTATTACATAAGTTCCAACATTTTTATCCCATCTGTAATATTGAACGGGATACAGTAACAAACAAACTGGTTTTTTCACGCTTTTATTTAACTTCTCTTGCTTCGTTGATGTCCTCAAATCTTGAAACCTCAATTTAGGTGACTTGTAATTATCCTATATTGATGAAATTTTACAAAATGATAGTTTATGCATGACAATTCAATATTATCCATTAATCAGCTCAATCAGATCAAAATTGCGCCTCCTATGACTAAAAACAATTTTTACCCCTCCTCTCTATAGAATTCTTGGATCAAGTTTCCGTTTTTGTGGATTAAAGAGACAAATAAGACAACAATAGAGCAAAAAAAAAAAGATGGATGAGAGGGAGCTCAGAATTTCATCAGCTTTTGTTGTCAGAAGGTAGCAGGTATCTTCTCTGTCAAAATAAAATAGAAGAAGGAAAAAAAAATGTAAATTAAAAGTATCGGATTTTATGAATGAACATTTGATTTTAGAGATTGGCAGCTTTTGTTTCTTCTATCTTTTTTTTTACAGAGAATCCGCAGAAAACCCGACTGTGTCTTTTTTCAATATTCAATAGGCATGTGGCCTCTTTCAGCATTCTTTTGTAAGTTCATTCGATCTTATAATACTTGACACAGTATTTAATAATGACTCTTGATTGCTGTTGGTTTTCATTATAATTCTAAATAATGTACCTATCAGCACTAAAAAGGAGAAAATAAAATAAATTAATAAAAAATATTTTTTTTAAAAACACGCATTTATTTAATAGTTTAAAAAATTGAAAATGCAATAAAAAGTTGAAAATAATATTTTCTTTCCAAAAAAAAAATTACCTCAAAAGTGAAGTACCCTCAAAAATAAACTTTCCTCGAACATAATTCATACGAAAAGCGTGGGGCGTTTAATATAGCAGCATTGTTTCTTATCTTCTAATTAATACACTTACATTACAGGTATTCAGATACCTCATCATATCTAGTTTTTTTAATTTGAAAATTTATCAAGTAGTGAATATATATCAAGCGCCCCACGCTTTTAGTATGAATTATGTTCGAGGAAAGTTTATTTTTGAGGGTACTTCACTTTTGAGGTAATTTTTTTTTTGGAAAGAAAATATTATTTTCAACTTTTTAATGCATTTTCAATTTTTTAAACTATTAAATAAAAGCGTGTTTTTAAAAAAAATATTTTTTATTAATTTATTTTATTCCATTGTGATATTAAATAAGAATAGGTACTCGTATTATCATAGATATGCGTACTGTGCCTAAATTACGTAAAAAAAAAAGTTTTGAAATAAATGCTCCTATCTTCATGCGATCTCTGGTTTACTATTTTCAAAGTCTAAGAATCCAACATTTCTTACTGCGCACTCCAGTTTGTTATAAAATAACATAAAGTCTACTTTCTGCTCTTTGTTGTACTTGAACAAGAGCATATAAAAGGTACTAATTTTTTAGAGCTCAAAACTTCATGAATAAGTATTATAATATCTTTATTTCATGTAGCTACTAGTCAAGTGAAATACTGTACTCGTGATAAAACTTGACAATGACTTCATATATTTATACTCGTACACGCGGAGTGGTCAGGACTAATGTTGGTGTTTGAGTATGATTCTATGAGTATTTAGTGGAGTTTTACTCATTTAATGGGCTATATTTCAAAGAATTGAAGTCGCAGTAGGTACCAGGCTCATTTTACCTGACCCCTTCCTTGAAAACAAGTCTGTATACGAATTTAAAAGTTTCTCTTAGGTTTACGAAAAATGGTTGAAATTTTGTAAAAAAAGTTTCAGCAAATAAGAGACTAGTTTTTGCTTATAACTCTTCAACTATCAATTTTTTGAAAAAATGTTCAAGGAAAAAAATTGTTCCGCATCGAATTTGGTACAACTTTTTTCTCGAGCATTTTTTTGCATCTTCACTAGGCGCAAAATTAAAGTACAGAAAAAAAACACTATACTACGTAAATAGACGCGCCCAGAACGACTATCTATGAGGCCAACATGAAATACGTATATTAAGTGATATACTCGTATGTATACGTACACATAGGTACTCGTACGAGTACATTTGTTTGGAAAATAGTGCTTTTTTTCTGTACCCTAGTTTCGCTCCTTAGTGAAGATGCAAAAAAATGCTCGAGAAAAAAGTTGTACCAAAGGTCTGAACTCTGAACCCATATTCACTCTCAAAAATTTCCCTCGCCGTCATCAAACTATCAGAAATATTTATATGTAAGTATAGAGGAGATTAGAAAACAGATTTGAGAATCGACTTCCAAAATTACACTAAAACTTGACTAAAAAAGATGAAACAGGTTCATAGTTCTTCTCTGCAGGTTCAAGTCCAGGATTTGCTAAGTACCAAAAAATTCACACCCCATTTTTATGTTTAAATTGATTTGTTTTAGCGCCTATTAATGCTAAATCAGCTAAAAATTGGATGATAATGTTATTGGGACTTGACAGGTTTTAGACTCAAACCGACGTTATGTCCATTAAGAAATATTATCTGTAATCTTTCTAACAATATTATAATTTATCAAGATTTTCTGTTCGAAAACATATCTGTTCATAATGATAGAGGTACTCACCTGCGATCAAACCGAATTCACCAGCATAAAATGAAATTAAAAAAATGATTATTGGCCTCGAGATTTTTTTCAAATTCATTTTGCAATTAGAATTTTTTCAATTTAACAAATAAAAAGGTTGAAAAATGAAAAATTGAACAATAAGTTTGGTTGCAAAATAAAGTCCCTTAAACAAAAACGTATAGATACCTATGATTGAAATAAGAAGTCTAATGACTTGGAGAACACATTTTGATAGAAACTGTAATGCTAAATCGCCAACAAGCAGATGAACTTTATTCCAATTTACAGTCAAATATTCTGCGAATGCAATTGCACAAAAATCTGAAAAACATAATATCAAAGTTTCACGATAATAATTAATTATATAATCGGTTCTCGTTTCATTTAGTCTTATCTGATCATTTTTTTTTTTTTGGCTGTATTAGGATTCGCCCAGTGCCGTATTACCCGCTAGGTACATGAGGCACGTGCCTCAGGCGCCAAATTTTCAGCAATTTAAAAATCAAAAAAAAAAAAGAGAAAAGAGGAAAAAATCAATTTGTACGTAGGTACTGAATCAAAAGCAAACTGCAAAGGAAAAATAATATTAAGACGATAGGATATCCACTGGATTTGCTCTACTTGAATGGTGGGAATCAGTGGTCAAAACTTGTTTCCACTTGACATTGGTCTTCCTATTTTCATTTTCAAATGGAAAATGTAAAAAACCAAAATGAACTTCCGAAGCTGAATAATGGCTCAACTAATAAGGCTGAAATTCACAGGATGTGTAGTAGACTACCAGCCTCATAAATGTACTCGGTAATAAGTCCCTAGTCAAAATATGTTGGGTTTTGTGTGTGACGTGTGCAGAAATGTAAAAAAGTATTTTCTACGTTGAAAATGTTCAACTTTTCGTTCGTTATCTGTGTAGAGGAGTACCGAACGCGAAATGCAACCAGTTCAAAGATTGAGAGATAGCAGGTTCAATTAACATTAACCCGAGATATTGATATTCAAAAATATTGAAACATATCCATATCTGAATTCCAAAAGTATGAAGTCCATGAAAACTTTATACGCGTGCAATTTAACGGGAGCACGTCTTTTCGCTGCAGCGACATTTCGCCGCGAAAAAAAAAAGAAGCATGTTTTCAAGTGCAAACCTGCAAAAAAAGATCTCCCATCTGCAGTCTTTATCTCGGGTACCGTGAGGGCAAAATCTTAAGGAGCTACTCCTCGTTGCCGATTTTGGGGGCGGACGGTGATAGGTCTGAAAATTTGATTTTTTAAATCTCTGAAACACTGTTTGAAAAAAAAATTTGTTTTGAAAAAAATGAATTCTGACTGAAAACTGTATGTAATTAAACTTGAATTAAATATTTAAATCACAGGGATACTGTGATCCCCCAAGGCTTACAAGGAGTGCTCCCCTCCAGGTCAACTAGGAATGATGACGACCCCCCCCAGATGTGCGCGAAAAAACATTTTTGGTATTTGATCATCCTTAAAATTCTTTTCTCAATTGAAAAAAAAAATCGCCCAAAATTGTGAACGAAGAGTTGCTCCTCAAGATTGTGCCCTCACGGCACCCGAGGTAAAGACGAGCTTGATGAAAGATAGGAGATCTTTTTAGCAGGTTTTCATTGGAAAACCTCCTTATAATTTTTTTTTTGCGGCGAATTGTTAGCGGCAAATTATCATTTACCCCAATTTAACAACATGCGACAAATCCGGAAATATTGATAGTGGAAACATCAATTATTATTCACTCAAATGGGGAAGTTGATGGTGTTTAAGCCTGAACCCTGCTGAAAATATTGATAATATCAGAAAAAGTATGAAACAAAAGTTGTTCAACATTGAATTTCCCACAAAAAAGTTTCTGGGCGCATGTCTCTATCTCCCGAGTACATGACAATTTGCCGCGAGCACTTCGCCGTAGCGACTTTTTGACGCAGACGCATTTCACCGCAAAACATTTTCGCCACCAGCCCAATTCGCCGCGGCAAAAAAGAAAACAGCTCTTGTACGAGTACATTCGGCATGAAAATATTAGCATTACCTATTTTACCTTATAGGTAATTAGCATTGCATAAAAATTTGCATTTTGCCCCTTCAAGGATGTAGTCTACCTTTGTTTTTTTCAAGTGGTTCACAATTTACCATTTTGTTGCTGAGTTTGGCTCCAAATTGACTCAAATTTGGATATGTTACTCTTGATCATATTCTCTATGCCTCTCTTTTATTTTCAAAATCTTGGGGTTTTCTTGAGGGTCTCAAAATAACATGATTTTGTACACCCTTAACTTACCCGATGGGCAAAATATGAGAAAATGATCCAGAAAATGAGAATTTTATCCGTTTTCAGTCCGTTTCTATTTTTCACCATCGGATCTGGAAATTTACAGATATTTTTTTTATCTTGATTGGAAACGGACAATTTTTCCAAATCCGTTTGTAAAACGGATGTCCTGATTATAATCAGCAATAATTTTTGGGCAATTTTTCTAAATCCGTTTGTAAAACGGTTTCACGGATTATAACCCGGGCCAAAACAGCCTTCACGGAAAATAATGCGGGCTCATTTCAGAACAAAACCGGCAAGACTGATTACAATCCGTTCGAAATCCGTTTTAGAAGCCGGAAAACAGGAAAATTCCGGATTATAATCCAGAAACGGATTATAACCCGGAATAAAACGGATCCGTTTTCAAAATATTTTGCCCATAGGGTACCACTACAACCCAGTGAGGTGATTAGGAAATACGTCAAGGGGATTTGAGAGAGTTTGTAGTTTGACCTCCTCTGAAGGTAACTGAAAAACCTCTTTTTTTTTCTGTTAAATTAGAATTTTCTTGCAGACTAAATTTTTGCGGAGAAAGGTCAAAGACCATTTCTCAAGTCACTCCTTGAGTACCCTTAAATCCACCCGCCGCAACTCGCCTCTCCTCAAAACGTAAAATGTATACAAATTTTTTGTTGTTTGGCTGTAGGTGACTGTTTTTCTTTCCGCGGCGAAATGACGTGCTCCCCTATCTTCAATAGGGGTGGAGCTAGAGAGCTTTAAAACTTTGCCATGTTTTGAAATTTCCAATGTACGAATATGTTTAAATTGTTGGTTTGAATTGGTCTTCAAAGCTCAACGCTATTCTTTCCAAATATAGGTAATAGCCCCAAGTATTTTAAACACATTCTAGGTAAAACTATACTGGACTGGGAAACTTCATTTTTACTGAATATGAACGTGATTTCGGCATTTTGCCACACTGTGCACCGTGCACCACCAACAGACGCTTTTTAGCTTCATTATTTATAAATTCTTCAACTCTGAAAATTATCAACTTTTTTCCTTTCGGTAAATTTTTGTTTTCCCTGAGTCATTTGCTTATTGGCTGGTGAAGAGGAAATGAAAATATTATTTTTACTCAGGCAATCCATGGAAATTCGTTATACTCGTAGTAGATAATTGGCAGCTTGAAAAACCAAATTAGTGGAGTTTGAAAATATGGGGTACAAATAATTGAAGGGGGCTATCCAACATATTCATTATCTATGAACTTTACTTGTTCTAAGGAGCCGTCACTCAGCGCATTCTCATGGAAATTCGTGAAGTTATAGCGTTTTTTATTTATTAATAAAGCCTTCTTTCATTTCCATTTACACTGTTTTGAATGAAAATCAACATCTTATACTATCAAACTTCATTGTAAACTGCTTTGTGTCGATGAATTCACATGGATATGCAAAAAGGGCCTATGTGCGTTTTAGCCAAGTAGCTAAAAATCTATTTTGGGTAGTATTTTATGAATTTGCATAGTGTGAAACCAAAATCTGCTCTTAAAATATGTGTAAAACTGTTTCAAAATTATTTTTTTGGATGGATATGCAAAAAGGGCCTACAGATGGTGTTGCGGAAGAAGGGCCAATCTGCTGTAGAAAAGAATAGGAGATTGGCCCTTCTTCTGCAACACCACCGAATGTAGAATTCTAGCCAAATAGCTAAAACTCCATTTCTGACAGCATTTCATGATTTTTCATCATGGGAAACTGAAAACTACTCTTCAAATTCGCTTGAAACTGTTCAAAATTGATTTTCCTAAAAGGATATGCAAAAGGGGCCTATGTAGGGTTTTAGCTAAATAGCCATAAATCCATTTGGCATTTCTATGGATTGTAGAGTGGCGAAACATGGCTCATTGTCTAGCCCATAGATTAGACAAACACGCTTGTACCCTCTTTGGATTCAATCTCACTCGTTCATCATTTTACAACTAAACAAAAACTTCAAACGTTAATATCTCAAAACACTGTATTGCCACTTAGGCCCTTTTTGGATAGCCCCCTTCAATTATATTCAAAGAGGAAGGGTTTGTGAAAAAGTTGATAAAGGTCTAATCAAAATCGTTTGTAAAAAAGGGTCCAGCAGGATAAGATAGGTGAAATGACCTTTTTCGAATTTCAACCTGAAACTTGGGAGTCAGGTTGACAATGATGAAAAACTAATTCAGCCCGAATTTCAGCACCCCACATCAACTGGTTGCCCCCTGGGGAGTGAAAATGTGATTTGGCCATTTCAAAGGTTTTTTGCCCATAACTTTTTTCATAATTGTTCATTTGATTTGAAATTGTTATGGTGGTTAGTCCTCTATGAGCTCTATCTACCAGCAAAATTTTGCGATTTTACCTCCAGTAGTTTTCCAGTAACTCCAGCTGGAAATTTTTGAGCTTCTTACCCTATGGAGTCTACAAGTTGAAATTTTCACTGATGATAACTTATCTAGTTTACATTACACCCATATAATTTGTTTTCCAAAATTCAGGGTGGACAAGGTAGTTTTATGGCATTATTTAAAAAATTTCAAACTTCCCAGTTTTTGAAACAAAAATCGAGGAAAAGTTTAAAAATTGAACGTATCCATGAATTTTGATTTAAATTTAAATTTTTACTCGGAAACATAGACTCACCATGCAAAAAACATAACAGACACTTCTCCCCCCCGTTGACTATGGTTGACGTTTGCACCGATAAAGGTGGGCTTGATGATTGGAAAATCTGATTAAGATTTTGAGAGAATTGATTTTTTTTGATTTGCCAGCAATTAGCACCTCCTTACAAAGATAAACAATTAAAGGCACCTATGTAAAATGGTGAGATGTGAGTGTTCTTGAAATTCTTGATATCATAAAACAAAAAACTATGTACATACGTGCCCTGCCTATTTTCCTCAGTCAAATCAAAATTATGAGGTGTTTCCTCTCAAAAAATTGCTGAAAATTAGTGACATTACTTTGTAAAAGCAGATTTCTATGTAACTTTCTCGGTACTCCACACAGAGACTTTATTTCACCGGTGTACTCAAGGGAAGAGTTGAAGGTCCCCCTTAGGTTTCAAGTCCAAAGTCTCTTCAAAATAGACAGAACTGAAAAATTTTTTAGCATACATATTCTAAGGATTTTTCAAGTCGGCTTACACAAAATATATCTGGAAGCATAAAAATAATATACACGTAGCATTAAAATTTCAAGGCTACTACCACTATCTTACTCGAACTCTGACCATCCTTCAACCCGCACCTCAGTAACCCAAATATTTGATGAATCGGCCAACGAAACATCCAGTATTTCTTGTAATGCCTTACCTAAATTAGGAAGTCTACCTTTGCTTTCTTTCGAGTGATACATGCTTTCTTTTTTTTTCCTGAATTTTGCACCGAATCGGTTATAACTATTATGTTACTTTTGAAGGGCTTTGAAAAAAAATGTAGAAAAAAATTAAATTGAAAAGAACAACAACATACGCGCATAGAATTCGATCAAATTCGGTACAAAACTCAGCGAAAAAATGGTGAATCTAAAGCGTACTTCTGAACAAAAAACTCATGAAAATTGTCATTTTGGCTACCAAAACGCGAATCCGCAACACGTATGTCAAACATATTGCCCATGTTTTGTCTTTAATAGTTAACATTATCATGCAGTTTTTTGGATGTCGATGGTGACTTCCTAGCGAAGGTAAACTACACCCGTGAGAAATACCACGAAAAAGCATATTTACGTAGGCCATCACAAAAGTATCTTTGCACTTTTTCTCACCTTTTGGTAAGGCTGGGGAGATAATTTCTGTTGCACATGTTCATAGCTTCATTATCCAACTTTGTAGTGCCTCCACTGCTGTGACTATTTTCATTCTACGCAAGTTTGAATATTGGCAATTTGTAAATAATCAGTCCTCGGAATGTTAGGTTAGGAGAGTAGTCATTAGATTTTTATAAATTTGGAATTAAAGTAAGCAGAAGGCAAATGATGGAGGTGATGTGGGTAAGTCGTGAAGGGAGAAATTCATGAAATAAGGGATTTTCCTGTAACTATAAAACTAACATGTTTACAAAAAATATAAAAATGGTAAGTTAGTGGTATTTTCATGACAATTACCTAGTTGAAGATTTAATTAGGCCCAACCATGTATTTTTACAGCTTATTACACATTTGCTCCGAGTGGAATATTAATTTTTATCCAGACATGGACTATACCTCCTTCAATTTCACTTTTTATACTGCTCCCAGTTTGCATTTAAAAAAAAAAGAAGAAAAAAATCAGTAATGCCCTACTTATAGAAGATCCGCATGTACAGTCAAACAATGACTGAATGGTTTATGAATAAAAAAAAATTTTCTTCTTCTTGTAGTCTTCCTTTCCATAGAAATAACCCCCGTCTGCGTGTTCTTCTTCAGCGCTCATCAAATGAATGTGTAAGGGGATGGGTTTGTGTTATATCTTAACCACATAAGAGCATTGTATCATGTTGGTAAAATCGATAATGTGCCTTTGCCGTATCTGTGATTCCAAAAGCTTTTACGGTTCCGTTCTTCCACGTATGCATAATTGTATCGTCGTCGTACTGCACACCATGCTCCGCAAACAGACGCCTTTTAGCTTCATTATTAATAAATTCCTTTACTCTGAAATTGGTCAATTTTTTTCTTCTTCTAGTAAATTTTTGTTTTCACGAAGTCGTTTGCTTTTTGGCTAGTGAAGAGGAAATGAAAATATTGATTTTACCCGTAGGCACTTCATGGAAATTCATTGTGGCAGAGAATTTGATGCTTGGAAAGCCAAAGTGGAGTTAAAAAGTAGAGTTTATTCGAGAAGGAAGGGTTTGTGAAAAAGTTGATGAAAGGTCTAATCAAAATCGTTTGTGAAAACTTCGAGGAGAAGTCTAATCATAAAAGTTGGTTTTGAGTTGAATGTCTTCTCCCGTCTTTGAGTTTGTATTTGCTTTTATTTCATCTTTCTGCATCATTAATGAGAATAAAAAACAATTTGAGAAATAAAATCATATAAAATGTTAGAATCAGACGACCAGTGCGTGAGTCAATATACCTTTGTGGAAACACACTGCAAACACGGTGTGCGGCTAATGAACTCTATTACCCTCTGAAAGAGTGAAGCAGAGTTCATGAACTATAAGTATGTAGCTATGTGGCTGATACAATAAGCATGATGCAAGAATAAGCTTGTAGAAGCTTATTATTGCATCAGCCTCTGCAAGCTTGAACTTGCAGCTGGGCGTCATAGAGGAGTAAATAAGTCCATAAATACTGAGCCTTACAACTTTTTTTACCCAGAGCTTGTGAGAGCTCTTTTGCTCCGCGGACTATATAATCTGGAGTAGCTGGAGAGCTTCTTCAGTTCTCTGAGAGAGATTTGTCCTATCTGCTAACTAGGTACAGTCAGGTTCAACTACTGTGTGATTTTTCTTATTATTGCCTTTAGTTTGGCCTTTAAATAAAGTTCTTTTTCAGTCTATTAGTGCAGCCTTTTATTTCCTTTGGAACTGGGGTGGTCTGTGTGTGAGTCCAGACGCCCCATTCCAACATAAAATAAAAAAATTAAATAAATAAAATTTTGCCGTTTCTGAAGAAAATCATGAGTCTGCAAATAAACTGGGGCGACATTAGGAATATATGTGATTTTTTGTGCTGAATCCGAATCTACTAGTGGTTTTGCTCCACGACGCTACTTATACCTATTTTGCAGAATTCTTCAAATTAATCTCCGGATAAAAAACACCATCAGGTAGCAGTCATCAAATTGACCCAACACATGACGTGTAATTTATTCAATTTTTCACGCTTGTAGTATCTGAGACTTGGCAACTCAGCCATTCTTTGATTTTGATTTTTGTAAAAGAAGTTCTTGAAGAATGATTGTTCAGTTTGTAATAAAATGATAAACTCAATGGTTGTGTTCTCTCTGAATAAACACGATAACTGGCGACGAGGATGGGATCTTTTGACGTTTCCTGGCCAATTATCTCATTGTTGATATGCGTAAAAACATCAGTAATAAAATTTACATAGGATACTTCTTTTGCATTACGTTGATCTTTGAGAGATAAATGAGAGAGCATATCAGCAAAAATATTCTTCTTTGACGGAATATATTCAATTTGGTAGTCATAATCAGCTAATATAAATGCATAACGTTGTAACCTATTAACCACCACTTGTGGACAGTTCTTGTTTTTATTAAAAATGTAGGCTACGTTAAGGGTTTGTGATCTGTTTGTAAACAAAAAGTAGTGCCGTATAAATATTTGTAAAATTTTTGTACGCCAAAAATAATACTTAAAGCCTCCTTATCTAATTGTGAATAATTTTTCTCGGCACTATTTAAATATCTAGAAGCATAAGCAATAGGATATTCGTCATTTTTAATATCATGCATTAAAACACAACCAAGACCATAAGGGCTGGCATCACATTTAAGTTTTAAAGGTACGTTAGGATTGAAATGTACTAGAAAATTTGAACCAGATAAGATATCTTTTACTTTATTGAATGCTATTTCACATTCTTTAGACCAACTCCATTTTTTTTCTTTGTGCAACAATTGGTTTAACGGATACAATAAACTAGAGGCATTCGGTATAAATTTAGAAAGATAAGAGACTAAGCCTAAAAATGACTGTAGTTCATTTACGTTTGTTGGTCTAGGAGCAGAACGAATTGCTTCTGTTTTATTATCATCAGAAAAAATACCATCTTTATTTACTTTATATCCTAGATAAAAGATTTCATTCTTTAAAAAATTACATTTATTACGATTAAGAGTAAGTCCACTGTCTCTTAATTTAGTCAAAACTTTCTTCAAATTTTCAACATGGTGGTCTAAATCGGTACCTCCAATAAGTATGTCATCTTGGTAACAAGCAACAAATGGCATACCTTGGAAAAGTTTTTCAATCTCACGTTGAAAAATACCTGGAGCTGAGGCTACTCCATACATCAAACGTGTTGGCTGAAAAAGCCCTTTATGAGTTTATAAGGTTAACAATTTACGAGATGCTTCATCTAACAACATTTGTTGATAAGCTTGAGACAAATCCAGTTTACTAAACCAATTACAATTAGCAATTTTCTGAAATAAATCTTCAGGCAGAGGTAAAGGATAACGATCAATAATAAGATTAGGATTTACCGTATTTTTATAATCTCCACAAATTCTTAAGCTGCTATCACCTTTCGGCACAGGTACAATTGGCGAACCAAATTCACATGTTTCTACAGGTATAAAACGTTTTTGAGCAACTAATTTATCAAGTTCAATTCCAACTTTATCCTTAATTTTATATGGAAGAGAATAAGGACGCATGAATTTAGGTTTTGCATCTTGTTTAGTAACAACACTGACTAATCTTATTTTATAAGTGCCAAGTTCATCATTGATAACATCAACAAATTCCTCAAAAATATTTTCCATTATTGAGCTTACGTTAATATTATGAATATTTAAATTTTGCTCAATCTTGACACTAAGGCCTAATGGTTCAGACCATTCTCTGCCAAAAAGAGCATTTTTGCCATTTTTAATAACAAATAGTCTCTGATTTTTCACATTTACATTATTATAAGAAATATTTACTTTAAAAGAGCCTAAAGTTTTTAAAGGAGTACCATCATAACTGGTAAGATTATGATCAAGTGGCTCTATTTTATGATTTTGAAAATATTATGAATAAGTTTCAGGATTAATGGCAGATACAAAAGAACCAGTATCTAGTTCCATTTTAATAGGTATGTCTTGAATATTTATTGTGATAAAAATAGGTTTTTTTGGAGAACTCTTTTCTGTTTCGTTACAAACTGAATTTTCCTCATTTACGTTACAAATAGAATTTAAAAATAAACCATCATCATTATCAGAGTCCTCGTCCACAAAATTATTACTTTTATCTTTATGATCTTTACTTTTACTAAAACCTTTCTGATTTTTTTTAACCAAAATTATTTTTATTAAAATTTACTTTACTTTGCGCAGAACCAGATTCTTCTTTCTTGTCCTTACCTTGAAAACAAACCCTGGCTAAATGACCTTTACGATTACAAATATTGCATGTTCTATCTCTCAAATAACAAAAACATAATTTGTGTAACCACAACAAGAACATTTTAAATTATCTTTATAATCTTTACCTTTAGTAAACTTTCTGACCTGATGAACAGAATTTGAAGTTGAAGCCAAACTACCTTCAACAGCCATACTGATTTCCATTCCTTCCCAGGCCATGATAAGTTCTCTGCATTTAGCATATGACAGTTCCTTTTCAGCAAACAATTTTTTCTTCAGGTCATTATTTGCTACACCATGGGAAATCTGATCACGTAGACATTCTTCTAGGTTTTCTCCGAAGTCACACGTTTGAGATAATTTCTGTACAGCAGCAATGAAAGTAGACGTAGATTCATTTGTTTGCTGCACTCTAGCACGAAATTTTGATCTTTCTGCTAAAACTGATGGTTTGGGTTTAATGTGATCACGAAATTTGGAAACCAGTTGATCATAAGAAACTTCTTTAGGTTTCTTCGGCGTGCACAAGGCTCTAAAAATGTCATAAGCTTTACTGCCTATTAAGGTTAGCAATAACGGTACCTTTTTTTCTTTAAGTCTGTTGACATCCATATAGAGTTCCAATCTCTCTACCCACGTTTCAAAATCTTCTTTTTCGATGTTGAACTCATTATCTCTCTCTAAGCTACCGAATGATGAAAAAAAATTGGCTGAAAAAAGCAGTGTTCATTTGGACATTGCATAATTATTTCAAATTAATCTTCGGATATAAATCAGCACCGGGTACCGGTCATCAAATTGACCCAACACATGTTAAATGTATTCTATTTTTCACGCTGAATCTGATTCTGCAGCCCCTTTATCTCTCTTTGGTAGAACAGACTGGAAAAGATAGTGAAGTAGAGAGATGGTAGATGGTCACATGTCAAGGAAGGTGGAGGAAAAAAAAAGATACAGGTGTACCGACGCAGAAACGCCACATCTAACTCCTAGAAGGAAAGTGGACAGACATTTGAGTGTACCAGACAGTACACTCGAACAGTATCTATGTTAAAAGGGTCTAGCAGGATAAGATAGGTGAAATGACCTTTTTTGAATTTCGACCTGAAACTTGTGGGTCAGGTTGACAATGATAAAAAACTTATTCAGCCCGAAGTTCAGCCCCCCACCTCAACTGGTTGCCCCCTGGGGAGTGAAAATGTGTTTTGACCATTTTGAAGGTTTTTTGCCCATAACATTTTTCATAATTGTTCATTTGATTTGAAATTTTCATGGTAGTTAGTTCTCTATGAGCTCTATCTACCAGAAACATTTTGCGGTTCCAGCTCTAGTAGTTTTCCGTTTTCCAGTAACTCCAGCTGGAAATTTTGGAGCTTTTTACCCTATGGAGTCTGCAAGTTGAAATTTTCACTAATGATAGCTTATTCAGTCTATATTACACTCATATGATTTGTTTTCCGAAATTCAGGGTGGACAAGGTAGTTTTTTGGCATTGAAATATCAGTTTTTTCATATTTTCATAGTAAATCTCCTATTATATAACTACACCAAACTCCAAAGGCATTACTTGCACATCAGTGCACCAATTCTACTAAAGGGTAGCTACTAAGACTAATCTCCCACAAAGTGACAGAACAAGTACCAGGTGGCATCATGGCATCATATATGACGTCACTTGAAATTTAGAGATGGACTTCTTCAAGGATCAATATTATGAGAACCACTGACTTGTGTCATACAATGCCACCTGGTCCTTCGAGGTTATTTTTGTGGTGTCATATATGACGCCACCTGATACTTTGAGTAATCGAGTGAAACCTGGTTTTTCTGATCTTAGAGAATGATTCTTTCTCCTTCTATGAGTAATTAATACTATTCCTCTGTTTGATTGCACCTACATAGCTTAAGATATCTCAACATGCTGTTTTTCAATTAACATGTTGCTCTTGTTTGGCCCACCCAAAAAATTGTTCTGGTTACTAGGGTCGTCCTTATTTATAGAAGAAAAAAACCAAGAATTTATTTTGTTCTATTGATTTTCCACAAGTCTAGTGAATAATGAAAATATTTATTTAATTCAAGTATAAATTTTTATTGATTTCTCTTTTAACTTGAGAACTGCATGAAATTAGTAGTACAAAACCAATTCTTGGTATTAAATATGTGTTCTATTTTGGTTATTTTAAGGGTAGGTCTAAACCTCTCAAATCCCGCAGATCTATTTTCTATGCATCACACTTCATTTTACTAATAAGTTGAAGGAGAAAATGCATGGTTTTTTCTAATTCTATGTGATACGGATGATAATGTGAAATAATGCCAGTATTTGCATAAATGAATTTTCAACCCCCTCAAGGCACCATTTAATTTCAACCTAGGGGGCTGAAATTTTTATGGAATTTATTTTTCATGAAATGGAATAAATCTGGGGGGTGGGAGCAGAAATTGCAAAAAAATTTTTTTCCTTCTATAAATAAAGACCACCCTAGTAACCAGAACAATTTTTTGGATGGGCCAAACAAGAGCAACATGTTATTTGAAAAATAGCATGTTGAGATATCTTGAGCTATGTAGGTGCAATCAAACAGAGGAATAGTATTAATTACTCATAGAAGGACAAAGAATCATTCTCTAAGATCAGAAAAACCAGGTTTCACTCGATTACTGAAAGTATTAGGTGGCGTCATATATGACACCACGAGAATAACCTCGAAGGATCAGGTGGCATTGTATGACACAAGTCAGTGGTTCTCAAAATATTGGTCCTCGGAGAAGTCCATCTCTAAATTTCAAGTGACGTCATATATGATGCCATGATGCCACCTGGTACTTGTTCTGTCACTTTGTGGGAGATTTGTCTTAGTAGCTACCCTTTAGTGGAATTGGTGCACTGATGTGCAAGTAATGCCTTTGGAGTTTGGTGTAGTTATATAATAGGAGATTTACTATGAAAATATGAAAAAACTGATATTTCAATGCCAAAAAACTACCTTGTCCACCCTGAATTTCGGAAAACAAATTATATGAGTGTAATATAGACTGGATAAGCTATCATTCGTGAAAATTGCAACTTGCAGACTCCATAGGGTAAAAAGCTCCAAAATTTCCAGCTGGAGTTACTGGAAAACTACTAGAGCTGGAACCGCAAAATGTTTCTGGTAGATAGAGCTCATAAAGAACTAACTACCATGAAAATTTCAAATCAAATGAACAATTATGAAAATAGTTATGGGCAAAAAACCTTCAAAATGGCCAAAACACATTTGCACTTCCCAGGGGGCAACCAGTTGAGGTGGGGGGCTGAAATTTGAGTTGAATTAGTTTTTCATCATTGTCAACCTGATCCCTAAGTTTCAGGTTGAAATTCGAAAAAGGTCATTTCACCTATCTTATCCTGCTAGACCCTTTTGAAAACATTTGAACACCCTTGAGTACTTCGAAGTTTGAAATTAATTTGGTCTTTTTTTTTGAATTCGTTCATTCATTTTGCATACAGAAACAAAAATTTTTACATCCGTTATTACTTTGCAATTTGGTATTGATTAGAGGGGTTACCAATTCCATTAAAAATTGTACTTGTGAATTGGAAAAAATGAAAACAAACCAATCATGATGATTTTCTGTAATACGAGCATTTCAATACCAATCGCGTAAGGTGGTATTTCACATTCTCAGTAGAGATTTGCAGAATTTAAATCACGAAGCCACAAATTCTTAGGGCATTGAAATTGGACAATTTTTCGTCTTAAGTTGTAACTGCGGTTTGTATCATCCTTCAAACTGAAAACATTTAGATAGAATTTTTATTCTTAAGAATTTTATATTTTTAAGAAACGAATTAAGATTTGAATCATTTTAATTTCCTATTGCTGTTAATAGCTGAGCTTCAAAATTCAACTTAAGTTGAATAAATTTACAATGAATGCAACTTATAAAGGTTATTAGTTTTAACCATATTTGAAATTTGAATTTGTCTTATACAAAAATACAATACACGACAGGAAGAATCCTGAATTATGTTGATAACTTGACTTCAGTTAAGTGGAGATCAGAAATTGGGAGAAAAACTATTTTGGGAGAATGTAAAATCATGGCTGAACTTAATTGTACTCGTTGAATTTCTATGTTTCAATTTTCTTTCGTACGTCATATATCCAATCAATATGTTGCGCTACATCTGTGAATACTGCAATATATGTTGTTCCGTCACTTCGTATAGTTTTATCTCTGTTGCTAGTAATTCCACGTAAATAATAACGAATTGTTCCTTGTAAATCTGTTCGATTAAACAGTAAACCACCTCCACTATCACCCTTATCAACTCCAGTTTCTAAAATATAAGCAACAAACAATTTTTTAGTTTAAGACGACAGGAAAACAGCAGCATAACGCCCTATTTTTGGGTTAGAAAATAGTCATTTATTGTGATCTCTTTGGTTTCCATTTTTCTATAAAAATTGTATAAATTTTGAAAATTTTCCGATTGTTTTACACCCCCTAAGAAAATCAGTACTTGCCATCCCTGAGTGACAAGCTAATCCTATGAATGAGATATAGAAACTTCATTTGTGTAAAAAGGAAAGTGCTAATACTGCAAGTACACTGCATATTATTTCAAATATCCCAATGAACCTAATTCCTATGCTTGAAATAATGGTTATACTATTAGCTTTACTGAAGAAGTTTGTTTACCCACTCATTAGCCTATACTTTTTCTAGGTCATCGTACGTATTAAACATTCATTTGACGCTGAAAGAAAGTCAAATTTAAAACTTCGCAGATACGCGTATATTTGTTCCAAGAACACCAATCTGACTTTTTGACTTTTTTTCAATTTTTTATTCATCAATCTAGCCATAGACCGAGCCAAAAATAATTTCAAAAAAATTATCAAACCCGGAATTTTTGATTTTGATTTTTTGATTATAATTAATCGATGACCCGAACCACTTTATATCGCTGGAACGCGTTTTTAAACTTCCCTGATTTTCCCGGGTTTGTATATGGTTTTTCAGATCGCATCACATATATGGTCGTGTTTAGGTTATCCTGTTCCACATTTCTTTTGTTTTTTTCTCATCATTCTGAGATGGTGGCAGCGCTGTATTCATTATTTTGGAAATGACTCTCGTAGTTATGAAATTTTCACTTGATGGTTGAAATATATTTTATTTTACTAACCATTCTTGATCCCTGCACAAAATGTATCTGCTGCGATTGAATTGGAAAAATCACGGTGTACCATTGTGCTACAATTTCTCAGGTTAATAAATGGTATAGTCGTTGTCCGTAGGATAGTACTCTGGTTTCCGCTTTCAGTAACACCCCAACCAGCTACCTACAATTCAAAAAATTCAGACAGTGAATCACTACTTGAACATGGAAATTTTCTCCACTCCATTTTGGTTATCAAGAATGAAGTTGAGTAAATACTAACTTTTCCTACTGCATTTTTTGGAGCAATGTAACGATTTCTATATATCCAATCTACACATGCTGGCATTACATATCGACTGAATGTAATTTTCTCACTTATCCAGAGGATCGCTATGTCTGCAGCATAATGTGTTGTTTCACTGGGAAGTGGCAACGTGTCTGGTACCAAAATTTCTCGAATCTTCATAATGGAATGAATAAAATTAATAAATCTACATAAAAGTAGTGTACATGTATACTCCTTTCAAAATAAGATGTTCACAGGCGCAGCTGACCGTTTCACACTGGTGCAACTCAAAGTTTGTTACAAAATGGCCAATCAAACTATTGTATTCTTTATGTAAACAAAAGTTGACGGTATGTATTGTAACTTCTAGATACACCTTCACTTTTTCAAAAAACTATCCAAAACACTGTATGGCAGGTTGCGGCGTGAGCATCTTATTTTGAACGGAGTAAAGTTGGTCTTCCAAAAACTAAAGCTGTACGTAATCCATGGAAAAGTTCTCTTGTGAAGTAATATTTATAAATTTTTCTACTCTGAACCAGTTTTATTATTATTTTCTTACCCTCCTACACTGAGAGAAATGAGTAGTACTGATTATGTTATTATACAGTAACTGTTGAGAAATTAGTCGATTTGAACCTCGTATTTCTGATGTTCTGTTTATCGATGTAACGACTATCGAGAGTATGATAAAACTTCACTTTTATCGAGTATTCTCGATGATATTTCAGTAAGTATATTGAAGATGAATTTTGAAGATGAATTGAAGATGAATTGAAGATGAATTGAAGATGAATTCTTTGTACTGGGCGTTCCAGAATTTCAAAGCATAATGTCCGTCCTTCCGTGATTATGATGACGTCAGCATCCCAGCATTTCAAAGCATCATGTCCGTCCTTTCACGATAGTCCAATTTTATGCTGACGTCATCATTAGAGCCCAATGTTATGATGAAGTCATCATACCTACTTGTTACATAGGATTTGAAGATTATGCAATAGTCCAATATTAGGATGACGTCATCATCAAAGTCCAATGTTAAAATGACGTCATCATACGTACTCATAACTTAGGATTTGAAGATTCTGTGATAGTCCAATAGTAGGATGACGTCATTGTCAGAGTCCAATGTTATAATGACGTCA
This sequence comes from Parthenolecanium corni, assembly GCA_038050395.1. Lineage (NCBI taxonomy): Eukaryota > Metazoa > Arthropoda > Insecta > Hemiptera > Coccidae > Parthenolecanium > Parthenolecanium corni. Next base: position 2,354,032 of record JBBCAQ010000002.1, read on the forward strand.
TCATACCTTCTTATAACATAGGATGAGATAATGTCATCATAAGAGTCTAATGTTATGATGACGTCATCATACATACTTATAACATAGGATTTGAAGTTTCTTTTTACTGTTTTTTAGTCAAGTTCAAAACATAATGTCTTCTAGTTTAGTCCTTTCGTTATAGTCCACTGTTGGTATAACGTCATCATCAGAATCCAATGTTATGATGACGTCATCATACCTATTTATAACATCTTATATGACGTCAGAAATTATATAATTATGCAAGGGAATTCAAGAAAATGTATCTGCCACCCCATAGTATACCATAATTTTTGTAAATGTTATAAATAATTGGTTAGTAAAATGAAAATCCGAAAAATAATTTATTTCATGTCATGACTTGTTATTTATTCTGAAGAAAATTTTGTAGTGTACTGTTTCATTTTTTCACTCTTTAATATTTTCTATAGGCTTCACATTAAAACAATTTTATTTGAAAAAATAATTTTCGGATACTTCTTATGATATCCTGTTGTAAAAGAGAATTCATCTTTCGCCTTCACGAAACTTCAGTGAAGGCTGCAGCTATTTTGTTGTTTGTTCTTCATGATAGAAGGTGAAAGGAAACGTCTTTTCTCATTAATTATTTGAATAATTCTCAAAATAACTTTTCCCATCGCAGTTACTGAAATTATAATTTAGGTATTGTTGTTATTCTTAATACGTATTTGCAGCGCTTTTCACTTGCTTGGAAAATGAGTTTCAACACTTTTGTAGTAATTTCTACTACAAATCTCCAATGTTCACGGTTTTTATATCCAAAATTAAAAAATTACTAATTTTCTCTCAGTGTATTTTGTGAAGATATCGTTTGCAATACATATTATCCAAATCTTTTAAATCGGTATTACCTATAGATTATCTAAGAGTCAATATTCTGTAAAAAAATATGGGAGAAGCAGAGAAACCAAAAAACTTGAGAATACTTTTTATGTGATAACATTTTTATTTTCGCTACAGGTTTCGTTTTACTCGTACGTTCGATTGTACTTATTTTTTTCTTCACATTTTTCCTCACAAATTTTCCAATTTTTATCGATACAATATCGATAAATATACTACCTATACAGCTATATTCAACATCGAAATATCGATAGTATGTCCACAATCGATCGAGCTGTAACTGAAATTCATGCTAAAATAAGCAGGTTTTCAAGTGAAAACCTGCTTAAAAACAGTGACGAGACAAATCAATTAATGAGAGAAGAGGCAAGTATGAAAGATTGAAGTTAGTGTAAACAAGACATGTTTCAACATGTATTTTTTCTACTATTGATACCCCTGAAAAGTAGTTAGGATTACATATTTACTTTGAATATTTTAGTGTAGTTGTCATCCTTGATCGTATAATCAAGAGTATATTTACCCACCACAACTTCATATTGTTTTGGATGGTTTATAGCACCAATTTGTGTGTTGGTGAAACAATGTGCAGCTAGAAACAAAGTAAAACATAATTACAGAAGTGCTAAACGTTACTTGGTATTTTATTATTGAATGACCCAGTGGGAGTATTCTTTGTACTCAACATTTAGTCAAAATTTTGTCCGTCCGTGATTCCTCAATGTTATACCTAGGTATGATGAAGTCATCATTATTTAGTCAAAATTGTTTGTCCTTTGTCTCCAATGTTATGAAGTTTCACACCACCAAATGATACTTTAGTTTTAATTGTCGGCAACTTTTGCTGAAAGCTGGGCTCATTTTCTTCATCTTTTTTTTGCTCTTGATAACCTTCCAATCTATTATGATTTAAAAACTGACAGATTTATGATGCCAAGATTTTCCAGGATATATTTAGGGTCATATGTAATATAAAATTTGAAAATTTCTGTAAAATCAGTTCAACTCTTTAAGAAAAAACATATGATTTTAAAAAATTGTGGTTTCAACTTCAAACTTGATTTCCTCAATAGTAGAATTACTGAATACAAATTTTCCAATGGCCTTACCTTATTTAGTGTAGCTTTTGGGATTTCAGAAATATCACTCATATTCTACTTATGAAATTCTGGAAATAACTTCATTGTAGGTATCAACAACTATTCAAAGATCCTTATTTTTTGAGAGCCTTGAACATCTTGTTTTGAAAAAGATGGATTTTCACGTATAAAAACAACACGATACATAGATTTAGAAAATTGACAATAATAATTTTCAAAGCCCAATGTGATTTATTTCTAAAAAGTTTCATTTTCACCCTCTGTATTTTCATCTATATACATCCAATCATTAAAATAACTACTAGTTTGAATTCGGAGCATAAATTTAGTTGATTTCAATACCCAACAACTGTACAAAAAAGGTGACAGTGCAAACATATCAAATTACAGACCAATCAACTCGACTTCAAACGTGAGTAAAATTTTTTCCAAACTAATTAAAGACAAACTATATAACATACTCGACGAGGCACGAGGTACAGAACAAGCCGGTTTTGGGAGGGGTCACTCAACAATAGATCATATCTTCATCATCAATCAATTAATATAAAAAACTAGAGAATATGATATGGACTTGTACCTGTTATTCATTGATTTTGAAAAGGCATTCGACTCAGTTGATTTAACGTATTTATGGAGAGCCCTTAGAGACTGGGGATACCACAAGATTACATTCAGAGGTGCAAAAGCCTTAATCAGATTAAACAAAAATGGTTAAAATTCTTTTGGGGACACAACTCGCACATCTCACAAATATTTTGCAGACGCAATCAATTAACTAATCTAAAAAGTTTGTCCTACTAAATAAGACGCGATTGGAGTTAACATTGCCATGCAAGAAGAGGATAAGTCAACTACTTCCAAAAATTTAATTCTTCTGAGTCGGGTACACGACAATTTACTGTCAGAATATTCCCCTGCAACAATTTGACCGCAGAAAATTGACCAAATGACAATTGATCGCAACTACAAATTGGTCGTCGCGACCATTTCCCTTCAGATAATTGACCGAATACTATTTTATCGATCGACCAGAATTTGAAAAACAATAATTGAAAAGCATCTCATTATTGGATTAAGAATTGGAAAAAATATGGATGAAATATTTTACTACAAAAGTTCAGGTTCGATAAAAACTGTTAATAATTAAGAGTAATTTTTGAAAACTTGCTTTATGTCAACAAAAAGTGAAAAAGTTAGGTAAAAAATTGAAAAAAAAAAATTATTATGAGTATAAAAAAGTTGGGTGAAAAATTAATTAGTCTAAAAATCAGTAGGAAATGTTATGCGCAATACCACGTGAATAATCCATTCTATCCATCTCAGAGTATCGGTTGACTAAATTTTTCAACCTTTCTTGGCAATCTCTCTATTGGCATCGCCAATATGTTCTATCTATACTGCCTTGTCTTTGAAAAAAAGATAGGGGCCATCAACTAATTTTGGGCACCCTTTTTCACTATTTACATTCGATTCGAATTCGAAAACTGTGATAACAACCGTGAATGAATATCGTATAAAATGTACTGATGCATGATTCAACTGGTCGATCGATGAAATATAATTCGGCAAATTATCGTGGCGGGCAATTATCTGCGGTCAAATTGTTGGGGGGAAAATTCTTGCGACCAATTATCATGGAGCCTTCTGAGTCCTACCTTCGGTAAAAATATTAGATCCCAGAATGCTACTATCACATTGCTCAGCAAATAGACTTCAAAGTTTAGGTACTACGTATGAAGAACATATGTGGTAGTCATTTGGCGTGATTTAGGCACTTTGTGCATTTCGCAAAGTGATTATAGGCACTTTGCAAAGTCCTTACTATTCCTTAGTGACTTGGGGTGAAAATGATTGAAAGGAATTCTGAGTTGCTTTCAGGTAGGCAGACAACTTCATATGTTATATCGTCATGGGCTTTGTACTAGTGGCGATTGAGGTTTTGGGTCCCCATCAACCCTTGATAATGCCTCTCTCACAGGCAATCTGGAGGATATCATTTTTAGCAGGTTTTCACTCGAAAACTCCGCTTATTAGAATAGAGTTGGTTAGTGAAATAACAATCGGGACTTTGCACATTTTTCATTTTATGATATAGTATGATGATTAGCATTAAAATCCCAAATGCTTCTCTTTTGTCAAAAACTTGGAAGATACATGTATGTTGAGAAAGTATAGAAAATGGCATGGCTTCTTTGAAATTTGGACTTGATCAGTTCAGTGCTTTTGGAGTTCTTGAAATTTGAAATGTGAGAAAATTTTTTTAAAGTCATCCTTTGAAGGAAACCCTACTTTTCTAGCTTCACTCGTGGCGCTTTGCATAAGGTGAATAGGCTCACTTTTTGACTTATAAAAGTTGTATCTCAGACTTGAGTTAAGAGTAGATCTGAACGAGACATCATGAATGCAAAGATGAATTCTTGTTAACACATCAAAATTTGATTTCCTAATACACGAAGAGAAAAAAAGAAATATTATTACTGACCTGAAACAATCATTTGGGCGCTAATAATAGTACCACCGCAAATCAAATAAGGTTTTTCTCTTGATAAGTCATAGATAGCAACATGCCACGGTGAACCTCCTCGTTCTTCTGGGTTTCCCCGTAAAATTAAAAATTCTTTCTCTGTGGGTTGTCCACAAACTATAACAATAAAAATTGCATCATAAAAATAATATACAGGGTGGTGCATGAGTAGTTGCACCAATGAAAGAACCGCGATGGTGCGTCTTAAGGATGCACCATCGTATCAGCCCTAACTTAATCTCTGATTGTGCATCCAATCCTGTCAGTTTCATATTTTATAAAAATCAAGTTTGTTTACATTCAGAATAAAGGCAAAATATTTTTAGTTTCTCAGATGTTCAAAGTTCACTGGCATATCCAGTTTCTAAGTTAATTGTTCCATCCTCGGATTTGTCTCACATTGTGTGCCTGGTCCGGCGCTCCAACTCTTGCTGGCCAACATGTGGCAAATAATTTATCGCCGCATATTTCACCAATCATTCATATTTTTTTAAGAATGGTATTACATGAGGCCATTGAGACCAACTAGAGCATTGAAATTGAGTCATGTACGCGTGTGCGTGGTGTTGTCGTTTTTCCATCTTCTATAATCGCCGAGTTACCTATGCTTCCCATGTTTCTATCACTATTGTTTATTGGTTTGTAATATGTTTGTGAAGCGCACAGTGGGCCCAATTGGTAAAATAGTTGTACAAAAGTGCAAAATTGAAAGTAAACAAATGAATATACAACATACACTGTTGGATTCAATATTGTATGGATGTATAAAATCATGAAAAAAAGTTTGTCAACCTCCTCTGATTAGCTGATAATGTAGGTGAAAATTGACAAATTTTGAAACCTAAGAAAATTTGTTCTTTAAGTAAAAAGTGGTCTGGTTTTTGATAACTTTGCTCCCTTTGCTACGTTTGCAGTGATTTTTTTTCTTTGTTGAAAAGAGGAGAAAATTCTGTGTATGTTTGGAGTATTTACATAATTTGTGCGGGTACTTACCCAATTTTTACATACTATTGAAATATACATCAGAAAACAGAAACTTTCACACATGTTTAGGAAAAAGTTTTTTTGGACATTTTTGGACCTTATAATTTTTCCATGATTGCCTACCCCAATACCTACTGAAAAAATTATTTTGGGTCCTGGCAACTGCCCTTTGCCAGCCCCAAATCCTGTTTAGCCGTTATAGCGAATGTTTAATATTTTAACAAATTTTATTCAAAAACGAGTATATTTTGTTTGGCAATGTAAAATAAATACAGACTAATACTATGTTCTAACAAGTATATTATGTGAATCTAAATCCAAAAGCTTTCAACTCCTAACCAAAAGTATTTAAAATGATCACCCATTTTATGGTAAAGTCAGCTTAACCAGTTCCCATGTACTACAAAATATTTTTAGCATTAAAAACTTGCTGATTGCGTTTGTAGGACTTGGTTGGTTTCAGACTTGAGCTGATGATACGCTCCTTCAATGTAGGTATCTGATTTAGGCTATTGATGTGCTCCTTCAATACGGCCCAATGAAGTGCGTAGATTTCATACAAACCTTGAAAACGAGCTTATTTTTTCTTCAAATACTAACATGAGTATTTTTCCCTTGGGGGCCCCTAGGGGCTTGATAAGAGATTGTATCAAAAAATTACTTCACAAATTGGATTCTACGCCCAAAATTATATAAGGGAGAGATACAAACAGTTGTAAAAATTATGGAATGAATTTTGTACACCTAATTTCCCAATTTGGAAAATTGTGCAGCGTATGAGTTTGGTTGTGGTTCTTCATCACAAAAAGAAAATATTTGAACAAATAAATACCTACTTCCCATTAATTTAATGCTCTTTATGTACTGCGGACATGATGTCACAATTAGGAAAGACAAAGACAATGGGTAGATCCATTCTGCAGTTTTCCTGACCATAATATATCAAAAAAATGAACACACAAAATAAAATTGTGAATTTCTACTGACCTGGAACACATTCGGGTAATAATCTGTCCCATGTGCCATTTGGTAAACATTCAATGTTTGAAAAATCAATTTCAGTTTTCGGATGATAATAGTCTTTACAATATGGATGAGCTTTAGTACCCACAGGTGTGAATTCACTACATGGACCATAGGCTTTTCCTGGTGAATTGGAACATTCAAATCGCATATTTTGACCCTTCAATGCCGGACAGGTTTCTAAATTTGAAATAAATGTATTGTTCATTTTCATGAAATATAATTATTTTCATATTTTCATATCCAAATATAAGGGATGTAAAATAGGTACTAACTGTAGCATTCCGGAATCTGTGGATACCATTCTCCATCGTAACAAACGTGTGCAGTGTCATATTTTCCTGTAAGTGATCGGTATCCATCTTTACATTTCATAGTGACTCGTGTCGAATGATGATACACTTTTTTATCATCTTCAAACAAGCATGTACGATGATTACTTGCATCCGGAGATACTGTCGTTCCAATTCCGTCCCTACGATTACCTGCATCCGGAGATACTGTCGTTCCAATTCTGTCCCTATTGTTTTTAAATATGCTTTAGGCAAAACACATTATATCATAATCATTTACATCATCAATAATGAATGAGATGTCATTCTATCATTTCTGTTCAGCAAGTTGGAATAGTAAAGGACTTAGGCGGTTTTCAGTGCGTGAGTATAGGCTGAAAGAACGATCATTGCTTAGCATTTTCAATTATCAAGGCAATTTCTTTCCAAGTGGAATTATTTATGAAATAACTTTTCATGGAGATTTCTGCAAATTTTGGTGTTTTCCATGATGAAAGCTAAAGGATAATTCTCAGTAAAAAATTGATCAATTTACTTCACTAAATAGAGGTTATTTGGTAGGGGGGGGGGGGGGATGTAAATCCTTCTTCTCAATGGGTTGTAAGCATTTGAGAGCTCGAAGTTGTTGATCAATTTACCTGAAATGATGTGATTGTGTGTGTATATCTACATAAAATGGAGGAACGTTTCAAATTTGATGCAAAATGGTCGAATAGTTTAGGCACAAATAGGAAAAAAACCCTTATCAGAATGACAGATAAGCACTTAAAAGCTTACGGTTTTCAATGAACAGTGTCAAACTGAGTTGGTAGGCATAATGGCATAAACTGAAGGACTGGTATAAAGGAGCAAAGCAGTTGAATACTTGAGTCACAAATAGGTGGAAAATGGTTCAAGCCTATAAGTTTGAAATGTAAGTCTTCTTTCAATCCTGGAGATATGAAAAGAAAAATCCTCATATTTGGAGGTTGAACGCTTTATATCTGAGTGCTCTTTTGATATGAGCTCTGAACATTTTGTTTTCATATTCTCTGTCAGCCTTGCTCTTTGGTCCATTAGTATTAGTAGCCAGTATATAACTTTCAAACATTACTGATATGGATATGATGAATATTTAAAAAAACTCACTTACTGGGTATTTTTGAGGAATAATCCTTTATATTCCATATCACCTGGATTAAATCCGTCATATTTCATTAATGTAGAGTGAGAACCAAATCCAGCAGTTTCGAAACCTTTAATTAGTTATAAATAAGTGTACAAAAGTATAATGCTAAATTAGATGACCTCCGGGTAATCTCGGCCAGCCCCCGGGAGCCCAGGTAACTACTTTTGAATAACCGATCATTTAAGGAATCCTATTGAGCTAAATTCCCTTCTAAATTAGTCTACTGATTCGGAGCTCGTTGATCGGCTCAAGCTCGGAGAAAGTAGCCAGCATTGGGCGGTGTCCCTAAGTTTTGTGGGTGCGATCCGCCCATTGCTGTTTTCCCTAGTGCTTGGGATGATTGCCGATGAAGTTTGTTTTGTGAAGGCAAGCGTTCTCAAGGCTGGGGGAGACGCCAGGTCTTTATCGGCTGTTTTAGTGTTTGTTTTAGGTTGGTCAAGTTAGGACCAGCTTTCGGGCTATGTTTTATGATTAATAGTATTGTGGTTCGATTGTTGTTAATATGAAGTTTCTCATGACGTTTCTGAAGTGTCGTTACGTGTTACGTAAATAAATGGTGCTTCCCTGTGAACTGACTCTTATTTAGTGTTACGTGATGATGGGACCACTGATCCAGCCACCGCCCCAATGGACGGGACGGAGTAAGACGCCAGAGGAGAAGTCGGAGAGCTCGGAATCCGTGACTATGTTTTGTTGTTTATGTTAACTTAAATTAGGAGATTATGAGGCAGTCGGCTAGGGTGATAGGGCAGAGGGACGCACGTGAGAGGGGTGACTGATAATTATGGTCATCCCCACCTAGGGACGGACTAGGGCTGGGGGCCATGAGGTGTTCAAACTCTGGATTTTCTGGTATATTTCTCGGCTTAGTGTGATGTAGTTAATGGGCTTTCAAAGCTTTTCCCATTTCCAAACACTACATTAACATACATCCATCACCTGTGCATTGAATTGTATCTGAACAGCTATGAGAAAATGATTGGAATCAGTTTGTATCTGTCTTAGAGATGCCCAATCAAAAGAAGTTTTCATTTGCTGACTGAAAGAACTCAAATTCTCTCTAGTCACGTCAGAGCTCTAAAATATCAAACGTCTATGAAGGAATATGCATGGCCATGAGATGATCACGAGCGCTGAGCGTTTAACACTGACACTTACACAAGCATCAAAAAATCTTGATATTGTGAGCGTCAGGAGGAGTGTCCAAATGATGTTTCCATTGGTTTTCTCTCTTTTTGTGACATGTGCGCAAGTGTGCACTCTGCTGAGTGCTTAACTTATAGACACCCTTTGTTTGAGAAAGTCTCAATGCTTTGAGCTCATGCGCTTCTCTGATGCTCATCTCAAAGCTGTACCTTCAGGGTTATCTGTTGTCAATATGTCATGCAATGATACGCTTCTATTGTCTCTTGTGAGTTAGCAGATTATACCTCATTCCAAAAATACCTATCTTGTATTTTGGTGTTTCTTTATTTTTATTTTTATTTTTTTTCTTCTTTCTTTCGTAATCTAGGACATATATTTTTTTGCTACGCGAAAACAGACAAACGGCCAAACCAATAGGGATGAAATTTTCACCAAAGGTCAATCTTGACCTGGTCAAGGTCTGTATAGTTTTTGATATCAATCTGATCAGTGGATCCGGAGATATTAGCAAAAATGTAGATGAAGATGATGATTTTTGGGTGCATCTAGGGGCTACATTGATTGTAACGCGAAAACAGACAAATGGCTGAACCAATAGGGATGAAATTTTTAGCAAAAGTCAATTTTGATCTGGTCAAGGTCTGTATGAAATCTGAAGTCGATTGGTTCAGCAGTTCCTCAGATATTAGCAAAAATGTAGTTCAAGATGATGATTTTTGGGTGCGATAAGGAGCTACGTTGCTTTGTAACGCGATAACTGATGAACGGTCAAACCAATAGGCATGAAATTTTCACCAAAGGACAATCTTGACCAGGGCAAGAGCTATATAAATTTTGAGGTAAATCGGATCAGTGGGTCTAGAGATATTAGCAAAAATGTAGTTCATGATGATGATTTTTGGGTGCAATTAGGAGCTACATTTCTTTGTAACGCGATAACTAATGAACGGCTGAACCAATAGGCATGAAATTTTCGCCAAAATTCAATCTTCACCGGGTCAAGGTCTGTGTAGAATTTGAAGTTGATTAGTTAAGCAGTTCCTGAGATATCAGCAAAAATGTAGTTTGAAACAGTACGGCGCCCCGGGTGGTTCCCAAATACCAAATAAAAAATTTAAAATAAAATTAAAACCAAACAAAATTCTAGCGCAGTCTGCCACACCAGAAAAGCAGGTTTTCGATTTTTGGCACACTGGTCTGAAGAATCCTAAATACCTGCTACAAGTTGATGCTGCAGGATTCTGTAAAAATGATGAAAAAATGAACTTCTATCAAAAACCGCCGCCCCAAATATTACTCCTCCATTTCAATCATTTTTAGGTCTGCATTTTATTTCACTCAGTATTACGAAATTCAAAGTTTTTATGTAGCTAACTTCAACTATAAAATAAATAAAACATTATCCTTAGTTTATAATTTCTCGATTCAAAGGTTGTAATTACAAGAAATAATGTCCAAACGGATGCAAACGTACATCAAACATTTCCCTCCATTTCAAAAACTCTTGTTTCCGTTAATGGTTGCATTTGGCTATCAACAAATAATCAACCAGGTTTGAAATATCGTACAAATAATTTTTTTAATCTCTCACGAGGCTGACGGATTTAATTAGTTAATTTGTTTCAATAATGATAACTTCTAGTGTATTTGAGGAGTATTTTTTGCAATTTGGCTTCGCGGTTTTCGACAGAAGTTCATTTTTTCATCATTTTTACCAAATTCTGCAGCATCAACTTGTGGCAGGTATTTAGGATTCTTCAGACCACTATGCGGCAAATTGAAAACCTGCTTTTCTAGTGTGGCAGACTGCGCTCTAATTTTGTTTTAATTAAATTCAAGGCCTAAAGGGAAGGTTTCAGCTCCATATACTCACTTTGGTGCGCTACTGAATACAATTTATCTTTCTCATGTTGACCATTTTGCCTAACACATTTCTAAAGGCGCAAAATCCAATTTTTCAACTTTGCTAAGCAATGGTTACATTATTTTGCAATTTCTTCCACTAAATGCTACCAGTGATGGATAAAATTGACCGGGGAGGGGAATTTTGCTCGTGTGGAATTCTTCATGGTTAGCGTGAGGAGGTAAATTTCCTACCGACTGAATACCTAAGAAATAGTGGAAAAATATCATTTTTGCCTAGCAAAGTCTTGAAAAATTGAGTTTTACGCCTTCGCAATTGTGCTAGGCAAAATAACCAACATGTGAGTGAAATTTCATTTCATATGTAACCTTAAGGAATGAATTTTAATTTCAAACCAACCGCAAGTCTCTATCTTATATCTTACGCATATAATTGGAAAAACAAATGTGGCCGGTCATTTTGCCGCACCCTGTATATGCACGCCATGGTCAGTTGTCAGTGAACAGTTCTCATCGTCTTTTCTTGATGGTTCGTTTATTGTTTCAAATTTTCAAATTTTCATTAACGTCTGTATTATAGGTATTGGTCATTTTTTATCCTTTATAATATCACGGAAGATATTAACACGATCACGATTTTTCATTTCTTATTTGTTCACTTTGCTTCATGGTACATTGTTATTAGTATTCAGAGTGGTATATCGTAAGATAGAACATTTGAAATCTCCATTCATTGTGTCTTACTGATATTTTTTCCATTTTCAAGAAAAAGGCTCAGAAATAGAAACTCTCTTAGGCAATTAACTGTGTCCTGGTGTTCTTTTTATGCTATTCATTAATTATTGTCTCCACTTTCTATAGTTGAGAAAAGATAATCTAACCAGAAACACATCCATGTATTTAAAATACTCTTTGTGTGCGTGTGCGTGTGCGCGCGGATGCGTGTTCATTTTGGTCTTGCTTTCAACATGCAACAGGCAACGCTCGCAGCGCTTTGGTTTTGGATTCTTCCCACATATCAATTTTGTTGAGAATTGAGTGAATCGAATAAAAGCGTATAATCAAGAATACTGTTTGGTTAAATTTCTTTTATATGCAATAATTATAAATGCATAGTATTTCCAGCTAAATATTTATAGGTTCAGTCTCGGAGCGCCTTACAAGATTGCTAAATATCAGAAATTTCAGATTTGTAAAATTAAATTAGGTTAAAAGTGTGAGCTGGTGTGTATGAAAACTGATTTTTTTTGTTTGGAAAAGAATGAACTACTTTATCATAAGGCATATAACAAATTTTAGGCAACAGTCAATTACCTCAAAAAAAGTTGTTACGCAGAAATTCCTTCCCAATGCATTGACCTTTTTTGCATTGTAATTTATCTGGTGAACATCTATGAGAAAATGATCTTAGAGATTCTCAATATAAGAAGCTTCTATAATTCACTGACTCAAAGAACTCATATTCTCTTTAGTCCCTTGACTAGGCTGTTTGTATTATCAAGATTTAGGGTTATTGCGTATTAGTATATCAAGTGATGATACATTTTGAATGCATCTTCGGAGTTAGCAGAATATTAAGTTTTCAACCTATCAGTCTTTTCCATACTTTTTCTCGTCAAAGAATGTTGAATGCGGCAGTGATAAAAAAAATATTTATCGCGTTCTCTTCTCCTTCATAAATCAAAGGCATATATCATGTTAATCTCTCCGGCGGTACAAGCTAACTTATACAGGAGTGGCACAAGTTGGCCATTTTTTTCATCTGCCTGTACACAAGGTGCACAATTGGACCATTCTGGCCCACTCTCCATTATGTGGGCAGTGCCCTATACACAAGTGGCACAAATGGTCCATTTTGACCCAACCCTAATTACGTTATCCTGATAGTCCTTGGCGATAAAACACTAAGGTAACATTTTCCATTTCAGGTTCACTTCTAGATATATTAAATTCATTTACATGTCTCTTTTGAAGATCAGGTGACAGGAGTTGCTGATAGCATTTTCTATTCCTGCAGTGAAACAATGAGCGTCAGATTTGAAACGTATCAATAAACAAAATACCTGTAGTTAATCTACTTTTATTCTCTACTTTTATTCTATATCAACTAGTTATCTTCATTTTCCTTCTAGCTGTGAAAAGGGCTAGTTAGTATTAAATTTTTGACCATAGCTCAGAGTGTATTCTTATTAGCTAAAACTAATTTATCTTAATTTAATTCAACTCTAAATATTTATTGAGAGGTTGGGGTGAAAATTGGTTAAATTTTTTTAGTGAAATTTTTTGGAATGAATTTATTAAGATTTGAGACACTGCCTACATTGAGTAAAGAAAATTCAACCATTCTTCCAAAAACAAAAATTCTAGGGCTGCAGGCCTTGCTAGAAAAGCAGGTTTTGAAATAGACTTACAGGGGTTCTATGAACCACTAAAATGCATACATAATATGGGTAAAAAATCGATTTCTATCGGAATCCTGCCTGCAAGTTTGAAAGAAATGAATCACGCACAGTTCCTTTGTCCACTTTCCCCACCCCACCCCTTTTATTTTAGTTTTTATTTTAAGACATGCCCTCTACGTGCCAGAACTGAAGAGCCAAACTGGTTCCGTTGCATTGTCCGGTGTGGACCGACGTGCACGGGAGCTTGTGGTGACATCTCCTGCTACCGACAGGTGGGAGGAGGAAATGGGCGGTGAGAAGCGCATTCACAGTTGAGTCACCTCACTTTGTCTCTCGTACCCACGTGGGTTTATTGGGAGAAGTGAGATGACGCAATCTAACGCATGAAAAGAAAAACCCGAAAGTACTCAACCACTTTTTTTTTTTGCGTCGACAGACACCCGTGGCATTCACGACAACCCCACCCCACCAAAACTTTCGCACCACTATACAAATCAGGGAAGCTGGTATTCCTAGAAGCAGGTACTAGTGATGGGCATAATCGATTATTTGAAATTAATCGATTACTCGAGTAGCATGTCCAATTAATCGATTTTTCCAATTAATTGCTACATCAAATAATCGATTAATCGATTAATCGTATAAAAATACCAATTTTTAAAAAAAATGTTTTTTGGTGCTTTTCTAAAGCGATGTACCGATAGGAGCGCTAACAGCAGCCAAAAATTCAGTTTCACCTTGATTTATTTTTACAAATCACCGATAGGAGCGCTAATAGCAGCCAAGATTCATGCTACTATTAGCGCTCCTATCGGTGATTTTTAAAAACCAATCAAGGTGAAACTGTTTCAACTGAATTTTGGCTGCTGTTAGCGCTCCTATCGGACTTTTGAAGGGTAAATTGGCCAAAAAGACCCTAGATTTACTTTTAAAAAACCCTAAATTTAGGGATAAAACCAAAACAATTGGCAACCCTGCGATTAATTGATTTTTGAGAAATTAATCGATTATCTTTCGATTAATCGGGCAAACAAAAATAATCGATTATTCCGATTAATTTTTGGCGATTAATAATCGCCCATCACTAGCAGGTACCTAGTTGCAAATCAAGGCGCGTGAAGCAAGCACGGTCCCACAAACCTGAGTCTTCTTTGTAAATACGTGGATCTAATTGATATTGACCTCTGGTGTTAATTTCAACCCTATTGGGTAAGTTCGTTTGTCTGTTCTCGCATTCCAAAGAATATGTGGGTGTGGAGAGCGTAAGAAAAAAAATTATAAAGAAATAGTAAAATGCGAGATGGGTATTTTTGGAGTCTGGAGATCATGAAACAAGTAACTATGATGGTCTGGTGCCTATTTATGAAAGTCAGACAAAATTAACTAATAAAGAAACACCAAAATAGGAGATTGGTATTTTTGGAATCTGGAGATCATAAAACGAAAAACTATGATGGTCTCGTGCCCTATTGTGAAAGTCAGACCAAAATTAAGAGGTGGTTTTCCGTCAAAAACCTGCTAAAAATAACATAGAGCACATTAGTATGTCTCTCTGGCCAGCAAAAACAGTAGTGATGAAGGCTCAAAAATCAATTTACTAATCACCTTTGTTTGAACTCCTGACATACCCAGTAAGCTTCCAGATAAAAATCTGGAAAGCCCACCAGTATTCTATCAGGGCCAAAGACAGAGGAAATGAGACAAACACAGAGATGTCAATCTTCAGGGACAGTACATTACTGATAATTTTATTTAAAACAAAGAGAATAGAAAGACTCAAAGATATGAGAAGCAGATAAGTTTACTTCAACAAAAAAGCTTCTAGAATATTCTCTTTAGAAATCGAGTTTGAGATTTTACCAAAAATAAATACTTCCGTATCAATAGAAATAGAAAAATCCAACAGATAGTCCTAGCTTGAGCAAAATAATTCAAAAACATAAGAGATGATTAGAATTTTCCAAAGAACATTCCTTTCTGAATTTTGAATTGACAACATATTCACAGAACAAAAGGTTTTCTAGAATCTTCTCTTTTCTAATACTAACTGGGTTTTTTCAAGATAAATTTTAGTATTGAGTTTCTTATAAGAATAATTTTAACAAGGAGTTATTTCCTGAGATAGAGCTTATCATTTGAATTGCGACGGAAAAATTTATACTTCTTATACTCAAATAATGGTTTCTGACTTGATAAAATAATTGGAATATGATAAGCTATCGTCCGGGTTTTTTCTTTTCTGTGCCTGATTGAAATTTTAGCACGAAGAAGCAAACAACCAAAAAAATTTCTACGTTCTTAAAGAGTTGAAAAATAATGTTCCTATGATAGTCAAGAGGCATCACGGTACTAATTCCCGTCTTGCATAGCAGCGTTCATATAAAACATACTCGTATTATTGAAAATTCCAACTTCAAAGGTTTTCTAAAAAATTTCCGAAGTTACGGACTCTTGGTATTAGGGGGGCAAGAAGAGGCGCAGCTCCCTCATGCCACGCTGGTAGAATATGAAGTGTAGAAATGAGTGAAAGCTTGGTAATTTCTTAGATCGTTGCATTTCTCTTCCTTCTTTGAGATTTTTAGCAGGTTTTCTAAGAAAACCATCTCTTTGCAGCTGATCTGACAGTCAGTAGAGGGATGGGGGTATGGTCATTTTTCATTATATGACCCAAAATAAGTTTCCCTTGAAAATTAGCGATTCGTATAACTTTATATAATATATATTGTTATTTTACGTCCCATGTGAGACCCAAGATGATGTATGAAACTCACAAGACCCCACTTATAAAAACTCAGAAATGGAACCATTGTCTTCACATGGCTTGGTGGCTATCTGTAGATGCCTTAGGCTATATAATGAAGCCCACAGCTATTGGTTAGGTGTACAGTACAATTTATAGGGAGTAAAATGAATTGAGTGAACCACAAGTGTACATACATTTTATATTTGGAGCACTTGCGAGTCCCAGACAAAAAATGTAGATTTGTGGTCAGTGGAGTGGGGGGAATTAGAAAAACCATACATATACCTCATGGACATGCAAGACCCACAAAAGGGTCTCTTAAGTGTTATGATTTATCTGTTTTGGGTCTCACACGTGCTCAAAATATTTCTATGTATTGTGGTGCCCGAACCAGGGTTTGTACAAGTTCACAGATCGAATGTAATGAAGTTTAAGAATGAGGCAATCCTAACCAGTATGCGAGTGCTACCATGGGTTTCAAAGAAATCATATATGAAGAAAGCCGGGAAGAGGGATACTACTTCAAACAAGGATGAGCAATTGATCGCAAACACAGCAACTTCTGAACAAGTTATACTAAGAATGAGGATAACAATCTTAATTCAAAAACTACGATAACCAACAGGGTTACTCCATCCGAAAAGGAAGACTAGGTTAACAGATAAAAAAGGGGGTGAAACTAAAAAGATGAGATATTCGAAAGAGAAACAGGTTACGAGACTAAACAGAAAAGAGTGTAGTAAATTCGAAAAGCTAAATGATCCTAACTGTTATACGGTTACCTTAACACTGAAATAATTAAAACAGGTTATTACAACTCACGACTTTTATTACTGAAGACGACAGCAGATGCAATACACGATGACTCCTGGATAGTATTGACGATCACATTTGACACTCCTTGGATGGCATCACCATTGGCAGCAGCGATTTGAGATGGATAACAGAATACAATACATTATTATGCTGACTAAACGAATTTAACACGAGCGGTTACTGCTCGACAAAATTTACTATTACTATGACACGGATTATACTGCACTGAGACATGATGATACACTACGAGCAAACAGGAAAACTTCAAAGAGAATTTCCAACAAGGAAGACTTCAGTAGGTTCTCAACTCAAGAGAAGTGTTTAGTCCAGTAGTCAAGTAAAGAGTGAAAATATCCTTCTCAAAAAGCTGCTTATATACACGAAATCGAAGTGGGGTGATGCCATCCAAGTGATCCTATTGGTCTAAAATGACAAAGGAAAAAGGTTGGAATCAAATTTCAAAAGAAAAATTATACAAAAGGTAGGATCACCAACTTGATTAAAAGAAGTAACTATTTGAAAATGATAAAATCAAATGAAAAGGAAAAGTAAAAACAGAAATGTGAAAACAAAAGAACTAACTTTATCCAAAATTACGAAAAAGAAAGATAAAGAAATAACACAAAGGTTTTACTTTAAATGAAACTAAACACAAAAGGTAAGAAGAACCACTGATAAACTTAACTTCTTTTCAATTTTAACTGAAACAATAAATAACATTCCATATCTCTCTGGATTTTACTTTAATGAAAAAAAAAGAATTTACTGAAATAACATGATATGGAAAAAGAATGAATAGAAAATTGAAAAAGAAAGAAAAGAAGTATAGTGAATGAAAAAACAAGAAAAAGCATGCAGTGGAATACAGGCTGTGAGAAAAGGTTGAAGACCAAAATGTTTCGAAAGAATAAAATTTAAAAGTGTCAATCTGAAAATAATATTACGAAAATGCAAAAAGAAAAAGAATAAAGTGCAAAATATTTCAGATGAAAACAGTTCCAAATGAATTCAGGTGAAAAATAGACTAACAGAAGACGATCTGGTTTATTATTCAAGCGAAAAAAATTAAAATAATCTGACTAACAGACTTTGGGCTCCACAGTATGTATTTATAAGATTTTTCTAGGGCCAATATTTGGAAAATTACTGAACCGATTGTAACAAAATTTTAACCGCATATTTTGCCTAATAAGACCTACCTTCCATCAAAATTTCAGCCCTATTGGTCGATTGGTTCTCAAGTTATGCGCAGTTGAAGGTTTTTTCTTGTGCACACGGTTTCTAAGGAACTGCTGAACCAATAAGGTTGATATTTAGTTGAAGGGTAGGTCATATAGTGAAGATGTGTTGAAAGAAATTTGGTGGCAATTGGTTCAGTATTGGTTGAGTAGTCACTTCTTTTGTATGGAGAGAAATTGCGCAAGTAGTGCTAATAGCCTAACGCAATGTTTCGAAGGTGAAAATATGATACGAATCGATTCTGTGAGCGTCTCGATTCTGTGAGGGTCGTCAGTTTTGTCTTTCTGCAAATTATCTTTGCAGAATCCTGAAGCATCAACTTACGGCAAATGTTCATGATTTTTCACACCCTGTGCGACAAAACAAAAACCTACTTTTCTAGCGTGGCACACTGCGCTAGAGTTCTTTCTTCTGTTTTTTTTTTCAATATTGTTTTATTCAGTGGGAGTTCTTTATTTCAATGCATTACTCTTTTATTACATAAACTCTAACATTTTTATCCCATCTGCAATATTGAACGGGATACAGTAACAAACAAACTGGTTTTTCCACTGCGATATTAAATAAGATTACTCGTATTATCATAGACATGCGTACTATACCTACATTAAAAAAAGTTTTGTAGTATCTAAATGCCCCTATCTTCATGCGATCTCTGGTTTACTATTTTCCACTCCAGTTTGTTACATAATAACATACAGTCTACTTCCTGCTCCTTGTTGTACTTGAACAAGAGCATATAAAAGGTAATGATTTTTTAGAGCTCAAAATTTCATGAATAAGTATCATAATATCTTTATTTTATGTAGCTACCAGTCAAGTGAAATACTGTACTCGTGATAAAACTTGACAATGACTTCATATATTTATACTCGTATACGCGGAGTGGTCAGGACTAATTTTGGTGTTTGAGTATGATTCTATGAGTATTTAGTGGAGTTTAACTCATTTAATGGGCTATATTTCAAAGAATTAAAGTTGCAGTAGGTACCAGGCTCATTTTACCTGACCCCTTCCTAGAAAACAAGTCTGTATACGAATTTAAAAGGGGGTAATTATAATAGCACAGCAAAAAAGAATGTTTGAACAGCAAATCAATGACCAGCAAAAAGGAATATGAGAACAGTAAGAAAAGGTATGAAATGAACAGCAAATTCTGCCCTGCAGAAAGAATTAGTGGAACATCAAAAGTAAAAATTTTTCAGCAGCAAAACAAGAATAAAATGAACAGTTAATGTTGAACAGCAATTAAATTTTTCTCACATCAAAAGTGTAAAAATATTTTTCATTTGTTTTGAAATTCAAATTTTTGAGGCTTTCCTCAAGCAACTGAAAAAACCCTTCTTTTCAACACATTGAATTACTACCTCAGGAGCTCAAAATGATGAGAAATTTGCAAATTTTTCCTTCAAAATTACTTTCCACAACTCATTGGTATACTATACCCTCAATGGAATACAAAAACTATTCAATAAACAACTGAGCTGATAGCCCACGAAGATAATATTTTTGTCTTCGACTATACTCCTTTATCAGTTTTTATTTCAGTCTAAACATGTTCGAAGTTCTTCAATATTTTATACGACATCCGAGCAGTTTTGGGCGGCCTATAAAAAGTATCAGTTTGGGATTTGGGAGATTCATGTTGATCATAATGATACTTCAAATTTGTTTAGTTCGTGTCCTTTTTTCTTAAAACATTTGACCTGCAAGCATTCACTGAGAATGCTCATTTGGCTCCTGCTTTGTGATGTGCCTCCTCAGGCCAAAAATGTGCCCTTAGGGCAGAAACGCAAGCGCGGGTGCCCATCAGCAGTGTTGTTAGTAATTTAATTAAATGGTGGACTGTATAGGGGAAGAAAATACAAATATATTCACCTCGATTTTAATAATGCAATGTACAACAAATTAATAATCCAACAATACTTTTACTATGGAAAATCCACAAAGTCTCAATTTAGATCTTAATAAGGTTGGAGTCCTGTTGTTGATTCAACTGCAGGACTCAACTGCAAGGCTCATAATAGATTTCTCGATTTAGGCAGATAGATTAGATCTTATAAGATTGGCTCGACGGGTAAGACAGCTAAAAACATACTGAGTACACGTTTCCCTAAATATTTATAGTGAAGTGCGTGTAGTAAAACCAGCCAACCACATGCACAATACCAACGCTGCATTCTCATTGGCGTGTTTAATGCACGCAGCTAGAGACACCATCACTTTTGTGAGTGCGAGTGAGAGGAAAAGGCAAGACTTCTCTATTATTTTATACTCGTACATCAATAGATGCACAAATGTGCGTGAAACAAGCAGCAAAGAAAGCACTTTTAGTGCAGTAATTTTTGTCATCAACAAATTTCTTTTTTTTATAATTCGATCATTTTTATTTTAGAGGTTTACTGCTGAATTGACGTATTTTGCTGCTTAATGAACGCATTTTGCTGTTCAACATTTTTTTTTACGGTTCTATTTATTATTTGCTGTGCAATCCTCAATTTGCTGTTCAATGTGCTTTTTTGCTGTGCATTCTTCTTTTTGGTGCGGGATTCTCATTTTGCTGCGATTAAATTTTTTCCACTGTGTTAACTATCTCTATTTGCTGTGCTCTAAAATCCAACCAATTTAAAAGTTTCTCAGGCTTACAAAAAATGGTTGAAATTTTGTAAAAAAAGTTTCAGCAAATAAGAGACTAGTTTTTGCTTATAACTCTACAACTATCAATTTTTTGAAAAAATGTTCAAGGACAAAAATTGTTCCGCATCAAATTTGGTACATCTTTTTTCTCGAGCATTTTTTTGCATCTTCAGTAGGCGCAAAACTAAAGTACAGAAAAAAAGCACTATACTACGTAAATAGATGCGCCCAGAATGACTATCTATGAGGCCAACATGAAATACGTACACATGAAACAAGCTCAATGAGTCACGTCTGGGTAAAAAGAAATGTTAAGTCCACATAGGTACTCGTACAAGTACATTTGTTTGGAAAATATTGATTTTTTTCTGTACCCTAGTTTCGCTCCTTGTTGAAGATGCAAAAAAATGTTCGAGAAAAAAGTTGTACCAAAGGTCTGAACTCTGAACCCATATTCACTCTCAAAAATTTCCCTCGCCGTCATCAAACAATCAGAAATATTTATATGTAAGTATAGAGTAGATTAGAAAACAGATTTGAGAATCAACTTCCAAAATTACACTAAAACTTGACAAAAAAAGATGAAACAGGTTCATAGTTCTTCTCTGCAGGTTCAAGTCCAGGATTTGCTAAGTACCAAAAAATTCACACCCCATTTTGATTTGTTTTAGTGCCTAATAATGCTAAATCAGCTAAAAATTGGATGATAATGTTATTGGGATTTGACAGGTTTTAAGATTCAAACCGACGATATATCCATTCAGAAATATTATCTGTAATCTTTCTAATAATATTATAATCTATCAAGATTTTCTGTTCGAAAACATATCTGTTCATAATGATAGAGGTACTCACCTGTGATCAAACCGAATTCATTAGCATAAAATGAAATTAAAAAAATGATTATTGACCTCGAAATTTTTTTCAAATTCATTTTGCAATTAGAATTTTTTCAATTTAACAAATAAAAAAGTTAAAAAAGGAAAAATTGAACAAGAAGTTTGGTTGCAAAATAAAGTCCCTAAAACGAAAACGTATAGATACCTATGATTGAAATAAGAAGTCTAATTACTTGGAGAACACATTTTGATAGAAACTCTAATGCTAAATCGCCAATAAGCAGATGAACTTTATTCCGATTTACAGTCGAATATTCTGCGCACAAAAATCTGAAAAACATAATATCAAAGTTTCACGATAATAATTAATTATGTAATCGGTTCTCGTTTCATTTAGTCTTATCTGATCTTTTTTTTTTTGGCTGTATTAAGATTCGCCCAGTGCCGTATTAGTCTCATTTAGTCTTATCATTTTATTATTGGCTGTATTAAGATTTGCCAAGTGCCGTATTGCCCGCTAGGTACATGAGGCACGTGCCTCAGGCGCCAAATTTTCAGCAATTTAAAAATCAAAAAAAAAAAAAAGAGAAAAGGGGAAAAAATCAATTTGTACGTAGGTACTGAATCAAAAGCAAACTGGAAAAGACAAAAATAATATGAAGACGATACCCGATGGGCAAAAAATGAGAAAATGATTCGGAAAATGAGAATTTTATCCGTTGTCAGTCCGTTTTTATTTTCGATCATCGGATCTGAAAATTTGCAGTTATTTTTGTCATCTTGATTAATTTTCCAAATCCGTTTGTAAAACGGATTTCCTGATTATAATCAGTGATAATTTTTGGGCAATTTTTCTAAATCCGTTTGTAAAACGGTTTCACGGATTATAACCCGGGCCAACAAATATGATAAAACAGCCTTCACGGAAAATAATCCGGACTCATTTCCGGCAAGACTGATTACAATCCGTTCGAAATCCGTTTTAGAAGCCGGAAAACAGGAAAATTCCGGGTTATAATCCAGAAACGAATTATAACCCGGAATAAAACGGATCCGTTTTCAAAATATTTTGCCCATAGGGTAGGATATCCACTGGATTTGCCCCACTTGAATGGTGGGAATCAGTGATCAAAACTTGTTTCCACTTCACATTGGTCTTCCTATTTTCATTCTCAAATGGAGAATGTAGAAAACCAAAATGAACTTCAAAGCCGAATAGTGGCTCAACTAATTAGGTTGAAATTTACAGGGTGTATAGTAGACTACCAGCCTCATAAATGTACTCGGTAATAAGTCCCTAGTCAAAATATGTAGAGTTTCGTTTGTGACGTGTGCAGAAATGTAAAAAAATATTTTTGACGTTGAAAATATTCAACTTTTTGTTCGTCATCTGTATAGAGGAGTACCAAACGCGGAATGCAACCAGTTCAACGATTGAGAGATAGCAGGTTCAATTAACATTAACACGAGATATTGATATACAAAAATATTGGAAAATATCCATATGGGAATTCTGAAAGTATGAAGTCCACGAAAACTTTATACGCATGCAATTTAACAGGAGCATGTTTTGACTGTGACTACTCACTCTCCCATTACCTTTCCCTTCGACATACCGAAATGTGTACAAAAAAATTTGTACCGGGTTGCATATTTATATTTCTTAGCCGCTTAGCGCGAACAGAGTATAATCAGTTTTATTTGAAAATACGTGGAAAATATCAAGAAGAAAATATTGACAAACTATTTGAACACTTTTTTGACTGTTACTTTTTTCTGGGCCAGTTTTACAAACCAGAAAAGCGGAACTCACCCGCGAACTGGTAGCGTCCGAACGAACGCAGCTAAAAATATGCCGTATATTTTGCGAATTCCAGCCAATTTATTGGGCCCGCTGCTGGAAGTTCAGCGTCGCGTTGCACAAAGCTGACCGAAAATAGTTGGCATAGAGTGGACGACGCGACGGTGTGCGCGCAACAAGCAACTCTCATCGCACGCGTCTCTCCATTTTTGAGAACCACTTCGCCGTCGACATGAGAGTCGAGGGCGAAGGGTGAAATAAAATGCTGGCGGGGTAATAGGTATATCGTTTGTCGGCAAAATAATTCAAAACCAATTTTCTGGCGCAGGTTTTTTTATCTTTTTTTTTTCATTTTTTCCTTCCTTTTTTCCCCCTTCTTTTTTCTTTTCTTCTGCTTCTTACTCTTTTTTTAAAAATGATTTTTTTCTCCCGAAAGGAAGCGATCAGAAACACGTAGTAAACGGGGGAGTAAATTTTTCATTTTACAATATACCTGCGTGTATACCTATATATATAATACATGTTATGTGGAAGATGTAAAAACGTATACGTCGAGTAGAAGAGGGAATCCGGACACGTTTCGCTTTATTAATTTATCAAAATTTCGTAATAAAACACGCCGGCTTTGCGAATACCTACCGAAAGTATGGTAACAGGTGGTAAGTGGGTTCATTCCTCCAGGCAATGTGCTACTACAATACGTCATAATGACAAAACATACAGGTTTTTGCTTTATTATTATCATCATCATTTTTTTTGCTTTATTATCTCGATAAAAGCGAATGGCTGTGAGGAGGCGGGGTGCGGGCGAATGGCAACGAGGTGAAAAAAGCGACAAATTTTTGGTGAAAATAAGAAATCTATTTCAGTGGAGTTCTAGATTTTTTTATTTCATTTCTGACACCTCGTACCGCCGTCCCTGGAAACGTGTTCCATTTATTGCGGATGTGGAAATAGGGGTGGAGGGCATTTATTTTTCATCTCTTGCCTTTTCGTGTGTGTAGGACTGTAGGTGCATGGTGGCATCACGTCGACAACCGCGACCTTTGTGGCACTTCATCCGCTGTCGTATCTGTCTCCTCTTTGTCAGATCATCTCGTTGGGTAAATTCAGTTCCTCGTTTTCTTTTGGCTGTTCTCATCGGGAGAGAAAAAAGAAAAGATGATAAAAGTGGACAGATGTCGTTCGGCAACTTCAAAGACGGGAACCGCATAAAGATTGTGTTTTTAAGCGTGGGTGTGTTGAGGAAATGAAAGAAACAAAAAAAAAAATATAATAAAAATACAAACGAGGGGAAAAAATGAGATTAAAGTGTCTTTGGTTCGGAGCTTCGACCATACAATATAAATATTTGACAGGTTGTCGATTGACGCGTTTTGTACGAGTCGACGGAATATGTATATACTCGTATGTGCTTATCTGCAGTGCAAAGCAATTGAAGACCTGCTACGGAATGAGGTACCTAGTTTTTAGAGAAAAAAAAGTTAGAAAATTCGTTATAGATTCAATTTGAGAATGCGAGTTCCGTACAGCATGTGAAATTCTGCGATCTCTCAAAATTGAAAAGCTCAGAATGAACCAGTGGCGCGCCCAGAAATTTTTTAAGGGAGGCGTTGAATTCAGATATGACGATTTGTGTGAAAGAACAGAGGGGCTCTGACCTTGAATTTATTACTAAAAGGTCAAAATTTCTTACTAAATTTGCATGAGGTTTGAAAAAATTTAGAATTCGAACTTGTTTTCGTAATTAGCTTTAGCCCCTTGAGGTGCACCACTGCAGTATTCAAATCGGCTGTTGTCTCATGTTCTCGTCCGATTTTATACACACTCTTGTATGAACAGTATAATGTGCAAGAAGGGGATAAGTCCACGTCTCCAAATTTCATAGGAAAGCATTGCACTGGGCTAAGTTAGCGTACCTACATTTTGAAGATCCAACCATTTCCTTCTTGCGTAGTAATTAAATGTGTTAATGAAAAAACAAGAAGCGGATATAGTCTCAAATTTAGAAAACTATTTGAAACAATTTAACACTAGAAATACCAGGTGGCGTCATACACGACGCCACTCCTAAAATTTGGAAATGGATTTCTTTAACGACCAATATTTTGAGAACTCCTGACTTGTGTCATACGACGCCACTTGGTCTTTTGAGGTTATTCTTGTGGCGTCGTGTATGACACCACGTGGTCTTTTGATTAATCGAGTAAAACCTGGTTTTTCTAGTGTTTTAAAGTAGGTATATCATGAAGAATAGAAATTTATAGAAGTCATCAGAATGTAGTGTTAGCGAACTGCTAAATGTACAAAAAGTATTAGAGCAAAATTCAACATCTTACGCTTTAGAATTGACTTAAAATCACTTCATGGACGAAATGACTTATCTCTTTTTGCATGTCACTTCAACTTTAAAATGTATTGTCTCAACAACCGTTGCATTTTGGAACATGATACTTTACTGTAGGTTGGACCCGACATACATCTACTTGTAGATTGTTGAAATACTAAGTTTCTGAAAAAAGTGGACTTATTTTCTTCTCGCAAATTGATGTTCATAATTATGCAGGTATTATGGCACTTGTTAGAGTCGAGATAATTCACTGAATACGGCTGCTCTTGCAACCAGGATACATGTAATAGGTTAAAAAATTATAGTAATTCAATTTTATGACGTTTTAATTGGGAGTAGTGCTTCAGTTTCGCAGCTGAATCCTCCAACTCCATAAGTACCAGTTCCGTCGTATTCTGAACTCGAATACTTGCGCTCAACTTGCGCTATGCATAGTCTGAGGCTAAAAATATTTTTTTAGCAGGTTATCAATAGAAAACCTTCTATATTAATTTTGGTCTGACTTTCACAAATAAGTTTGGGACCCTCATAGGCTAGTTTCTACATGTTTATTCGTTTCCTGATCTCAGGATTCCAAAAATCATAGTTCTTCATTTCCTTAATTATATATAGGGGGGCGGTGGAAATCGTGAATTTTCACTTTGAAAGCTAAATACAGTAAAATTACTGATCGGGTCGAGCTGAAATTTTAACTGTATAGTAATTGAAGTCTTGAGAGTTTACCATTCAAATTTCAAGTCAATTCGTTCGTTGGTTTTGGAGAAAAGTCATATTCGACGGCTCCTAATAGAGAAAATACGAAATCGATTGAGGTTACATTAATGTGGTGTGCATGTAGTAGTTTCAAAAATTTACCATTTTTTCAAGCCAATCTCTTGATTGGTTTTTGTAAAAAGTGGTTTTGAATGCTCAGAACCTTAATTTTTTCTTCCGAACTTAATGCTGGTTAGATTCCGACAGATTTTTCATCGAATTTACTCATAATCCTAAAACGTAAACTTTCTAATGGTTCCCGACACCCGTGTAGTTCCATTTGAAAACCTGCTTTTCTAGCGTGGCTTGCTGGGCCAGAATTTTTTATTTGCTTTTCGTCTATCGTGCGCCATTTCGCGCCAATTTAGCGTGATATTTGTTCGATTTTGCATTTTAATTTTCTGTAGCACCTATATAGTTATAATGCTTGATTAGATTTGAAATTTTAACCATTTCGCCGCCGCCGTCAAACGAGTTTTCAATATTTTCTCTAAAATTGGTCGAGAAGAGAAACAGGAGTGGCAGAAGGTTGTACCAGAGATGGGGTGAAAGAATGACAAAAAAAAAAAGAAAAAAAAAGAAAGATAATAAACAGACAATATTCGTAATTATTTTTCCATCGTGGCTGTAATTATAATAATTATTATTATCGTTATTAGAATTACCATAGAATATTGTTATACGCGAAGCTCGTTATCCCTTCATTAAAATGAGAATCACTGCTCTAAGTTAATACACAGTAGTCGGTTCTTTAATCACTGTATAAGACTGGCTTTATTCTTTTTCTCTTTTTTCTTTTATTCTTTTTTTTTTTTTTTTTTGGATATTTCTTTTCCTCTCTTCCAGTTCTTTGTAGTAAAGCAAAGTGCCGCTAGGTTATACGCTCGTATGCCAGCGTTCCCACCGTATCCTCTTACTTCCGACGGGTGGTGCCGCCTCACCAAACAGAAAGAGTGTATAGTGCTGGAGTAATCCTTACAAATCGGAGACCCTTTTTGCCTTTCTGTGAGGTTTTCCCGCCCTCCTCAGCCTCACTGTACGTGGCTTTTATTTTTCGGCTTTCTTAGAACCTCTCGTATGTGTGGATGAATGCGAGATAGGCGTTTTTCTCCTGCCTTGAAAAAAGTCTGCGGTCGTCCACCATCTCGGGAGTGCTGACGCTTCCAGAG
This sequence comes from Parthenolecanium corni, assembly GCA_038050395.1. Classification (NCBI taxonomy): domain Eukaryota; kingdom Metazoa; phylum Arthropoda; class Insecta; order Hemiptera; family Coccidae; genus Parthenolecanium; species Parthenolecanium corni. Next base: position 2,381,770 of record JBBCAQ010000002.1, read on the forward strand.
ATAATTGTATACCTGGTGGTTCGGTAGTGAGTGGACGATCAACGATCGAATGGTGGTATCATTTAAACTACGAGTAGGTACATAGCACCGTATGTCCAGCATGGGCATTTTAATATTGTCTGTTGAAATTATTATTTTCTTTTGGCCTTGAGTGATGAGTTGGGAGAAAATATTTCATCTTGGAATTCTATAATGAGATGTCGATATCACTTGCGGGTGTACTGTGTAGTCTACCTTTGCTTTGAAGTCAACATCAACGTCGAAAAAACTTCCTGAAAATGTTGAATATAGGCAAAATACTGGCAATTTCTTTGACACGTGTTGCGGATTTGCGTTTTGGCAGCCGAAATATCAATTTTCATGAGGTTTCAGCTCATAAGTACGCTTACGATTTACCATTTTTCTTGCTACAAGTTTTGCATAGAATTTTCTTCTTGGATATGTTACCCTTGATGATATTCTGTATGTTCGGATGAAACTGTTTTTTTCACATCCATTCCTTCCGTACCTTTTTTCAGAAAAACGGGTCTTTTGAGACCGTCAAACAATGCCCTCAAATTTTGAAAATCAGAAAAATCGAACCTATTTGTTGCAAAACTCTGCAAAGAAAATGGTAAATTGTGAACCATTCGAAAACAGCGAAGGTCGACTACATCCTTAACCTTTAAAAATTAGCACGCTTATACTCGCACGTATCAAATCATTTCATTAAACGTAATATGTGTACAAAATTACTCAAAAGTAAAATCGTCCAGAGTTCTAAAACTGTGCATTTGAAAATAAAATTATTCATTCAGGGTAACATGTGTAAAAAATTACACATTAATCCCATTATGCTCTTATGTAATTGAGTAGGTAGTAAAAAGCAAAAGGATTTTTAAAAAAAATTAACTTTTCAATAAAACGTATTTGTAGTTTGCATGTGAGCCAAATTGATGTTAAAATCAAGTTAAGATGGGAATATATATTGAGGAAGACTTGATGTATCTTAAAGGAGAAGTATTTGCGTCCTCTGTGCAAACAGTTCGATCGAACACTTTTAGAAACACCCTGTATAAGCCCTCTAGAAACACACTTTTTATTCGACCTCATCCTGTGTTTACATTTTATTATTTCAAAGCCACCCCTCCTTACTTTTCCACGCACGATATTTTCCTTTCCTTTTTTGCCTTTCTCTATCTTTTTAAATACTACTGCTCTTTTACTTTTCTTCGACGTCGTCTTCTTCCTCACTTCGTCTTCCCTTTTCTTCCACCATTTTTCAATTTGTCTTTTTACTGCTGAACGAGTGCTCTCCATGCTCAACGTATCCACAGTTTTTTCTTGGACGCTCTCGAAGATTCAACGCAGTGCACTTGGTTCATATTTTTCGCGCGTTCTTTTTGTCGATCGTCGCTGTTACGAAGTTTTTGAAAATATTATTTCATTCTATTCTAGATTTATTGAAAAAAAAAAAAAGATTTCAAAAATTCAACTTTCTCTCCGTCAGCAAAGATAGTTGATTTATTAAAATTTTGTCGAGCGTGTTATATTAATCTTTTACAAATGTAGTTTTTTCTGCGGTATTTTTGGATTTTGGAGACATTTTCCAGTGAAAAGGTTGACCAATCACGACAAAAAATGTTTTTTGACAGCAGTTTATTTGTTCAGGTATTACGACGTTTAAATTTTCATTTTTTATTCGCGAATGGTGTAAAAGTATCTGTAGTTCAATCGATCCTTGCATGTTTTTCAAAGCAGCATACCTCAATGACGGAAATTAATAGTAATTTTCACTATTTTTATGGGAAAAACGGAGTCAATGCAAGATTTATCGCACATATTCTGAATATTTGTAGTACAGTGTATTTTACTATTTTTATGCTAATTTCTACTATCAAACTATCCTTATTCTCAGGAAAATCGTGAAAATGACTATCGAATTTGCTTTTAGTATGTACTGAAATTAAAAGGTTCTTTTGAACAACCATGAAGTTTCACAACTTTTTCTGAAAGAGCTGCTCAACAATTTTGTGAAAAAGATATTAATTGGGTTATGCTGGCTAAAGCTGTGCTTGAACTGTATGAGAATGATATCTGGAGCTTTATTATTGTCCAACTCGATCATACATGTCAGAATTTGTTAATTTGTGTTGAAAAATGGTCGTTCTTTTGTAGAACCAACTCTTCAGCCACTTAATGACGTACAATCCATTCGTGATAGTTATATTGTTGATGGAATTTCTTTAGCTTGCTCGACTAAATACGACTAGTATGTAGGTTGAGAATACCTGAGCTGAATTAGACTGTGGTTCGTTAGTGTACCCGAAAATTTTCTAAGGAAGTGGCTATTGATTAGTATCAAAATTGATATGTTAATTACTTGATATGATTCTGTAAAGTGCACCTATCAAAAATTCAAGTGTATAATTCAAAAATATTGAAACTCAGTTCGGCGAAATGCTCTCTCCTTATTTGTTTAGAGTCTGGCCCATCTCAATTCTGCCTTTTTACAATTCGAAATTCAATGCAATTTTTAGAAAAATTGCTGCGAGCATTGTTGAAGTTATTTTGAGTTTTACTGATAAGTCATAGACTTCAGTGTTTACATTTTGAAAGAAGTTTCATCGCTTACGTTTTATACAGATCCTATTAATTTGTAATTAGGTAATGAAATACGATCTATGAAAGAATGAACGCGTCCAGTTCTTCATTTTTTTTCTCGAATAAGTATTCACCCACTTTTTTCATTGTGCATTTGTGCTAGGTGCCCTCATCTTCTTTCTAGCTCTATATAGTAGATAAACTGACGATTGGTTCTTTTTGCAAGTAAATTTTTGACCAATTATATTTTTGACCTAGTTACAAGTTGAATGTCCGTATATCCCTTCTCCCACTCTATCCTTCTAAGATCGAAAGGACATAAATAATGAATTCGTTCTATTGAACTACTGACAGTCCAAATAATATTTTATTAGATGCATCTAATTGTATTTTTGACTTCTAAGCAGTTGACAATATTATAAATAAACGATAGGTGAAGTAGGTATAGCTATTTTAGTTACGGTTGTATGAACCTATTTGTCTGTTTTAAAACTATTTGGTCATACCAGATTCGTGAACTCTAGATCGCTCGTGCATCAGAGGAAACTTTTAAGTTGCATATTTTAGCGCTATGAAAGTTTTCTCTATGATATGCGCGCCCCCAAAGAAAATATGGCAAATACCACAGAGAAACTTTATGAACTTTTTTTTTTTGGCATTTTTCACCATTATTTTTCAAGTGCTTTGAGCGAGTAATGGTAGATTTGCTTTGGTGAATTAATTTAATAATATAAAAAATATTATAGGTGGCATTATACCTATTTGTTGACTTGAATGAGTAATGCGTGAGTTATAATTTCTTTTCTCATCTCTTGCAAGTTTTTAGAAATGGACATAGCATTTGTTTGCTTTCAAGATGTGGATGTGTGGGTACATATCTATTTTACGGGTAGCCTTTTGATTGTAATTTTGTTTTATTTGGCTCCAGCTACAGCCGGTAGTTTTGGCTCTCCGAAAATTCAGTTCAAAGGTGAACCAGGAAATTGAGTTATGCTCTAAATCAAAATATTTGGTCGTTCTTTTTTTTTTTCCTATTCATTTTGAGAGTCTGTGCCCTTATGGTCTACATTCTTGTATTTTTCGATGTCAGCGAATGGAGTGAAAGTTTTTCTGCGCAGTTATTTGATTTTTTGTTCATTTGAATATCTAATTTCTTAATGGATTTGTGTTTTCGATTTGTGTTTTTTCCACCCGTTTCTTTCTTCATTAACACTTCGAGGTGCATTTTATTTTGGGGAGTGTGATGCGAGTTGCATTATTGATCGCAGAAATAGGTTGATATTAAAAAAAAAAATAAATAAAAAAAAAAAACATTAAACTGTAATAATATTTTGCCGAGTTTGCTTGTTAACACTCATTTTTGCTTTCGTTCGACGGTTCCATTAACGATTTATGCAATAATTAAGTGCATTTTTTTGTTTCTTCGAATGTTAACCATAATTGATTTTTTATGAGTTTCATTCGTCTCTGCTATTGGCCAATTGCTTCTGGAAATAATAATCTCATCTCGCGATTAGTTCAGTGGCGCCGACTGTGGATGTTTTTGTCGAGAAATAGGCGGGTGAAGAGGAGGAAGAGCAATTTGTATAAAATTCTAACACGGTTTTTCCGCAATTCGAAAAAAAAAACTCGAATAAAACTTTGTAACACGGTGGAGCTATTTTATCAATTTAAAACTCAGTCGCGTGTTATTGATTCTTTTTGTTTTCATTTTTTGTAATAGGTTTTTTTTTTTGCAAAAGACAGCTGAGTTGAAATGATACAGTTTTGTGGGTACGTTATCGTGGAGAAAATTTAATTTAATTTTCGAATCCGGGAAAGGACATCCTAGAAATTAACATCTACGCTGTGCATACGCATTTTTTTGTAGCTTTGGCTTTTTAATTTATCTACTAGCGGTCGTTTTCGCATCACAGTTTATTCTCGCGTTGGTCAATTTTTCCTCTAAACAAATCATGAAATGGATTTTTAATCAGTGGAACTACCAATTTTTCTGCCAAGATTAGGTTGCGGTTATGTAGACTAGTAAAAAGTTTTTTATGGCTTGAGGCATTTTACTGTGCATGATAGAATCTGCTTGAATGCACGCGCCCTGTCAATTTGTTGTTTCTACGAGTCTTGTTGTTTTGCCTTATGAACCTAAAAACGCAACATCCATTACATTCTTTAAACTCGACTGGCAAATGTAAAGTGCTGAGTGCAGACCTCAGCAGTCAAGTTTTAGGTACGCATAAACAAGCAGCGTGGCCTGAGCTTGCCCATCTACTGCCAGCGATCCGTTGCTACGGAACCTTCCTATATATATGTAGTTATCGAAAGGCGAAATTTATATTTTACATCTTTACATTTTTACTACCTAATAACTCCAGCTGTTTACGTTGAATATAAGCTGATTAATCGTGAAAAGAAGTGCAGAAGATTGTTCGCGAGTTTAGAGTGCGAAAGATGATCGTTAATTTCGAAGATGACATTGATTTCTGCCACCTTAAATGGAATTGCCTAATTTGCCTTCTTAAAAATGGCAAAATATTGTACAAATGACAAGTAGATAGAAATGAAAAGTTTGCTGAAAAATGTGTAGACAATTCATTCGAATTGCTTTCAAATTGATTTAATTTTTTTTTTTAATGTCAAAGAAAATTCACGTACTTTTTGGGATAGTAACATAGGTAGGCCTACCTCATATTTTTTTATATTTTGCAAAGTACGTACTCGTATTAGACATTTTGTCTGTCTGTGTTAGCAATTATTATACTCATCCATGAGGAAAGTTTGCGAGTCAGTCTGAAATTCACATAGCCAGCTGTGTTATGTCACCATTTTGTCCGTGTCTAGAACTATTGTTTATAATTTAGCTGGCTATTTTTCCTGGTCTGTAAGTATTTTTCCTTGCTCAAAGTCGATGCAAACAATAACGTATCATAATATTAATTTTATCTGAGAAATGCTAGCCAAAGCAGCGCCTCTGCTTAGCTTGGGCTTTGCCCTGGCATTAAGCTCTCGATGAAAGAAATCTATCTAGATCGTAGATACGTAAATGTTCCAACAGTTGTGAGACTTGATATAAATTATGGACTCTTGCGAGACACCTTCCAATAATTTTTCTGAAGTAAAACCTTCATCCTCACTGGGCTCGGAGACTATATCTGTGTATGTATTGTAGTTCAGAGGCCTTTGTTTGGTGTACAATACACTCTACAAGAAGTAGAATAAAATGAGTCAGTTACTACATTGCGAGAAAGGAAAAGTATTAATTGAAAATAGGATATGTAATAACTTTTCTCATCGCATTTGAGAAAATTATTATTATTCGTTACAGACATTCTTAACACTAGAAGAACCAGGTTTTACTCGATTACTCAAAGGACCAGGTGGTGTCATATATGACATTAGTCAGGGTTTCTTGAAATATTGCAGCAGGCCTATTTTATTTGACGATTTTCAAGGATTTCTAGGGATTGTAATGAACTTTTTGGCAACACTGCTTGCCACGCGAAGCGCTGTCTCAGACGCATAATCTATGCCCGCGCGTTGTCATTTGCAGTGTTACCTTTTATCGAACGAAAAATGTCACATTTTGAGAACTTATGAAAATGGTGTCGTATATGAAATATGACACCACCTGGTTTTTTGACTACTGTCTCTCAAAATATTTTGTGATGCGTGACATTAGAAAGACCAGGTTGTGTCATATACGACACCACTCAAAATTATGAGATGGACTTTTCAAAGGACCAATAATTTGAAAATACCTGAATTGTGTCATACGACGCCACCTGGTCATTTGAGGTCACTAACGAGCAGATTTAGGGTCTTCTTGGTGGAGGGAGTCAGAAAAACCGCACATAGCCCTCTTGAACGTGCGAGACCCTCTGAAGGGTCTCACAAGTGACTCAAAAGTGTTGAAAGATATCTGTTTCGGGCTTCACATGTGTCTGAAGTATAGGTATCGGCTTTACTATGTCTGTGTGCTCCCTACATCCTAATGGCATACCTATTTATTATTTTGAAAATTGTCATAAAGCTCGACGATTAATGGAACAGTAGCGCATTTACCCCACTCCCAATTTTATTATTAATAGCTGATAGTATTTTTCTTCTACGTTTTTTTTTTTTTTTTAGTCTGCATTGTAAATCATCGATCCGATAGTAACAAAGTTCGGTTATATGGGGCCCACGGGGCTCTCTAGCCTTCGTGCGTGTGTATTAACATAACGTTAGATTAATGCTGGACGCCGGCAGAAACGTATTCTTATAAGGCATCTGCAGGGGGCCCCACGTTCCTCTTTAAAATAGTCGGCGAAGATGAAAGGAAATCAAGTCATTGATGTGGTTACCGACGCTTTATATTTGAGACTTGTTCTAAAGTATTATGTTACGATGGCATCAATTCTGCCGCCGTCTTTTTTCTCCACTTTTTTCTTCACTTCCCCTCCTCGTGTTCGTCACTTTTACCCCTCTTATTTTCTGTAACCGCTTGGCCCTCGTCTCGTGGCTCTTTTCTCCTGCGCTCTTCAAAAAATTTTGATGTGTGTGTGCGTGGTGAAGTGTATCCAGCGTGACTACAAAAGTAACCTGCTCTTCGAGTCAATCATCCAGCAGGTCATTCTGTGGACGAAGGGGGAATGAGGCGGTGAAAAAATGGTCGAGAAAAAGTTTTGAAATTCTATTTCTCTTTCCGCCTTTTTCGTACTCGTTGCTTTTTTTCTACTTTTTTTTTCTCACTCGCAGGTAACTTTTTTCTTCATCCTACAAGAAATACCGTTCGTCACGTCGAAAGCGCGCTGAAGATTGGACTGGCCGATAATTTTTACGTTAATTTGTTACGTGCGATGTCAAAATTCGATGTATGCTCGCGATTACGAAGGAATCGTGTTGAGAAACACTTGAAAACTGTCCGAGCGAATTGCGAAATGCGCAAAGGCAAAAAATAGGGCAGAAAAAGATTTATGACAAGGACTTGAAACTAGCTTTCACACCTAGCGAACGTACTAAAAGCGCTGGACGCTAGGGCGCTCCGCAAATGCGTCGAGAGATTATCCTAAATATTTTCCTGTTGCGATGTAGGTATGTACAGGGTGTTCGGGCAAGTTGTACTCGAATAATTGGCAGACGTATAGAACCGAGCGAGAAAATCAGAAAATTTTTGTTGTAAGATTTGCCTATCTCGTTTCCTATTCGCTTACTGGATTAAATTCTGGCAATGACGATGCAAATTTTAGAATCTTGAAAAAATTTCTTTAAAAAAGTTTTTCGTTTGAATGAAAGAGATTTTTTCTTGAAATCTATTGGGTCCCTTTCTTTTTCTATTCATTTATGGGTATATTTAAATTATAATGTGAATACTGGGAAATCATTTTTGACTTTAAGTTCAGTGATTGTACAGAGTACAGGGTTATCAACCGTTTGGTACTTTGGATTATTCGGTATTTTTTCTAATTTGAGACGATTTGTCTGGGAAGGTGTAGAGAAACTCAACTGAACATTGGAAACGTGCAGAGTTTTCTTTAGTTAATGAAAAATGTCATACTTTTTCAAAATTGAAGGATTTAATTCTTTAAAAGAGTAGTACAATTGGGCAGGGGTGCCGTGAAGGCATGATTTTGAGGAGCAACTCCTCGTTGACGATTCTGGGGGGGCCCATTTTTTTTTCAAATTTAGAAAAGAATTTTAAAGATAATCGAATACCAAAAATTTTTTCTCGCGTTCTTGGGGGGGGGGGTAGGGTTGTCATAATTTCTATTTGACCTGGAGGGGGTCACTCCTCGTAAGCCTTGGGGGATCACAGCACCCCTGCAATTGGGGAGGAGGTAAATTGGATAAAAATTATCCCTTTTTGAATTTTTTTCGTCGCATTTCACCAAACATGATATTGAATCACCGAATACTTGACATTAAAATAAAAATTCATAGTGTCAAGAAGCATATGTGACTAAAAGCTAGAAAAATTGATCATGATTCGTCAATTTTAGGAATCTACCTACCTGATGGTGGAAATTGTTACGAATCGAAAGTGGAGCCAAAATTTCATTTAAATGTAATTTACATGCAAAAACATCCAATTTTCACTGTCTCTATCAGAAAGATCAATCACAATTCACAAATTTAAAACCATTTCACTTTGGCAGTCTTGTCATTTGAATCGATTCTAACGTTCTATGAGTTTAGGTAGTCTCAATTAAGTACCAATTTATATACCTACTCATTTCTATTTCACCCAAAATATCGCTTTCTCAGTTACATTTTTGTGCTTCTTAACACATCTACTGAAAGTTGGGTGCATGAATATGTTCGGTGCCTCCCCAGTTGATCTATTTTCCATTGAAACTAATGCCAATGTTGATATTACGAAAGCAACTCTATAACCCCTCTGGTGTCCCCTGATGTTGTCTTGGAAATACATTATTCGATATGTGAACAGCCTGAAAAAGTTTCAGTTTGAAGTGGGACACCTTGTAGATAAAGATTGTGGAGGAAGTAAGTGGAGAAAAAAGAGGAGTATTGTTTCAATCGTGCACAACTTGTCACTTTGTGGAAGATGAAACACGTTTGAATAGAAGACGCGTATCTTATGCCGACACGTGCAGAAGTACCATTTACCTCATTTGTCCACGGTCTCTCCTCCTTCATATGTAGTTCTGCTGTATACCTGTCGTAAGAGAACAAATTACGAATTTTAAGGAGATTTATCATTCGTTAACGACCTTCGTTAATCATTTTTAAACGTTCACCAATGGCGCAACGCGTCTTTTCACAGGCGGCGTAATTAAAATACGATACGGTTTATTTAGAAGCTCGTAAATTTCTCAAACAACTGAGTCGGCGTTTTTCTTTCCGCGCTTCTCCCGCGCGAATGTGTAAAGTCTTGTTCTGCCGACCAGTAAAAATGTTTATCTTTTGCCCGGCTGAGAGCCTTTCCAGCCACTGCGAGTTGAAAGCCAAACGAGCTCATCGAAAGCGAAAGACGGTTTACGGAATGTGGGTAGCCAATCAAGCTGGTGTATTATGGAGAAAGTACTGTGTGGTCGAATTTTTCATTCGTCATCCGCATCTTCGGAAAGAGTACAAAGAGAACAGAGATGGTATAACAATGTGATAGGGGTTGGAAATTGAAAACCTGATGAAGCAATTCCCATAGTAGATAGGTACAGTTCAATTTCGAAAAATAGTAAATTGCGGCATCAATTCTTTCTCTCGTGTTGTACCTGTGAAGGCAATTACCCTATGGGCAAAATATTTTGAAAACGGATCCGTTTTATTCCGGGTTATAATCCGTTTCTGGATTGTAACCCGGAATTTTCCTGTTTTCCGGCTTCTAAAACGGATTTCGAACGGATTGTAATCAGTCTTGCCGGAAATGAGTCCGGATTATTTTCCGTGAAGGCTGTTTTATCATATTTGTTGGCCCGGGTTATAATCCGTGAAACCGTTTTACAAACGGATTTAGAAAAATTGCCCAAAAATTATCACTGATTATAATCAGGAAATCCGTTTTACAAACGGATTTGGAAAAATAATCAAGATGACAAAAATATCTGCAAATTTTCAGATCCGATGGTTGAAAATAAAAACGGACTGACAACGGATAAAATTCTCATTTTGCGGATCATTTTCTCATTTTTTGCCCATCGGGTTTGTTTCAGTCCGAATGCCTGACCCCGTATTCCTTATACCTGGGGCTAGAATTTTTCATTTTCTTCGAAACTGACCTTAAGAAGCCTCTTTTCTCATACATATCACCGATGGTTTGAAATTCGATTTGATTATGATGGGTGGTATAATATAATATTGGCTTGGGTAGGGTTCAGAGTTGAACCAGCTTCATCCACAAATTATCAAAATTCATTTTTATATTGAACCCGGCTTAAGTTTAAACCCTAATAAAGCCATTGTAGGTGCAATTGAAATGTCTGGCATTCTTTGCTATTTTAACTTCCATTCCCTTACTTTCAATTTAAATATTTTAGAAAATTTTCAATTTTCTACCATAAAAGATGAATGAATTTTCCAGCTATTTGCGTTCAATCTACCAAATCGCGAACCGTGTAAATTCGCTTTCGAAGCAAACCTTGAAAAATATTTTTAATTTGTATTCACCGGGTAGCTAAAGAAAATGAAGTTTCATTAATTTTCGTATGGCTGATTACAATCAGAAATTGGCGCACAACTTCATTAATAAGCAGCTGAATGAAATCGAAAATGCTACTGGAGACCAAAAAATCTGAAAAGAAAATAAAGTTGTTGGTATGACTCATTTTCAAAGAAGCATCGTTATTTAGGTAGGTACTACATTCTGGAGAACAGGTTCTGCTAAAATTAATCACTGGGAGGATAAAAAGAAAAATAAATGTCTACTTTGATAACCATCAGTGCCATTATTAATTCCTACACTGGTGAAGATTTCATCTGGAGTAATTCGATGTTACAAAAATAAGAAATTTATATCGGGTGTTATCAATGCGGGAATCTTTTTTTTTTGTTTCCCTCTTTTTAAAAATAATTTGAATTTTTATTTTTGCACCAATTTACTATAATTAGGTCATCCAGCTGAAGAGTGAGTGAATATTTATTCGGTAGACAACTCCAGTGATGATAACTGCTGAATTTAAATCTGAGTGTTACGTGAATTTGTGATTTAAGCTGGTGATATTTGAACTTGAGAAATAGGTATACAGTTTTTGAGTTGAATACGACAGTTGGTCTGCGTCCAGAAATCTGAAGAATTCCATTTATAAATTGATGAGAGATTAAAAATATTTTCAATAAGAAGTGCTCCAAATTGTGCAACCGACACTTGAGGCGGTCACGATCATTCAGATTGATTGAAAATGTTTCGTAATAGATTCAAAATCTGGCGTCGTTGGGATGGAAATACGGGGAATGAAGCAATCATATGTTCAATGAGAATTCAAAATTTTGAAGTTTTTCTTACTATGTAGTTAATGATGCAGTCCTTGGCGGCTTTTTGAAAAGAAATATTTACAGTATTCACAATCTCCTCATTAACAGTATATTTTTGACTAAAAATTCTCAATCAACTGAAGAATAATACAGCCACTACAATGAATATTTAGTGGTGTTCTCGTTTGAGAAAAACTACTTTGTCTACTCTTATCAGATGAAAAATGAGTCGATCATAGTCGTACCATGTTAAAGTACGTTAGATGAAATCTGCTATCAAATAAGGTCAACTCAACTACACATTTCTACCTAAAAAATTTGCAAGGTTATATAGGGTTTCGAAGTTGAAAAACTGAGAAAATATTTTTGAATATACGTGATGGGATTTCCTTGCGGTCGATCAATGCAAGTACAGTGGGAGGATTTTTGGGAGTAAGGTGGGTGATTTGAGCTGAAAAAGGCCCCTTGTTCTTTTTTTGTTGTGTCGAAGACATCTTCGATTGTAGTAATTGGTTGAATCTGTCGCTAAGGTTTGTAATACCGGCCCTTATTCTTTAAAATTATGTCAGCCAATCTTTAAAAATGTTCTTATCAGTATTTTCTAATTTGAAGTAAATGTACTGTGCATTGAAATGCAGGCCCTCTTCAAGCCTTCTCGCATTGGCGTCTGCTCTGGGTGTGCGAGGTGTTCACTGCACACCCCACACCCAACCAAATTCAAAAAGAAATTTTGTCTGTGATTATGGTGATAAATAATTACGTGTATTTTGTAAGCATATGGCATATATTAGATGAAATTTTTATTTAAGACGACAGAAAAACCTTGGTTTGAAGTTCAACATAATAAATTAAATATACTGAAATGAAATTTATCAGAGATAGGTGTAGTATTTTTTTTAAATTTCTCCTTCTTTTGAAGTTGAAAAGGTTAAAACAATGATCTTTTTAATAAGAAAATATATGTTTGAGTGCAATACATGTAGTGCATTATTGCAATAATTTTCAAAGTTACAGTAAGGTAACTTTTTTACCAACTGATGCAATTAATCTGTTCAAAGGTGACTTCTTAGTTAATTAGTGAAGAAAATACGTACATACAAAAAATGGATGATAAGATAAGGTAATCCTTCTGTTAAGTAAAAGCAGTCTAATAATATCTTATCACTAATTGTTCTACAGTGCAATGTGTGGTTTTTTTTCATATTTTTGAATCCAGAAATGTTAGGTAAAACTAATTTATTGTGATTTTCCCCAATTGGGATTTCGAGGAATTTTTTTCCCAAAAAATCCTGGATTTCGAGGAAGTTTTTTCCTCAAAATCCGCAGTAAAATTAAACTATAGTAAGGATCGGGATATTGAGAAAACATTTTCCACATAATCCAATTATTGGATTTTAAGGAAGAATTTTCCTAAAATCCGGTTGAACACTTTGACATAACTGCAGTGAGCAGAAATTAGATCGAGAGGAAAGAGAAGTTCTTGTTAATAGTATATGGCAGGGTGTTCAGTCAGTGTGTATTCTTGCATTTCTTATTTTTCTCCTTCCTTCAATTTTTGTTAGGAGCTGAAGATGGAGTGTGAGTATGTGTGGGTATTTAAACGGCAGTACTTTCTTCACATTTTATCATAGCTTAGCGTTTCCTCTTCTGTTTTCAGTTTTGTATTTTCCTCTCTTTTTTTAAAATTTTTATCATTTTTTAGATGAGAGGGGAGGGGGAAATAGGAGGAGAAAGAAGGGTTTAATTTTTGTAGTTGAGCCTCAGAGTTGAACACCCAAAAAATATTATCAGGCGACGCTACTGCCTTCTCGTGGAATGGTAGAATCTCCCTTTCAGTATGGAATGATCGAAGTGAATTATTATTCAGTCACTTCTCCAAGTTTAAGTTTTCCAAAGGGCAATTTTTCTCGGCGAGCTCTTATCTCTCAGCTGTCCCCCAAATTCGCTATACATATAATGGATCTGCGAGGTTATCTGTGTATACCAAACTGTTTAAAAGCGGTTTGCTTGAAGCACGTGCCTTTTACGTAGGAATGCGTTGAAGGCAAATACGGTTTCTGCTGACTGCTTTATATACCTCCTATTTCAAAGAATGCGATTTTGATGGTATCGTCGTTGTTTAGTTTTAAATTGGTGAAAAAGTTTTGGAGGTATGTTCGACTTTGATGGAAATATATTGACGCGTGTTGTAGATGTAAAATCATCTATCGAAAGGGGGGAAAAAAAGTATCTCAAGAATTTTATCAACGAAACTAAAACTTATCGTATTTCTAATTTATATTCCTCACGAGCCTGGTTCTTCTTCGTTTTTCTTTTGAATGTTGATACATTTCTTGCCTAGAGGGTATGTTCTTTATACTATTAGTTACATCCTTTGCACGTTACCACATTATCTAGATAATTTCATATCGTGATATTACAACATTTTGAGAAATGTTGAAGGTACTGACATGACAGTGCGGGTACAGAAAAGTGGAAAGTGACTGCTATATAAGGCGCACACACTTCCTGCCCACTTCATCCTCGGTCGCCAGCGATTTCATTCTTTCGACTATTTGGTCGCACCATTCACTTTTTGAACATACCTTTGGGCTACGTTATACGCGGTTCAACTTTGTATCTATGAAAAAGATAATGTTTGATTATGAGATTTCCATACCATTTTTATACCTATATAAATAGCCTGCTTGTTGGAATATAGTATTTTCTGTTCGGGTACGTGGTAATCTTGATTTTTTAATTTTTTGGTTCCTACAGTTCTATAAAAATATCATCAGCTAATGACAGCGGAGCGTTGTACGCCACCAATTTTCAATAAGTGGATGGATCAGAACTTTCAGTTCGTAATTCGATATGACGGAATTTTTTATTACCAGATTTTGTAGAATTTTGATGAAAAATCTATGCGAACGAAAGATGCACAGGCCTCATTTTTATAATTCCATTTTCTTTTAAGGCTTGAGATTTCATCCTAAAAGCAAGTAGCAACCACCTCCCCCTTTTAAACACCGAAAATCTTTCACCGGTTAGCCTTGGTGTGAGATCATTTTAACATTTGATTATTATCGCGATTTTTTTTTTTTTTTTAAATTGCATAAAATAGAAATTATGGATGATTTTTTGATATCAACTTTTTAACACGTTTTTTTCTCGATGGTCGAATTTCAGATTATTAATCCGCCGAAGTTTGTTCGAATCCCTTATATGAGCGGAAACCTTCATAATCAAATTGTGGTGTGAAAATTTGCGAGCAATCTAGGGTTAATTTTTTTTTTTCTGACTTGAATTTGTAATTAAGTACCTAGGTATCAGAAAATGTCATAAATTTTTAAAATTTGCTTGGAAATTCTGAATCAACTTGTCTACGTATCTAAAAGTTCGTACATAATCGCAGTGCTACTACTGGAAAAAATTTCAAATCTCCACTAATAAATTGTGCGTTACAATTTGCCTTCTGAAATAATCTAGACGTTCATCGTATCGTAATAAACGAACTCTGCCGACACCTAACAAGATCAATTCGGATTCCAGTTCAAAGGAACACTCGCTGGCACTCGTTGCTATTTTTTCGAATGCTGCATTTTCCTTTCTTTTACGACAGACGTAAAGCAAAACAGAGTAGGCTATATTATATAGCTTACAATGGACGATCAAAAGTTCTAACCGAATGCGTGAAGAGGTAATGATAGTTGGCCGCGTGAGAGGGAAATAGAGAGAGGGCGAAGAAATAAAAACAAGTCATAAATTAATAACTTTGAAGATGGATAGTTACTTTTTTTCTCATTTTCTTGTTTTTTTTTTTTTTTAATTTTACGAGAGAGGAATCATCTCTCGATATAAATACGATTGATTCGTCGGTACATTTGAAAAGGTGATTTTTGTAATC
Source organism: Parthenolecanium corni (assembly GCA_038050395.1). Taxonomy (NCBI): domain Eukaryota; kingdom Metazoa; phylum Arthropoda; class Insecta; order Hemiptera; family Coccidae; genus Parthenolecanium; species Parthenolecanium corni. The sequence goes on from JBBCAQ010000002.1 coordinate 2,397,140, forward strand.
AAAATACATTATCAAAGCCGCAGGATTTCTCGTCTCAGCCCCCTTCTCGTGTTCTTTGTTAACGCCCATGCCTGTCCACCTTTTAGAATACACGGATATTGTAGATTATGTATATAAATTTTTTCCCATTTTTTTTTTTCACCTTCATTTTAATATTCGATCGCGGGTAACCTCAAAACAAGATTATCGTTCACGAGCCTATATATTTTCTAATTTTTCTATAAAAGTAATCCACGAATCTTAAGGACCGATATGTAGTCGTCCTACGCAGAGCGAAAATTTGCCGTAAATTCGCGTGAAATTTTGCGAAAAAATATTTTTTTTATTGATTCTTGTTTGTCGGTCGGTCGTTGTTACGACCCACAACACGTGCAAAGTTCTTATAATTGATTATAGATAAAGTATGTGTTTCGCGATGAGAGAATTGCAATACCAGGAAATGAGCGAGGCGAAGATTTTTCATCATTTCCAGGTCTTCAGGAGAAGGGGGTGATTGTATTGCCCTAGCAGGAAAGCTCAGCTGGTGTTCCTGGAAATGATCGTAATTTTTTTTTAAATAGAAATGACAGTCTTCGGGTATCTTTGTTATGGAACAATCATCAAACATCGAAGTCTTCCAATTTATTAGTATTTTTGTTTTTTCTGAATAACAGCTCTTATCTGATCACAGAATTTCTTTTAAAACCTCATCTAATTTTTGTATTAAATATAGCCCACCTACCTCTAGAGTTAGCGTGAGTCATTTATCCTTTGATGGATCTGATGGAATAGCTAATAAGAGTGTCTCCAAACAGCTGTGTCTGAGGGGGTGTTGCACCAGCTAGCCATGCTAGCATTCTTGAATGAGGATTTCATCATGACAGAGGAAAAATAAATTTAGCGATCCAGGAAGTAACAGTAAGAGTTGGAAATGATAATTTTTTGAAAATGTGTTTCAAGGTTGAAAAGTGGCTTAGCTTTTGGCACTTTGAGAATATTTCTTGAATTTCAGTATATTTTACGAAACTCTTGACTGTTAAAATAGTCCCAGAGTACCATAAAGTCGCGCAATACAGATGGATACCATTTATTTACCATGAAGAACCTGGAGAATATGATTTTCAACTTGAACTGTTACTCCCTGACACGTTAGAGATAATAAACATTTTTTTTTTACCTGGAAATTCCTCACAAAATGGTGGCGCCTGCCTGAGGAAAGTTTACTTTCTATGGTGCTAAGAATGACCATCTTCGGTTTCATTTATCGAGAATTGATCCATCTCCACCTTGTTTTATAGATTTCTGTGATTGAACTTTTTTCTAAACGATAGGTTTGGGGCTTTTTAAATGTGGATTTTGAAGTAAAAAAAAGCACCCCTCACGAATTTATAGATTCATCGATGATTCCAGGAAGTTTCAAGTTTTGCCGTTGTACGACAGAATATTGCTTATACTGGTTGAATGAAAGTGTTCTATTTTTGGCGTGGAAAAAAACTGAATCACCTCGGCTGTGACAAAAAACACTTTGGGTGTCATTCTATAAAATGTCGATAGACCCAAAAATAAGAAGTTCGGTAAGGAGCAGTTTCTTTGATTTTATACCATTTAATTTCATTCAAGCCCTGGATATAAGAAGCAATCGGATGCCATCTCGCCTCGCGTACAATATGATGTCACGTGGATATGCTCTGTCGCTTGGTTCTGAAACATTATTTTTATTCACGGCTTATGTAACCTGTAGAAGGAGCCAAATAAAAAATTTCAATTATACAAAGTTACCTCGATTTACAGATTGCTATTCTCCAAAATAACTTCGGGTTTTTAAGCTTTTTTTAAAGCGTTTTAAAACTTATATCTTTAATCATTTCAAATATACCTACCTAGTGTAAAACTCGCTGAATTGAATGAGGATAATTCTTTGGGCTATAGATGAATATTTTGTTTGTCGATTGAAAATCAGTTCAAATTATATGTCAATTATTCTTCGCGTACGTATTCCACCTCGCTACCATTTTATCCGCCCATTTTCAATAACTCTCCGCAATACTATGTGTCTCTTGTTTGTGGTGCGCAGGATGTATATTTATTTAGTCGATACATATAATGGTGAAATTTTGTAATTTTTTTTTCTGATTCATTGCCCAAATATGACTTGGAAGGCGACGCTCTTACGCCCAGGTAATTGCCAAATACCGAACTTGGAACCACTGAACTAAAATTATAATGCTACTCTATTGATAAAAAGGCGCCGAGAAGTAGCTAAATAAATAAAGCCTACTCCTTTGATCGTGCCGCTATTTAATTCTACATTATTAGCTTTTTTTAATAGCTGCCTTGCTCTAAGACGTTTATAATACGTTTTTGTTGTTAATCTTGTTCCTTGTTTAACTCCTCTCCTTCTCGCTCGTATAATATAGTAAATCTACGAGTGTGTACTACGTATACGTATATATGTATATCTAGTTTATCTATGTGTACGTATGTATTTTTCTCCTTCATTTTTTTTTTCTTATTTATTGTTGTTTCCTGCGCCTCGGGGTTAGGAGGTTTGTTATATCTTTCAGAACAAATATGATAATGAGGGTTTCTTTGAAAATGTTGTTTTCGAATATAAATGGGACCGGACAATTTAAAAATCTTTAATAGAAAACACACAGTTAGTTATTATGCGGTAAAGTACGGATGGAGGCGAAGTTATAGTATGTATTTCGATAATTTGAACTGTAATCATTGCCAGTATGGTGCATCTCCCACATGCCGCACGCTGTCGGGCTGGAATATAGATGCGGCGCTGAGAAAAATTACAATCGACCTGAAATTTTTTTTTGAAAAATCATTAGCAACGTCTACTTTCATGGACGGCTTTGTCTTTGGTAGGCGTACGCGCTGCAAAAAATTCGGTTCCTATATCATAAATTTTGTGCCAGTTCTTACCGGTTTAATGACATGTGTGTGTATTTGGTGGAGCAAAAGTATAATAATGTGCAACTTTTTAGTGTAAATTATGACCTTCTCTCGGGGGGCAAAAATTCGTAAATTAATTCAGGCTCACGAGGTAAAAATTTTGCATGAATTGTAATTCGCTTTTTATACGAAATTACATCGAGTGTGTGGTTCAGAGAATAGAGCAAGGAATTCTACTTTGAGTATTTTTCATAGAGAATTTTGTTTGATTGATTTTGCTTCAAAAATCAATAATATTCACTAACATGAAAGCGTAAAACTCGATTGGAGGATGAATTAACCCCCTTAACTGAGATATATATAGGAGAATAGGAAGGAGAATACTATTGTCAGTGAGTTAGTCTGGAGAAGGGTTGCCAGATGGCATTCGACAAAATTCACTCGTTTTTCAAGTAAAGTGAAAGATTGATTATTTCAAAAGGTACTATCAGTGCACTACGCAGCAAAAATCATAAAAAGAGGTAAAAACCAGGTAAAATCTACGCTAAGTGTGGAAATATTTGTGGTGGAGGACGTTTTTTATTTTTTGCTTGTAGATTCCAAATTACTGCATTATATAGAGCTGTAGTGTTGTATACAGTGAATTTTGTATAAAATTTTCGAATTTTCAACTCAGATTTCCAAAATTCACTACAGTGCCTTACAAATTTATGAATTTCACTATGATGCACTATTCAAGAAGCACTACAAATGCTCTACACTTTTTCTGAAAAGCCCAAAATCACCACGTCTGGCAACTCTATAGAGAAGTCGCTCAACAATCCTAGGTTTAATGGGGTGTATAGTCTAATTAATGAGAGGCTGTTCCTCGCTGAGTTGCAAGCTATCTGCCACGCATCTGTTTCTTCTGCCCCCTCTCATGATTGTTATGTTTTCTACTTTCATATAGAGAATCATACACACGTATTATAATGAAGTTGTCATGCTTTAGATTAGGAAATTTATATAAAATATTGCCGAATATTAGAAAAAATTTCGCAGAAAATACTTTTGCTCAAAAACTTGAAATGAGATCATCTCCAGGAACACTTTCAAAAAGTCCTCTGTAGAACCGCCTACGGCGGCTTTCATCCTTCCTCCTAAGATAAGAACATCAAATGCAGCCGCATTTTTGATTTCTTCCCTGTAATTCGCAAATGCAGGTTCATTTTTTATGAAAAAAAATGCTCTAAACGAAAAATACTTTCCATAAAATTATTTTCTTCCGACTGGTTGGTTTTCCGCGTATGATCTTTTATAAATTCTATCTTCTCTGTTTTCAGATTATTTTCACGAGTTGTTGTTTCGCGAAGGCTACATCCAGTAATTTAATTCAAGAACCATCAAATGTAATCTGCTCTTCGATGGCGCAGAGTAATAACGTACCCAGCTTGTTTGAAGTACGTATATGATTATGCTAGAATGTTAGAATGTACGTGTACTCGAGTAGGCTCTTATTAAAATTACATTTATTATTGTTTCAAAATTATATCTCACAGTTTCACGAGCATTGGTTCACATATTTTAGTGCATTTCTACGTCTCATGCTTCTCTTTTTATTACAACGTATATCTAGGAAAGGGATGTGAAGTGGTAGTTTAGAGTTCGCTGTGGAGTCTGGACCAATTATCGTGTTGTCGTATTTCATTATTGGGGCCAATTAACCGCAGCTGCTGATTACAACGTTTGCCTTTGAAAGTAGCAATTTAACAAAAAGTTTTACGTAATTGGCCGGCTGACTAGGTAAATTTCTTTCATGGCTTAAATAACGAATTAGCCTCTCAGTGCATGTCGAAAATCCCATTGCGAGGAAACATGAATCCCAAACCAAGTTATAGGAAAACTGCTGCGTAAATTTTCTTAACTCTAATGAAACAGAGTTTCTAGATTTTTAATGAAAAAGTTGCAAATTCAAGTGTCTTGATTGCGGAAATTCTTTGATTTATTTTGTTTTAAACTTTTTTTTTATTACCTGCCTACTTGAAAAATGAATAGCGTTTTTTAGCATTAGTTTATTCGTAATATTCTATGATTGAAATTATTCCAAATGATGACGTTTTGAAAGAATAAATTTTTTCTTATTTTGACTTTTTGTTGAAGGCTGCTACTACCTGCGAAGAAGAAACTGAAGAAGAGAATGGTCTTAGAAAAGTTTTGTTCACTAATAATGTTACTTGTAATGATGGAACGCCTGCAGGGTAAGGCTCTAAAAATAATTAATTTCAACTCCTATAGTTTCTTTGATTTTCTCTAATTTACTCGAAATTTATTTTGACTGAAAAAACTAGCCAATTTTTCAGAAGAATATTCTATTAAACCGATCAAGTTTCGAATAAACAAATTAGCAGGTATAAGTGAATAAAAAGTGGAAGTTTTTGGTAGGTAGAGTAATTATTTTTCATTATAAGACATGGAAATACGTGCAGGCCTTTTTGGCCCCCATTCCCATTAGTTCCATCTGTCGCTGTTCTGTCATAATGTATTTTAAAAAAGTACTTATACCTGTTATTTTTTTTGAAAGGGATCGACATTGTTGGAAAAATACATATGCAATATTGGCTATCGTTTTTAGCAGGTTTTTTTGTTTTCTTTTTTAAACTACTTATAAATAAATTGGAGCAGAAAGAACAATAGAATAAATGAATCATTATTTCTTTGTTGTAATGTTTGCACCCATTCATTTATATTATTCTCGTTTTAAATTTTGCAGTTTCTACATTCGAGAGGCAGTCAACAGCAAGAAATGGATTGTATACTTAGAAGGTAAGAATGCATTACCGTAAATTATATTGGCTCAGTATTATATTAATTGAGTAATTAAGGTGTACCAATTTATTCCATGGTTTTGGAAAGTGTTCTTGAATGGGTTGAATAGCCTTTTATTTTTGATGTTGATTATTTTATTTTGAAATCTATATCCAGAAGTATGTGAATGTCTAACCAAGAAGAGTAAAAACGAAGTATTGTTCATCACGTAAACCATTTTTACAGAATCCTTAAATAGTCCATCTTTTATTCACTTACAGCTATTTCAAAGTGAAAACTTGTTGAAAATTTTTTATTCTTGTATTCCTTTATAAAATGGAAATCATATTATTGAATAGTTGATCAACTTGGGAGAAGGAGAGGAATATAGTCACAGATAGTAGCTTTTTGAAAAAGTTGAAAACATTGATTTTCTGGCCTGCCTGGGTAATAAGTAGAAAATCAGAAACTCATCAAGTGGTGTGCTTCTGGAGGAACGGTAGTTTCATGAAGAATTTCAGGTGTAAGAAAATACATTTGTGGAAAACTTCTGGAAGAGAAAAAAATGTATTTTAGGTAGGTATTTATTGAGAAGCCGATGCACAAAACTGTATCGTGGAGTAGTCGTCATGTCAACTAAGACTTTTTTAATAATTCAAATCAGTTTATCAATAATTCGTTTAATTTACATTTTTCAAGTTGCATAAGTAATATTTGATTAGTCGTTTTACTCACAATCAGTTAATCATAATTTTCGGTGTTTCGCAGGCGGATGGTACTGCTACAGCGAACAAAACTGCCGCGATAGATGGTCACGTGTTAAATATCTCATGTCATCGGAACAATGGCCTGCTTTCCGATCTGGTTTGTTAGTGTAATACTTTCTATTATTTTGGACATGTACTGTCTACGTTACATGCTCCACTTTTTCAATCATCCTAGGTATCATAGAATTGTTTCACTATCTTCGTGTTCTCTTTGGAATTTCTTCCAGGCCACGGTATACTGTCGAATGATCCCAATGAAAACCCCTATTGGTGGCACGCGAATCATGTGTAAGTATTCGGTGTAAAATGTTGGTTACAAAATCATTTAAGCCAAACGGAATAATTTTTTTGTAATTTCGTTTTTTTTAGTTTTGTTCCGTATTGTACCAGCGACATATGGTCGGGGAGACGATCGGTACCCACTCGTAGCGGTTCTTTCACCTTCATGGGAGCAGTTATCATCAAACAAATGGTCAAAGAACTACTGAATATAGGCCTGAAAAACGCCAACTCGTTGACTATCGCCGGTAGTAGGTAATATTCGATTGATACGGTGGGACGGATACCTGTTAGACTGCAAATTTTGTTCTTTACGAGATCGAAAATTTGTCTCGAAACATTCATTTAGAATTTTGTTTCGTGAAAACTTTTCATGAAGCTGAGACCTGTGCAGTTAAATATAGAAATAACTGGAGGAAAAAAAAAAACGCTATTTTCATTTATAGAATTACTCTGTTTCCAACAATTTCATAAAATACTGTCTTAATTTTACTAAGCTTGAATCATAAACTTTGTGTTGAAGAATGCGAAAGTACGAGTAGAAACTAGAAACTGAACGTATTGCGAGAGATCGCGTGTTCTGAATGCAATATTTTATTTAGTTGTGGCAATGCGGGTATTTTAGGCTCAACTCTCCTTCACTTTTTTATATGAAAGGGTATTCTGCATGTTGGTGCGCTACGCAGTTTCCCGAATTATCATAATTAAATTACTATTGCTCAGATGAATTTTATCCATCACCTGCCTGTCTATCGCGACGATTTACAACCGACGTTCCTTGTAATATGTACGAGTATGCTAAAAATTTACTCCGTCTCAAAATCTCAAAATAATTATCTTCTGTAAGAAATAATTCTTTCATTGAATGGCAAAGGGAAAATTGAAACTAACATTGCATAAAAATAGGTACTGATATTTTATATTTCTGATCACACAGCGCAGGCGGCGTGGGTGTAATGTTGAATTTGGAACCGGTTCAAAGGCTGTTGACCAGGTACGGCGCTACAAAGGTGAGACTGCGGGGTATCACTGACTCAGGATGGTTTCTAGATCAGCCCCCTTTCATTTTGAATTCCGATATTGTAACGCCGGTCCAAGCAGTCAAACAAGGGTTTCCAATGTGGAGAAGTCAGATTCCGCACACTTGTCGCATGACGTATCCGCGAGAGTTGTGGAAATGTTTCATTGGTTATCGAATTTATCCAACATTATCTGGTGAGTTCATTTGCGGTTGTTAATCGAAACTGTTGAAATTCGGTTACAAATTTCGAGATTGAAGTAGGATACTCTGAAAATTCGCCATCAGCTGGAATCTATGATTTTCTTTCACTGTTTTGAAAATACCCTTCTCGCGATCAGAAATATTTTTTTCTCACTTGAATGAACTGCAGCTTTACTGCTGTAATCAGCAGATAAATCAGTTGAATCGGTTGAATTAATTTTGATTTGTCTCGCAGTTCCTTTATTTGTTTTCCAATGGCTGTTTGACGAGGTGCAAATGAAGGTGGAAAATGTGGGTACACCTGTGACGAAACAACAATGGGAATACATTCACACCATGGGAGAGATCCTGAGAAATTCCTTCCAAAATGTCACGTAAGTTTCTAGACTCAGTCTTCTCGATTTATTTAATTTATAAGATTGGTTGTTGACGTTTCTCAAAAATTCACGTATTATTACAGATCAGTATTTGCTCCGTCTTGTATTTCGCACTCTATCTTGTCGAGGAAAGATTGGCATTACATTCGCATAGATGACATATCCTTGCCAGACGCTTTGAGATGTTGGGAACGACAAACCAAGTCAAAAACTTTGGAAAACGCCATGGAAACGTGAGTGTTTATAAATTTATATTTTCCCTGTAGTAATTGTATCGAACGTTACTTCCAGAGAAGAGCTGAAACAAAAATTGCTCTTGAAACTTTTATTCTGATCTGATGAAATTCGATTTACAAAACATTTAGGTTTGATAAATTGAGAGATCTGAACGATTTGCTTATTCAGACGATTGATGTCTGATAAACTGATAGAGCTTTATCTAGGTACAATAAGTAATTAGAAAAGAGTGTAATTTAAAAAAGAAATTTGAAATTTTATACTCTGGGCTTTGAACAGGACAATGGTCAATATTTAGTGACAAATATCTATTTTTGTCCTATTTTCCCTTTGATGGTTATTTGATTCCATTATCCAATACATAATATTATGATAATTTTCAATAAGCTTTTACTGTTGATGTGTTTATTCTATTTACAAGTACGTCCTTCCATAGTAATATTTAAATTTTTTGAGTTAGAATTTCTAAAGTTTCTAAGTTTGAATCTTTTCTCACTAACTTAATCAAGAAAAATTGCTTCCCTCGAATAAAAATTTATGATGAGAAAGTGGACGTATCTGTGGAATGTGAATTGTTCCTAAACCTTTTTGAAAATTGGAACTGTAATTTTCTGAAAAATTTTCAGAAAAAAAAAAAGGATACCGATAATTTGATTTGATTTATCGAATTCGGAAAAAAACTATTTTTGTTTTGTTTTTGAGTATTTGGACCAAAAAGTGATACAAAAAATATCTCAAGCGGTCTCAGTGTTATTTATTTGTCTGAAGCAATATTTACACATTTTCTTTATGAAGCGTGCTTTTACTTTCATTACCCCATTCTCTTTTGATGTTGAAATTTTTATTTTTCATTTGATATTATTTTACTTGCTACTTTTTAATTTATTATGTTTCTGCAATCTTCCTGCGTCGTATGTAATTTTTTTTTGTTATATTTCATCTTTCATGATCATTGTAACTACATATTTTCTTACGTGTATTTCCTAAATTAATTCTATTCCTTTTTCTCTTGAAAAGAGGAAGCAGCTATGCCACTGTCACTGTACTGAAGCCTGTATGTTGTAATTATTCATTGTCAGTTGAATGGATTTTATGGTATTTGTGTCTTTCAAAATTTAAATCAATGTAGAAACGGGAGAATTGTTGATTTTTTTCGACTAAAGCCACGGGCTCTAAAATGTTAATACGTTCTTTTTTGTAGATGATTTTTTGTTTTTTCCGAAAAACAAAATTATTATTTGTAAAAATATTCAATGTACGATACCTGTATTTTAGCTTGAATTGTTTTGTAATTTTCTTCTGAAAATCAGTCTCGATCTACTTTTGTAAAAGTCTGTAGACTTCGCGAAAAATTCATCGAAGAAATTCAGCTTCTAGAGAAAATATAAAAATTGAACAAGTCTTAAATATTTGATCCTCGCATTTTCAGTAAGCTAAGACGCAGGATGAGCCAAATGACTTATCCTCCTGAAACGAGCCACCAGTCTGCCAAAAAACAACGAAAGAAACGTAAAAAGTCCAAACAAAATAAGAAAAATGAAAAACAGAAAAGTACGTATTTTTAATGAAAGTATACACTTTTGTTCGTGGTTTTTGTAGAATTTTCTTTAAATTTTTGTTTTTTACAGGAAAGAACTTCCAAAGAAATAGATTGCTACGTTCAACGAACACCTGTTCACATCGTCTCCTGGAAAGATGTTCCTGGCCACAGTGTAATCATTACTGTCCAAAATTACAGAATCCGGTTACAGGTATAGTAGTTCGTTTCATGTTGATCACTGAAATAGATCTATAGATTTTTCTTTTAATCTACTTGGCACTTATTCATGATGAATTCATTGGTGCAGAAACTGAATAAGTAGTAGGTTTCTTACAAATTTATTGAACTTCTTGTATCACTTGAAGAAAGAAATTCTTACATTATATCTAAACACGAACTCTTTTTATCTTTTCGTCGATCCTATGTCAGATTTTTTCGAGTATTTAGAGTCTCTTTTAGCTAACTCTCGAAGACTATTGTTAGTTGTCTCTATTAGGTACTTATAAAATTTTTCTTGTATATATATATGTAAATACATATGTCGTAAAACTTGGTGTTATACTGGGTCCATTTCACTGGCCCCCCAATTGCCCGAAATTCAAAATTTTAGCCTGGAAATGCTATACTATTTCTTAATTTCATTTTAATTTTACTTGTAACTAATGAAATTACAAATGGTCGTATGTATTACTTTTTTTTTTTTGTCGAATATTATATCGATTCTGTCTGAATTTTATTTGCAGGCGAAGAACTGGATTTGCTTGAATTGCTCAAATCTTTTGGTTTGGATATGATGAACGTTGCCACAGCATTGGGTGTCGACATTCACACCTTGAATAATATGGGCCAGAGAGAGTTAATCAGTCTCTTAACTCAACAGGCAAATTAACGACGACTTTTTCAAAAAATTCATATTTTAACATTATAAACCTAGTCCAAAGCAGAATCTTAATCATTTCGCTGTTGTTATTGTTGTTTTGTTGAAAGTAATTTTAATTCTTTTTTTTTTTCCTTCTTTAAATTTGATCAGGGAAACACTAATATTTAAGTAAGTTATTCTTTTTTTCTTCCTTTTTAATTTTCTCTCTCTCTCTCTCTCCCTCTCTCTGAAATCAGTTGAAGTTACTATTAATTTATTTATTTTAATTTATAAATTCATTTTTTTGTATTTCAGTTTTTAGAGAAACTCGTGTTTCCGTAATGTAAATTCCTAAATTCGTATAATTAGGTTCTTACTTCCTTTTATTTCCCCTTAAATTATATTATAGGTAATTCAAATTCGGTTCGATTTTCCTAATACAAATTTAGTTATAATTTTATACAAACGTTGGTATTTTTCATGAGTTACATTAGGTTACCACTATACCAAGGCGATGATAGAGTAATTAAGTGTATTAGTTTGTACCTTTTTTTTTTTTCTATTTTAATTTACATATCTGTGTCTGAAATTTTGTTATTCTTTTTTTTTTTCTTTTTACTTTTAATACTACCGCAAATGAAATGTTCATTTATTACTCTGTTTTTCTTTTCCTTTTAAATATTGCATAGGTACCTTGTCTTTGCTTGTAAATACCTACGTATTTTAGTTTTAGTATTAATTTTTCGATACCCTACTGTTGGTTCGATCAGTTCGTAATTTTTGGTTCTGTTCGGCAAACGAGGAATCATTTGAAGTACGGAAATAGTATTCGAGCATTTTCCCTTTCCGTACAATAATTTGTTCAGTAAAAGATGCAACGAATGAGATAATTTTTTCAATTATTTATTTACATGCTCGAAAGAAAAAAAAATTTTGGTATAATGCGAATTGGAATGAAGAAAAAAAGGAAGTTGAGATTTTTTTTCAAATCGAATAGATTTTAATGTAGACTTATAGTTAATTGATTATTTAAAATAACCAATCAAACAAAAATAATGAAAAATATTCTTTCAGTTTTATCCCTATTTTATATGTTTTAATGATTTTGAAATCTGAATTAGTTAATGTTTTCTGAAAAATGTTTTTCGTGGAATTTATCTTATTAAAGATGAAAATATGTTTTTACCAGTTTGAAAATGAATCGATGTAATTCCCGTTTGTAATATTATAATATTATGTAGTACTATGTAATATTGTAATGATATTACTTACATTTTGGAAAATTAGTTATGTAATAGGTACTTGTGAATTCAGAATAGGGTGTAATTTCGATTCAAATATGTATTATTGGTGTGTTAACATCTTTGTTTCCATTGTTGAAGTAAATTTCGAAACAGGTATTGAAATCAAATGTTGTCGAAAAGCAAATAGTATTGATGGTAAAATTCTACAACTTGGTGAACGATACAAAACATGATGTCTTTTTTTAGTCGCTTCTGGAAAGAAATCTATTTTGATTATCAAGATGTTGACACATTGAAACGTAATTTAGCGAAAAACTAAAACTTGCATTTAAAAAAAAAATAATTGTAAGTTTTTTTAAATTTAACGTGTGTGCGCTAGTTCCTTCCAAAAGCCACATTGATGTCACAGCGTCACATCATTTTTGTCGTGTTATTAGGATTATAGGTAAAAGCTTATTTTGAAAACTCTAGTTTCCCTTGAAGTTTTTGTATTATTACAGGCCTGTCGCCATATTGCCCCTCGCTTAATTGAGAAAATAGGTTTCAAGGTATGTTTTGAATCGTTGCCTCTAGTCAAAAACCTGTCAAGTCCAAAAACAATGCAAGTTCGTTGATGTATGCTTGAATACATAATATTCTAGTACAAAAAACCACCCTATACGTTGATCTTTCCGAAATAATGCTTGACCAAAAAATACCAAAATTGATTTGAGCCCACTATGCAAATGTATTTCATCCTCTTAGTAAATAAATATGAATTTGGAGTTGGCAGGTTTTTGAGTTGAACAGGTAAAATCTTTTTCAAAATTAATAGCTCCTCCTGCTACAGACTTGTTTCAAATCATTGTAAAAATTTTGAAAAAATGTTCACACTTTATCGAAGTTTATATATTTTAGAATTTATAAAAATAAATAACAAAATTGAATGTAAATGAGAAAATGAACTGCAATTTCAGAAAACAAATAGTTATATGCTGGTTTGTGACAGTGGCGTAGCTGTTGTAACTTTCTATTTCTCATATTTGATAACTATTGTGATGGTCCCTACGTTGTGGTCTGAACATTTTCTCGAAGAAGAAAAAACATCGGGTTCTGTGTCATTTTGTTTTCAAGCTTACTTCAAGCTTACTTTTGGACTAACCCCCTTTCATTGTACATGCGTGAGTTTAATTTTGGTGCACCGCTGGTATCGAAAATTATCGAACTTTGGTGTACCATTTGTGCTATGTGTTCTTGGTCTCGTGGACTTGTAAGAAAATGAAATAATTATTTATAATTGAAGCATTCAGAAACAACAATCACTATCGATTGAAAAATGTAAATTCAACAACTAAGCGGATTAATGATTTTGTTCTTTCCTTTTTAAGCATTTTCTGTTTGTGCTAAAGCTGAAAAGTATTTCAGGGGAAGCAATTGAGAACGAATGTGAGAGTTAGTATTACACAAATGAGAGAAATGTTGTTCATAACTGCAGAAGATAACGTTATTTGTGTCACTTTGACTAAAGCTTTACTTACATTTATGTATTTAGTTCTTGCTCTTTCTACAAAATCTCTATCAATTTTCAGTGCCTTCAAGAATAGATGAAGGAGTCATAGCTGCATCATAATGGTATGCCTTTATTATTCTGGGTGGGATTTAAAGTTTCTTTGTTTCTTCCACCTTCCCCTACAAGCCTTGACAAATGGCTGCGAGAAATATTGCATTCTTTAAAAATTACTGCGTACCCAGTACCCACTAATGTACACGACTACTGAAATCATGAAATCACGTTTTATATTCCATTAAGCTCTACGTAGTATGTGCCATTACTGTTATGCCCAAGTTTAAATTTGTAAAATGAATTTTATTTTATTTTTGGTTACTCTACTCGTCCAGCAAAAAATTTATAACCTTCAGACTATTTTTATTATGAATTTTTCAATGCCAACAGCGCTTGGTAACGATCTACTGTCTGGTTTAGTTCCGAACTTTTTTCCGATGGTTTTCGAACTGGTTTTGTGGAAATATGACAATTTAAAATGAAACGGAGTTCTTTCCAAAAGGCTCTGGATATTGAAATCTGAAACAAGAGCAGAGTAAATTGCTGTCAATTATTTTGATGTAATAAATGGCCTAATATTTCTGAAAAATTGAACATTGTAGTTAGAATTGTCTGCTTGTCGTTTGAATGATAAATTTTAAATTTACTTTTTCAATAACAGCTACTTTACGTATGTTCCATAAAAATTCCAAAACTGATAGGATAAACGCAAATAAAATTCCAATAACCAGCACGACGAATACTCCTCCTACGTTTGACACATCTAAGGCGTTTTCTTCCTCTGCGTCCTTATTTGCTTTCTGAAAAATTAAGACTCGTTATAATGAAGCATAATTTGAGTATGAAATTGATTGTATTGCAGCAAGGGAGCGTTAAAAATTTAGTTTGTATTCATTGGATCTGGATGTATGTATTCATAACATTACCGGACACTTTTTCGACTCGTCTTGATTGATCCACCATTTAGTTTTCAAATCTTTTATGTTCCCGTTCTCTTGCTGTCTGAGTAATGATGTGGTGATTGGAGTTCTGTAAGGTGAATCTAAATAAAAAAACTTTTATAAAACTGTTGCCTAATATCGTATGAGCTGGTGGTTTGGTGACCATGTGGTATGAATACTGCTTTGCAAACCAGGTAACGCAGGTTTGAGCCCAGTTAAAGGCAAGAATATTCCCGATTACGATTCAGTATAATCTTCTATCATAATAAAATCCAATGTCCGGATTTCTGTCCCATGCTCGAAATTTGTAAATAAATTATTTTCCATTTCTTGATTACTCAGCTTCTACTAAACGTAGAAAGCTGAGTTTAGTCTCATTATAGAAAGTGAAAAATCTCAGAAAAATGATGATGTATAAATCTTTTTGATAAGAGATTTAATTTCACTGCCAATGATGGAAACATTTTGGAAAACTGTGAATTCTATTCTATACACTCCTACACAATATTTCAGAACGGAGTAATTTTCAATCATTCAAATACACCTTTATCCAGTCCCTTCTTTTTTTCTTTTTTTTTTCGAAAATTGAAATTCCCTTTAGTCAGCCCATTTTTACCCCCGAAAATTGAGCGAAACTGGAGCGCGATTGAGCGAAATTTGAGAGGTATTGGAGTGAAATTTAAGTAAAATTGAGCGGAATTATAGCGGAAATGAGTAAAAATTGAGCAGAATTCGAGTGAAATTTGAGCGGAAAAAGGGCATAGCCCCCTCGGGCCACGCTAGTCGAATGATGAAAAGTAAAAATGAATAAAATTTCGAATCGTTCACCTCCTCACCCAGCTACTCCAATTTGTGGTTGAGGCGAATAGTACAAATATTTACTTGCAGTAGTCAGGAAAACTGCAGTTGGTCTAGTTACACCTATAGAATGCTAACACTCATAGATATTTGTCTAAGGAAAGCATAAGCTGATGAAAACTTGAAGCTGAAAATATGATTTTTGGCTAAAATGAAACTTATAAAAAATGTGACGTATTTTTAATAATCTCCGATAATCAATTACATACTTAGAGGCATAGCTATTCCGTATCCCTTGTTGTCCAATAAGCCACCAACTTGAGTTAATTCGCAATGCCTTTCCACCAGATACTCGATGGTTGACGATTCCATGAAAAACGCGTAGTTTTTCTCTCGCAAAACTCGATTTTTGCCTTCGTTATTGTCTTTAGCAAAAACTGATGGTTTTGTCGATTCCATAGTTGCCCAAATTTTCTGATACAAATTATCGTTCGAATTCTGTAATAAAGTAGCATTATATGAAAAAAAAGTGAACGCCATTGAAGAGATAAATAATTGAATAAACCGGAAGGTTTTCATTTACCCTAAAAAATGCTCCCGTCGAGCCATCAGGCTTGCAACCGTATTTAACAACATTTTGGGAGGCAAGTGCATTCACATCTTTGATTTCCGACTCCATCTGCTGGGATGTGAGGAAAGCTGCCAAATTTGCAGTGTATGTGGAACCCATAATCAGTGTGAAGAACCACCACATACCAGCTACGATTCTTGAAGATGTAGCCCTTTTGGTATTGAAAAATAACAAAATTACTTACCTGAAAGAGGGCACGAGGTACCTGCTTGCCTCAGTGGAATGCACTCCAAGTTTGTATGACATTTTACGTAATTAGGATGTTTCAAATGGCTTTTAAAAATTTGGTGGGCATTCCACTCTGGCAATTGCGAAGTGGTCTCCAGAATGATAAATTTGTAAATATCAGTTGAGTGAAGAAATTACGTTGGTAGAATATCACAACCCTGTTGTAGCACAGATCCCAATGAGAACCACAGACAATTTACTAATGATAATTGATTTTCCAATTCTGTTGTGTTCGGATCACAAGGGTGCGTACTTTCCCAGCTGTATGGTGAAAATCTAGGGGAAAAAAAAATAAAATGAGTGATAGCTAAGTATTTGTTTGGTGACTGCCTTCGACCGAGTAGATCTAGATCTGGGCTGAACAAAGTCCACGTGCGAATCCTTTGTCCAAAATTATTTTTCAAATATTGTATTATATTTTAATCCTGTACCTAACCACTAACCGTATAATATCTCACTCATTTTCCATCCCTTTTTTCAGACCATTGTGGCATTGTCCATAAAAAATGCTGATATATTAAGCTTAATATTATGTCATATTTCTATGACCAACATTTTCAGTATGAAGTATTATAGGCAGCGTAAAATAATTCATAATACTTTAGTAGTACCTCACCTTGAAACGATAAAAAGGATTATCGATATCCCCAGGTATGAAGTTGCCACACATAACCACACTTCGAATTTCAGTGGAGACAGGAATGAAAACATGTGTGCTTCCTCCTCCACTCCTCTTCGGTAGAGTATGCTTATTCCTGTATGAAGAAGGTGGGCAGTGCATGTTTAAG
The DNA here is from genome assembly GCA_038050395.1 of Parthenolecanium corni. Taxonomy (NCBI): domain Eukaryota; kingdom Metazoa; phylum Arthropoda; class Insecta; order Hemiptera; family Coccidae; genus Parthenolecanium; species Parthenolecanium corni. The sequence goes on from JBBCAQ010000002.1 coordinate 2,414,261, forward strand.
TTAACTCTACTAGGTACACTATTATTGAAGGTGGAAATCTAAGAAGGGCTTAAGTAGGAAAATAGCGTTTTCAGATATTGACGTTTCAAATTTTTATTTAGTTATAAGATGATGAAGGTGCGAGATAAAACTATTGAAAGAAGTCAAGAACTCACCTAAACTCATAAATGGTTTGGTGAAGTCGACTGCCTTTCGTCTGTCAGAAGTAATGGTTAAATCACAAATTCCTAAATCTGCTCTCTATTCGACAGAAGAGTAAAATATAATTTGAAGTTAATTAAACAGCATTGGAAAATACGAATAGACTGCAGTCACATAATTTTACTTACTCGTTCTTGAACTTCCTTTATTATTCCATTCCATTTTCCAGAGATGGGATCCATGGATCCTTGTTTTCCATCTGGAGCCAGGGTGATTTTGTAGCGAAATTTTTGATCCCTGGCGATCAGATCGATGAGGTCTTTAGTGAATCCTTCGTAACAAGGTTCCTCGTCTTCGGTTTTTTCTTCTGTTTCTTCTCCAGAGCATCTCATCAGATATGGTGGTCCCTGGAAATGCGAAACTACTCATTTACATCAGGTGCTGACTCAGTATGTCTATGTGGAGGGAATGAAACACTCGTGTTAGAGGTCTGATTGTTGTTTATGATTTGTAGCCGTACATAATCTGTTGACAACGTCTTACCTTCTCCCTTTGCCCATTCCCACAAACAAATAAGAAGGTGTGATTTGCTTAAAAGGGCTCCAAGAATAATGCTCCAATAGGCTACACTTGTTTTTAAAAAAAAATTGTTTTCTCCATAATTTACAACTGAAAGCTATATTGGAAACCCAAGATTCATCTTTACACTAATGAAATCCAATAGTTCGGCTTGTAATTACTATGCCTTTTATACTTGTTAATCAGGTACGAGAACATTGAAACCAACTCACCAATATGGATGATACAATAAATGTCTTGTTGGCGATGAAGTCTACTGCTTCTTGTAAAATTTGAGTGTTATTTCTGGTATAATAGATACCGTTCTCGGGATCCCACGTTCCCAATAGATTGTGTTCTTTGGGTGAAACTTGAATTATTTGTAAAATGAAGAAATCACGTTCCCCAAATTCATTCAGTTTTATTAGTCCTGTCAAATGACTGGATGGTGCCTGTTGATTAAAAGTGTGAAATTTTTGTATTGCGTAACTTCGCAGTAGATACATTGCAAAAAAAGTTTTAAATATTGAAATGAAATTCATTCTTTGATGTGCCATTATTGTACATATCGCTGGGTAAGTCCAAAACCTGCTCAAGTCCAAAAAAAGATAATTTTGAATTAGTATTTCTCAAAGCATCGTTTGAGCTTAAAAAATTGAATTATAATTTTTATAGGTCTTAGCAAGTTTTGGATTTAGGTTGGTGACATGCTGCAGGAGCTATGCAATGTATACCCAAGACATGAAACACAAATGAGGAGCCAAAAATCTATACCAGATTAAGAAATACATAGTTTCAAAATAGTCGATGATTTCCATATCATATTATGTATAAGTATAAAAATGAAGGGAGGAGTAATTTGGCAGTCAGTCCTCTATAAGGTAAATCTAAAATAATATGCTGGTGGCTTCGGTAAACATTTTACTTACTGCTTTAATATAACTGGTCAAAGATGGTCCGTCTTCAAAAGTAGCCTCTCCTGAACAGTTTAAACCCACTTCATTGAGTTCCTCATTTTCTAAAAACAAACTCAGTCCACTAGCAAAAAGATACACGGAGTCGTAAGTGAGCAGAGACGATAACTGGAACATAAAATGCATGCGAGGATATTTATTCAATTCTTGCAGAGTTAAAAAATATGAAATATGCTCTGATGTGGTCTTACACTTATTTTGTCGATGTTCTCGTTCACAAACTGAGAACCCCTTCTTTGCTCTGAATCTCGTTCGACGTGGTCGTAGACTCTGGGGTCAATTATGCTCAGTGTTGTAATATTTGTGTTGGTTTTGGTGAATTCGCTGAAATCTATTGAATGAGCCTCCTAAAAGCAGCGTTGAGAATTTGTGTGAATGTTGTTTTGCTTATCAGCGGTCAATGAAATTCATTTGTGATCATTATTTCGACCATTTTTATCCTTAGGCTAAGTACCCAATTTTAGGGCTCACACTCATAAACTTTCCATTTACTATATAGACTGAGCTAAGAACGCGACGTTAATATTGTACAAGGATAGTGGAATAATGAAGGTGTGTCAGGGGTGCCGTGAAGGCACAATCTTGAGGAGTAACTCCTCGTTGACGATTTTGGGCGGGGGGCGATTTTTTTTTCAAATTTAGAAAAGAGATGATCGAATACCATAAATTTTTTCTCGCGCACTGGGGGGTGTCATCATTCTTAGTTGACCTGGAGGGGGGCACTCCTCGTAAGCTTTGGGGGATCACGGCACCCCTGAAGTGTGTGTACATCCTCATTGCTCATGGCCTGTAAAATTTTAATGGGAAAAATTTGAAGCTAAATAAAATATCTATTGTATAATATTATCATCTCCCTCGATCTAAATTCCAAAAAATCCCAGAGGCCAGAAGCCCATGAAATTCCAGACAATCCCTGGTTTAATCCTTGACATTATTCAAGACACTAAAAAGTCCCTAGTTTCAGGGATTAATCCTCACAGTTGGCATCCCTGATTCCATTATTGGTCCTTCACAATTAATTGGATTGTGTATTCTATAGCAACACAATCGTATGACTAATTATAAACTGCTAAATAACTTAATATTGAAGGGGGATACGGTGTAGGAAAGCAAATTTCTTTTTCTCAATAATAAACATTCGAATCTGAAATTATTATAAAAATAATGTTGTTAATAATGTTCTTACCAGTGATACTATTACATAGGCGTAATAATCACCCATCAAACGTAAATTTTCGGCTTTTCTTAGAAGGGGTAATATGTTTTTTTGGGCGCAGTGTAAGAGAATTCGAGTTTCTGTAGCATTCTGGATTTCCTTCAATATTGGTCTGAAATATTTATTTACATAGTCAGGTGTATTAATATAAATCATTGGAAACAAAACTGGAAACATGATGTATATTCAATACCCATAGTCCTCATCAGCTGGCAACTTCCGCAGATTAATCGGATTGAAGTTTTCTTCATCCATGAGAGTATTATGTTTGATTAAAAGATCTTGAAACAGTATTAAATCCTCATCCTTTTCATACAATAAAGTGAATGCTACCCAGTCCATATCATGGACAATTTTTTCTATTCCCTGTAAAAACATGAAAATGAAACTTGTCATCAGCAATTTGGCCTTTATACTTTCATATTATGGACGAAGATTATGGAGAGTGAGGTAGTACATAGAATTTCCTTGTCACCTATATATCATACCTGCGTTAGAGCTGCTATTTTTGGATAAACATTTATGGCAGTACTATCCTCGTACATTTGCATTTCGTCGATAGCGAAAAAGTATGGTATTTTAAAAGTATCGGCCACAGATCTGACCAGTGAAACGCCCTCTTCGGAATTTGCTCCGAAAATGGCTGTAATGCCGGTATTCTCTGCCATTGTAGCGCATACTGTAGAACACAATAATTTTAAGAGCATGTGAAGATTTGTTCGAGAATCAGGCAACCGTCTGATCACAAATTGTCTTACACTTCTCTTTAAGCGTGAAGGCATTTTTCTGATTCACATTTTCGATGACGTGCTCTACGAGTAAGGTTTTCTTTAGCAAATTAGCATCTCTGTTAATATCGTTGACCGCTTGACGAAATGCTTCTTTCTGCTCTCCCTCTTCTTCTCCATAAATTCCAACTGTAGGTGAATTTCAAATAGATAAAAGATAGTTGGCATATTGTAATTATTCATACCTACCTAACCCACCACCATTTTTGGCATACTTCAAAGGCCTTAAATTATAACTGATCCTGAATACCCAATTCTAGATACATATCCCCCCCCAAAAAAAAAAAAAATTGTAGAATAAAAAAATCTAACCCAATACCCGGAAAGTTGATTTTTGTTTAAAGAAAATATATTTGTGGCTGAGAACCAAAATCATTTAAGACCAATTCCAAAATTGTGGCTTTGAGAAAATCGAAATTTTCAATATTTTTCTATGAATGAATGAATGAATGAATGAAATGTTTTATTTAAAGACGTTTTATGACAGCATAGGTCTTTTACGTCTTGGGTGGATGGTTGGGGTTTGGAACTGTACAGGTGTGTGGTTGAGATGGAACTCGTGATAGGGATGGTACGGGGGTGATTGGAGAGTCTCAGACGCACGACTTTTCAGGCATGCGCCAAGCACTCAAGTCGGTCCCCCGCCAGATCTCTGGTGGTGGGTCAGGTTGTGTCGGTGATGAGTCTCGAACCTAGTACCTTTCGATCGCTAGGCTGAGCACTCTACCACTACGCCACTCAGACCCCATATTTTTCTATTAGTATCACTTAAAAACCAAAATTTTAGCCTCCCAAACCGTAGATACATTTTTTTATGAAACCTCGTAAATCAAGTAGGTAACTGGTCGAATTGGGGGAAATTCCCTGTAGGAATCGGTGAAGCGAAAAAAAACTAAGTTAAAATTAAAAATAATTTTACCATCATTTCTTGGAACATTTGGTTAGAGGAAGAGTAAGCAAAGCTTTACTATTAGATTAGAACTTATATTTATGAAATCTAAAATACAGAATGGCAAATGCAAATTGACGAACCCAGATGTACTTGTTGAGGATCGGCTGGGAAATGTTTGGTCAACTTCGAACCGAAACTACTTTTATTGAGTATGAAAAATATCAAAAAAGTGGCCAAAATATTTCGCTCCATCGCATTTTAGATTAATTAGAAAAAAGGTAGATAATAGGTTTTAAACGTTCATCAAAATATTTTGCACTAACGTCAACCAACAGCAGAGATAGGTCTCTGTAAAAACGTTTTTCTTCTCTGTTTCTCTCTTTTCTCCATCTTCGAACTCTAAATTTAAAATTTGTTGAACCATCGCCAAAGTGTGATGGTGCTTTTTTCTCCTAATTCCCACGATCAAACGTTTCGTAATTTAGAAGTTCTCAATGCTTGGCCACATTTTGCATGGTCGTCTGAGATTATTTGCTGTTAAAACTGTAAATATTAATACCGAAAGCTCCAAAAAGCTTGTTAAATACGTCTGCTCGAGTACTTCTAAGTGGATTGGATATTCGAAGAAAATTTTATCGTGTAGGTAGACCTTAAAATGAATTAAAAAGTGGGCACGTATCGTTTGTTGTAGTTTAATTTTTGCCATGGTAGGGATGGGAGAAAAGTTGACTTCCAACTGTTATATATTTTCTCCTGCTGCACCTCTAGCTATTTTAGAAATGGTAGGTCAGTATCTCTCATAATCCAATACGTTCTTTCTTAAATTTTAACTTTTTGAAGAAAAAAAGTAAAATTCGCACTTCTAGCTATTTTAGAAAGGTAGGTCAGTATCTCCCACCTTCTTTTTATTTCGATTTTTTGAAAACAAAAAGTATTATTAGATGAAAATTTATTTATACCATTAAATTCTCTGCATTAATTCAACAGTGGGAATTCTCAATTGGAAATTCAAATTAAAAATTCCCACATAAAATCCCTTTCAGAAAATTCAGGTTAAAAATTTGCACACATAAATTGCCTGTTGAAAATTCGGATTAGAAATTTTGAAATTCTACTGTGGGAATACCCTATTGAAAATTCAGATAAGAAAGTCCTATACAAAAATTCCCTGTAGAAAATTCAGATTAGAAATTTCCATTCAAAAATTCGCTTTTTAAAATTCAGATTAGAAATTGCCAGACAGAAGAAATTTTCTATTGAAAAGATATCGAAAATTCCACAGCGAGAATTCCCTATTGAAAGTTCAAATTACAAATTCCTATATAAAAATTCCCTATCTAGAAAATTCAGATTCGAAATTTCTTTAGAAAAATTTTGATTAGAAATTTGCCTAAAGAAATTTCCTTTTGAAAATTTGGTGTGGAAATTCCTCTTTGGGCAAACCCTATTGAAAATTTAGATTTCAAGTTCCAATACAAAAATTCCCCATGGAAAATTCAAATTAGAAATTTTCGTACTAAAATTCCCTTTTCAAAATTCAGTGAGAAATTCCCATACAGAAATTCTCCATTGGAAATTCAGATTAGAAATTCCTCTACGTAATTACCTGAACTGAATTTAACTGCAGTCAGATTCATTATCAAGAAATGCATGACGTCTCAAGAGTTTAATCAATATAATGAGACGGCATTTTTGTCATTTTGTTTTCCTCCAATGGTCTTCTTCATAAATCTGTTTGAAGCCACACACTTTTCAAATAAATCGGATCATAAATTCTATCAAAAATAGTGCTATTGTTTAGTACCTATATTTGAAAATTATTTATACCCTCCTTCCTTCAGTCGCTCAATTTTTTCAAAATTTTCTCTTCGGCAACTTCTTCTCTTTTGATGAATTTTTTCTAGCTGCGAGAATCGCCCTTTCAATTTCCACCCTATATAAATGCTATCGAAAAATCAACTATTCCCGAAAGTTTTTTAATACCATTATTATTATTCCAGCAGAAATATTTTGATATTGTAAATTCTTTCATTGAGGAAGAAGAAAATGTGTTTGAAAAAAAAAATGGAAATAAGAAAACACCTACGCTTTTCAACTTCTGCGTTCTGTTCGATTTCAGTTTGTTGAAGTTTTTTGAAAATTAATTAAATTTATGGAATTTTAATACGAGTAAATCAACAACCTACGCGACCGTTACGACTTTTTTGAGCGGTAGAAGTCAAAATTGAATTTTTTTCTCTCTGTGCCGTTTATCGAGTGCTCTTAAAAATTTATTGGCAGTATAATGAATCTGTTAATTTGTTTTCCTAACGTTCTGTTTTATACGACCCACTGCTTCATAGTGCGATGAAAGAGAAAAAAATTCTCATTCATTTACTGACATGTGTACTTAAGATGTGTAGGGTATATTTAAAGACTGTAGTACTATGGGGAAAGCATACATTGCATTTGGTTATGATAATTTACATAAAATCAGGTCAGTATAATTTCACTAGCCAAAATACTGAATTTATCCAAAGACTAATATTTACTTATACTTTTTAAAAAAGTATACTATTTTATTACTTTATTATTACCTATTTAGATTTGATTCCGCTATATTTTACTGTTAAATTTAGACCCATAAAACGTGCTCGCTTTGATAAGTAGGTACAGAAAATGTTAGACTTTTGGTTGGTAATAGCCAGCCGTGATATAAATAAACTATATTAGTAACGACGTCTTGTCTCGTTGATATTTTTTTTTTGTTGTTGTCTTTTTGGTCAAATTTGTGAAGCAGATCGTGGGTTTGTGTCGTCCTTCAGTCGTAGAAAATCACAAAAAAGATGAAATCGCATTGGCTGCCGTTCATTTTTGAGTGCTTAATTTTGTAGGTGTATAATCTGTGCCAACGTATGACGAACCTGTTTACAATCATGTGTCCCGAGTGATCGTCGCATAAATGTGGACCTCGGAAGTCGAATTTTCAAACTGGTATTCGTAGCAGTCGAATAAATGCTTCGGATATGGTCGTGGATTTTCTTCATTACATTCCCAATAGCACAAGTGGTCTCTGCTATAACTGTTGGTGAGTCTTGTCTGTATAAATGTATTTCTTCAAAGTTGAAATTGAATGAAGCCCTCTGTGTAGCCAGTGTTTTTGTTTCGAATTGGACCCTTTGTATTGGAAATATTGCAAAATCTGTACTCTTAGGTTTTAATAAAAGAAACCCCTGAAAAATAACGAGTGTGGTTACGTTTGTCGCCATGGGATGAGAGAATTAGCAAATTCTCTGCAGATAACGGTCCTATATAGGTGGGCCAGGGGGCCAATGGAAATTGATTTAAAAAATTCCAACTCCAAGAATTCAAGTTTTCAGTTTTTATGAAATAGTTTGGCTCATTCATCGCCAACATTTGCATATTTTTTCTTTTGGTTCTGATTTTCTTAACAGTTAATCGTTTTTTAATAATTTCTTCTACAAATAATTTAAACTGTGTTAAAAATTTTCAGGTGGCCTATTCAATGGCACAGATCAACAGGACATAAACATTCAGGAATGCGCATTCAAACACGCTGTCTTTTTGGCCAACGAAGAACTCAAATATTCAATCGACTATAAATTTGACGCTAAAATTTTGAAATATGCGAGTGAAAGGAACGCTTTTTTGGCTGCACGTGAAGGTAAATTCAAAGTAAAGGTTTACCTTTACAAAATCAATTTGTATATTTTAAAAAATAGAAAAGTATACTTCAAAGAAAAGTGAAGCTTGATGCTAAGAATATCTCTGATAATTTGCAATCATGAGTTTTGTGGATATGGTAAGCAATAACGTAATTCAACAGATCCTATTTGAACTTATTGAATTTGTTAAAAGGCAAGCTCTAAACAATAAAAGAACCTTATTATCCTACTGACATGATTTTCTATTGATTATGAAGAAAACTCTATAAGGGTTTTTGTTCAGTACTGATTCAAAGTTTTTTTTTTTCCTCCCTTTTCGCCAACAGTATGTTCATTAATGACGGAGTCAGGAATTGCTGGTTTGTTTGGACCTCAATATGGCGATTCAGCTTACGTTGTGCGAGATATTTGCGATTTAAAGGAAATTCCTCACGTGCAAACGCAGTGGGATCCGAAACAGTTACCTGGTTCTTGTTCAATAAATTTTCATCCTTATCCGAAAGTTGTTTCGCAAGTAAGAATAACATGCAGTGCCTAATCATTTCTTGAAGATACGATAGATTTTTTATGAGGTAAGGAATTATAAGCATTTTTTTCGGTCCCAATGGAATTTTTTTATGGAAAAATCTAAATAATGTGTAAAAGTCGAGAAATACCAAATTTCACCAACATGTCTTTTAATTTCGAAGAGCACCAAGTTTCACTATAATATTTTCAACAGTCTTGAAAACCTACGAAATGCAAAACACAACTCGGGGTATATTCTAAGAGATTTGCCCTGGGCGTCACTAAAAGTTTCAATTAGTGACTTACCCAGAGCAAAATTTGGGGAAAGGGGAGGTTTGAGGTTGAAAAAAATTTTTGTAGCATTGATGTTGACGAATTTTCTGGAAAAAGAAGGATTTGCAAAATGTTGCATGTGGCATAATCGTACTTTACTGCGTGTCACTACTTCATCAAACTGCATTCAATTATAAACGGATTTTTCTGAACACTGAGGGGTATTGGCTTTGATACTATTTTCTTGCACTTATCTAATATTTTATCTCATTGATGTGAATACTTCACTGTTTTAATTGTATTCGTTATCTCTTCGAAGAACTGAGTAAGATCAGTTTTCAATAAATCATGCAATAGCTATGCATGAGCTGGACTCAAACATAGCACATTTCAGTTCTGAGAAATCGCTTTTTATGACTGGGCCAAATTCGCCCGGACTGATTTCTAGTGTACGATTTTAATTATTCCACACTATATTATTGTATTATTGTTGCAGGCATTTCTTGATATCGTTCGCGAGTGGCAATGGTCCGAGTACACGATATTGTATGAAAATACAGAAAGTTTGTTGCGGATATCACCGTTATTGGATCCTGATTACAATTCCACAGTGAAAGTGAAACTAGAAAAAATTTATGAGGATGATTCGAGTTATCGGTAAAGACCATGACTGTGTTATTCAGTGCTGTAGCTCTAAAGAAGTCCCTAAAAAAGCCTATTAAAGTGCCTTAATTTGCTTCTGCCTTCTAAGAATTGGAAAATTTTATGAAAAGAGGATAAGTATATTTGAACTGTAAAAAAATATCAAACCTCCCTTGTGGTCAGTGGCTATGCCGAGCTGATATAGTTTTCAGTAATTTTGTTTCTATCTCCTCAATTATGTACTTATTTATATTTCTGTTGTAGAAATCACCTGCGATTTATTAAAGAATCTGGCGATTTGAACATAGTTCTCGATTGCTCTATAAAAATACTGCCTGACATTCTACAACAAGCTCAACAGATTGGTTTGATGGGTTCAGATCACAGTTTCCTCATTACGAATTTGGTAACTACAAATTATTTGCACATTGCGAATAATTGATGACGTACCCGTGAGATATACCTAACTAGTTGGAAATTCTCGTGCCTAGGATTTTCACACGTTAGATCTTGTTCAGTACCAGTATGGCGGAACGAATATCACGAGTGTTCGTCTTTTCGATTCCGAACTCGTGGAGACGACAATTGCAGGCTTGAACAAGTTTATGAAGGAAACTGGTGACATAACGTTGAACCTGACTGCATTGCCTGTAAGTGTGATATTAATTTATATTAGCAATGTTTTCAAAATAATGAAAACTTTAAGTATCCGCCTATTTCCCTGATCGTCGACTATTTCCCTTCTGTCTTATACAATATAAGTATCGTTTTATAGGAAAAATTGAGCTGATTTCAAAAATATAATAATTTCGGCTTGTTCGTTGGCATCTGTACAAAATACATTACTATTTAAACCAACTCAGTCGAAAAAGTGTGTGTTGTTTTTTAGATTTTCTACTCGTTGGATACTATAGGATTTCATAATCCTGGTTATGTGAGTTTTTTTTTCCCCATCATTCTTTCATTATAATGCTCTAGAAATGGCTAAATAAGGCAAAAATGATCGACAAATGCTATGAAAAAGCTCAAAAGTGCTGTATAGTACTCTGATAGGTCAAAAGTGCCAAAAAATGCTCTAACAAATGTTGCTCATTTTACTGGAAATTTTCTGATTTGAAAAACTATGTAAGCAATTCTCAATATTGTGCGTACATTAGGCGGAAAAAAGGTTAGAACCATGAAATCTCAACCCTATTCATATCTTGTCTTGTATAAAAACTTTTGACGATATGTTCAGAGAATAGTTATTGATTTTCAACGAAATTTAATGCCCATAATAGCAAAATTGTGTGTTCTTGTCTGGATTGCGTGCTTTATTGAAGGTAGACGCTGCTTTAATTTACGACGCTGTAAAACTGTACGTCAGAGCTGCTTTAGAAGTTCTGGATACCGAAGAGAAACGAGAACTGCCCCTATTATCGTGCGGCTCACAAGGAGCTTGGCCACACGGATATTCTATCATCAATTATATGAAACTCGTAAGTGTCAGGTTCTCTTAACAAAAGAAGCTGACTATAGCTGGCATATCGAGATAAATTCATTTTAATTTCTTGATTTTGATTTCAGAGCGAGGTTAATGGCTTGACTGGATTGGTGAAATTTGACCATCAAGGCTATAGAACGTATTTTGATTTGCACATTTTTGAGTTGGGCGAGAAGGGATTCACAAATGTTGGAAAATGGAACAGCATAAGAGGAGTCGAAATGAAGGATAGACCTTCAGTTACTGTCGAATCAGATCGCATTAACAGCTTGAGAAATATGACGATGAACGTGCTCATATCGCTGGTAAGTTGGACGGTATTATGAATGAAGTGATTTTTCTGAATTAGTGAAGGGGGCACAGTTATTAATGCACGCGAAAATTTCTTCTACAGAACTTTTAGCACAGTCTGAAACGTCTATTTTTTCTGCACTTTTAGATTGAAATATTATTTTATTAACGTTCAAAATCTAGTATTACCTATGCATTCTCAATTTAAAGGTGAATTAGTTACAGCGAATTTTTATGGTTCCCAAAACATATATCGTCCATGACACTCTTGCAGCATAAGTGTTAAATATTCCCTCACTAATTCATAAAAATGAGATACGCTTCCTTTTATGTTGACGTATGCCAATTCCTTACCTTATAAATGTTTTCAAGACATCTCCTTACGGTATGAGGGTAAAATCGCATAGGAAACTGCACGGTAACGAACAGTACGAAGGCTTTTGCATCGATTTGGTGAAAGAACTCAGCTCCATGAACAATAACTTCAGCATAAATTTCATCATTTCGAAAGACGGTAAAAGTGGCTCTCCTACTCTATTGAAAAATAAGAGCGTAGTCTGGGATGGAATGATTGGTGCCATAATACGAGGGGTAAGTTATTTTGTCACTAACCAAAATGCCTTAGTCATTGGCTATATAACTTACTTCGGAAAGAAAAGGAAGGTTGAAATTGTAGGTATATTGATGAATTATTTTCAGGAAGCTGATTTAGCATGTGCTGATCTAACAGTAAATCGTGAACGCGAAGAAGCCGTAGATTTCACCGCTGTTTTCATGAATTTGGGTAAATATACACTGTGTTGTAATATTCTCTGCTGGAATTTTATTTGAAGATTTTCTGTCGGTAATTTCGACAAGAATTTTCAAAAGAAAGATCAATAGATTTGTTTTTATTGAAATGAAAATTTTTCGATTTATGAGGGCAGTGGCTTACAAAGAGCTAGAATGTAATCTAAAAATAGCCATAATTTAAGTGATATATTTTGTTACAAAAATATACATGTATTTCGATGTAGATTCAAGTTTAGCTTCTATTAAAGGGGACATTGCCTTCTGGAAGCGTCTCTCCATTTTTAAATGATATTGCTAAAAATAGAAAATCGTGGCTGTATGTATGGGGTTTTGCCAAAGAGTATTTTTAGAGCCTCTCTTAATATTAATATTTACTCGACGTTTTTCATACTTTCAGGTATTGCCATTCTGTACAAAAAACCGAAAAGCGAACCTCCAGGATTTTTTTCATTTCTTTCTCCATTTAAATCAGAAGTTTGGCTTCTTGTCTTTGCGGCATATGTTGGGGTCTCACTTTCGTTTTTCATCATTGCCAGGTATGTGAATGAGACGAATGTGTTTATTTTTCAATTAAAAATGAGTAATTTGTTCGAAATCTGACGTTTTCTAATTTCAGAATAAGTCCATACGAGTGGACGAATCCGTTTCCTTGCGTGCAAGAACCCGAGGAATTGGAAAATCAATTCACTCTGGCAAATTCATTTTGGTTCACCATCGGTGCATTAATGCAACAGGGTTCGGAGATTGCGCCTATGTAAGTCCTAAACCATGATAATCTCGACAGCCAGTGATCGTTTCCTAATAGACGGGAACTCCAAAAGTGGACCTCAGCCTCTCTATAGTTCCCTCTTGGATGGTCTACTGATAAAATTTTAAACTTACAGCTCAGTTTCCACTCGCCTGGCAGCCGGTGTCTGGTGGTTTTTCACATTAATTATGGTCGCCTGCTACACGGCGAATCTCGCAGCATTTTTGACGACTGAAAATCCTAGCGAAGAATTTGCGAATATAGACGAATTAGCTCAGCAGACCGAAATCAAGTACGGCGCTAAAAAAGATGGGACGACGTTGAAGTTTTTTAACGTGAGGTGCTACCCGTGTTCGGATTTGCTGAAGGCTGCGCCGCTTTTCATTAATTTATTATCTTTTTCTCCTCTCCGTAACGTACAGGTGTCGTCCGAAAACCTACATAAACAGATGTTCAACTACATGATGGTGAACGCGAAAGAAGTTTTGACGAACTCGCCGACTGAAGGCGTGAAACGAGCTGTCGAGGAGAAATACGCTTTTTTAATGGAATCCTCCCAAATCGAGTACGAAACGGAAAGAGAATGCTCGTTGACGCAAATTGGCAAACCCATCGACGACAAAGGATATGCTATCGCCATGAAAAAGGGTTTGTAAACTCGAGACTTGATCTTAGATGGTTGAATTTGCCATAAGCCATAAGTAAGAGCGAGATCGCTTTTTCTCGCTTAGAGAAAGTCAGATTGTAATAATTAAAATTTTTTTTTCTCGATATACTTATATGTAAGTATATTCATATTCATGAATTTTCCATGTGAAGTTGATTGGTAGTTTCTTAATTTCAAACTATTGCTGATGATTAGGGGGTGGTTTTATTTGCGAAAAAAATATACCATGTAATATATGCACCCAACAATTCAAAATATGAATTTATTAATAAAATAGAAGTACCTTAAGTACCTATAATGTAGAAAATATACAAACTTAATGTGGGTATATCATTTTACTCTCCTTTTGAGCTGAACAATGCTTCATTAACTACAAAAAGTGTTGAATAATAGATATTGTTTGAAAACAACGACTTCATTTAATTATGGGCTGCATTAAATCGTAGTTAATATCCTTCTCAGACATCAATTAAGGTAATTAAAAAGAAAAAAAAAAATGAAAAAAATGATTAAAACTTCGATAACTACGATAGTAAAGCAGAATTGGAGTTATTTTCTTTAAACCTGGCAGGGGGGGCGTATTTTCAGCTCTAAAAAGACGTAGTACCCATTTTCGCCCTTTGAAATCCACCTGCGATGATACAATACTTTTTGCTCGCATTTCTGTGATCCATTTTCAACTTAGTTATCAGTTATTGCCCCATAAATTCTGCCTTCAGCCCGAGTTTATGACGAGTTTTAATGTGTAACTTAATCATCTATGCCCAATGACATTTTTCAATTTATGTGTTGTTATAAGTCTGTATGAATGTGACCTCAGGTTCCTGGTATTTGGGACTTTTTAGCCAAAGTATTTTGAAAATGCAAGAAGAGGGCAAACTTAGCGATTTAAAACGTAAATGGTGGAAGGAGAAATACGCTGGATCGTGCACGGTAATTATTATATTATTAGCTTCGGCTGTCTTCTGAGTGGAGAAATGGCCATCAGAACAGTCGTATGATGGATTATAATCGATTTTCATTTCAGGAGCATGAAAAAAATGATGCCGAGACTCTGGGTCTGCCAAATTTGGGCGGTGTTTTCATTGTACTCGGCGGTGGCGTTGCGGCTGCTATTTTGATTGCAAAATTGGAATTGATGTTTTTCTTGTGGTCGGAGGCGAAAGAGAAAAACGTAAGTTTACTGCGGTTCCAGTATTTCGTGTGAAACTTATACTGAGTAGATGAAAATGCTATGTTTTGGGTCTAGACCGAAAAGGCTTCACATATTTTTCTATTTTTATTGGATGTGAGCAAAAATGAATTTTGACTAATGTTCATTTTGCATCTAACAGCCATCGCCAATAAAGTTACATTTTCAGAGTTTCCAAAAACATTTAAAAACTGCAGAAATGTCGATGACGATTTTTAGTTATAGACTATTGACCTTTTGGTTCGTCGAGCTGGGAAGGTGTAAAGAGTTTTAATACTATATTTATTTTACATACATCGCCGGCATAAATCCAATAAATTAAAAATCTTCCAAGTTTCAAAGAATGCTTTTTTTTTTGCGCTTGAACGATATTTTGGGGATCTGAGAATGCTAAATCAATCAAAAAATAAGTGATTATTGTTTGTGGGACGTGAAAAGTTTCGGTTTTGAAGTTCAACAGATACTCAACTATGATGTCAGTTCAATAAATATATTTCGTGTTTCTCTTTTCTAACTGGGGCGAAATTTTCTGGCATTGTTATTAATTCTTGATTTTTTTGTTTTCGTTTGCATTTCTATTTAAAATTTGTATACTTCTCACCAGGTGCCTATGAAAGATCTCCTGATAAAAGAATTGAGGTTCTTTTTTCTTTGTCGTGGTACCATGAAACCAACGAACGCTGAAAATGGCTCCGAAAGCAGCGATTTTTAGTATCCGAAGACTACCTAATTTTGATGTAAATTCTTGACTTAGAGCTTTAACATTCTTTTTTTTTTGTTAAATTTTAGTTGGAAATAAATTCGAGTTTAAAATGTGTACTTTTCGTTTTTTCTGTACACCTCATACTAAGATCTGTTAACTCGCTATTATTTATAATAAAACAGAAATAACCAAACTGTGTCATAATAAAAGTTATGAAACGTTTACTGGCGAATTTCAGTAGTGTAACGTGGTCAGCTAGTACATCACACGGTTTCCCGACGGCGCATATAAATGTGACAGTTTTTTCATTATTTGCATCAAGTCACGTCACAAACATATCAATATGAATATTAATTGATATGTAGAGGAAAAAGAATGTTTTATTATGGATTAGCAACCTTGGTGTATACGGTTTTTGGTGGACCAGGACTGACTATCGGTAGTGCCAGGTACTTACGATGAATTTAAATGACCATTTTTTTTACGATGAATGGAACTGACCCTAATGATTGCTAAATCATAAACTCGAATATTACAAGAGGCTAAGGCACGCCGCTCTGGCTAGCATTTTTCAATAAAAAAAATTTTCGACGAGAAAAATTGTTCTCGAAGTCGCGCTGGTACTCAGAAGCGCTTGGGTATGGGCTTGAACTGGTCTCAACTTTTGAATTTTCCAGACTTCATGTCAGATCATCAGAGTTAAGAAAAAGTAAAAAATTCGACGATAGGTTTCAACATCAAATTTTCAACATTTATGAAGGTTCTCGGCGTCAAAACATATGTTACTAAATTTTTAGGAGTTATTAAAAAAATGGCATATGGTAGACTGCTAGGACTAGAATACTGAAAAAATGAGAAAATTTCAATACATGAGAAACGGTATCTTGAAATCACGATGACAATGATCATAATCATTAAGAAAATTTCATCAGAATATGTGGAGTCCGAAAATAACAAAAAACAAAAACTTCTAGTTCCGTCTTCGTCTAATAACACTACGAACCGCCAAGAACCGATACCAAATGCGCAGAACGTAGTCGGTTGGTACGATTTACAAACGGTTGACAACGAAATGGTTGAGGTTGCCTTACTTCACTCGCTTCGGTGGAATTATGAACGGAGGATGTTCGATTTTGTTGTTGCGATATCCCGACTGCACTTGAGAACGTCAACTCATTCTCACTACCTTCGTTTCGTTTCGTCAACCTCTTACAAAAAATTTCAAAAGCGTCTTCGCCTTCGTGTATATATTTTTTTTCTTGCAATTGCGACCGAACAGCGAAAGAACCATGGAAAGTACGTAACGCTCATACTACCCCTACTTCCCCCTCCACTACAATTTTCACTCGTAAACTGTAAGTAAACTGCGTTCGTCGTCATCGTCTTCGTCACTCGTCAGTCGAAAAAGGCGAATTTGCCGGTATAGTTGGTAGCTTGTGTGAAATAATTCGTTATGTTTTGCGCGTTTTTTTCGTTTTCGCCAACACGTGGTAGCCATTTTACTTTTGTCAGTTTAGTTCAGATTTCGTATTCCGGTAATTTCATTTCGCGTCCGCGCTCACTTTAGTGCAGAATTTCGAGTATTCGAAGCGTTTCGTGGTTAATTTTAGTGCGAATAGTCGCGATTTGTTTGGTTGTTCGGTTTTATTCGTCGATAAAGTGAATATTTTATACATTTAGTGCTGATTTTTGATGTTCGATTCAATTAATGTGGAAATTTGTTGCGAGTCGTGTAATTGTACTTTTACAGATGTAATTTAGTGTTCTACGAAGTGATTTGTTCATTATGGCGGTTATTCGGCGTCAGCAGCATAAATGAGAGGATCGTATGGTGAGTTGATCTTAATATCGAAGTTATTTGATATCGAATTTAATCTGATTCTCAGATCGTAGATCGTATAATTTGAGTGTGTTTTTTTATCGAGTGCATGCAGATATCCTGTTTTAGTCGTTTCACCAGATTTGTGCAGTAGCTATTTGTCTCGATGAATGAGCGTCTTAGTGAGTAGCTCCTATAAATCTGAAGTGAAGACGTGTCAGATATCTGAGTATGAAAGCTTTGTGTCCGTATTATCAATTATTCATTAGTTCATTAAGTATTAGTGGAGGCTGATTTGTATGGTAGTTGTTTCAATACGAGTCTACAGCCCAGCATTAGCTACTATCTCAAAACCTCTATGGAAATGCGTATATAGTCCATTCCAAATCAGAAACGCAATGATTTGAAAGGCGCAACAAGGTGCGTCCACCTGAAAAAATTTTTCGTTCGTTAATTTGCGTTGACTTCGTATCACTATCGGCGAATTGATGTTCAAATTTGATAATTGTTTATGTGTTCCTTATCAATATCAACGCGAACCACATTCGCAAGATTCTCTCTATGTCTTCGTCTCTTATATTTGTGCTGTGATTGGACAAAATTCGTGTAATGCGGATTGCATATTGCGTTTCTTATTTCGAATGGACTATATCTAATGAGGTATTCAATGGTATCGGCATACCAGTTGGTTGATTATGAAAATGATGATTCCTATGTGCCATTATTTATTTTAATTTGAGCATTTTTCAACCGAAAGAAAGAATTTTGTTATCAACTTTGTTTACTGGGTATGAAACATGTACTGAGAATTGAAATTCTGTGTCTGAGAACCAGAATGCTCCGAGCTCAAAATCGTAATTTTGAGGAAAACGCAGTTTAAGTTTTCAAAACACATCCATTTCTCGTTTTCGTTTCGGAAATAATGAATGGTTATCTTGATAATGCGAGTTTATTAGATGAAAGCGATGAAAATTGTCAAAATCTACTTATTACTAAATTTGGACTTGGATTACTCTGGTTCTCGCAGCCACAGATACAGAGTCGAAATGAAAAATAAAAATGAATGAATACGAAGGCGTATTTCTGTACGCTGCAGGTGAATGAACAAATATTTAGAATGAAGAGGATTAACTCTTTATAGCCTCCTTCAAACCCCTCCACCACTTATTTGGTTATGTGTAGGAATTTTCGAGTCAAAGGTACGCGCTAGAAATATTACGGCATGCTCCGAATTTCGTCTTCGGCTGCTTATCCTCTTACTGAGTGAAGTATTTTCCTTTCATCTTCAAGTTGAAGTGTGTTAACTTTCTTCATCAATGAATTTCTTACTTCCATTGAGCAAAACGACTACGTCGTTCCACCAGAAAAGGAAGCGATGAGAAAGGGTTGTCAGGGTTGTTGCTGTCGTATCGTAAGGGTGTGTTGTGTCAATGGGGAAATTAACAGGGCTGCGTTGGCGTTAATGCGGACAGGGTAAGGGGTTGGGAAGCTTCGCACCGGGTGTTAATTAACTCACCCACCTGTATGCAAATGAACTTCAGCGGTATTAATGGAGGCGATGAGCTTTCAAGCACATTATTTGAAATAATGCCGCTTAACATATCAGTCGACCGATGAGACAGTGAAAATTATTTTTCTCTTCGATTGAAAATTGGAAATCGTTGCATTACTTTATAGATAGATTAGAGCCCATGGGCATAGTGATTAGTGGTTCTAATCACTCGAGTAATGATTTTTAATTCAACCATTTGTATACATAGAAATAATTACTGACTAAACTTGAACAATTACCTCAAGTTTAATCCTATCGATTTTGAAAACGATTAGAGAGAGAGTGGAAACATTTTTCGTATATTCAGATTCATCAGATGTTATAGCCTCTGCGTTAATATTTCTACACCAAAATTGATTAAATAGCTAAATCCGACTAAACGCAACAAGTATTATAACTTATATTTTTTAAATACAGTTTAGATTTTAAATACAGCTTAGACTACTCCAAGCGGGGAACGTGATATTGCAGGTGAAGGTGTCAAGGTGAAGTTGTCTCTGTTGAGGGGTTTTTGAGCATCCAGCTTAGTTGCTCTTAAGGCATAAGTACCTTGAAATTGGGCTCTTCGTCAAACTGGAGAAAAAAGCTCCTCTTTAACGAGTATCGTATGCCTCATTGCGATAGAGATGCATCTTTACGTACTAAAAGTAGATATATCTCATAGACATTGCTGCCAGAAATCTTAAAATTCAGCCAGAAAATCGAAATATTCAACAGTTTTGTTCTTTTGTTTTCTCTTTGTTTGTTTTTTATGGTCATTTCCCCAAAAATTTTCCCCCTCCTTATTTTACAGCTGTTTACTGAATTGTTTTTGCAAAGTGAAGAGAGAACGATGAGATGAGCTCAGTTTATAGACTCAGAAAGTTCTCTAGAAGCATTTGAACTTTGTATTGAAAGAAAAACATTTCGGAAAAACATTCGAATAATAGAAGAATCGTTCGATCAAACTTGTAATCTAAAACTACGATCGATCCATGATCGATGTGCTATTGATAAGTAGCGATTTTACGTTAAGTTATTTATTTGTAGAAATGAAGGGTGTACCCATTAGCCCATCACAAAGAAGCGACAATTGAAATTATTTATATTGCAAAATTGAAAGTTTAGTAGTCTAGTATATGAGTACATACGAGTACAATAGTGGTTGCAAATTTTTGTATTGAGTTATTGTTTTCTAAGTAAAAACTTATCTGTATCAAAGTCTGTAGGTAAAATATTTTTAATGATTATTTTTGTACATCATCGAATATTGTTACCTGTGAGTTGAAAATTTTTTCTTGGTCTTATTTCGCGACTTGTATCGCTGTACATTATTTTCATATTGAAGCAGCTTTCTTATTTCCGTGTAATTTGAAATCAGATTTTTATTTGTGTCGAGAATTTATCTACCCTATTCGAACCCTTTGTCGCTGTCCGAAGAAATGGATTGGATTCATTGCAATCAGTGTTTCAATCAGCCAAAAAATACGAGCCCAGGATTTGTTTTAACGAGTTGTGGTCACATATTTTGCGAAAAATGTGAAGATAGAGGTGGGTATATCGTATTTGTCTCGACTATGGGCAATTCTGCATGTGTTGCTATAAAGATCTAAATCGTCTCATAAAAATCGTGTTATATGTTTTCAGAAAACATCGATCAGTGTAAAACTTGTAAATCACCGTGCACGGTAGTCAAACTTACGGCACATGTAAGATATGTCCCTTAAAAATATCGTAATTTATCTATAGGTATTATTTTAGACGACAGTTTCGATGCTTAGAGAATAGGAGATGCTAAAATAAAACGTTATTTGAATTGAAATGAAAATTAGAATGAATCATCTTAGCTAAGAAATTGTTAGGGAACATTCAAGGATTGGTATTTATTTTGTTAATAGGTAAATTGAATTTCACTTGCATCCGTTAAAGAAAAATAAAAAATTTTCAATTAAATTTTTCTGTGTGAGAATCTCTTGGATTTTTTATGATTCTGTCAGTCATGCTTATTCTTTGGAAGTCGTGTAATTCTTGAAGATGATGTTTATCCCTAATAGTTGAATACTTTTAGATGAAACCTGAAGTGCGCGCATATTTCGAAGATACGGAAGATACAGTAAAGAGATTGCTACAGACTATTCGTTTTCAAAAAAATCATCGTTTCAATCTGTTCAAAACATACAAAAAAATTGTTAGTTCTTCTTATAATTTCATTAACCTCGACTTTTGAATTGCCATAATATCTTAAAGAATATATATGAAATCAGAACATTGTCTTATCTACTACCTATAATATCTCATATTATTATTCACAGAGTGAGAAGTACGTTGCCGCGAAAAATCACATCAGGAAATTAGAAGCCCAAAATTCTTCCCTGAAAAAGTGAGAAACATTTCAATGATGGTCTATTTATTTGTCTTTTCTTTTATTGGGTGTCTTAGTTTCGAATATTTTAAAATTTTCTTGCCTCAATCTTTGAAGTAACGAACTTATCATGACGCAGGAAATTGGAGCAGTATGAAAAATGCAAAGCTGCTCCTTCTCCTCGGATGCCCGAATTTAATTTCACTCCTGATATTAACCGCAAAGAATCGCCTCTTTTTAGTGGCATTGGCACTCAAGTAATTTTTCATGCTAATTTTCTTTGGAGATTTTAGTTGCAGACTGTGCCCAAAATATTTTTCTCAAACGGAGATTATGATATCTGTTGTAGAACTCGGCTCAGTCTGGAAAAACAAATTTTGCGTTTCGGTTGCCTGATATACATGCTTATCAGCAGTATAGGTAAAGTGATTTTTTTTCGTGGCGTGGTGTTTCCCTTTCAGTTCTTGTGATTCTTATTAAATTTTTTCAATAGGAATGTGATGCAACAAACTCCTAATTTATCTCCAGCTGAAAGCACCCCCAGGAATCATTCAGCAAAGTATTTCTCTCAGCTAATACATTTTTGATTTCTTATAAGTATATTGAAATCCATCTACCCTTGCATTTTATTATTTACTTTTAGCATCAGTCAGAGAAAAAACCAACCGCCTCCACGAATGCAGTCCAAATTCCCTTTGAGAACTCCCCCGTATAATGATTTTCAGGGAATGAGAATCACAACGAAGAAATATTAGTAGATTTGAGATTTAAGTAAATGCGTATCTAGAAGAGTATTTTTATTTTTATTTTTCATTTTAGTAGCAGTCAGGTTTGATTTATTTGAGTTGAAAGTTAGTATTGATTTAATATTTTGTGAAGCTACATATTTACTTTTTGTTCTGGAGTTGGAGATATTTATTCTTAGTTTAAAACTGAAAGTTTAAAATTGTATGCGTAATATTTGGAAAAGAAGCAGTGCCAAGGGGAAACAGTTTTAATTACGGAAATCTAATTTCAAATTATATAATATAAAGTTGAATGTCGAATTTCTCCCTAATTTAATCAGAAATGCAATTTTTTTATTGAGAAAATTCAACGTGGAAGGTTGCATTTGAAATTTATATTGTAAAATATTCAAAAAAATTAACGTGAAATACTTTTTAAAAAAAAATTGTTTGTGAGACTTCACTCCGTTCCAGAGACTATACTTTATTTTGGATAACCTAGACTTGTGATTACTTATACAATTTTTTAGTTTGTCGAATAAAGCTCTTTTGTCTGCCCTTGGTTTAAAAAAATTCAGTTATTTCGTTGTTTTGTGAGAAAATAAGGGATTCCAAAATTTCCAAGTGAAAAATTCTCTAACTACTTCGTGAGTCTCGTGTTTGTTTTTTTTTGTTTTTTTTTCATCAAAAATATTTCATCTTCGTCTTCATTTTCCAGACATTTTTCGTGTCCGGATCTTTAGAGAAAGGTTTTTCACCAAATTAAGACCAAAGTCGTCTTTCAAAACCGTCTTCCTCTTCACTTCATACTACTTGTCTGCGGATTAATGAAAATTCCTCCTCTTTCCTTATCCTCTGTAGCCTTTTATTCCTATGTGATTTACTACACCTATTTTCTTTCATGGCTCTTTTTTCATCAAAAACGTGGATTTGGCTCATTATTGAATAAAGAAAATAATGTTAGGTAGTCTACAGTTCAAATCTGAGATTAAGTTTTAGAATTATCTATTTTCGTTCCGGCGTTCGGTTGTCTATAAATTAATATTCATTTTCTTAATGTACGAGTATATGCTTGCTTTTTGAGAAATGATACGGTGATGTGGTGAGGATCGAGTTTACTTAATTCTGATTGATCGTATTCTCAATTTACTATGTAAACAATAGTGAAGCAACCTTTTGCTTTTGGTGTATAGTAGATATGGAGGCTCAAGTTTGAAAGTGTAAACCCATTAGTTTGTGGTTACTGAAGCTTTTACTGATTTTCATTTCTATCAAATTTCACTGAAGATGGGTGTGAGAGATACTAATGATATGGTAAAATTAAGAAACGCTATTTCATATATAAGTTTATGACAACGGTTGCATATATTATCGCAGTTATTATTAATAATAGATATTATGAAACTTCGCTTCCTACATAAATAGATTGGTATTTATTTGTAAAATTTGACAATGTCCGAAAATATGGCTTTAGTTGTCATATGAGACGGTACTGAATTCGTGTCACCTCAATAACACTGGCACGCTTTGAGAATTTATTGAAAAATATTTTCATAGATATAAATATTTTGAAAATATTTTTAAGGCATCAAAACAATTGATGTGATTAAAATTTTTAGAGTACTTTTAAAAATTTTGAAATTACTAACGTGGCCAGACTGGGCTGCACCATTTTTGTCCTTGCCGAATTAGCATGAATGTCCTTTGTTGCTTATTTGTTTAACCACTCGCTGTGCTCATGTGTATTGCACGAGAATTGGATGAGATGTTTGAGGAAATGTTAATAACTCTATATTCGACAGACTTGATACTGTTGGGTGCTGTTGGGATTTCGTCGCCAACCTCCTTCCCTTCCGATTCCTTTCGCCCTTATCGATATTCCGATATCGATATGTTCGCCGCTCTCCGCCATTCGTGTTATCGTACGCGTCTGTTAATGATGTTTCTTTCATTTAATTAATATATTTCATTTATAATTGCTTATTTATTGCTTTATTTCGTGGTTATTTCGCCCTCTGGACTCAATAGATACGTATATTGTTGATAATTGTGTTAGTACAGTATTATTCCAATTACGAGTACCTATATCTAATATCATGGAAAGACCAGTTCTTGAAAATATTTTATTCTTAATTGAAATGTCTGAATATTCTTCAAAAATGCCTCTTCGGTATTTTTCAAGTACCTATATTTAGAGAATGAATTAGTAAACCTGTGACATATATTTTTTGTAGACAATTTGGTACTTATGTTCCGTGAGAAGGTATCGAAGGAGTATTCATAGACGTGAACGTGTTTCGTTAGTGTGTAGAGGCACCTTTTTGCTATTGGAAAATTTCTGATCCTTTTGACTTTTAACGTGGATGTATTTTTGTCTAAGGCCCTGCACTTCAGTATTGCCATGGTTATCAATTTTTGACGGTTGAAGTTTCTATAGTAATGCAATAAAGGCAATACGAATAAGTTTTTGAAAATTAATTTTACAGTTCGTGTAAATTTTTCTTTGCAGGTCGGAGCAATACTTGGCCAGTGGTTGTTGTAAATTTGGGACGAAATGGGTGCACGACTACAACTCAGTTGGACGCGAATTTCAACGAGCGAACGCCTTTGGAGTCGACGAACGGTGGTGTGTCATCTTGTGCGGGAACCGCGATTCTAGACCCGCGTAAGGTAGCCACTTTGTCAAGGCACTACTATCCAGAAGGGGGATGGGGGTGGGTAATTCTCGGCTGTTGTATCATCGTGCACCTACTCAACCACGGATTGCAGCTGTCTTTCGGAATACTCATCATCCCAATTGATATTCGCTTCGGCAGTCAACATGAACACACAGGTATGTGCAACATTTCCTCTGGTTAGACATAAGTATATTGGTTTATTCGTTTCCTGGTAACTTTCGACTTGAACTATTGTTTAGAAGGTCGAAAAATATTGAAAGTATTTGAAGTTCTGTATGCAGTCTTATTGATTATCTGTACGAATCTTAATTACGATTTGGGTATGGTATTTTTTCAAAACTCATCGTTGATTTTGATAAGCAGCCATTTAAGATTGTGCTTCTAGTTTTGAAAAATCCCTCGAATTTCTCAAAACTGTCAAAAGACGACTCAAAAAGCTAAAGCAGGGTCCTCACCTTGAAATATTTTGTAAATCCTATCTCATCCCTGCTACTTCAAAATTTTGTTATAAGTATGTCACTGTAACAATGTCAAGTGTTATTAGGTTTCTTATCGATTACCTCATTAAATGTGAGTCAGTAAGTTACCGTCATCGCATTTATGCTTTTCTTATAGCCTGAGGATGTACAAATGTAACTTGCTCCTGCAAAAAAAGTATTTTTTCCGTACAAACAGGAGGAACGTATGTTTTATTTTTCATTCATTCTCAAGAAAAGTCACTGTTATACATAGTGGAGCACAGAGCACTTATCCATATCAACCGAATTTTGAAAGACAATAAAACGTCATAAAAATGGATGACATTTTACGTTACAAAACGTTGAAAAACACTGCCATTCGAGCGATAAATGAGTATAATTTCACATACATGTATGTTTTATTCATTGTGTTCGCAAAACATTTTCAACAGATGTGAAATGTTCATACTTTGGATGAGGCCAAAAGTTACCAGAATTCTGAGAATAGTAACTTTGCGTTTGTGTGACTTTTTCTTCTCGTTTTTTGGTTTCCATATTTGAATGCTTTCATTAATATATGTCTTTTAAGAAACTTTAATGTACGAGTATTATTCATTTTGCCAATCGGAAAGAAGAGAAAAATTGAGACTGTGTGAGTGATAGATGCCACTTTTTGATGAAGTTCAGCTGCTGATTGATTTCAATAATATACTTAATACTTGTCGAATGTCATTGCTCTTGACTGGAGCTGTGGTTTTATTTTTTCGAAAATGTACACCCCGATTCTCTTTTTAAATGCTATTTTTAAGCATTAACGAAGTTAATTAAGGAGAAAGCAAGTGTTTTGGTTATGCAGATTCTTTTTTTTTTTTTTTTTTTTTATTTGTTTGTTGGCGAAGACCAGAAACACCTGTTACACTAGAAACTCGGGTTTATTAGAAATTTATTCCTCTGTAATGAGATTGTTTAGTACTGTAGAAAATTTTCCATTTTTTAGATTCTAAAATGAAGGCTGTTGACTGGTTTGTGTAGGTAGTAGGTACCGTATTATCAAATCTAGAAGGGTTTAGTAATTTTCGAGAAAAATTCATCTCGAGAAGAGATTTTGTTGTGCTTTTTTGTGCCTCTTTCTTTGAGTATCCTCTCTTCTATTTTGTTTATTTTTTTCCAAATTTTCTTGCAAACTAAATTTATGTACCCCTTTCAAAAATCTCTAATTTTTGAAAAAAATATTAGTTTTATCTTGCCGAATTTTTGTGAAAGTAGAGGTCGAAAAAGAAATTACGTACACCTTATAAAAATTGGAATTATTTGTAAAGGGGTGTCGTGAGATTGAATTTGAATAAATAGAAAAAGTGTTACCATCACTCTGTTTCAATATAATCTGCTGTAATAAAAAGCTTAAACTAGAAGATCAAGGTGTGGTTTCTTATCAATTACTGGCTTTGGGATTTCTGTATGGAGCACTCTTTGTGGGTTATATCACTGAATCTTTTCATTGTATGATTATGACGTGCTTAAATACGTAAAACATATTTTGGTTATACTCGTATTAAAATTTTTGATATGCGACTTGCCAGAAATCAGATTAAGCGAGTATATCTTAGCTCTCATTACTATTTTTCTGTTGTAAGGCTGTACACACAGATACTTACAATTGCATGTATTTTTTGGTTTTCTTTTTCCGGTTGAATTTTCTATATTTTTATGATTTGAAAAAACAGTATTACGAAGTACGTACTGGGTAAATTTTAATTACACCAGAACAGATCATGGAACATAATTATGTCTGAACAACAATATTTTTTTTTTTTTGGTAAAATTTATTGTTATTAATATTATGTCGTACTTTGTCGACATTCTGCTATTACGGTTTGGTATCATGCTATTTTGTTATGTGGAGGAGAAAAATGTTATTTTTTGTATTCCACTTATTTACGACTTTTTATATTTTCAAGTAACATTTTTTTTTCTTCATTCTTTGGCTTTCTTTCCCATTTTTCAGTCATTTTACTCCACCGTGGTTTTATGCACCAATCCCCCCTCATTGTAATGATTCGTTTTCAAATTAAAAAAGTTGTTGTAAATTAAGGGAAGGAGTACATGGGCTGTAGAAGGTTACGATGCCGACAACGTGTGTGACTTTGTTATTGAATGTACGAGTACGTAACAGAAAAAAAAAAAACTATTAAAAGAAGGTTGTATTCGGTTTTTGTACACCTCTTGGTCTGTGACAGAGAGATTGGCTCGAGGCCATACTGGCGCGAAGATGACATGACACGTCAGTCATTAGACAATTTTTTCCCCTAAAAAAAAAATCGTATACCTTATGCGCGCTAAGCTGAGTAGTCTTCTTTAGAAATAGTCAAAATAATAATAAAAAATGGTCGTTGCCTTTTAGTGTCGGATATTCACCCGCAACTTTGGTGGCGTATACGAAAACAGGAGAAGTAAGAAAAACGATGGAAAAAAAAATTAATAAAAATTTAGACAAAATTCAAACCTGCGTCTGTAGAATATAAAATTTTCCTCCATTCTTTTCTTCAACCAAATTATAGAGCGTATGTATTCTAATGTCCATTTTGTGTTTCTAAAGATGTGGAAGAAGTTTGGTTCGAAGGGTGTCTGGCGAACATCAGTTCGGTAAAACTGATTGCAATTTGAAAATTTTGATTCTGGTATAGGAAGGAAATTATTTTCGTAGTTATGCAAGATTCGATGTATACTTCTTTTTCGTTTTGTAAAAATGTATGCGTATTTTATGCTGAGTGTTTTTCCGATATCGAAAATTTCCTCAACGACCCCTGCACCCGGCACCATCATTTTAACGACATACATCGTTATTTTAAACATCGCCGTTAATGGTTCGCATTCGATTTGTTTCATTATTTATTTACTTACTTTTTTTGAACTCGATCATGAAAATCACACGCCTGCGACAAATATTTGGTAGATCGTTTTCTCGCTGTGGGTAGGGGGCGGAACAAAGAGGGTGAAATGGTGGTTTAATCTCGGTGTTATTCGATATACGTTTTGGTTGGTGGGTTACAGTCAGCTCTTGTAACCGTGGACGACTTTTGGCAATTCGTGAAAAGGTCGTCGCGTTGATACTTTGTAGTTATGTATCTAATTTAAATTAAGTTTCCTCGTCTGTGGAGTCAGTCTGACTTCCGAATGCTCTCGGAGCTGAAAGAAAACTACTTTTCATTTCTGCTTTTGAATGAGAACGCCACTTCTATATGCCTTGGGTCTAATTGCAATTTTGTAAGATTTAAGATAACTACAGAAACTGATTATTATAAATTGTCTCTATCTATTCTCCAAAGCTCTCTTCTGGGAAAAATATTTTTGACTATTTTAAAGCTCTCATGTGTCTGTAAAATAATTGTACCTAATTCATCATATGGCTGGTTCAAGTCGAAAACCTGCCAAGTTCTGAAGTTCTAAAAAAATTGGTTCCTAAAAATTTTTTGGTTGCTTTAGCATTAGCAACTACCGAAATATTATCCGAGTTCAAAAAATTTTCTCTTAATGATTTTTACTAATTTTTAATTGGGAAATATTTTGGGACTATAGCTACCTACATTTTATTATTTCTTAAGAGAGCGAATTTTCATGCTTGTTCATTGTTGGAGTGTGTACGTATCATGGATTTCTTATAAATAGGATATTAGATGAGATTTGGAGTTCGGTGAAAATCATCGACACTTTTGGCCGGTAAGAATTTACTTTTTGCCACCTGTGTTGTTCTTGTGTTTTAACGCTCGGTTACTTTCCATCGTCTAATATTTCCCTTGGGAAATATCTTATTCAGCCTCTCTGTTTTATTTTGTCCCTCATTCGTCGTTTTACTGAAAAATGAAAATTTAGATTTCGTTTTTATTTTACTCTTGCGTCGCAAATTGGTGCTAAAAACGTCTTATCCGAATACTTTTTAGTTGAATAATGTTTCTAAACGTGCTTTAAAACCTGTATTAGATGGGGTTGAAATACAATTTGATAGCTTGAGAATAAGATTTAAAAAAATTTCACTATGTGTTGTAAGTTCTTGTTAAAATATATTGTCACTTCGTGCGCGGTTTTAAAAATAAAAATCATGAAAAACGTAAATCAGGAAGCTTTTTCGACTTGCACGAGTGAATGTGGTTATTTATTGATAGAAAAAATTAGCAAAATATTTCTTCGTCTTTTAGTCGTATCTTCAGATATCGACATAGCTCAACACATGAAGTACATAATATATTTGTGAAAAATCAAGTTTTTCTGGAAAAACTCATCAGTATATTTTAATCTCTGTTCTAATGTAGGACTCTCCTTGAGAATGTTAAATGCAAATAATTATTATAATAAGTAGTATTGATTGGATGAATTCTATGTAATTCGAGTTATAAAGTCTGAATGAGTAATCGATATTCTCGTAAAATTGGGAAAGAAATTATAAAATGAAGAATTTTTGAACAATTTCAATTGATAATTTAATTGGTAGATGAACAGAGCAGTGCAAGAAGGCGATAAGTCCAATTGTTCCAAATTTTGTGGGAAAGCAAAAAAACACTTTTATGTCTCATCTCTTTCTCGTATAACACCATGTTCTCAGCGATGGTTGTATTTTGGGACCTGATATTTATACTGTAGGAAGGGCTCGATTTACTATGTACGATCAAACCCTAAAAGAACTCAATAGTCGAAAAAAGTGGACTTACCCGCTTCTTGCATGGTAGTACTGTTCGTATATTTTTTACTGTTTGTAAAAATATAATGTGAAAGAATAATTAGTTGTGTTACTTGAAAGAAGATGAAATCTGTTTCAGAAATAA
Source organism: Parthenolecanium corni (assembly GCA_038050395.1). NCBI lineage: Eukaryota > Metazoa > Arthropoda > Insecta > Hemiptera > Coccidae > Parthenolecanium > Parthenolecanium corni. The sequence continues at coordinate 2,444,183 of JBBCAQ010000002.1, forward strand.
TTCAAAAAGTAAAAATTGGAGGAAAAAATGTAATAGGACCGGCGAGAGTTGAGCTACGTATTGATTTATAGTTGAAAATTTTTGGAATAACTATTTCATAGAAACTTTCCTGAATTTTCTTGAACATTAAATGTTTTTGATACCTAGGTTGTTGATCACTTGTGAGCCTTCTGTTAGAGAGCAGCAACGAATAATAATAATAATCATTATTAATAATATAAGTACGGTTTTATGTACGAAAATCTGTTGAAAACTTGAATCGGGGGTCAAAATACCTCCTCACTGCTATTCTCTCTTTGCTTGATAAAATAAATTTCAATTGCCCTAGATTTTTGTGAACCATCATTTTTGCCTTTAGCAAATTGAAATTTAAAACTGGGAAGTTTAAATACCATCCTTGTCTGTTTTGATTTGTTTAAGTGCCGAAAGCGATACTAAAGAGAGTACATGCATAGTTTACTTCTTTTAATCATTTTATTTTTATTTTTTCTTGTGATTTCGTCTTCGTTTTCACTCACATTTCAATCTTTCCTTTTCGTTCTTTTTTTCTAATTAAAACTTTTCGCCTACATTTAGCCGGCTCTCTCCCATCTCTGTCTGAGTATCCATTCTTGAAATTCGTCCTTTTCGCTTTGGACTAGCAAGTAATTTTTTAAATAATTTTCTTCTTAATTCGAGCGCGTGGGTTGCGCTGGCAGGCTGTAGCTTTTCTCCTTCCTCAGCTCTTTTTCTTTCTTAAATTTTTAGTCAGTATACATTTTTTTTATTCGTCTTTATTCTTAGATGCCACCTTTTTTCCGCTTTTCTTTTTTCTTAGTCCTAGTCTTATCTCTGTTCAGTGCGCCGTTCGAGGGTCGTAGGTCGTAATGATGAAATGCTATCAGGTGGCGAGATTTAATAACAACTGTTGGGGAGGAATCGCGCTGCGCCGTCGAAAAACGAGGTGCGAAAACTTTTGCAGATTATAAGCCGAGGTTGAGCGTCTTGTCGGCTCACCTGTGTGCTAAGTGAGAAATATATTTGTGTACCTATACAAGGGGGAAGTGCACGAACGAAAAGTCGTTAAAATTTGAAAAACGCCTCCACAGTTCCAGCATCCCCTTCACTGCCGGTTTTCGAATCTTGACACAGCGTTTTATCGTCTCGCTATTATGTTTTCCTCGTCCGTCGTTTACATTTCCCACGAAATTTTCCAACGAAAGAAGGTGAAAAAAGTTGGCTTCGAAATGAGGAAATTTTTCAATTGTTCTGAAAGTTGGTGAAGTACGAGGGAATGAATGAATGTAGGCATGAATGAACGAAGGGATGAATGGAAGAGAGAAAATCGTTTTTCAACTGTCGTTGCGTCGTTAATGGGTGATGTATATCCTCTAAATCCTTGAGAAAATTAGAATTTTTTTTTTCGACTGCGAATCTGTTATATTGTTCCTCAAAAATTGGTTGCGTCGCGTCGGTAGAATTTGTTCAGATACAGATGTATAGTTATTTTACGTGTTCCCATTTTGTTTTCTCGTGAACAAGGCCGATATTGCTGTATATGCTCGGATATAATTGAATGGAGAATATTGAAAATTTGGAGAAATGAAAGAGAGGAAAGATTGGTTGTAGAATAATAATGACCATGATTTTTTTTTTTTTTTCTGAAATTAGATATTTGTAATTTTATCATATCTTATGTGCTTTTATTCAACTCCCAGCGACTAATAACGTTCACTATAGTCAACAACCTTGCTTGACGTTTCTTTTGTTATTTTGGATGTACCTAGTCTACCTATCTTTGCTTCTTTCGATTGGTACTCAATTTACCGTTTTTCGCTGAGTACGTTTTGCTCCAAATTTACTCAAATGTGGATATGTGAGCAAATGTGCAAAACTCAGCAAAAAAAATGGTAAATCATAGGTTAACTTTGAGCTAAAAATTCGTGAAAACTGTTATTTTGGCTGCCAAAACACAATTTGCAACACGTGTGTCAAAAGAATTTCCTATACATATTTTGCCTGCATTAAAAATTTTCAAGCAGTTGTTTCGAGGTCGATGTTGACTTGGTAGCAAAGAGGTGAAAACCTCGGCGAAAATTACAAATAATTGATTTGCTAAAGCCAAAAGATGCTATCTATGTTCATTTTTAAAAATTTACATGATATGAGAAAATGAATGTTCATGCATTGCTTTAATAGATGGTAATTCTGCTTTTGTCAACTTGGATGAAAATGATCATCTGTTTCGAGATCCAAGCTTACTTGAAACATACTAAAGAAATGTAAGTGTTCAATAATATTTTCTTTCTCACATCATGTAGCTAAATGATTCAAAATTTACTAAGCACCTTAAGGCGTTTTCAAGATTTTTCATTTCATTTTCGATAAATTGAATTTCGTTATTAGATAATGTAGAAACACCGTTTTCTATGAGTGCAAAGTTTCAGACTTTCAGTTCCTGTCTCATATCTTTTTATATTAATATAGATACGTATTTCATGGAGTAAAAAATTTATTTTGACAAGTTGATTTCATAATGGGTGTGTGTTATAGTGTAATCCATTGTTTTTAAAGTACGATTTTCCTCCATCAATTTTCGAATTTTCGTTTCTTTCGGTTGTCAGTTGCAGTATTAATGATTTAGGAGTGTTCTGGGTGCAAAAAAAAAACAATATATATATATTCATCATTTGTCTTTTCATCTCGAAGTGAGATGATTATAACTGATGTTGAAAGCAAAAGTGATCGATCGGTTTTGGGTGTTTGTTACAGTTGGTTGGAAATTATTATTTGATTATAAGTTTTTTGAAATATAGGTATGTTAGTTGTCGAATCTATTCCATTTGGCTGCACCCAATAAATAAATTTTAGAAGTTGAATTTTTCATCTGTGCGGTACGTATTCGTTATTGTATTGCTTCAGTGCGAGGGAAGCCTTCTTTTTTCTGTCAAGAAGTTGATATAGTTTTTTTTTTAGACAAATTAATTCGATCGAAACATACTAAATTTTAGAAGAAACAAACGAATGTTTCATGTTTTCGTTCTAATGTGCAAGAAAAATTGACTTCTGGTATCATTCGGTCCCGGTTTTCTAGTATTTAAGAAAGTATATCTGTTTGATCCACAGCAAAACAGACTGGTGCGATGGATACTCTTGAAATTTACTTTCTGATTTTATAAATTTTATATTCTCGAGGTCATTGTAACTTGGCGAAAATATACCGTTACCCTGCGAACTAATGTTTTGTATCTATAGTGGAAGCTTAAAAGCGCTAAACGAGGCTCAAAATTGTATTTATTTGAAAGTGAGAAAGTTGAATTGTGATAAAAGAGAAGAAAGGATAGAAAAAGTCGCACTTATATGATACCCGCATCTCTCAGAATTCTTTCAAGTGGATAAATTCGTGTCAATAATTTTTGCCTCTGTATCGTGGCCGTTAAATGAGAGAACATTGGCTGCAGGTTTATTTTTACTCATTTTTCTCGAGCTTTTTTCGTATAGGTAGTTATACATGTACGTTGTACTTTTCCTCTCTTTTGGCGGAAAAAAAATTGTTTCGAGGAATGTGCGCCGTGCGTTAAACGTGGAATTGCAATATTATTTCCAATTTTTTTTTATTTGTTCCTATAAAACGCAATTTTGAGAATTTTTCCGGCGCTTTCCCGTTCTGATTGTTGAAAATTCCGCATGAAATGAGATATGTGAGAAGCGGATTAGCTTAACCATACTTTCTTTTACGTTCTATACCCATGTATAGATATACGTAAACCGCAATTTCAAGTAATCTGTATAAGGATGATAAAATTTAAGTAGCTGTCATAAAAAAACGAATCATTGGCCAAAGTGCGTGTTAGTAAGTGTAGGTCAGGTGTCTATTCTTAGCTGGGGTATTCAATAAAATTTGTTTTTTCAAGGAGGGTTTGGCTGGAGTGCTAGGCATATTTACGTAACAAAATGATGCGGAGCGGACAGCTCCAGCATAAATTTTGCAATAATATATTGACTATTTTGTTCTTAAGATACGGAGTTACTTGTCAGAACATATCAAATTTGAAAAAATTTTCATTTGCTAGGGAGAACTTTATTAAGAAAAAATCAATTAAATCCTTGGCGAAGACGCCGAAGAAGTGCAGCATTTTATGCATAAGCAAGATGGCTACAATGAACGATGCACTTTTTAACCTGCTTTCTACCAGAACAATGCACGTGTTATTTATTGCGCCAATAATTTATTCGACAGGGTTTAATTATGAAAATGTAGAAATGCGCTGCTGCGAAAAGCCAAATATAAAACGTTAATACTTCTATTGTCAAAGTGTGCGTGTGTGCGTAATGAGGGTAAAAGGGTCAGTTGTCCCTTGAGCTATGTCATTTTTTTCCCGAAGAAATTAAAGAAATTATCGTAAAGATCATCAGTTGCTTTTTTGTCCTTTCTTGTTCTATTCGACGTAATTTTCTTTCCGGTCGAAGAAGCAGAACAATAATAAACTTTCAAGAATGAGACTAGAGTTTGCCCAGTTGGAAGAAAAAAAAATTTGTTTCGTACGAAATTACCTTGGGAGAATTTTCTCGTGGTACGACACACTCGAGTGATAAAAAATTTGCTGCTTGCGAGAAGCGAATTGCCTAATTCCATTTAATTATTTTCTCGGCGCGGCGATAGTTTTACTTCGAGAATTTCGTCCAGTTTTTCCACCTTCGCTGTTACTCGGTTTCAAAGATGCGAAAGATAGTTTTCAAGTGAATGTAACTGAGGAGAATATGGAGATAAAAAGCTAGAGCTAGAAATTAGCAGAAGTAAGGCTATTTGGAGGTTGATCACGAACTGGAAAGGCCGTGTAACGAAGTCAAAATTATTCCTGAGCGCGCGCGAATGTTTGAAATTTTTTTTTGCGGTTCTTTCGTCCTTGCGTCGGCTCGTAGTAACCAGAGGTGAAGAGGATAAATTGACAATTTCGTCTCTAGTCGACGTTGAAAACAGGCTGTAGCTTTAAGTTTCTAACAATTTTTTTAATTCATTGAAAGAACGTACCTCAAGACCTGAGCGAGATTATGTCCTAAGCACATTATATATTCAAGTACCTACTTATGGATAGCTAAGCCTATTTTCCTGATGTCAGCACAGCTGAAGCGACTTGAGAACAGGTGGGGACGTTCATGTGCGATGTTACCGAAATACATTTCAATTCTGGAAGCACTTTAACGACTCTAGTGGATTTCTTTCAGAATTACTGTTGCAATGATATCACAACAGGATGGACCAGTAAGCTATCGGCTGACTTGAACAGTTATAGGCACACACAACTACATCGGAGTTGTTTTAGCAATGTTGATGAGACCAGTCTATTACGAGCGGATAGCTTTGCTGGCTGTCCAGTGCTATATGGTTTTAGCCTTGAGACATGTTTTCCTTCAAAATAGTGCTGAAAACTGAAGGATTCAAATTAACCCATTAGAACAAAATTTCTGCTATGATTTGAAATTTCAAAAAATAAATTTTCCCTCTGCAGAATCATTCAAAAAGCGTGTTTTTTCAAAATTGTGTAAGTCCAAAAAAGATTTCTAGAAAATCTGAAAAAACGATCATAAGTCTGTGTGTCGAAATTTGAGTCTTGACTAGATCAAACCTTCTTGCGATAATGATCGTTGGAATCAAATGCCGTAAGTTGTACGAGGAAAGAGAAATGAGAGTTTGAAAACTAATCAATAATCATGTAAGTACTAATAGAAAGCTTATATGTTCACATCTACAGCTGGGAGGAAGAATTATCTAAGAAGAAAGATGAATATCTTGTCATGAATAGTTAATTTTTTGTTGTTCGAATGACGTTGTTGCGTAATCGTTGAATGCCTTCAAGGCTGTATTTAATCGGTAATTATGAAATTTTGGTAACAGTCTATCTAAAATTTTTCCACGTGGAAAATTTCTCAGTTCATCTGCTTGGAGACTTCACGAAATCAAAAGCAAACTTGTTACTTACTTCTTTAATAATATTGTTCGTTAAATACATTTTCCGCGGAAAAGAAAAGTTGACGTTTTTCCTCTTTTCTTTGAAACATCCCTCTCTCACTTCCTCCGAGAAAGAGCGGAGAGAAAATGCGGTCGGAAAACCAACGACGAAGTAAAAGTTATTTAAAGCCATCGGCTGCAGCAGCGTTAAAACGGATACAAGTGAACCATTAGGAATTCGAAATAAGATTTTTTTTATTTTTATGAATCTGCTAATAAACTTTTTAACTTGGGTTAGATTTCAGCTCCTAAAAAGTTTTTCTTACCGTTTCTATACACGATCATTTCTCTGTCTGACGTTCGTCTCTGTCTTTTCGCTGTGCTGTCATCTTCTCCAATCTCTGCGGAAAACGAAGAGGAGCATTAACAACTTTCTGGTTAGCCTATACGCGTTCTTCTCGCAGTTCGACTACTATAAAAACGAAAAGCTCACTTTTGTTTTGGGCGAAGATTTATAGGCGTAGAAAAGTGACATCAGAAAATTTTTCAGTACTAAGACAATACTATCGATGATTGGGACAGAACTGTGTCGAGGAAGAATGATGGTTATCGCAGACGTGCAGGGATTTCATCCATTTGTCTGGCCTGGCGTAAATCCGGAAATTGAGTTATGGTGTATGGAAGAATTTTAAATCAATATCGACGAGGCGAGGTTATTTTCGTTTTTTTTTGGCCTCAAAATGTTGAAATCTTATGGAAACGTTTTTTTGATTTTACGATTGAAACTTTTTACATGGTATTTGTTACGTCTTGAGGTAAAATATGGAATTTGAATTTAACTTGCGGTGGCTTGTGTTTGGAACAACTTAATCATGAACCTAAATTTGTTCATGCCAAAGGCGATTTTCGAGCTCACTTTCCTCACCTACGATATGATTGGTTAAAAAGTTTGTTTCGTGTCTGTAGGTTCAGTCAAGTTGAAGTACTCGGTTGCAAACGAAATGAGAATTCATGCTGGATAATTGTTGAGTTCGAATCTTCAATTAGAAAAAAAATATTGTATTAGATGTTTCGCAATAATTCCACTGAGGTACTTGATGGGCAGTGACTTTTTAGTGAGCGAATAGAAATGTACAGCGAGTATCTCCGATCGTGTGCCCGAACGTATAATTTTCTCTGGCAAAAGGAATGTGACGTAACCCGTAAATATTTAGACTGTTCGAAGAAAATGGCTTCTGAGCGAATTGATGAAATTACTAAGATTAAGCGTCATTCAAAATAATAGACGATATTTCAAAAGGAGCAGCATGATTGAATTTTGAAATGATTAAAATTGGTAACTCGGTACCTATGTTTGTAAGAGTGGAAAGTATATGTTAAACCGTGAACAATTAGATGTAGGTATACGGTCAATATACATTTTTTGATGGCAATTAATGATCCTTAAAATTATTTGGGGTTATTGAACTTTTTATTCGTGGAATAAACAATTCAGGTTGACCGAAAATTTACAAAAACTAACAAACTTTGCTGAATATTGTGCAGACGAGTTTTTATTGCAGACAGTCCAGCTATGGCCATTGTAAAATGTCTGGCAAATTATGCATCCTTTATCTACGACAACAATTTCCTCGTTATTCTTTTCCGAAAAAGTAGCGTCGCTGCAGCTCTTGCACGATTTCATACGTTAAAATTGTTTTATAACAATTTTCTAGTCATACGATACTTAACCATTTCCAGTATTTTTTATCTCATTTGATGCTCCAGAAGACGTGTCCCTCGTTGTGTAACTCGATTTTAAATTCATTCCTTATATTTTTCGTGTTGCATTTTTAACGGTGTTATTTCAGAAATTGAATAATGCTCTAATTTGTGTTTTTGCTTTTCGTTCATTTTTTCACTGCTGAAATGTATTTTCCTCCATACTTACCAAGTTTTTTTTTTTTGTTCACGAAAAATAGCGCTAAGCAAAAGAAAAAAGGAAAATGGAGAAAAAAGTAGAAAGAAATGAAGAGGAAAACAACGTATTTATCTGTTTACACTAGTTTTTCCATTTGCTCTTAGGAAAACCAACAAACAGCCTCGAGTTTTTACTTGAATTTTTTGTAAGTGTGCAGTATTGTTTTTTGATGGGTCGTTTATTTCGAAATACGAGCTGTGAGCGAGAGTAACTTTCGAATTTGATAACACGCGAGGAGTGAGTTTTTTCTTCAATTACTGGTATTCGTTCGTTCTACCATTCAAAATGGTTTCCCATTGTACTCGTAGGTAGGTGAAAAGATACGCATTTTTGTGTTGCCTGTAACGATGATTTACTGCCTGCATAAAATTGGTGTAGGCAGTTTTTCTTGCTTGAAATGCTTGAAAGTTGCTTTTCAGATACTAAAGGTTGATCGTTTAGATATTATATTTTGTTCTTTGGAAAAAGAGAGTTGAATTCATTTTCGCTTATTCGGTAGCATTATGCATGACTTAATCATGACTAAACTGGTGATTAAGTGTTGATTAAATCAGAATCAAAATCAATTATGACCAAAACTTTCAAAGACTAGATTGTAATAATATCAATTGTGATTAAAAACTAACTGATGAAATTATAAATCATGAATGATTTAGTCACTAATTTTAGTCGTAGAAGGTATTAGTTGTTTTCAGGACTAATGATTACTAAATCATGAATAATTTTACTTAACTGTGGTTTTTTGTTCTGTAAAGACCAAAGCTGGAATTTTAAATGCAAAATAATTCAATTTAGGTACATGAACTGTGTGAGTTAAAAGTGAAATAAAATTTAAAATATAAAATTGATGGGTAGGTGAATTAGGTAAGCATTTTTCAGTTTAGTCGTTTAGTTATAGTCATCACGAAGTAAATAATCATGATTGAAATTAGTAACGAAATATATATGACTAAACGTCAATCATGACTAAATTTTTCTTGTTAGTCCTAAATAAAGTTAGTCATGATGAATGTGATGAAAAAATAATATTTAATCATCTGATTTAGTCTTTTTTGTATGTGTTAATAACCAAACATTCATTCATGACTAATTTAATCTTTTTTTTTGCCCAGCATTATTTTAAATATGGGCAGCATTTTGATCGAGCCTTCATGTCTCATGAAAATAAAATACTTATGAGCAATGAGAAAAAGTGGATTATAAAAAGAACAACTGCTGGAATAGGAAGAGACTTCTTTGATGGTTTTTTGCTTTTGCTGTAGTAATTGAAAGTATCTAAGATTCAAAAACTTGAATTTTCGAACATTATGTTTGCTTATTTTTTTCTCTTTTTTGTTCGATTTAAAATTTCGATTTAGTATATTCGTCCAAATTACTGGAAAAGTTTTTTGTTTTTCGCTTGTTTCTCATTTTGAAAATTGACTCAAATGATTGCTGTTGTTGAAAACTTTCGTTGCATTTGGCTTCAGATTTAAAAATAACATTTTCCTCTCTTGAAGTGATAACATCGACCCGAGTGAATGAAATCGACAAGTGTATCGTAGAGAGGAAAAAAAAAATGGAAATACTAAAGTTATAGAACTCAACTGTATACTTCATATTGCTAGGCGGATGGGCATAAGTCATTAGAATCTAGCTTCTGCATTTTTCTAGTTATTTATTGGCTTGTTCTTTTCTTTTGAGATTTTCGTCTGTTCGTGAGTTATTTTTTCGTATACGATTTGGAATTGTTTTTCTACAGTTTTTCTGGGTAATCTAACCAAACGTAATTTAAACTCTGCTGATACCCAAGAAGATAAGTCTATTATGTTGAAATTTTTTGTAAGTGAGATTCTCTTTTCAAAGTAGTCATTTCTCAAAAGCATTTAGAATACACGTTTAGAAAGACTAGCGTTTTTCTTTGCTGATTCATTTGATTAGCCGTATTGCGCTACTTTGTTAGATTTTAAAATTGATTTTTTGTTTTAAAACTTCGGTAGAGGTTATATTTTTTTGTTGAAGATTTTTTTTTTCCATCACCCAAATCTTGTTAGTTTCATTTTTGTGACTGCTTTATTTTAGTGGTTAAAACAGGTCAAGACTTGACAGAGAAAGTCTTTGATATTCAAAACAAGAAATTTAAAAAACATTTTCCTGGATGAAATTGGATTCATTTTTGAAAGAAGAAAAAATTAAAATTCATTTTTTCGTATTTTTGCAAATATAAGAATTTCATCTTGAGGCTAATTCAATAATTGCTTGGATAAATTTTTCGGATAGTTTCGTTTGATTTGTCATCCGCCATCTAACTGCAGCCTGTTCGTCTATGTGGTAGCACTATCTGAAGATAATGTTGAAAATTCCCGTTCTTTATTACTTCTGGTTTTATTTTAATTTCTTTTTTGGAAATATTTATAGCGTTTTCGGTATTGTCGTGAAAAGCTAAAGTTTTGGTGCGCAAGCTGAAATTTGAAAAAATATTATAAAATTTTGATGGCGTTCAACTTTTTAATCGCCTTCGTTTATTGTAATAGAGAGGATAGCATAGAGTGGATCCATTTTGTTGCTGTTTGGTTGGTCGGTGGTAGAAACAATAAGCGTGTTGCCGGTTTTATTGCCGATCATCTATCTAATAGTTTTTGTTTCACTTTTACGGATGCTTTTAACCCTCCCAGTCGTGTTACCTTGTTTCACTTAGAAAGATCGAAGTTTTTTGTTGCATGAAAGACGAAGGTGCGAAGTGTTTCGAAGAAAATTAGTGTGGCGGCTGGTTAACGTCGTCGAGGTGAAATTGATCGCTTAGCCTGAGAAATTTTCAACTAAGATCATAAAAATTTCCCGAAGAAAAGTGGGACAATTTGAGGCTTTTTATAAAATTTTTGTCCCGATGGAAATTAAAATAGTCAGTAGCGGATGTCGTCTGATGTCTCATTCATTCATTCGGTTCATTCCTCAGGAATAGAAAAATGTCATCCTAATTAATTGCTATTTTTGTCGGAATTTCTGTATGAGGACTAAAATCTTTTAGTGACTGTAAAAATTGATTCATAATAAAATGATCGAATTATTCTGCCATAAATTAGCAACTATTTGACCATAATTTTCAGAATTGAGAAGTCTCAAAAATGTGTAAAATAAAATATTAGTAAGTAAAAAAAAATTTAATATACCTGGAACTAATGAGTAAAATTGATTTATCGTAGGTAGAGGTACCTATTGTATAAAATATGCAAAAGCTATAGTATTTGGAAAAACGTTAGTACGATTATGTTCCTGAAATTTTTTTGTTTTCTTTCTCAAGTTTTCAAGTTGAATAAAAGAGTATCCTCGAAATTTTTTTCATATCATTATTATGTTATTAAAAATCAAATCTTTCCATTTTTGAAAATTTCATAGATTAAATCAAATTAAGCGAATTGGGTTATGTGTTATAATATTTTATTCGCATTTAAGAATAAAACTGAGAAAAAAATCACTTCGTTGCGTTTTAAATCTGCCATTTCACCCCACAATTTTCTCACCCTTTGCTCGCTTTTCCGGTTACGTTTTTCTTTCACCACCTACTTCTTCCTTTCCGCATTCGTGTAGTTCTTACATTTTTTTCATTATCACAGCATTTATTTCACATTTTTTATTAAGTGCATAAAAAGGAGAAAAATAGTTAACTTAAACGAACTTTTATGGATTACAAAATTTCGTTTCTAGAAAGTAGCCATCTGTGATGTTTTGGCCTGTTGTTTAATTGTCATTAAACGAGAAGTTTTTCATTATAATGTTTATTCGCAGGTTACCATAGTTTCCACATCAACGAATACAACCGGTAATTATTCACTTTTTTTCTTTTTTTTTTTCTAGTTTTTATTTGTTTATTTTTTTTACACTTTTTACGACTATTTAGCCGTAGCATTATTAAAGAAAAGGCGAGTGAAATTTTCTGTGTAAGATTTATGGCCGAGGAAAGACGATTTTTGGTTTAGCTTCGATGTGTAGGGGTGTCTGTACGTTAGTTGTCCGTTGTGTTGGTAGTTTCCTTATCTTGAAGTTATAATTTGTTTAATTTGTTTTACTAATAAGAGAAAAAATTTTCGAGAAAGTGTGGGAAAATTTGGCTGATGAAAGAATTCAATTTTTTGGAAATTGTTGGCTTGAATTTTATTTTGTGTAGCTCGTATATGTATATAACTTCATATTTAGTTGATATTTTCGTAATTATCTGTTTTTTTTATAAGATGTCGTAGGTAGGGAAGGGTCAAACATTGTCTTTGGTGGCTGTTTAATGGATAAAGTGATTCCGTTATGTTGTTTCATGATTCCTTCAATGATTCAGTATTTATTTGTTGCATTTTTGATTATTTCCTGTGGTTTAGTTTATTATCTTAATATTGCTTGATAACAGTGAAAATGCTACTTTTAAGAAGTTTCTGACTTGGTATGAGTTGTTTTATTATGCGCTAGTTCAAAGAAAAAACTATGCTCGTAGAACTGAAAATATACAAACGGATATTTTTTTTATAATTTTGTCAACATTTTAAAAGATAGTTCGTTTGAAATTTTGTTGATGGTTACATTACCCCTCCTGTCACGGCTATTCCATCGATGTTTTCTCGATAATAAGTTTTGGTTATTGACTCTTTGAGAATTATTTGCTGGGAAAAAATTTTTTTATTTTCATTTTCCATTTTCACTAGACTTTTTCAACAGACTTTTTTGTGCGGAAATAAACCAACAACTAACATGAAACAGTTGACCTTACGTGTCTGCTGCACAGAACATAAGCTATGGCTTGGTAGAATTGTTTGGCTTTCGACTATTTTTCGAGTGGATTCGATTTTTTTGATAATTTATAATAACTTTTTATCGTTCTTGAGTGTGATGAAAGTTCGAGTAAATATTATTTGTGACTTGAAATGGGTTTCTCAGAGAAAAACGAGTTCTTTAAGGAACCAAGCGTTCACTTTTATTTTTCACGTTTTTGTTCCCCAGCTATTTTGGCATCATCGTTAAATTGGTGAAACTTAATTTTTAGACCAGTATATTTCATCAAAATAATCCGGGTGTATTTCGGTTGTATTAGCTAGCCCAGGAAACTTAGCCTGTGAAATGGGCTATTGAAGAAAAAACTAATTCAGTCTCAGATTCAACAAATGAAAATGTTTTCCAAATGGTGCCAAAATGCATTGAGGCATTTTCTTTCACTTGAAAAATGTTATAAAAGTTTGCTAAATTGAGTAAGAGAACAAAAAAAAATTATTAGCATTCAAATTCTTCACAGGCGATCCTTCGTTCAGTAGATTAACTCAAAATTCAATTTTCAAATCCCTGCATAGTTGCGCCCCCAATTCTTTATTCAAAAAATTTTTTTTAATTGAAATCAAGGCAGTCAATATGAAAAAACTGACCTATTATGTCATTAGAACCCTGTGTCTGTGAATGTTGAGAACAATACATTTTGCAAAATGACCTCTGAGTTTAGAAATTATGAAGGTATTGTCATACGTGGTAGAGAAGTCATAATTTTTTTCTGATTAGGTTTATGCTCAAACGTACAAGTATAATTCAGGCTTTAGGATATTTCATTGTGCTTTGTGTTCATACATGTACATTTTTTTTCCTAATAACTGAATTTATTCATTTTTTGTTTTGGCCATGTCGCTTGGATTATTGATTTAATAATACGAATTGTCTGAAAGGAAGCCATTGTATTCTAAAAATGTAAATTTGATGTCGAGGGTTACAAAAAAATTTGAATGCGAACTGGGAAATGGCTTGCTCGAGAAATTCCGCCAAAATTTGCCCTCGTAGGCTGACTTTTTTTGCGTCTCTTGTTTATTGTACATATTTTCGTCGGGTTCTTGTATGGGTGGCGTAATTAACGAACCCTCGTTCACAAAGATGTGCATAGTTTTGGGTCTCCGACATTGTAAATTTTCTCGAAGAATTTTTGTTTGTAGTCGAATGATTTCAGCTTGAAGTGGAAAAAATTTTCGTACCAAATTTGCGATTCATTTTGAGCATTATATTATTGTTCTTGATTTCATTGGATTGATTTAGGTCAAATACTGAATTTAAAAAAATTGTCTTCTTCTATTGAAAACGTTGAATGAGCGAAATTTGATAGTATTCTACTATTCAAGAAATAATTAAATGCAAGTTTGTTGAAAAAAAAATTTTCTTTTTATTTTGCTCTTCTATTTATTGTGTGATGGAATACAAGGAAATGAGCTAGTGACGATCCTGTCACCTGAATGCTGTCTAAAGAACGTATATAATCAATATTTTGTAATACAAATTAATTTCAAATGTTGAAGAGATGACCACAGGTTCCTGATACCAAAGGCTACTTGCATTTTTTTCTACCATAGAGTACAACACGACGCGAATACAGCATTGTAATGTGATCTGTGCGAATTATTCTTAATTAATGTTTAAAATCAGAGATAAAGGAGTTTTTCTTTATAATTTTGCAAAATCATCTTTCCAATCAACTGAGAATTGACTAACAAGTTCTACATTCGTGTACCTATTTGAATTTTGAATTGAAAAACAAAAAAAAAATTGGAAAAAATCAAGTTGGTGAACAGTCACAAATTGTGCATTTTTATTCTCTCCAAAATGAGTAGTTATCGAACCTAATTGTGTGTATATGTGTATAAGAGGTGCTGAAAATGTAACTATGAAAATATTTGTAACATAAATTGGAAAAAGTTTTTAGGTAAACGCTTTTATCTTCATGCGCACTCCAGCTCACTGTTTTCAAAATCTAAGAATCCAACTTGTTTCTATTGCGCCTTCAAGTTTGTTATATAAAGTCTGCTTTCTGCTCCGTGTCGTAGGTAGTTGAATAGAAGCATTTAAATATGAAAAATCGCCCGATTTATGTAGGACCAAATATTATGTTTATTTAAATTCTCGTCGAACATATAAATTCTATTAGTGTCACGAAATGAGAATCGAGCAATTTGTTTCTGACGATGGGCTGAGGATGAGGAAGGATGCGGTTCTCGATTTTCGAAAAGTTTGGCGAAAAGTTTAGAAAAGTATTTCCGCGTAAAAATCACTTGGAAAAGTGTTGGACCAATTTACTGTAGTAGAACAGGCACGAAAGCCACGAAAATTTTTCGAGACGATTTACTCACCGAATTTCGTCGATTGAGGCGTGAAATTAATTCGCGTTGCGTAAGAGCTGCCTTTTTTCTCCGTCGTGCACTCTGCTTCGATGCCCGCCAAAAATTGAGATGCTTCTTTTTCTGCGCGCTTTTCTCCATTTATACTCTAGTTTTACTGACCTCTTTTTTCGTGATCGAGCAGGTTTCACCTTCGCGAAAACCTGCTTACTATAAAAATCACGTAGCTCAGTGTGAACTTTGTTATCCATTCATTTTTAGTTGGGCTGAAAGTTCGATTAGCTTGCAAAAAGACTGATGTAGTTACATCAGTTTGATGCAAAATTGGTATAAGATTTCATCCATGAAAACCTGCTTTTTTCGGGTACTTGCCGCTTTACGCGGTTTGATTATCCTTTTATTTTCACGCACTTTGTTCTTCGTTCCTTTTGTCCTTGTCAAAAACTCTTCTATAGACTTACGCGTGTCTTCGACTTCCGCTGCATTTGAACGCCGAAGTATTTCCACTTTTTCTTCGTGCCAAATTTTAATTCGTCCCCGCATCTTCGCACCCCCGCGGCCGAATTACGCAGCCTCGTTGATTTGTGGCTTTGAACGACATCGCTTTATAAATTTCGCTCCCAAATTGTTGATTTCAAACAATGATTAATGGCCGTAATCCTGTTAAGTGCGCCTCGTGCCTTACTGAGGTTTTGAGTGTAGGTCGATCGTTGAGCCAGTCCTATTTTCAGATGGTTTTTTGGGTCCTTTTTTTTTTTGGCTGGACAGTATTATTCTCTCTCTGTCTGCTCGTTCGTCACCGTCAGCGGTCACACGATGAGCACCAAAAGTTTACTTGTCTCTCGAACTTTTTAACCTAATAATTGTTTGTAAATTATGGTAATTTTAGAAATGGCTGTTGGTTGAAACGGGTGGAAGTTTACTCCTCGTGAAATCGAGGATCGTTTTACTAGATTATTCATGTAGACTTTTGCTTCAGCTATAAAAGTACTGAACGTTTACTGGGAAAAGATTTTTATGATTTGAAAATGAACACTCGACAGTCTTGTACCAAAACTATTTTGTCGCAGAGTTTTGCACCACATTGGCTCGGATTTGGATATCCTGATGTAATGCCCGGACGAAGCCCTTTTTTGCATTTTCAAAATTACAGGAACTCATTTTTCAGGGATTTGAAAATAAGTGTAAAAAAATTAAATTGAAAAAATCAGCTTGGTTCGGGCGTAGAGAATGTATCCAAGGGTCACGTATCCAAATTTGAGCAAATTCTGTGCAAAGCTCGACAAGAAAAAGGTAAACTGTAAGGGTACTTTAAAGCTGAAAACTCCCGAAAATTGTGATTTTGTCTGTCAAAATGCAAATCCGCAACGCATATGTTTCAAAAACATTGCCTACATTCAACATTTTCAAGTATTTTTTTTTATGTAAATGTTGAATTCGTAGCAAAAACACCACATAGCCCCCTGGTTATGAGCTTGCTCAACACCAATGAATATGTCACAAATGAAGTGTTTTAATTTTGTATCATTTATAACACTGTTCGATACAAAAAAGGAAGGAGATGAACATATTGTAGCTACCTTTATTGATCGAGTCAGTGCTTGATTTAAAAAAAATGGCACCCTGTCAAAATATTTCAAGACACCCCCGCCCCGCCACCACTCCCACCTCCCACACTGATGAATAAAAAACGAGAAATATGATTATTCTGTTTCTTTTACTTTCTTATGCTAATATTTTAGGTACTTCCTTTTAATTTCTTGGGATTCGCGGCGCCCTTAGCATGCCATCTGCCCTGATTTGCCATAGAGGTTAGTCCAGCCCTGAAAATATTATAATAATGTTCAAGTCGACTTTTCAAATATGTTATGAGTTGAGAAGAATCAAGTATATATGGTATCGTAACTACCCGCCTCCTCATTTTTCCATGATTCGTGTAATCGCAATGAAGCTGCGATTTGGTTTGTCGGCTGTGAAACTGAAAGTTCTGTCTTTTTCTCCCGTATTCTGCCCTCCCGTACCGTTTTGAAACGTCTGCTCGTTGAAGGGACTCTACAATAACTCACTCATACCATCGCCAAAATACATAAAAGGAAAAAGAAAAAAGATTCAAAATGTTTTTTGACACCGGCAGAAAGATTAATGTTTGCGAAAGAGTTGGTGGAAAGTGAAAAATTCAGTGAAACTGACGGCGGAAAAAAAGAAGTTGAAAAAGCAGACGGGAGAGGGTGAAGAAGAACGAGAAAATAAACGACAACAATAACAAAAGACAGGAAAGAAATTTATGTCGTCGCGAAAATCATCAAGAGAGTGAGACAATGTGCGTCTGGAGATAAAAACCTTAAAAATTGAGGCGTCGGTTTCGCTGTAAAACAAACGGAAATGAGCGTGGAAAAGAATTTTCAAATTTGGCTTCAAAGGTTCTCATCGAATGCGAAAAGCTGCGAGAATTAGACTGGAAGGTGAAAATGAAGAGATGAATGTAGTTATTGGGACGCGAAAACCAGAAGTTGATGTGAATTCAAGAAATGTATTACGAGTGGACGTAATCAAATAATTAATGATTTTTTAAAGAAAGACTTCCCCTGCTTCAACCCCTCCCCTCAACATTAATTGTAAAATTCCAATTTTTCCATAAGTTTCAATAAAATGAAGCTTGGAGGTACCACTCCCCTTTTAGTGAGAAGAGTTAAAACTTGAGTAAACTTTTTTTTCCATGAAATGAAAGAGTTCTGAGGAGTGGGAGAGAGAATCGCAAAAAAAAATTGCTCCGTGTATAAAATAAGGAACAACCTGTTGCATAATCTAATTGGCCTTTGAGCCTTTTCTGATACCATTTACCTATAGGAGCATAATCTAATTGGCCTTTGAGCCTTTTCTGATACCATTTACCTATAGGAGCCCTGCTTCTGCACTGGCCAAAGGTTAGCTTTTCTCATGAACAGTAAAAAAATTTTATATTGCGCAGGATGAAGCCTCCGCGGTTTTGCAGAATTTCACTATGTACTCGTATTTCACTTGAAAATTTTATTGATGTTGCTAAATTTTCTGGAAGTTGGTCTCCTCTTAGATGTACCCTTGGCCTTACACCTACGAATAGGTAACGGACTTGTAAAAATGTGTTGAATTTTATTTTAATAAACTTCTGTACGTTTGAAATTTGAAAATTCCACCACCATACCACCCTATTTTCCAGTTGGAAAACCGCAATTATCGAGATAAACGTAAAGCGAAATATTTTGTTTTCCGAAGCGGGATTTTTTGTTTTCCGCACCTTTATATTTCTGTTGGCCGTTGATTAATTCGTTTATCTTGATAATTTGCAGTTGTCCAACTCGAAAATAAGCGGTTTCCGTTCTCCGTTCGTAATAAATTACCGTCGAATGGACTTTACACACTTTTTTTATGTTTTTCAACTTTGTCGTTTAATAACTCCTCCAATTTTTAAGGTATTGAAGTGAATTTGATTTTAAAATTTAGGTCTAACATTTCTCAACACAACTGTAAAAAAAAGTTTGAGTTTGCAGCCTTCCTTCTATTTTTTATGATTTTTCAAACAATTTGTGTAAAGTCACCCTTCAATGGGGCGACTTTACCCATCAATTTGTTATTGACGGGTTATTGATGGGTGGGGAGGCAAAATTTGAGGATGTTTGTACTCAGACATACGATTGAAAAGAAACTAGTCAAGTACCAACTTCAACCGTGTGAAACCGAACTGAATATTTTGAGTGTCTGTGGTTAAAAAAAAAAGACGAATAAGAAAAAGGAAAAAACCATATCGCCGCTTTATTTTCTTGTTCTGTTACTGGGTGAAGTGAGGTAGGGGCGGCGATCTTTTTTTTATTTTCCTCCTTCTACCTGCTTCGATCCAAATCGTATTTCGGTTTTAATTTTTGCCTGGCAATTTATTTATTGGGCTAAAACGAAGTGGGTAAAGTCGCCCCTTGAATGTAAAGTCATCCCGTTCGACGGTAAAATAGTATACACGATCAGTTTGAAAGGTAATTGCTTACTTTCCGCACCAATCGTGTAATCTACTATTAATTGACTCAGCCACTCGTCTTGTGTACAATACCCTACATTATGGTGTCTGAAGGTAAGGTAATTGAAATACATTTAATATTCGATTTGGAAGAGGGTAGCAAATTCAATCAATTGCTGTATCATTTTTGGTTGTCGTGTTTTCTCAATTTCTGATTCGTGTACCTAATGCAATATTATTTTTTTCTCGATAGGGGAAACAAAAAATTACCCCAAAAAAGTATTTACGAGAGCGTCGACGTTCTTAAATGGTAGTCGTTAACGTTTAGGGCGGAAATTCGTTGCAGACTCGTTCTACAACCAGAATTTTGGCGGGAAACTAGTATATATAATCTAACGAATACGAAATCGCGACAATATTAATATCGCCATTAAAAAAGAACGTACATTATTAATACGTGGGTTTAAAACGATACCACCGTCGAGATAGGGGGAAAAATATGATGAAATGAAAACCGCGCACAAAGACGGTTGACAAGAAGCAAAAAAATGGGTTGACTGTATTTGTGTGCGTTTTTTTTTCCGCCGAATTTTCCACTAATTTTGCAGCTCGTGAAGGCTAATAACCGGCCACTTGTCTGCTTTCAACAAGATTCAGATAACGAATGAAGTGAGATGGAGAGGGAGGATGCATTCTGCGAATGACAAATTTAATTACGTGCTATATGGCCTATATTGAAGAGGCTTTTGGACGGGCGTGGAGGGGTGACTAGAAGGGCTTTAAAATCGAGAAAACGAAGCTCGTCACTTATTGCGCTGAATTCTGTCGGTGTGCTTCCTGAAAGGGTTCTAGGGTTGGCGAGTGGAGTATTTTTAGAAACAGTGAATGTAGGCTGCAGCGCGTTTCAGTCATTATTTAGTCGTCTTTTCCATCATTATCGGTACGAATGTGTGGGCCGTGGGGGTACGGAAATAATTTTTTTTTTCAGAAGAAAGGGGGAGGGGGAATGAAAGTTTGATGTTTGTGTGTGGGATAGAAAGGTTTCCGGTAAAAAGCTCGATACCTTGTTTGCTGAAAGTTGGCGAAACATATGTGTATTCGAGTTTTTTAACCTTTGCCATTCGAGCAGTTTGTGCTGACTTTTGTAAGCTTTTGTTCGACCTGTATATGATATGCTAAACGTAGATGCGCGATTGAGAATTGAAACGAGTTTCTTCGAAAATGTAATTCTTTCGGAAAAAGAAGAAAAAGCAAATGCAGTGTGATTGATGAGAGGTTAATGACCTCGATAAAATCGTTGAAAATCGTTTTTAATTTTGATCAAGTGTAACACAGCTGGGTCAAGTCGCAAAACGCAACGAATGCCATGAATGTAATCTTGAGAAAAAAAAAAAAAAATAGATTTTCTGTGACTAGTGGACCATCTTTCTGCTTGATGGCTTAAAATCTTTCTAAAAGTTAGTATAATCTTGAAAGTTTGACACCTGGCGTGAATTTTGGTTCAGGCTCAAAGAAAATCCGAGCGTGGGCCATTTTCGCCATTTTGTTAAAAAATATATTTTATCATCTCCCTTCATTTCCTACCCTACAGTGAAATTTAATGTGATTTTTGTGTCGAGCAAATTTATAAAATGATCGGAACTGTCGAAATTTGTTTATTCTCTTTCAATTTTTCTCAGGTCACCTGCTGGGGTTAACAGACGCCCAGTATCCTTCGAGCGATAAATTTCGGTTTCGTTTGGTTGCAGAAATTCGGTACCTATTATTTTCATTTTTTGGAAAGAGCTCTGAAAATACAATTTTATTCGTAAAATCTGAAACAATAGTAAAAAAAATTATAAACCAAAAATGGAATTTACGGTTGACGTTTTCCCTTTCTCCATTGATTCGCTTTTTTATCGGCTATACTCGCCCTCCGGCCTCCTGCTCTCTACATAATCTGAAAATAATGTTTCTGTACTGACGTCGATTCATTTTTTCCGAATTTATTCGTTTATAAAGCTTCATTTATCATAATGTGCAATGATTATTATATTTTTGTTACTCGCTCAATTTTATCCTCACTGAAGACGAAAATTTATATAAAAATAACTTTTGCAAAGGTATGTCTCACGGAAATCCGATAAGTCGTACGTATACATGCCTTCTCCTCTTCCTCACCATTTAGAAAACGATTTTCCACCAGATAGAGAGATACGAGTAGAAGCAAAAAAAAAAAAAAAGTAATCTATATTTGAGGGTGTGTTTTGTGTACCCCTGTTTGTGGCGTGTCTATGGGTTTTTTAGGATTTTTGACGAGTTTTTCAAACCTGAGATACTGGGGGTGGCAAATGATAATTAATCATTCGACATTACTTACATCAGTAAACGTATAATATACTGTATTGGCAGATATAATATACTTTCGTACGTGAGGATCGTTTATCATTTCCGCTACAGAAAAAATGATGCAGTTGATGCGAGACGTCTTCACTTTTTTATTTTGGTTCCTCGCCTCCAGCCCTCAACATTCTTCCTTTCACTTTTCTCATCCCTTCGTCGCGTGTGTAACCTTTCAATTCGTCCGAAAAGTTACGACTTTTATTCGTTCTATTCAAATGCTATAGGCAGCTCTTTGCGCCTCTCGTTTCTGCTTCTTGCAAATATGTTTCAAATTACGCTAAGTTGGCCTAATTTGTGGATCGACGTTGTTGAATTATAGAACTACAAGCGTGTACACAGGGTGAATAAATTACCCGTTAATTTTGTGGCGATGTTAATTGCCTGCGACTTAGCCATA